>JAWWES010000030.1:14639245-14686107 GCA_035583135.1 Lophotriccus pileatus | reverse complement strand
AAATTATATTCATTTCAGCTCCTGTCTTTCACAGTATTGATGGATACCGTTAGAGGACAGCTGTGCTTTGAGCAGAACTGGCTGAATTTTAATAGTACATAAAAGGATTTCTGCATAATGGTAGACTTGAACAGGGCTGATAGAGGGAGTCATTTTTGTAATCACCCTAAGGATACTCAGAAAGCCCCCCTTGGCAGTTTTTCATCTTCCTGAAGGCAGGATTGGATGGGGCTCTGAGCAACCTGGTGTCATGGAAAGTGTCCCTGCCCACGGGACATAAAATGGATGAAATGGATGAGATCCACTTTGCATATTCACTTGACCTCAGGGAAGGTTTCAAGCTGGAAGCTGTGTCCTGGTGAGGAACAGAGAGGAAGAATGACCACTTTCAAAAAAGCAAAAAGCAGACATGCCATGTGGCAAACCTCAGACAGATTCTGAGGATCAGCTTGCTGAAGGCATAGAAATAATAATACACACTGCCCAGAGCACATCAGGAACAGGAGGCCTTCCTGTGAGTCTGGAGGGCAGGTTAGTGGGGTGGAGCCTGCAGGGAAGATTAATTACGTACCCCAGTGTTCACAGCTCTGGAGTTCAAGCAGGATACCTCACCAGAGCCTTTCTCTATGGGGCACAAGGAGAAAAGCTGCCTTAAACTGAACTCCTGGTAGAAAGGGTTTAAGGATGAATCAGTAAGATGAATAATAACAAATTACCAGGAGCAGATGGGCCTCGTTTACAAGTTCTAAGGGAACTCAGATACGAAATTTTTCTGCTTTTAATGGGGGGTGTGTGTAAATCTGAACTTTGCATCATCCTCACCATAGGGGAAGAGAAGGTTGCAAATGATGCAGAGATTTCTTGAAAGGCTGGAGGGAAGGAGAACCTGGAAAGCTGCAGGCTGGCAGGATTTTAGGGTGCAAACGACAAAAGCTATACTAAAGAGTGGAATTAAAACACAGGGATAAAGATGACAGAATAGGAAAGAACAAGGCTTTGCAGAGAGAAGCTGTGCCTCTCAAATATTTTTCTGGTTTTGAGGAATCAGTAGGGAGGCAAGGGTGGGCTGGTTGCTACAGTACTCTGAGGTTCTCATGAGCTTTTAACAAGTTCTCTCCCCAAATGTTCTTAACAAAAATAAACCAGGGAGAAGGGAGAAGGTCCTTTTGTGATTTCTTAAGTGGGTAAAAGCTGTGGTCTCACACTGCAGGGAAGGTTACCCTGTGCCACTGAATGATGGATGTTATCTGTGCCTGGTGCTATGTCATTCAGGGTGTTCAAAAACAATATGCAAAGAGCTGGGGTAAGGCCATTTCCTGACAACATGATTTTGTTCAGGGCATAAAAAGCTAAAATGAATATAAGGACCTGCAGAAGCTTCTCATGGTACTGAGAGACTGGGTGATAAAACAGAGGATGAAATCCACATATAAAGAAATACAGGATAATGACCATTGTAAAAAAAACCCCCAACATTAATTATAACCTACACAGTGATGAACTGTAGATTAGCTATTAGCATTCAGGGAAGAGATTGTGGACTTGCTTTGAACAGCACTATGAAAACATTAGCTCAAGGCTCAGTGGGAATGAGTCAGAAAGTAGGGAGAATTTTAAAAATTATTAGGGAAGGAATAGAGAACATACCAGGAAATGTAATTAAGCACTGTTCAGTCTGCATGAAAGCTATGTATAGCTTTGGTTCCCCTGAGGTGTAAAAGAACATGAAAAAGTACACAGAAAGGCACTGACCATGCCTGAAAATCCAGAACTTCCTTCCTCATTGAGAGGCTGAAAAAGGGATGATCCTTCATTCCCTCTCATTACATAAAAAGCTGCAGGTCTCAAATGAAACAGGCTCAAAATATTTTGAGATAAATCAAAGGAACTTTTTCCCTGGCACAGAACGTCTCTGAACTGTAGGACTCATTGCTGCAGGATTTTGTGGATGCCACATTCATCCATGCTAGAAATTGGTAGATGAATTAGTGCAGGGAAAGTGTACCATGGACATTCTGTGTAAAGGGGCTGGTAAATCCTTGGATGTGTTCAGCCTCAGTAAGCTGAGAAGGTGGACTAGGGAAAGGATCTGTCTTCATTTAACCTGTTCTAGAAGTTTTCTTTAAACATCTGGAAGGAGCAAATGTCAGAAAGCAGACACAGGGCGGTGGAGACCTTCGTGCTGTCCTGAGTGCAGCTGATATTCTGCTCCTATGTCCAGAGAAATATTATTTACTTAGAAGAAAGAAGCTAAACCTCACATTACAGAAACTAATCTTCTAGGTAGACTCCATCAGGCAGCAAACAGATGAATTTTCTCTTGCTTCCTCTGGGTACTGCCTTTTCTGATTGTGTCCTTGTCTTCTTATCATCCTTTCCTTATTTGACCGTCTGCTGCCTGCAGTACCATGTGATTGCTCTCCTTAATTACACATGGACAACATGAAGTGCCCCACCAACTGATCTTATTTAATTTATTTCTAATTATACTGCTTTTTAAAATGAACCTGGCACTCTGAGTGTAATTCTTCTGTTGTTGTTGACTTTGGTATAGCTCTGTGGGATGCCCGTGGCAAGAGCTAGGGAGATGCAACGTTTTTGAACAGAAAATCTGAAGTGAGTCATGAGCTTCTGTTATGATTTTGTCATTCTGACTAATCAGTTTGAAGGCTGTGCTTGTCCTGGTTTTGCTATTTCTTTCCATTTCTCTTTGCTCCTGGCTGAGTGGCACAGACACTGTCACACACTTGGAGAGGATACTGTGGAGTTGTTTGTCATTACGTGTGATCGCAAGTCACTTGTACCATAAGCTCTTAGGAACCTGAGAGCACTTCTCCCCTCAACACCAGCCACTCTCTAAAGGATTTTAGGAAGAGATTTTTTTTTTCTGGTTTTTTTTTTAAGAGGTACTCCTTTCTGGCCTTTCCAAACTAGAACCTCTGACACTTCATTCTCACCCACGCCAGGAAATATCATATATTTTGTGTTTAGGGCTAGATTGTAGTTGGCAGGTGTTCTTTCCATATGGCTTTTTTTTTTCTTTATTTTATTTCTACACCAGGATCACATAAGGCTTTAGAAATTAAATCTTAGCATTCCCTTAGATGAGTTTCATAGTAATTCTGCTATATAGAAGGAAAATAGTGGCAGCTGGAGGTGATGTGGGAGAGTGTGAAAGGCAGTCAGCTCCTTTGGGTGGGGATCTCCCTGCTGACAACTCAAAACCTGCCCCTCACTTGTTGGTTTGCCTGGGACAGCTCAGAGGGGATGCACCAGGAGGTTATTGCTATTTGGTGCTTGGGAAGCAGAGATTTCTTGAGGAGTAATAGCCAGTTTGGGATCAGGCTGAGCTGCCTCCAGCAGAGCCCTTACACGGTTGTAAGGCAGAGCCTAGAAACCAGCTTTGCTCTCTTAGAGTTTCTAGAGCATGTTTCCTCTCCTTGGGGATCTACGGGTTGCACGATGCACTGATTTAGTTGTAGGAATTATACTGGCAGACTGTGTCATTCCATTAATCAGGTAGGTCATATCCAGAGACCTAACACAATAACATCCCTGTCGTACACACACACACACACACACATGCGCTAAAAAGATGAATTGTTGAGTGATTCAGTTTTAATCTGAATTAATGTTTTCATTCAAGCTGTGGCTCTGCTCATGTGAGGAATGCTGGTGCATTTCTAATTTCCTTTTCACACTAAATTGTCAGCATAATCTGCTGGCAGAAGCCAGAACTGCTGAAAAGAGGACAAAGGAAAGGGCTTGTGGAGGAGGTGGGAAAAAAACATATATTCTGTCAAACACAGTTAGACTGTCACTTGGGGGGGTGGGTGAAAACAGACGGCTGATCTGTGTGATGTGAAAGTGAGCCCTAATGGGGGTAGGGGAGAGGACCAGGCAGATGGCATGTGGAGCCTGCTGCTGCTTATTGCATTGATCTGGTGTCCCTGTTACCTTGTGCCCCTCATCCCACTCATCCATTTCTTTGTTTTACTGCACTTAGATGTGTATTTACAGCCCCATGCCCAATCCCCTCTCCAGCTGGAGTTATGCTGAAAAAAAAAAATATTGCATGCCTCTAGATTGTTTAAAATACTGTAGGGTACTTTAGTATTTTCACTGTTTTCATTACCTTGTTCCCAGGTTATTCCCTATTGCACTGTTATTGCTTCCTGCAAAGGAACTTTGAATAGCTCAGCTACTGCATGGGGGGTGACTGACCAAACTGGTGTACATATTCACTTTACATCATGACAGTCGCTTTTTAGTGTTTCTATTGTCTCTAGAAATATTAATTATAATTAATTAATTAAGAGTATGCCTGAGCTCAGAACAGATGAGAGAACAGAGCTGAAGAAAATGAAAAATTTATTTTGTGAAAGACACTGACCGAACAACGATGGTTTCCTGTTCAACTCCTTGCCCCTGTCACTAACTGAATTATTCATCTGGGAAGAGAAAGTCCTGATTTCACCTCAATTCTCTACCAAATTCTAAACTAATGACCAAATCTCCATGTTCCAAGCTATTGCTAAGTGTCTCTCCTATGTGCGATAAGAAATTCCAAAGTGAACATGAGTAATGCTCTAAAGGAAAATTGTATAAAATCAAGCAGATCTCCAGGAACACTTTTGGTTTTGTGATTCAGCACTTTCTGAAAGGTTCAATTCATCAGAGACATGACTGATTGGCTCCACATGAACTTCCTTTCTGAAAGAAATCTCTTGACTGGTACACTGAGCAGATTTAATCTTGATATCTGTAGGAGAAAATCGATACAGTACCTCCAGCCATGATGCCTGGCTGTCTTCAGAGTAACTGCATTATAAACGATTCCAATGAATATTTATGGAGAATGCTTTGCAGTTTTTTACTCACTTCTAATCTCTGAGTGATGATCTAACAGGACTGGTGTAACTGCTCTTCCATATGTCCTAGTGATAGACATTAATAAGCGTAATAATGCATGAACAAAGTCTGTGATGGCAGTGTAAAGTCTTTTAAGTCTACAGTTTCTACTGCCCTGACTTCATTTCACAACTCTGCAATCCTGTAAGAGTAGACAAACCCAATCTTCAGAGAAATAATTAAAAAGGGGATGATGTAATCAATAGCTTTCACTAGTATCAGAACTCACCAGGTCTTCATTTAATGATACAGACAGGGAATGTCAAAGCCCATTCCTAAACTCAAGGAACAGCAATTCTCACTGCCTTGTTCACCTGAGAGAGGGGACTATGAACAGCAGGATAGTTTTGAGAAGGGCTACACTGGCAAAGCTCTCAAAAATGAGTGTTCATACAATATATCTGTGAGACATGTTTTTACTTCATTAATACGGCTGACTCAGAGAGAATAATGTTTTACTTGTCCTGTGCTTCTGAACAACAAAACTTGCCTTCAAGAGTGCAAATGATGTTAACTATTGGGCTGTTTGTCTTCTGGCACCAGAAATAGACCATGCAGCAACATGATGTCTTTCTGTGATGGCTCTGGGGAATGACTTCCTAAAGGAACTGAGTGCAAAAAAGCCCAATGTTTTGTTTGATACTGATGCTGCTCTTTCATCCTGCATCATTAGGCTGTCCCATTTTCCTGCACTGGAAAAGGGTCATTTTTCATTTAGCCAAGCAGTACTTTCCCAGTCTTTTGTGAAGGGAAATGGGGAAAAAAAGACAGGAATATTTGTCAGAAAAAAATCAGGGAATGGTGGGGGAAAGAAGGTGAAAACTCTTTTCTGTGCCTCCTGAGATTCCTGGGTAGGGCTGTGAATCTGGATCTCACTGCAGCAGACATCCATTCATGTTTGAGGATATTTGAAATTGAGTATTGTCCTTTCTCAAGCAAGAAGCAGCCATGGCTCAAACCCAGCCAACTCCATTGCAATCTCCACCCTAAGGTTAACCCCTTTCTATTGTAGAAATCAGCTGGAAGAAAATGTCTTCATTTTGTAACTCTGTATACAAATAATAGCACAAGACAGCACATAAATCCCCATTACAAAGCCAAACTGGTTGCCCTGATCCAAGCTTTCCTGTGCCAGCAGAAGGAAACACTCAACAGTGCATCCTTCAGGCCATCTCCTGTGGATGCAGATTGTTGTATGCTGAGGCAGGATCATGCCCAAGCAGAGCACATTCATGCTGTGCAGCCTTGATGAGCAAGATTACATCTGACTTGCAGCGATTCCTCGCTCTCCCACAAAGCAACATCAAGTCCCTCATGAACAAAACCCACCACTGATCTCCAAGCAGGTCTAGCAGCTCAACAGTGTTCACGTGAAAAGTGCATTTCCAAGTATAAATTGTACAGTTGTGGCAACAATTCAGCCTCATGGGACATTTCCATGCTGGTGTGGAAAACCTGATCTCGTATTTCTCCAGAGAGCCTGATTTCATATTTCTGGTTTGCTTTGCCTCAATGAAAGAAAAAAATGTAGCAATGCTTTTAATTTTCTGTTGGAAACCTGTTTCCATGGGATATTCTGCTCAGCAGAAAGAATTCCTTTGCCCAGACATGTCCTTGTTTTCTTACTGACAGCAACTCTTGAAGGCACTACAGCAGGATCCAGAACTTCATCAAAGAGAGGAGACATCCTGAAATTTCTCAAGAAGTGTAATTGAAGTCATCAGAAAAGCTCTGACTTTACCCTGTGGCAGCCAACAGCTTGGACTAGGGAAAGCCACAGGGCAGCAGCCAGGCCCAGGGGAGCTCCACTGGCTCTTCATCCTTATAATTTCAGCCACCAGCAAGAAATTGGCTTTGCTTCTAATAACTGGGATCCATGGGGAGAGAAACTAAAGGGCCATTTTCTAGGTGACTGTGCTGTGGATATCTATTTATTTGCAGACAGTGCCTGCTTCTGAAGCTGCAGGACAAGACTTGGCAAAGTTACATTTTTGTTAATAAATAAAAATAGAGATGCCTTTCAATTTATGAAAAGGGAAAAAACACTGGACTGTGAAATCCCACCAGACTGAGAGGGATATCCAATCCTGAACGCCTCTTAGCCTGTCTGGAGCATCTCAGAGGTCGGACTGTGGCATAAATAATTGCTGGTTTGTGCTTATTTATGTGTTATATGCAAGGGAGGGAGAAGCAACATGGTTCAGTGCCCAGGTGAAGAAAGTGGTGTACAAGTGATGATGGAGGAGGCTCAGCCCTGCCTTTGCTGCAGGGTCACATTTCTCAACTTCTTCTCTGCTGCTTAAAACACATAGTGGAACAATCCAATATGTTACATTAAGTGCAGAAAAACCCCTCACTCAGCAAACTGTCCTCTGATAGCTGTGTGAAGGCAGCTATCTATAGAAGTCTGACAGGCTGAGAAAATTGGGGCTGTTCAGTCTCGAGAAGAGAGGGTTGTGCAGAGATCTCACAGACCCTTCCAGCACCTGAAAAGGCTACGAAGAAGCTGGAGAGGGACTCTGAATAAGGAGCTGGAGTGACAGGACAAGGGTTAATGAGTTCAAACTGAAAGAGGGGAAATTTAGATTACATATACGTAAGAAATTCTTCCCCATGAGGATGGTGAGGCCCTGGCACAGGTTGCCCAGAGAAGCTGTGGCTGCCCAACCCCAGAAGTGTTCAAAGCTTGGATGGGGCTTGAAACAACCTGGTCTAGTGGGATGTGTCCCTGCCCATGGCAGGTGCTTGAATCGAGATGAGCTTTAAGGTCTCTTCCATCCCAGGCCATTCTGTGATTCTGTGATTCTAAGTTGTTTAAAAAAGCTGCCTCTCCTAAAGAAAAGGAAGCTGTATCTGCTGTTTCCTGTGGGTATGATTTCTCCCTTTTATATCTGGTGACCTTTAGCTGCAGTGGTGCTGGCTGCTTTGAGGAGGAAGCCCTAAAAGCTTGCTACCAACAGGCTGTAGTTACGGAGTCATGTATGTGCATGCCAGGAGGCTGCTTTTCCACTGATTGTAGTTTTGAGCATTGGAATTGGCAGATTTTCAAAGGCATATTTAAGATGTGTGTCCTGTGCTTTTTTGATATCTGTCTAAGGTACAGTCTCAGAAGAAGCAACCATGGCATATTTGCCATGTAGAAGTTGTTTGCTTTATGCAGTCTCAAAAAATGGGTTGCAGCATAAGAAAATTGTGTATGAACAGCTGTGTAAGTTATGTAGGAATAATCAGGTCCCTTAACAGATTCCACTCATTAGCTCAGAGGAGGGAAACATTGCCTGCATACCCCAGAGGATGATAATCTAGTCCCATTTGACTTCAGACTTACAGGCAGCCAGGAGCCAAAATAATAGGTGAGCTCAGACAGAGGGATTCAATTTGCTTCAGATCAGGAAGAATAAGAATTAAGGTTTCTGCCTTCATCAAGGTCAAATGCTTCCTTACTGGGGCTCTGCACAGTCTCCTGGAAACTCATAGCCTTGTGAAAAAGCACATGGAGTAAATGAGACATTGCAGGTCAGGGGGTGGGAGGGAGGGAGCAACACATGGCTGAAATGCAACTCTCCATCCTTTTGTGCTTTATCCCTAAAGCACATGTTGTGCAAACAGCACCACACACCAGCTAAGACAGTATAGTCTCCTGTGTTTCATGGTGGCAATAAAAACCTCTCCAAAAAACTATGTCTCTGTTTCCAGCTAGAAGTATGTAATACCCTGCATTATTTACGATCTTGCCCACAACAAACAGTTGAGTGAGTTCTCTTTGGGGGCTCATGGTTCAAAGGGGATGGTGGCTTCCTTTGCTTTCCCATATTCTTTATCTGAAGCTCCAGAAAGCCTCATAAATTGCAGGTTGCTTAAGCAGTCAGAGCCAAAAGGTTGCTGCTGCTGCTGATGGAGAAACCGTTTGCAGGAAATAGGACACAAGGTTCAGCAGGGCAAAGGATTCCACTCAGCTTCCAAAAATACACACTGTGATTAAAAACAGCTTTATGGCTCAGCTGGCATCTCCCAGGGCCAAAGCCACTGACAGCACAAGCCTTGGGAAAGGGTGTAGTTGGTGTCGTGGGCAGCTGCCCCCCAGCAAACATTGGGGCTGGATGGGGCTGGATGGGACTGTCTCTGCAAGTGCCATCCATGGCCCACGGTGTGCACATGTGTCTCGTGTCCAGACCACTTAAAAGACACTTCTGTAACGCAGCTCCTGGTACAGACAGGACTGTCAAAAAGGAGGAGCTGCTGTCTGTGCAGAAACAGTTCCCTCCTCTGTGCAGAGTATCAAGGGATGCCAAAGATTTCTGCAAAGTGTGTCTGTCTGTCTGTCCTGGGGAAGCTTTTTCTGTCACTGACAAGCAGCCAAATGTGGGAAAAAACCTCTGTCATCAATGTGCAGCAGTGATCCCATAACCAGTTCTGAGAAGAGTGATGAATACCGTGTCCAAATGAAGCCACTGGGGGAAATTAAACTGCCTGTAATGACCTAGATTGGAATTTGGCTGCAACACTGGGACTAATGACTTGTTCTCCTGTGGAAAGTGGCAGAGGAGTTCGTCAGAAATGTTCAGGTCACAGCCACCCTGCAAAGGCACCCCCACCCAGTGTGGTGCCCCTCAGCCCTGCCCCATGACACTGCTTGCAGCAGACTGAGGTTTGGGCTGGAAAGGGAGAGCAAGGCAGTTTAGGTAGATGGATAAGCAAAGGCATGATGCTGGGGGCTGTAAAGGAATATGGGATCTTTTGTTTGCTGCAGCATGTACAGTGCATTACATTTCATGTGAGGCGCTAATAGCCTTTAAATTGGGTGCTTTAGGACATTGTCAGATGATCACAGGTGAAGGAGTTAGTTTGTTTTTAAGAGGCACTGCTCATTACTACAGATATCCACTGCCCAGCTGGGACACAGTAATGGACTGGAAGTGAGTTCCTAGTCCAATGCAATGAGAAATGTGATTATTTTCAGAGTGCTGGTCACCAGTTCCTTCACATGGACTCTGAAAATAATACTCAACTGACATGAGATTCTTCAGACTTGGAAATACATCATGTTTAGCTTGACTCATTTGTAGGTCACGCAATTTAAGCATTAAATGTTATTTAAAGAGAATGATAGAATCTCTTACAGGAGGAGATCTGCAAGCATGGGGGTGTGATCATCTGCACCAAGGACTAAGAACCACCATTAATGAGTGCAAGGAGTGCACACAGTTTACATCATGTACAGTCCTCATACTCAGCATGATCCACTAAGTGGTCATTAAAGAACTACAAATCCGATCAGCTGAAGTAATTTATGGGAGTTCTGGGCCTGGGTCATTGGAATGATCCCTGTGCACAGGATAACTCAGCCACGAACGCCTCCATACTTTAGATCCCAGGAAAGATCTAACCAATCTTCAATAAAACCTGTGAAAAAGAACAGGAAAACATAAGTAGTGCCTCTGGTCTGCTCACAGAACTATCCTCTCGAGCTAGGCAGGTGGCTGCCAGACTAGCCTGTGCTAAAACAGAGTGAAACCTCTTTAAATGCAGCTGGGAATGATTTTTGTATATCCTTGTTCTTGAATGAGTCTGTAGCTGTACAAGGTATCACACATTTTGGGCTGCAGGGCTTAATTCTCACCAGGTGAATAGCATTGATCTGTGCTATGGCTGACTGCTTGTTTCTTAGATTGCACCACTAACTTCCATTAATATTCAGGCATATTGAATTCAAATGTGTTGTACCCTCCCAAATGCTTGTCAGCAATGGATTTGACTGGAACACTCGCACAAAACAAGCACTACAGGGAATGCAAAGAGCCCCTCTTGTTATTCTGGTCAGAGCCAGAGAAGGATTCTCTACAATTACCAGTGAGAAACCCCTGACAGACAGACGTAATGGAGATCAGGGTTGCCTACGTGTGTATGTGCATCGGGTGAAGATGTTGTGAATTCACAGCCACAGGGCTGGGCCTAAACCCAAAATATATGCAGAAATTCTTAATGCTGCACAGCATTTTCTGTGCTTAAAGCATGGGCTGGAGCACAGGCAGCTGGGTGGCTGGAGGAGGGGGAAATTACATTTGTTTCTTCCTGACAGATCACTCCATTTTACGAGGGTTATCTGCTGCACTAAGCAAATATTTAAATAAGGTGGCCCTGAGAACATCACAGAAGGATTTACTACAATGCAGATCTCATCAGAGATTCATAGATTGTAGGGGCTGAAGATCACATACTGATTGCTGTTATTATGAGTAATTCATCTTTATTATTGCAGCAGTGTCTGGAGCCATCCCCACCGAGGAACACCTTGGACAGGTTGGATGCAGCCAATGGGATGGGGCAGGTGAGGGCTGCAGTGCTGGCTGGTTGCTGCCTGTCCCACTCCACACCATCACACTCTGCACCAGGCTGGCAAGGGGGCAGCTACAGCTCCCTCTACCACCATCCTCTGAGACAAATCTGCCCTTGGCATCCAGACACGGATTAGGAGCTTGTTCCTCTCCCCAAGCCGCATATACTCTAAAAAACCCTGTTTCTGTGATTCTCTGCATGAGAAAGGCCACAGATTCCCCTGCTTTATTCACATCTTTTGCACGTAGCCAGGAGGGAGATGAAGCATTTGGTACCATGAGTGACACCATCCTGCCTGCCTTGCTGGGGACCGCCTTGCTGGTTCTCCATGCAGAGGTCGGGCTGGAACAGACATCACTGCTCAATTTTTCACCTTTCCCCAGGAAAAACAAAACAAAACAAAACAAAAAACCAACAAACCCTAATACTGCAAAGGGAATATTCGGTGTCGCATGTGTGCCTCTAATGCCCTCTAGTGCTGAGCTGCAGCCCTGGACGGGATCTTCTGCTCAGGCAGGAGTTGGAGCTGCCGACAAAATTCAATTCACACTCAGGATTTTATTTTGTTAATTAAAATGCTTATTGATGACTGGAGAGAAGCTGATGGCTAGCCAAGAAGCGATATCCTGAGTCAAATAGCAGGAAAGCAGTTTGAGAGAGTGATTTCATCATCAACAGATGGAAAATTGAGCTCTGTAATGCAGACTGTTCCATCAGATTGTCCAAGGCGGTTTGGTAAGATTGTAAAGGAGCTGCCAGCTATTTGCTGCATTAAACATACTGCATCCTGGAGAATTCAAAGGTCCTTAATGTGTTAGACCAGTCAATATCAATTTGTTGTCTTACAGAAATACACAGGCTACCATCTTTATCAGACTCTCTGTTAAATTAAATACCTTTCTCTCCTAAACTCTCAGCTCTGCACCTACATTTATAGAGCATTGTTTAATATCCCAGAGCAAACTCAATTTTCTTCTGTTACACTATCTGGAAGCAGAGAAAAAGTGGCTTTAAATAAGTCTTGGTGTCTAAACTGTCATTATTAGGCTTCAGATTTAAAACAGGTGGGGAAAACAAAATTCCTTGCTTTTAGGCTACCAGCTTCAGAAAGAACCACTGATATTGCTTCTTGAGATCCTAAATATTTCCAGAAGAATAAGCTTCAGCTGGAAGGGGACTGTTTGCCCCAGAACTGTCTCATGTTATGGAGAAAAAAAAACTCCTCTCCCCATGCCCATTTGTAGACTCAAATACCTGCTTGGGCAAGACCTGTGACCATCCCACTTTACTTGCAAAAGTATTCTTTTTAGTCTAGTGTTAAAGATCTCATTGAAGCCTTGTTTCCTCAAGTCCTGGTGCCTAATCAGGCTTATCAGGTCTATGTGAATGACATTCATTTTAAGGTGCAAATTTTAATAGACAAACTGAAACCCTACAGTCATCCCTGGAAAATTATCCTCCATGAAGGTGAAAATTAGTGAATTTTCATGAAGGTGTTTTTATTTTTGTCATCTTTCTATACCACAATCATCTTGTAGGCTCCAGGATGTTTACAAAAGCAAATTATAATGAGATTTTCCTGTAATGCCCAGTATAACTGAATCATGAAGAGGGGGAATAAGAGAGCTCTGTTTTAGTAAGACCATGTAGTATATGACACTTTCCTATTTTAAATATTCTGTTCAAATAAAACTTGCTAAAATTAGTGGGAAAATCAAGTATCAATTACCTGCTGTTCTCCTTTATTTAATTCTATTCATATATCTCTGTATGTTCTGTAAGCTTTTGTGCCAAGTGGTTTTCCACTGCGTGCTGTGCTTTCCTGATTGTTATCTGCTGTACTGTGATGAAGAGGGATAAATACATGTGTATTTCAGAAACAATCTACCTGGTTTCCTAAAATGGAAATATAGGAAAAGAAAGCCCTAAAATGTCCAGAAATGCCTTTTGCATTTGCCATGCAGTGAGTGGACAATCTGCGCATTGCACACCCTAAAATCCCCACATACATTTAACAACAGTGGCCTCTGGTGGAGTTTTGGCTGAGTAAAGGAGATATTTGCTTGAGGATGGGGACATCTGGGCTCTGTTGTTGTGGATCAGAGCTCAGGAACACAGCCCTAAGCACTGATGCTTCGGATTTTAGCCTTTCATTAATACTGACCCAATTTTAGCCTGTGCCTCAGTGTGTATTAAATGCTGCTGCATTCCTAATCGCTTGGAGTTTCATGGCTGACACTGCCTCAATTTGCTCCTCCTTCTTCTTTCCTCCTAATATATTCCAAAGGTAGTTTTGAGGACATAGGAGCCCAATCTGGACTTTTCTTTTTGCCCAGACATTGATTTATACCTACCAGATAGGAATTTTTCTCTCCCTCAGACTTTTGCATCTCTGTTACATTTAGTAAAAATCCAAAAGTTCCTGGGGGATGCGAGTGGCAAATGACTAGAGGCCAGGATAGAGAGAAGAGCAGTCGCCTTTTTATTTCTCCAAAAATCTTCTAGGATTAGTGAGCCACCCCAGCTACTTTCTTAGGCTTTGGTTTGGCAACCTGTTCCCATTTAATAAGCATGTAAAGCATATGTTTACCCTAAAGTACCAGTTTACATCCCATCTGGCTCAAGTCAACTGCTCGCGTATGTGCTTTTCTGAGGGCAACCTATGCATCTGCTAAAATTCCTTGCCAAACTGCAGCCTCCGACTCTTGCTTGGATATCCAGGCTGATTCCTGCGACTTTAGATCCATGCCTTGCAAGGCTTAGTCCAGAAATTAAACCATTAGGTCGTGTTGCTTATAATACTCCCCCACACCCTTCCACGGTTTAAAAGGCATTATGATAGTAGCAGAGTCTCATTTGATCTTATCGCTGCAATAGGGCTGTAAGCAGCTGATCAAAGTGAAATGTGCTCTGGTTTAATTGGCTTTCCCAGTGACCTGAACGCGTTTCCACGAGAAATCGCCCTGCGTCACCGAGGCCTTATGGATTTGTGGAAAGGCACAAACCCCTCCCAGCGTTAAGGACACTGTCAGCATTCGCCCTCCGGTCTGGCAGATATCTGGGACGGGAAATACATTTCATGATACGTTATTCTTTACTCAGCCAGCACTTAATGACTGCAGCCTCAGGCCAAATGCAGGATCCTAAAATGAGGCCGTCAACATCACCCAATTACTGCTGTTATTAAAAATGCCAAGTGTAATCATAATAATAATTAGGCACTTATTATGCAGCGCTGCCTAAGGAATATACTCTATGTGTGTAAGATGTCATGCAAACCCTATTAGCAGAGCTGGGCAATCTCACCACCTCCACATTACTCCATAAGATAAAACTGCACTTGAATGTGAATTGCCTGCATAAATCCAGTTTTCTCAGTCTGCCATCTTCTGATGATTTATTTTTAGGGTTTTTTTTTGGTGGTGTTGGGTGTTTTTTAATATTGCAACCAGTTATGCCCTCTCCAAGTTTACATCCTGCCCTCCCAGAGGCTCTGAGCATCCAGAGAAGTATCTCCCTTTGATCTCATATTTATTATCAAATAATTATCCAGACAGACAAGTTACACCCACAGTCAGTTGGTGCCTCACATGCCAGAAAAGCAATGGTCCAGAAGAGAAGGAACACACTCAGTACCAGATGCCTTTTATTGACTTCACGCAAATATTTGCCCCTCCTTGAACTTCTGTTGGCTCATCTGTAAAATGGGCCTAAACTCCACAGTCTTTGTGAAAACACTTGAGTAAAAGTCCTACAGATTTGTGCTAATTATGAAGTTATAAGTGTGCTAAATATGTTGAAGATTATCCTGTCCACAGTTGATCTGTTCCAAAGTTGCCATTTGAAAGGCAATCTTTCAGGTCCTTACAAATGTATATAGAGAAAGCTGATACGGCTCCTTTGTCCCAAGCTCCTGCATTTCGTCCTTAGCTTAATCTCCCTGGTTTTGCAACATTCTAACAAAATCACAGCTTTTGAAAGAGATTAGATTGTGTAACTTGGCTCCAGTAATCATTCAATCCTGGCATCTGTTTTATTGCTTTATATACTGTGGAATTGAGGGAGATTATCTACTAATTATTCCCTGTAGTCTGCAAGACAGATGGGGAAAAAAAGGCAAAATGTGTCTTATCAACGTGCAGACATTATGTGCTCAAACTTCAATCTCTTTTCTGGTCCTTGTCCCAGAAGCGACAGAAGTATGGGAATCATCTGCAGATGAGATGGATCTGTAAAACAATGGTCAATAAAATGTTCTCAGAGATTATATTTGCATGACTGGCCACAGCATAATCAGGTCTTGAACAACTCTTAGATTTCTTTTTCCATGGTCAGGGAAGAAAACCTGTTGAGTCCAGAAAGATCACACAGTCAGTCTCACCCAACGATGACCTCCAGCAGAAGTTCTCCCAGGAAAGTTTAGAGACTACATCCGAGATAACACCTCGACTCAGAACTGTTGTACTTGCCCATGTATTGTCAGGCCAGGCTAAAATTATCTCCTTCCCCAGAGCATTCCTTGCTCTTTTATCTGTTTTGTTCTTGTGTATGCCAGGACTGTATATTGCCTATGAAGCACTGGCTGAAGGCAAGGCCAAGGGAGGACTTTTGGAATTCATACACCCCCAGAAGCCACACAGGCTAAGAAGACCTTTGGAAAAAGCGCTGACTTCTGGTTAGAAGACTGGCTGACCTGGAGGATTAAAAACCGGAAAAAACCATGGTGAGGCCCACATACCATCCTCATGGATAGCACTCATGTGCCATGGGCCAGCTCGTGGATGAGCCAAGGGCTCAGATGAGTGTATAAAACTTTTGCAATATGGACTCTGAGTCCCTTATCATGAGGTGTGGGCAAGTCTTCATAGCAAAGATGGGCTGTCATGATAAATGACTTTTTTCCAGGACCGTAAAGAGCAAAACGGGTCCCTCCTTCCTCCCCTCCCTCACACCCTCCTGGCTCCAAGCCCAAGGGCCTCCTGTCCAGTGCCAGAGTGCTGCCTCCCTGCAATGGCCACATTCTTTAATGGGTCACACTTCCCCTGCCTGCACACAAGGCACCATCTCTTTGATTTTCCACATAGGCAAAAGTACCACAATGATTTGAGGTGGAGGTATCTTCCTTATATGATGAATGGCATAATGCCCATTCCAAAATAGCTCCTGCTCTGCTGGGGATTAACAAAATGAAACACTGCTGAGAGGAGCAGGGATGAAGAGCAAGAGGGACAGTTTGTATGATGGCAAGGCCCAGATGAATGAAACAGTGAGGAAAATATGGTAGGGGAAGAAACAATCCAAAAGGAGAGAGAGAGAAAACAAAGATTCAGCATTTCAGCTGGGTCCAAACTTGCTCCTAAATGCAACTTCTGCTGTTTGTGACCCTTTTTACCCCAAACAAGGGGTAGAACTGGCCATGGGGTGTTCCTCCTTCTTTTGTTCAGCCAGAGGCTGCAAGCTCAGGGCCCACCCTCCCCAGGTACATCCCCAGAGGGAGGGGAGCTTGTCTGGATGTGCCAATCCCCAAGGTAATGATGCGTCCTGTGAGTTTCATGACATCAAACACTGGGAGGGGAGGGGGTAATTAGCGCCCCAGTGACTGCAGCAGGTTGTCAGCACAATGCTGGTTCTGAGCATGCAGCTTTTAGTGGGTCATGAGGAAATAGTGTGGGGCTGGTAGAGAAGTCCCTGCTCAGCAGGAACAAGAGAAACAGGCCAAATTTAATACTGTGATGAAATATCAATGAAATGGCAGCCAGTGTGGGGTGTATTAGTATCCAGGCTTGAGTGCAGCTTCAGTGAGAATCGTGGGGCTTATTCAAGATGCCACATCTTAGACCCTCTTTCTTATAAATGCACACCTATCCTTATCTACAGAGATATTCTTGCATATCCAGGCACATATCTGTGCTTGGTTTTCACTTTTAGAATGGCCTGAAAGAAAACCTCCAAGGGACCTGTGGAACAAGCTGTGGTAAATACCATCTGTAGGAAAACTCATGTTCACATATCCTGTGAGAGGAATATTGTCATACTTCTTTACTCACAGGAAGGGACATCTTAGTGCAGTTCCTTATCCTTTCTTATTATGGGACCTTCACAGAGGCTGGTCAGTCCTGACCTGCTGATCAAGATGCAAAATGATCATGCAAAACCAGAGGCCCAGTGCCATGAAAAATAAGACATGACATTAATCAGTGGTGATGGTGTGTCAAGTGCTTTTTTTAATATTATCCCTTTGACTAGAACATTGGGCAACAGTTCTCTGGGCCAAGCAAAGAAAAGGACACTGATGACCCAGTCTGGTGATAAAAGCAAGATACATATGAACACCCTGTAAAAGCTGAACACACTACACACACAGAAACAAATTCTTATAGATCATGTTCAAGCTGCGTCCTCCTAATGTTTCCTTGGATAAATGAAGTACTTTCCTTTAATCACAAACTCTGAAGTGCTTTCATTTTATAGATCATTTTCTTCCAGCAGCTTTGCAATGGGTCAGTCTTCTAGAAAATGGGCTGATTTGATCCAGCTTTAATTTATTCTATATGGGCTCTGTTTGAAGGGGGAGAGAGAGTTGTTTAAGATGAAAGCCAGGCAGTGAACAAAATGAAATATTATTATATTAAATGCCACAAGACTGTGGTGTTCAAAAAGGTATTTGATTTCAAACCATGCTGTTTGCAAGTGTCAGTCACTGCTCATGATTTCTATCTCAGCAGGTTCACGTCAAAGCCTCTAAAGAGTTGTGCCACACAGGACATTGGAGCCCTCCCTGGCTGCTCACTGTTGGTGAGGAATGACGTGAGCACAGAAGAGGTACCAACATGATACATACACTGGACTAGTCTTTCTCATCCAACCCTGATGAGTGCAAAAATAATCCAATATTGACAGATCATCTACACATACCAGGCTCGGGTCATCTTCATTTTTCCAGTTAGAAACCAGAAATCTAAAACACATTTCTAAGCTTGTTTGAGTTTCCAGTTGAAGTGAGCACTGCATGTTATCTGTTTCAGTGGTGCAGCCCAGCATGGGAGACCCCAAACATTGAAACAAAATTATCACTGACTTTATGAGGTGTTTGGACAAGCTTGCACCTGCAATTAAAGCAGTTAAATGAAGTGAATCATAAATCCATAGATTTTAAGGCCAGAAGGGACTTTCTTCATTATCTTGTCCAATTTCTTGCTCTGATGGCATAGTGTAAGCTTTAGAATTGCAGGCTGGGGAGCATCTGTCTGTCCTAGAGTATCTACTTGGACTAGAGAGAGCATACCTTTCAGAAATATACCCTTTCCTGGCTTTTCTATGTCTAGATAAGGATATCATTGAAGATTTCACACTGTGTTTCTCAGCTGAATTTTTCGGGCTTCAGTTGTGAGCAACTACAAATGGGTTTGGTCAGACAGACTCATAGATATTTCCCTTATAACTCTGCTTTCTGTAAAGATTCAGGTTACTGTTTGACCTCATCTCTGTTCAAGTAAATAACCTTTTTTCATTTGGATGCTCAAGATTTTGGTGGTCTTGAATACACATAAGTAACCCAAGGTCCAAAAGAAAAGTCTCTGCCAGCCCATGTAGTAGTCAAAATTCCAGATTGTTCTTGCCACTGAGTTATGATTATGTCATACAAAATTGACATGGACCTGTTAGATCCAAGAAAAAAGCAAATATCCATCTAATCCATTTAATCTAATTCAATTTTCTGTGGCCCCCATGCAAAGACACCTGTGTTTTTTTCTCGTCAATCAGAATAATTTGTACAACATTGCAAGGAAAGTTGTCCCATCTGGTAAACTCCTTGCTGAACAGAGCGTGTTTATTGTTACTGTGTGATTGCTTAATCCCTTCGTATGTTTTGTGATGTGGCACTGGATGAACATAACTGAAACACAGTGTTTAATTACCTCCAGAGGCTTTTGATGGTCTTAAGAAAGGAGTGAGAAAGACTTGTGGACTTAAGAACTAGGCCAACAGCAGGGAGAAAAGGTAGGTGCTTTTAAGGCTTCTCTTTCTTGAGCACATGACTTAAATTTCTCCACAGGCATCCCTGCTAGAAAAAATTTATCAGTCATATATAGAGACTAAATTCAGTACAAGTTATGTGCTATGAAACAGCAGCAATTGAGTTTGGAGTAATTTAATTGAGACCAAATGGCAACCCTTTGCAAATCAGTGGAAATACCTCACTGCATCTTGCACTCCAAATCAATTTAGAGTATTTATTTAATTTTCCAGTATCAAATCTGTAGTGCAAAAAAAGTCTTGATTCTAAAAGAGGGGTACAAATAATGGATTTTGAGTTAGTGCACAGAGTACTTTCTTCTTTGCTGAGTTATTTCTATGAGGTGTTTCTCCTCCCATTCACACTCACACAGTGCAGCTGTGTTCCCATGACAGTGTAGATGCTCCTGCATTTTCACATAGCACTCAGGCAGGGGAACTCGTGTCTTGAACCTGCATGTGACTGCCCCAAATACTTCTAAGAATAAAATACAAATTACATAGCAAAAGCAACCAGCAATCAGAAAAATAGGATTACTGTAACAGTTACAATCATGGAAAACACTATCAGGTTCTCAGACTTGTTTTCACCATCCAAACCATCCTGGCTATACTTGAAGTATGATAAAAGAAATGACATTTCCTATTCTATAGTCTATTATTCATCAAAGGCCAGCACGTAATGAAAACAGAAGTGCAAACGTCTGTTTTCAGGTTAGATCTTTTTGGAGATCTAATTCCTCTGAAGGACTTAAATCCAGAAGTCAAACATCACAAATAATTAGACAAAGGGTGCTGAAAATTACAGAAGAGTCAGAGACACAGGAGTATCTCCAGTGCCTCTATATGCATCTTTGATATTCCTTTCATAAGAAAACACTGGCTTTCAGGTAAGAACACCATATAACATAGGAAGCTGCTCTGATCTATTTATAATTCCCAAGCAGACTAATATTTAAACTTCCCAGTGGACTGTGTCTGCTTTTACATCCTTTTTGTTTCAAAGAAAATGCGGTTGTGAAAAGGAAGAGGTCTGCAATGTTAAATACAGTTTCTTTCATGGAGGTATCCCTCTTCAAAGGGAGAATAGGGCAACTAGCTCAGCTTTTAGTGTCTCACAACAGACATTTATGATACAGCAAATTAATTCTGTCTGAGATGTCCACAGTAACCCACAGCTATTGGAAGAGTGAAACCTCTGTGATCTGCATCACGCCTACACCCCTCAGCAGCTGAAACATGGAGAATAAGTGCATCAAGACAAATTAACTCATCAAGGATACAGCTTCAGCCACAGTATTTTCATGGTCTAATATAAGGATGAGATATTGTTGGCTAAATTTTGCCTTTAGTAACATCTGTAAATACATGTGGTTTCTTGGAAGAGAACAGGGTGCAGCCTTGCTTTGTAAATATTTAGACTATACATTAAACCATATGATAGCAACCCATGTGTGACTTGCCACTTGTCCTCTTGAATAGGTGATTTTGCAGATGATGAGCCCAGTCCCTTGTCATTAAAATTATAAAGAAAAGGACTTGTGGTATTCTACAATAATAGCCCCAAACCCCATATGCCACAGCAGCCAGATTGCAAGGCTGTGGATGTATTTAATTGAGCTACGTTTTTACAAGGGGATCTCTGTTCTTCCTCCTGTGCCGTGAAGATCATTAAGGGCTTTATATTGTCACTTATTCTGACACCAAAACAAGTCAAGTCCAGCTCAATCGCTGATGGTTAACTTCTGTTTTTCCTCAGCAGAGGGAGCTTGAGTATGCAGCAAGAGCTGCCTTTGCTTGGGCATGTTCTCCCCAGCCTGTCATCATTAGCACTCCTCAATGCCATGATTATTTGCAGGTAAATGAGGAGACACTTGTAGCACTTGGGAACAGCTCTGAAAAGCTGCTCATCCCTCTGGGTCAGAGGAGCATCGAGCAATGTGATATGTGCTGGATGCATCCAACCCACAGCCCTGTTCCAGGGGGATTTTCTGTTGGGTTCAAGTCAAAGGTCAGCCTGAGATGGGGGTGACCCATGTGAAAACTGGCCTTGTACTGATCCTAAGCTTGCTGGAGTCAGCACAGGGTGAAACCAGAGTGAGTTTAAGCAGCTAAAGGACAAGTCCAAATCATACCAGGGATGATATTCAATATCCTTGGTGCCACCCAGTGGGAACTGGGGCTGAGGATGTAGGTCTTCATAGAACAGAAGGGTCCCCAGCCATGCTGAGTAAGGTGGCACAGGGAATCAGTAAAAAAGCAGGTTTCTTAGGAAGCTTTTCTCACTGCAGGTTGGCACAGCAGTGCCTGAGGTTGTCTTAGGAAGCATCTGCAAAGTGTTTGCACTGTGCTGGGGAATCAGGTAGTGGAGCTCCCAAAGGCAAGTGCCACGGAAGTGTTCACCCTGCTATGAGCCCATGGGCTGGCACAGAACACCCCTCCAGCTCCCTTGGCCTCCAGGGTTTGATGAAGGGATTTCTGCTTCAACCAAAGCAAATCAAACAGAGTTCCCCAAGCAGCTCTCACCAAAGTCATGTTGTTCTTTGGGTCTCAGGACCGCTTGGAGGATGGTTTAAAGCCATCCCTTGCAGTGGGCAGTAGCTGAGGAAGCCACTTGAGCGTTGCCAATTCAGTGTGAAAACATGGGCCTGAACATTTTAATGTTTGTAAATATAACAGGATGCAATTAGCACTTGTAACGCATCCCTGAGATAACTGAGGATGGGAACACACATTTCAGAATAGAAAGTTAAGCAAGTAGGTATTAAAATTACTCCAATAAAAAAACATGCTGAAAAAATTAGAAACAAAGCCCATAAAGATTGAATTCTTAGACCTTTATCCTATGCACTGAGAAGTAGTTATCTGATTTTATTCCTCTAACAGGCCATGATCCATGGGAAAATACTTCTATAAAACAGCCATTAACCAATTAATAACTTTCTGGCTTGAGTTGCCTACTTTTAATACATTTTTTCCCACATATTCAAGTAAGTTAAAGCTGTGTAATTCTAACCCCATATTCCTTGATGGGCAGTTCATTTGTTGTGATGGAAGGAGCCTTGAAGATGTGCCTGCTACCCACTTATTTTCAAGGTAAATGAGACAAACTGCAAATCAAGGACACCATTAAAGCTTGTCCATATAAAGCAAAGGTCTAGTTCAGGGTTGTCTGACTGAATATGCATTGGATCAGGCCCAAATTGCAATTGGTTTGCATATTTCCCAAAGAAATGCCAGTACATTAAATGCCCATGAATGCAAATAGGTTGTGTTTTTTCTGATTTGTATAATTTAACAGAGGGTGGCTTAAAAATGAATGCACACAATAGGATTATACAATATTCTCAGGGTTTCAAACAAGTTGCTGTCTGCCTCAGGGAAGGCCAATCTAGTGATTAAAGCTTAACCTCCAGGGAGGAGGAAATCACAGTTGTATTCCCCGAATGGCCACATATTTGTGAAGTCACCAAAGTCTTCACGCCCCTGCCCTCGGAACAGGGACAGAGCCTATTTAGGCAGCTGCACCCACCCAGCCACATTTGGATGTTGATAGCAGAGCAACAAGAGAGAGATGGCGTTGAAAGGCAAATTACCTTCTGACTTGGTTCCATAGATGCATTTATATTTGTGCCATGAATAGAGCACTACCCACTGCACATATGTCTTTGCTTATAATATATATTTTTCACCCCATTTATGCCTTCCCCCACGAGTCTCTTTTCTTAGGCATTCGTAGTTATCATTCCCAAGAACATCTGAAAGAAACAGGATGGCATCACCTACAGCTCCCAGTCCTCTGACTCTCTTGAGAAGCTCTGAGTCGTATTGTCAGTGTTTTATGTATTTACACCAACTGAGAAGGCCTGGGATGTGGGGTTTTTCGTTTATATGAGTCTCACCACCACAGGGGGTATTTAACTTTCTGCCCTGGTTGCTGTAATTCTCTCTCCAGTGGATATACAGTTCAGATCAGGTTCCTATTGCTGTGATGACAGGCATTCAGCAGGCACTGTAATTGCAGAGTTAAAACAGCTCATTTTCTTACTGGCAAGCTGTAGTTAAAGAGGTGCTAGGAGGCAGCCTGGCTGTCTGCAGAGGAACTGATCAAAGCAGTGAAAGGCATCTGGCTTGTCTCTGTTTTCTTTCACCACCCCCCTTGCTGATGGAGGGGAAAAAGAGAGAGAAGGAGAGAAAAAGCGAATGAAAAAAAAAATAGAGAGGGGAAAAAAGGAAAAAACTATTAAAAAGGAATTTATGAAAATGAATACTTGTCCTTTTCCTAAGGGTAAAAGGCAGTGTCTTATTAAAGACAGTAAACACAGTTGGGTTAGGCCTATTTTTTTTAACTCTGCGTATTTTTTAATGAGAAAATTGGGGCTTGTGAATGTTCATTTTTGTCTATTTCCATTAGGTCTTCCCAGTAAGATAGCTGAGCTGTTGGGTAGCACTTTGCACACTGCAGAGCAAAAACTTTCCCCATCTATCTATCAGTGTCATCCTTCCTTTCCAGACTCAGCTTTTTCTCCTTCTGACCTCTTCCCTTCCCTGAAGGACATAAGGCTCTAGCCAGAATGTGATAGACAGTGGGATTCTGTACCCTGGATTAACAAAAGTACAAATGAAACACATTTTTACTCGACTTTTATTTGTTCTAATTTGCTCCAATTCTTCCTGTCATAAATTTCAGCAAATCACAAAGTAAAAGGTAAACAGGGTTGACAAACCACTGGAGATGTTCATATGAAGGATGAAAGAGTGGGGAAAACTCCAACAGCAGGGGAGGATACCCACCTGAAAATTGAGATCAGTGATCCAAACACCTCTGAGAAGTCACTCAAAATTTCTCCCAATGAGATAAAGGAGTCCCCAGGAAAAGAATGGCTCCATTTCCAAATAAGAAAAGAGATCTGCATCTTGGGGAGAAGCACCATTCAGGTGAAAATAACTGAAATGTGGGAATTGCTTCCTATGAACCAAAGGGATAGAGGTGATCAGGACAGTAAGAGCCAGCAGCTGAGGGCACATGCTCTCCTCCAGAGACTCAGTGAAGTTCCTGCTCAGAAAGGTCCTGTAAGGCAGGAACCTGATCCATTACATCCTATTTTATAGCATTTTTCAACCAGGTTTCCAGGCTGGCACAGTGCGAAAGCAGCGGGATTTCCCTTGTCTCTCCTGAGTTTTCCATCATCGGAAACTCATCAGGGAGAGGGTTTGTTCTCGCTTTCGCTCCTCTCTCACTTCATTTTTTTCATCCACTATCTCTGGATGGTGACACCACGGCCTTCCCACAGACAAAAGAGGAGTTCAGAGTCTTTGAAAGAAGAAAACAAACTTTGTAACTCAACAAGGAGCCTAGACAGGCAATGTTGCAAATTAAGTTGAAAGAGGCCCAGTTACTGCACCATTATTTGATTTCCCCTTCTCTAATCCCTTGCTTGTAATTAGCATAATTTATTAACATATTAGAGCCATGCATGTGAACCCTCTTTATAGTTGCTGAGTGCTCCCTGAGGCTGCCTAGTGAAAGCTTTTCCCCACTGTTTAATAATATGTTACATAAGGAAAACCAGCTTCTGATATAATTTAAATTATGACTTTCCTTTCTGCCTCTGAACACTCATTTCCTTTAAATGAGGTTAATTTCCTTAAATAATGAAAATCCTCCAATTTCAGTTTTCCATTCATTAGACCCCCTTAGTTCAACATGAAAAAGTCACACGCCAAGAGGGAAAAGAAAGAAAAAAAATAAAAAGGAAAAAAAAAAAGGAAAAAAAAAGAAAAAAAAGAAATCCCATTGAACTTCAAACACAACCATCCTGAGAAGAGATTTCCTATGATCCTGTCTCCTCCTTTCCTTTCTGGATTGAGAAGGGCATAACACAGGCTGTCAGGAGATAAAGATGGACAAGCCACTTCACATTAAACTCATTTCTCCCATCTAGCACGTGAGGTTCTCTGAATCTCAAGGGCATTTTCAGAGTTGCAAATACATAATGCTTCTCTGGGGGATCACACAATGTTCTCATGAGCCAACAACCAAATGTGGATTTCTTTGTATTCCCCCAGATATTTTCCTTTCTTTCCATTAATCTGATGATGATATTTGGGCAAACAAGGCCATCCCTGTCCCCGCTCTGATGATCAGTCTGATGCAGGTCCATCTCTGGGCACAGGACAGGGTCAAGGTCAGAGGATTGCACCTCCTTCACTGCTTCAACTAACTTTTACCTTCACTTCTTGCTCTCCTGAACTAAACTTACTGCTCACATTGCCCAGGAATCAGCCCCCCCAGCTCTTTGATGTGATGTTTGTCCTTGCTGGTCCTCTTCCAGATCTTCTGCAGCTCCCCAGTGCTGTGATAATCCAAACCAAGGACACTTTCAAAACATAACTCAGAATGTGTTGAAATGTGGAATTTCCTTCTAACTCCCTTGCATTCTATGCAGAAATATAAATGCATTTTCTTCTTGAATGCTGGCTCAGGAGTTACCTAGCCCTTCATCTGTGGCCAAGGACTGGCTAAGCAGAAGACACACTCAAGAGAAGCAACACCAGTGTAGGGGTTCTTGAAACAGCATCCAAGAGTTGGTGTTCTGCTGCTCTTCTGACTGCCTGTGTGATTGCTTGGCTGATCCACTCTGTAAGTGCCTGACTCGAGCTGAGTTCAACCTGACTTAACTGCTAATACTCTGTGGATTTAGCCTCTGTTATATTTCAATAAATCAGGAATAAAGTAATTTCTGCACCTTAAAGAACAGCTGTGAGCTATTAAAGCTTGTAGCCATATACTCGAGGTAGATAATACCTCCTCCTGTTCATTGTAGGGAGCACAGCACAGCCACAGTGGCATTTTTAGCTGTGGAGTGATGCAGAACAGCAGCATCCTGCATGTGGAAGTTAATATAAAGACAGTGGTACCGTGTTAACAAAAAGGGCGCTCTGCTCTTTGAAAAAATCAATACCTAATATAAAAAAGTCTCCAGTGTCCTCCCACTGAAAGACTTTATAATTACATCATTTGGGGGACAGTAAGAGCAAAAAGAACCTCTGAAGACAACCACATGCTCGTTGTTCTGCAGGGGGCTCTGTGCTGCAGACCTCAGCAGTGCCCTGGGACGTGAGCAAGGCTTCGTTAATCAGTAAATAATGATCACAGAATCACAGAATCCTTTAGATTGGAAAAGACCTCCATGATCATCAAGTCCAACCTTTAACCCACACCCACCTTGTCACCCAGCCCAGAGCACTGAGTGCCGCACCCAGTCATTCCTTGAACACCTCCAGGGATGGGGACTCCACCACCTCCCAGGGCAGCTCATTCCAACAACCCTTTCCAGGATGAAATTCTTCCTGGTGTCCAACCTGAACCTCTCCTGGAGCAACTTGAGGCCATGATGTAGGCTGGACAATGTTCTGCCGAGTTTGGGCCAAAAGTTTCAATCAGGGCTTATGTTTGCAGCCCCAGTTAACCTTTCTCTAAGGAAAAACCCAACCTTAATAGGATGAAATGTCGGGAAAATTATGTTAATTTGCAGAGTAAATTTTTTTCAGGACCTCAAAGAAGTAAATTATTGTTATTGTTGTTATTACTTGTTTTTTATCACTGGGGAAATCCAAGGACAATTAAATGAACTTGCTGGAGATCACAATGCCGGAGAGGGAAGAAAAAGTCATGTTTCCTGAGTGAAGTTGGAGGTTTATTGACCTGGGGATTTTAGGGGTGCTTTTCATGAGAAAATGCCAGTTTCATGAAACCAAAATTTCTATGGAGAGCGACAGCCTGTCTGACCAGGGATAATTCTTCCTATTAGGAATGAGCTGTACTGGAAATGAGAGAAACCAAGGCTCAGGCAGCAGGATTTGGATTAGTCTCCCCTTCCCACCCAAGGTGAATGCCACCAGGCCCCTTGAGGGAGCAGGGCTTACGTAGCTTCATGCCAGCATGGAACAGGAAAACAAGTTCCCACCCCACTCACTGGTTTTGACTCCCAGCACTTGACTAAACCCGAGCCTGTTCCCCTCTCCTATCTTCTGAACCTGATTTACTGTGGTATTTATCTGATTTAGGGTTGTTCTTCTTTTTATGCTTGTCAGGAGCACTGATGTCTGGGATGTTGCAACATATATAAAGCTTTTGGGTGTATTTATATGTATTGAAATGTACTTTTCAGGGTACAGCTGCACACGCCCTTTCCACTATTCAGCCTCCTCTCCTCCCACTTGAAAACAAGCCTTTTGAAAGCAGAAGGGAAGAATAATTAAAAAAAATTGTAATGTGCCTCAGGTAATGACATGATTGAAACATCACCATTTTGTCTGGAGGGTCACAGGACGGCTTTATGAGAAAGCTTTAAAGCTGCTAACTCTAAAGAACCTTTGATATTTCCCCTTTTGTTGTTGCTAACATATTCTCCTTCCTGACTCTTGGAAACAAAGCCCTTACCGAGGGCTTTGTCGTTTCAACAAATTTGATGCCAAACATATTATGCCATGGGGTGGTTTGACAATCTGAGCAGATTAATTGAGCATGTACATCTGAGATATTCCAAGCTGTTTAAGTAATTTAGATATTTAACATGGAGTAGACATCATGGCCCCGTAGTCAGCCTTGGGAATGCGATGGTTGATCTTACACGTTTCAGCTCTGTGTGGTGTGGTCCCCGTGTGGTGATCTGGGTTTTGGCAAGAGAAGGTTATGCTAACGGTGGCTTGTGTTTCACCAGAACAGTTACAGAGTCAAGGGGAAACTGAACTGATGTGCTGCAAAGTACTTATGGTAGCACTAACAGTGCATAACTGATTGGACAGACTTATTTTTCCCACTCTTTAAAATAAAAAATAGTCACTAAGAACCAGGAGTGGAGATTTCTGTAGCTTTGGTGTAAGATTTTTTCATTGTTTTTGGAGAATCAGAAAAGCATTCTTCACTTAACAGCTCATATCACACCATTTCCTTGTCAGTCCTGTCACAGTTATTGCAAACTTTTTCTAGATCATGATTTTTCACAAATGTGTTCAGTTTGCAGAATTGCTTAAACCTTGTAGGCAGGAATAGTTCTCCATTGGTTTGTTTCTAGTACTATATCTAATATATATTTCTGCATTATTCTAATAGTATTATATCTAGTATATATTGCTATGTTGGATACTTGGTTACTCATGGTGGAACATGAAGTTACTTCTAATCAAGCAATAGTAAACAGAAAATGTAAAAACAAATCTCAAAATTAAAATTCAGTGGAGCATAAACTCTACTCAAGTAGCCACAAGAAGGTTCTCAGGGTATGTTTCCCAGATATGTTTCACTCAACAGCAGCTCATAGAAATGTTTGCAAGAAACAAATAAGATGGATTGTGAGTGTAATTGAAAAGAATGTGAGGATTTTACTTGAAAAGACATTAATGGGTAATTTCTAAAATCATACTGACATTTCTACTTGTACAAGAGTCTATTTGAGGAAAACGTCTGGTTATTTTGTAAGATGCAAGAGGTTTGGAAAAGATCTAGAATTTTGCACTCTGGCCAAAACCAAATGAAGACAAATGAAAACAGAGTGGTAGTAGCGAAATGAAGCCAAGTCAGACCATAGACACTATTGGGACCTGTCCATCACGGGCTTCTGGCAAAGATTCTTAGTAACTCAAAATGTTTCCACCATTGCTTTTGCAAAGTGAATGGTTTGGGCCTCCCAAAGATCTGTTTCTTGTGGAATCAGTGGAAATACTTAATCTTTGTGTCCTGGTGGAAAGTTGCCTCTGCCAAGTTTGGCCAGAGACTCCATGACTTTGCCTAGAAATTGTCTTCACCAGCTCCCAAATAAGACAAATGAGAAGCTGAGGCTTGGAATGTAGCTACTGCTGTCTTTTGTGCTACCAATGAGATGGCATTGTTCTGCTATATTAGAAGAATAAACAAGAATTATTATACATTATATATATATGTCTGCCATCCTGAGAATATAGGGTGTCCTACATCCTTTTGATATGGAGTAATGAACTACTTTTCTCATTGTTATTTTTTTTTCCTGGGCACACCCAAACTCCTGGAGGCTATCCCCTGTAAAAGAGGGAGGTGCAGGCAGATTATGGAATACATGAATTCTATTTTATACATTGTATTTTCAGATACACTTAGCAGAGAAGGATGCAAAACATCTGATGGAACTGGCAGCTAATTTATAGTTGGAATACTAATTTTTCCCATCTGGAAGTGATTTTGTCTTGGGTTTAAATGCTAATTTTGTGTCATCTTGACAGGTTTATACTCAAACCATAGAATACAGAATTCAGTCTAGAAGCTGCATGAATATTGCCTCTGTTCACAGCGTTCAAGAGTATCCACACACTTAGAGCAGGGTAGATGGAAGGTTTGGATTTTGATGCAGACCATCTCAAATATTTTTAGCTTTCAGTGTCTGTGCCAGGGAATCACCTGTCAGGACAGCTGGGATGGAGAACACAGAGGTGTCAGTGCTCAAGCTGTGACTTTTCCAGTACAAGCATCACATGTATGTTTCTATACGCAGAGACCATGCAGCATGGGAGGGAGTTATAATCTGGAGAGTCCCTAAAGGATGTGTAAAGATCATCTTTGTTAATTTAGGAATAAGTGAGAATGTGCTGGGTTGACCCTGGCTGGATGCCAGTGTCCACCAAAGCTGCTCTGTCACTCCTCTCCTCAGCTGGGCATGGGAGAGAAAATATAACAAAAGGCTCATGGTCAAGTCAAGGACAGGGAGAGATCACTCAGCAATTACCCTCACAGGTAAAACAGAAGGGATCCCAAAACCTTATCATGCAAACTCAATGCAGAGGAAAACTGCTACAATAACTGCACTTGTTAGTGATTAACATATTGCTGAGGACTTTCTGTGTGTAGGTCCTCTGGGTATTTTGTTCATTGCTTTACCCAGTGTGCTCCATATAGGCAGTGTTTACCCTTTTTGAGCTCTGCCCTGGCTATGATATAGAGAAAGGAGGGGAAAGAAATGAAATTCTATGGAAAACAACAGCAGTTTGAAGTATAGCTGTAGCTAGCTCCAGCTGTAACAACAGGGTTGTGGGTTTCCAAATTTTAATCTCCCTAAAGAATCTGTATCAAATTCTTCAGCCCAGAGGTCAAAAAGGATTTTAGTAATGGAATGGGACAACTCAGCTTGTAAAGCCTTCTGGGCAAAGGCCTTCTGTAGAATATGGGCCCATGATATGAGCTTCCAAGCCATGCAGGAATGAAAATAAATAATAGTGATTATAAAATCATTTCACACTTTTCTCTCTTCTACCTCATCACTAGTGGCAAAGATGACACAAGAGGCAATGCAGATGGATAATGCAGCAGGCAGCTCAGTTTCCCCACTGCACAAAGAGCTAAGCAGATTACTAATGTGCTTGAGCACAGCCTACAGTCATAGCACAAAAACTGTCTCAGGAATGCTCTCTGGGTTTTGTCATTCTGGTGGTATTTGGACACAAAAGTGCGCGTGAATTAAAAATACAGTCTGGGCAACTTCAGAGCTTCGTGTTGTCTATTACTAGTAACAAGGTGAAATGCAGTGCTATGTGTTGTTTCAGAAAATGTGGTGGGAATCCCTAGCAACAAAAAACATGTGGAAAATAAACGATAACTCTCTCAGAACTCCTTCTTTATCATTCTCCGAGTCCTAAGAGAGCAACCAGAAGGACCTTCCCGCACCAGCCCAGCAGTGCAAGTCATTCATCTGGAAAAGGGAGCTGCTCAAAATCCTACCCATGGCATAAGCTATTGGTCCAGATGGGTGGATGTGTGAGAACAGACAGATGACCAACACCACTTCTGTGGTCAGATAAAAAGGAAGATAAGTTTTCCATTTCCCACATGAATGCCTCTCTCTGCAGTACTGGGAAACCTGGGATACATTTCCTGTGCAATACCAGAGAAAGGCAGGTAGAGTAACAAGACAAATGCCAGTAAAAGGCAAGGGGAGAGGGATATGGACTGTATTGTCTGCTGGGAAATACAGGCTTATCTTGAGCTGCATTGTGAGCACACAATGTCTAGAGAAAAGCCTTTGGTTCACATCAGAGCAGGGAACAGAACTTGGCCCTCTGTGCCCTGCTGGACTCAAACCATTGACCCGCTTTGATGATTCAGAGGGTCTGGAGGTCAAAGATATTAATTGCTATGTAGCTGGAAGAATCAGAGCTTCTGCAGTCAGGCAAAACCTTGCTCCCCTTCTCTGTTTCCTTAAATTTTCAAAGTCAGCACGTTTTCTCATTGGTCTGGCTCTCACAGGACAGAGCCAGAATGTCCCTGTTTAAGTGGAGCAAACGTTTTTCCAAAGGGTCAAAGTTCAGGACGAGCTTGTAAGCAGATTATGGAGCTGGTAGAAAGGCTAAAGGCACCCTAAGTCTTTACATTCCCAAAGTGCTCTGTTAAACTCTAGCCCAAGGATGTACTTAACCCCAAAGAGAACGGAGGTCAAGTGAACTTGCAGCGTTTCAAATGCAATCAGTTTGGAAAAGTAGCTGTTTATAAAGAAGTATATTACAGGCCCAAGCTAATGTTAGCATTCCCTCTTTACAAATAAGCCTGACCTATTGCTAGTCTTGTCAAAGAGCTGCCACATTTGTTTTATAGCATCAAACAGTCAGACTTTATTTCAGTTTAGACTAAATCTCAGGGAACATTTTGGCTTAGGGGCATTGAAAGTCTCCCTCTAAGAAGATGCAGGGGAATATTTATGCCATCTATCTTTAACTCAGACTGGCTCTCTATACTGTTGGGAGAGGGAAGGTGAGGTTTCCAGAGGGCAGTTCAGAATTCCTGAACTGGGCCCTGAACTGATAGCTGAGTATCCCCCCTCCTTCCACAGAGTTTACAGAGTTGAGCTGTGCTCAGATGTTGCTTTGCACTTTCCCAGTCTTTTCTTTAAGGTACTCAGAGCTGTGTGTAAGGTGCTAATTGACCCTGCAGCATTTATAAGGCTCTGCTGTCACACATGTGGAGCCACAGCCTGAGTGAGGTACAGGCAGGAGTGTCCAGTTAAGGCAGAGCAGGAAGGCTCTGGGCAAAGGACAGGACAGGCAAACACAGGTCTTGGACAAAAAAACTGACATGCAAATGGGACAGGCTTCATCCAGCCTCACCAGCCCTCCTGCTTTTCCTGAAGATCCTTCACCAGGCACAGGAACACCCAAGGACTGTGCCACGTACGGTAAATAGCCACAGCTGTGCTTGGGGAGGATGAGCAGTCCCCACCTGGATGAAAAGGAGACAACATATTACTTGGCATGACTAACTTTGTTTTAAATCATAGAATCATAAAGGTTGGAAAAGGTCTCCAAGATCATCAAGTCGAACCTTTGGCCCATCCCCACCTTGTCAACCAGCCCAGAGCACTGAATCCCATGTCCAGGTGTTCCCTGAACACCTCCAGGGATGGGGACTCCACACCTCCCTGGGCAGCCCCTTCCAATGCCTGACAAGCCTTTCTGGGAAGCAATTTCTCCTGATGTCCAACTGGAAGCTCCACTGGCACAGCTTGAGGCCATTTCCTCTTGTCCTGTCCCTTGTTCCCTGGGAGCAGAGGCCACTTGAGACAGAGACACTTGAGGCAGAGTTGTAGAGAGCAACAAGGTCTCCCTTGAGCCTCCTTTTCTCCAGGCTGAGCCCTTCCAGTCCCCTCAGACACTGCTCACACGACTTACTCTCTAGACGATTTCCCAGCTCCACTGCCCTTCTTCAGACACATTCCAGAAAATAAGAATAACAAGCAAAAGTTAAGGTCTCCTTTAAAATACTGTAGCCACTAAGAGCATATCTCCCATGAAGACCGTATCCTGTACATCTTTTTTATTAGTATTTCTGTAACCATTGTAATTAATATTACCATAACCATTAGGGTGACACCAGCAATAGTTATGAGGAACCACAGACGTGAATTGAGATCCCTCCTTGTGGGTGTCAGCAGGACAACATGAAGTCTGCATGGAAAGCCAAATATCTTAAATTTTTCAGAGGCAGGTCAGCAATGTCTTATATAATCAGTGCAAGACATCAGTGGTGAAAAGCAAGAAATCAGTGCCCACTCCTTGTGATGCTTTCCCAGCCTACTCCTGTATCCACAGTTCTTGCAAGCTTCAGGAGCCAAAAATTACTCAGGTGGACGTGGGACTTATACGAGTATTTTATGGGAGAAACGAGTTTTTTCTAGCCCCTTAAGTGTTCTTCAAGAACCTGTTTGGTTTTGTTTTATGATAATATTAATCTTATTTGAAACATTTAAAATTCTGAAGCTTAGAAGTTGTTCCTATAAAGCCCAGAAGTGCGCTGTGGAATGCGTAAAGATTTAATATTTTGGATTTTTATAGTAGTCTCAGAAATGTCTCTGTTTTGTTGGGAAGACTGACTATTCTTGAGCCAGGAAGCAATTAAAATGTGTAATATGGATATTTATTCTTATATGTAGACTTGTCCTCCAAAAATAGAAGTTTAAGAAAGTCTTTTTATTTTTTAAGAATTTAAGAATAATTTAAGCAAGCTTTTCTCACAGTTGATCCAGATACACTTAGAGTGGCTTATGAGAAGGGAGACTCTTAAAACACACTTCAAGTACAGTGACAATGCTTTGACTAGGACAGAAAAATGCTTTCATTTTTCCTAAGATACAGTACATCTTGCTTAAGAGCCCTGAGTGTTGAACAATCCATTAAGAAATGCTGTCTTCAGTACAGCTCTCTCAGCTTTTTCACACATAATTGGCTAATTGAAATAGTATCATGTATAAGCTTCTTTGCTCGAGGCTTCTTCAGATTCAGCTTCTGCTCTTGGGCATCCTCCTTTGAATTGTAGCATATACCTCAGCTAATTATAATGTGGTATCACTTGATAAAGCCAACTGAGATCATAATGGGAAGACACTGAAACATCTGCCAAGATTTGAAAATTGGGTTTTTCTTTTTACTTATGCCAAAGACAGGTTACTTGTAATTAGTTCTAATTTATAAATAAGTGCAGGCTGTACTTCTAAAAGGTACAATATCATGCCTTGCCTCCCTTTTTAGAAACAAGTTAGGAATTATACATCTCAATCAACTGTCTACCTTCCCTGTGTCAGGAATAATAGCTTTGCATAAGAACTTGGGGAGGAGAAGGGAATTATACAAGCACCACCGAAAATGTTCACAGGATACCTGTTCCAAGTGACAAAAAACAATGGCACAAGGCACCAAAATTGATTATTTTTGTTGTTCTGTGAATTCTGAATATTCATTATTACGGCATTACAACTTTTCTTCCAATCCCTTTGAGCCTTTTTTTTGTTGTTGTTATTTTTTAATGCCAGCTGTAATTCTCAAATAATCACAGGACTCCAGGAGCTGGAGTTTTATGAACTCACAAACATCCCAAGAGCTGAAAAACTGTGATCAGAGCTGTCTGAGTTCATTTCACATACATGGTGGAATTTCTTATGGTTATTTTTATCTGTTTTGGGGGGTGGGGGGTGGTATTTAAGCCTTGTTTGTTTTTAAAGGATGCCAGTGTTTCTGCTCATTTTGGCACAAACTGGGATCCCCAGTCCTGGCCTTCCCATGGGCAGCAGGACGGGGTGGGTAGGTGAGTGGTCCCTGGGCAGGTGCAGCTGTGTGGGAGCACCAGGGTGGAAATTCAAAAAGTCTGTGCAGAAGGGTTGAGATGCACCAGAAAAAAAACATCAGTAGAGTTTAGGAGTGAAATAACTTTGCAGTTCAGATTTGACACCCTGACTGAGCCAGACAAGATGAAAGCTTCTTTCACTAACCCCATTGTATTCTTCCTGATTATAGCCAGTCCTTCCCAAGCAGACTTCTCTGATATAGATTCAGGAAGGAAAGAAAAATCACCTCATGGCTACTGATGTTTGACATTTACCTGCTGCCCACAGCTCCAAGTAGGTGCCGTGGAGTAGCTGTGTAGCCTCTGAGTAGGGACCACTTCTCATTTTGCAGACACCTTCCTATTGTCCAAATCTCTTTTCATTTTCCTGTGCCACCTGATACACTTCCTAGAACACACCCAAGGCTCTGGCCACCATGAGTATTTTCCTTGAGATGGCCTAGGATGAACAGGCAGTCAAAGACGAAGTGATGACTGCTACCTCAAGTTTGTGACATCCCCTTTGGTCTGTTTTTAGAAGGCTGTTGAAGATAAGCTGTTAGCAGGCTACTTAGGAGAAAAAAGTGGAAAAAATATGCAAGGGAAGATGGTGGATATGCTGAAGAGGACACTGAGCTGAACAGAAATACAGCAAGTTTTTTTTCAGAAGTGCTGCTCCCTTTGTGGGCTTGTTTTCTGCCTCTGAATGTCTGCCTTCAGTTTTGCACTGGAAAGGGAAGGTCAGGAAGTAACCTGGTTGCAATAAGTTTTAATGATCTTACTGTACATGATAGCACTCATGCAATCCAGGATCCCAGCATTTCCCCTACATCCACCTTGGACTTTGTAAACACCTCTTTTTTTCCTTTTTCCAAGATTATATCCCTCATATTAGAAACTGACCCAGAGAACAAACAAATAACTACATTAAGATAAAAACCTTGACTCCTTAAATTTCTTGACTCACTCTGGAAATGTGTTTTACATGTGTGTATGTGTGGTTTCTCTTCTCTTTCTTCCTTATTTCTAACAACCACTTTCTATTAAATGTTTCATCACAGACATTTGTTCATCCTTTAAAAGTCCTTTGGTGAATACTTGCTTGTGCTGCAGTTTGTCCACGAAGAAAGACCAGACTGATTAATGAGAAAATAAACTTTCCTCTGTGCTGTTCTTACACTTCTGTGTCTCTGCCACCGTGGTTTGTCCAAAGTAACCATAGGCTGCAGAGCTTGGTGAACCCTTCCAGAAGGTGAGAGTCATGCTCAGGAAAGCAGAAGACAATTCAATCTCCTTGTTTTGCTTTCCTCTGAGGTTAATGATATGTGTCCATCAGGAACTTGGTTTTTAGGCAGAAGACTTTATTTAGAATCCAATTAATGTGAGGTAAATTACAGACCAGCTGTTTATACTTTTGACTGACTAATATGGTCTATTTGAAAAGCAAACTTTTAAACTCCATCCCAGCCTGTCCAAACATTCGATAAACCTTTGCTAGGTAAGTGCTTTACATCATCACTTCAGACTGGCAGCATGCACTGATGCAACTGTTCCACGGAACTTCTCAATGACTGCAGTGAGGAGCAACGTGGTCCACTGGAAGGTGTTCGTGACCATGGCAGGGGTTTGGAATAAGATAATCTTTCCGGTCCCTTCCAACCCAAGCCATTCTATTATTCTATTCTATGATCCCTTTCTCGTTCTCTTTTCCCTCTCCCACTTACTCTGCTGGGTCCATTCCTACCGTAAACCCCTCAGGACAGAAGTGAACCTCATAGAGGTGTTTGCACAGGGTTCACCCTGATCCTTGTCCCCCTCCTGCTTGTCACTGCACACCTTGGTGCCGTGATCACAGCATGACAGCAACCATCCACAGGTGACCCAGAAATCATTCAGGACTTGTGGCTCAGCTGTGCCTGCCCTGGCCATCCCTTTGCAGAGGGAACACCACCCTGCCCCAGGACGGGAGCGGCAACGTTCCAGTGCCTGCACATCCAGTGCTTCTCAGAGCACAACGGGAGTTTCGCTGGGATTAACCCAGCCACTTGTTTATTCCCTGGGTTAATTTCACACGCCAAGCAGCAAGCTTGTGTTAATTATATGATTTACTGGGCTGTGTTTCCCTTTTCATTGCGTCGTAAAAAAAGCCTTGAATAAGAATGCTTGTTCTGGTAAATTTTCACTTGTTTGTGAATGGCCTGGAAACAGTTAACAGCAAGCACGTCCTCTGGGCCAAAAGGGACTGGAAGGTTCAGATTATTGCCTTATTTATTTTATTTTATTCCTAATTAACATTTTATGAGCTCTGAATATGTTTACAAAAGCACAGGCAGAAAAGGGCATATGAAGAAACAGAACTAATAGCCACTGACTGCTCTGTAGCAGGCCCAGATTAAAATATCATGGAACAGCCTTTTGCCTTTCCTGGAAGCTGGACAGGCCCATTTACAGCTGGAACAAAAGTTCACCTTGATGGTTTTACTCTCTAATGCAAACCCAAGTTTTCAGGAGGAAGGAAGGCCTGATCTGCTGGTGGGGAAATCCACCAAGCAGCATTTTCAGAGGGAGCTTGTGCTCCTTTTGCTTTAGCATTTTCTTCACTCATCTCAGTCCTTTGTGAATTCATGAGGGGCTGAGCAGCAGAATTAAATTTATATAAAAAAATAAATGTAAGGCAGTTCTTACAGCAGCACCTGAAAATGGTGTCCTGAAATCAAAGGAAGCACAAAGATGCTTAAACTCAAACACCACCCAGCTCTAGTTAAATGAAGTGGGAAGAGGCTTCAGCCTGACCTCTCTGAAGAACAGACCTGGTTTTGTCTCTATGCTCTTGGCTTGTCTTGCTTGAGGTTAAAGACTGAACTAAACACTGTCTGGGAATAAACTGGGTTGTTTTTTATTTGAGTCCATGGATAAATCTAAGAAAATGTTAATATTTTCAAAGTGATCAGGATGAGCTCAGGGCCTGGATCATCCTTTTCACAACCTCTATCATTCAAAGCTGCTGAAGAATTTCCACCTTTCCTCTGAGCCTGAGAGGAGCATGACATTCCCCTCCTGCCTGCTGCAATAGCAATATTGACTCCTTTCTAACAAATCACCTCTCTTTTCCCTAAGATTTGTCTGCTGCTTGTGTTGGTAATGCAAGAGCTCTGGGTCCTATCAACCAATTGCCCAAGGAGAGTTTTATTGCCATTTTTTTAGCTGCCAAGGGAAAAACTAAGGCTGTTTATCAGAGAACTGCAAACACTCAGTCCTCCAAGAAATGGTAATATAATGCCCTTGGGATAAACATTGCTTCACTGATGTGTTTTTAAGCTGTCCATTACTTTCTTTTTGAGAAATAAAAAGAAAGTTAATACCAAGAAACGGAATGATTGTGCAGCATGGTTAAAATCAGAAATAATCTGGTGATGGGAAAAAAAAAAGTCTCATTTTTCTCCCACAAAAAGTTTTTAATTGGGAACAGATCACTACTAAGATCTAGGTGCAGATAAATTAACTTTTCCTGCCTACCTAGAGTGCAATATAAAGAATTTCTACTTGGTTAACATCTTTTAGTGCTTTAGTTATCAGGATAGAAAGGAGAATGTCCTTCATTATTCATCGTACCAGTTTGTTCCACGATCTTGAGCAAAACAAAAACCTAAGTGAATTATTCATCTCTATTATCTGAATTTCAGGTGGATAAAGTTGTGAGAGGAGTTTTACTTGCATTTAGATTCATGTTGAAACCTAGATAGATGTTGAAATCCATGAGAGTTACAGGTCCAAATTGCTTGGGTGTCCCTGAGTGCTTCTCAGCTCCTTTAGACATGTAGGTGTTTTCTGTCTCTTCATTCCCTTGTGAATCCCAGCTTTAGTGCCAGACATTCACCATATTCTCAAAACATGAATACTTTACCTACTGCTTGGTATTATTTGCATGGCCTTTCCCTCCCTACAAATTCTCACGGTCTCCAGTGTCAGCACAGCCAGGAAGGTGGGAATGCCCTTGTAAGCAAGTTGTTGTTTCTCAGCATAATTTTTACTACCAAGTTGCCTTTGCTGACTCAGAAGAGCCTCATAACTCTGCCTTTTCCAGTCAACCACCATCCCTGCAGTCAGAGCTCTCTTAAACAGCAGTAGCAGCAGCGGCAGAAGGAAATAATAGGAAAAACAGCACCAGCAGAAGATACAGGGAATGATACAGGATCCTGATCAGCAATGGACACAGGCAGCTGTCTGAAGCAGCCACAAGGTTTAGCCACTGCAATAACAATTTTGACTGGAGATAAATGAAAGCTGATTCCTATCTTTACCCAGAGGACAGCACAAGGTTCATCTTCTGTGGCAGCAGTTGCACATACCGATAGTCCTTTTTGCCTTTTCATCACGACTGTGATCTCAGCAAAACTATTCACCTACTGGCCAATATTCTGCCATTACTGTTATCTAATTATGCAGGGAAACCTGCAGGTGATGTTTGATTCCCAGACAAGGAGAGGGAAAAAAAAAAAAAAAAGTCACTTGAAACTGGTTTATGTCAAAGGATGAATTACAGTGTGGCATAAGCAAACAGCCCAACACGTTATCCTGTTTACATGGGATCAGAGAATGTTTGTAAGTCTAAGTCCTGAGGGAGACACTTATAGTAATAATGTCCAGACTTCCTCTGCACAAAGTCCAGAACTGCAGGAGAAAGGGAGGGAAAAATGAGTTTTAAGTGCTTTCTGAGAAAGAAATTGTGTAATAGGAAATTGATGTTATTCCATTTTGCACCATCTTGTGCAAATGTGCTGATGTGAGATTTTATTTGCCCTCCTAGAGAGATTTCAGCCCGTTGCTGGAGGTTTGTGTACCTCCAAAAGGATGAAGGAGATTCTGTAGCTTCCCCAGATTTGTTTCTTTTTCTTTTTTTTTTTTAATTCTTGCATTCTCAGTTTCACAAAGAATAAGTTCAGCATTTCATAAAGGAGTAATTTAATAACAGCAGGCTTTTACTAGGTGGAAGTGAGCTCCTCCTGCTTCTGTTGTAAAGTTGCTGTCTGGGACTGTGTTCTTGAAGGTGTTTCTTGTCCTATTGCTCTGCCTTGCTTTTTGGGCATATCAGGATAATTCATCCATGAATTCTGTGAATCAATCCTATGAGGTTCTACCATCACAAACTCAAAATCTAGATGAGGCAGCTTCATCCTCTAATGAGAGCTAAAGATCTAACAGACAGATCTTGCTCAAGAAGTGCTCAGATATTGTGGCAGCCAAAAGAATATTAAGAAAGGTATGAGGCTGATGAGTGTAATGTTGTGGCAGGAAACAGTCCCTGGCTCTGCCTGATTTCCACACACACAAAACATGATTGGGAGACACTCCTGTACAGGATTTAAGTCCTGCCTGCTTTCCACTCACCACTGGAGTGTGGAGTATGAGAACTCCACTCTTGTCTCCTGCCCTGGAACACAGCCTAGGTGCAAAGTTATGTCCCATGACTACTGAATTTGGACGGGAAGAGTAGAAATTTGTGGAGTTCTGGGTAGTTGAACTATTGTGCAGGCAAAGCCAGGTCTGGCTTGAATGGACATGCTGCCTCATGAGACCTGAATGTGGTTTGGGCACTTGTTGTCCTCCCTTGGTCACATTCCTCCATGTGTCCTGCATTTTCTGTCAGGTCCTTCAGCCTCCCTCTGGTTCACTGGGACATGTAACCCAGCTGGGAACTCAGACTATGATTCTCATGGTATGGATTAATACACAGCCTCACTGAATAATTTTTTTTCGCTTAGAAATGTCAAAATGCAAAATTTGAAAAAAATGAAAGTACTCTAAATTTTGTTTGTTTGTTTGTTTAAACCAGTAAAAACTGTTCATCTTTCATGTTAGGTTGGGCATTGAGAAGTTCAGGTAGATCAGTGCTACAGTCTTGGAGACATTCAGAGGCTGGAAAACATCTTAAATAAAATTAATCATAAATTGCTCCATATAATTTAGCAATTCTAAGAAGCCAGAAGTATCAGTTTATCTCATCTGATGTTACTTTTAACACAGACTGTGATTTTTAAATGTGCTTTCATTACACTGGTAATATCCTGTTTGTGTCTAATTCTCCTCCCATGGAGGACACAATTTGATTTTGTTATTTTTTTTTTTGCCTGAGCAGGGGTAGATATAAAGAAACATTAAATCATCTTCTCTATGTTAACCTTTTTGTATGGCTCTCCCTCTTCTGCAAGGGGTCAGCCAAGTGTCCAGGAGCTCTGGGAGCTGCACATCTCTGTATTACAGTTTGGGGTAAATTATATATTCCTTGAGAGCTCATTCTTGACCTCCTCAGTCCAATGCCCTGCACAGCCAAGCAGAGCTGTCCCACTGTGAGAAGAGCTGGTACAAACACCTTTTCTCCTGGCATGGGGCAACCAGAGACTCTTAAAGCCACAGTTTGCCTGTGATCAGCTCCTGAGGCAGCCCAAGGAAAAGCATCCCCTTTCTTCAGGGATTAAATAGAATTGCCTGTGGTTTGCAATTGAGACTGAAATACGAAATACAGTCTGCAGACAGCCTTTTACTCTTGATTTCATTTGTCACTCTTGTAGCTTGACATACAGACCCTGACTGAAGAGTTTAAAACTTCAGCAGAAAGTTCAAGGAAACATTTGGAAATGAGGATCTCTTGACTAATGGTACTTATTTGGACCCCCTTTGATCAAGTATAATGATGCTTAAAAGACAGAGTATTTGGATAGAGAGTTTTTAAGTGGAAATAATATTTAATGCTCCCAACACTGCTTTGTAAGGGAAAAAGTCCCACACAATAGGGACTTCAAGGTTTCCTACCCTTCTCTCATTCTGGTTTATGGCAGAGGTGGAATTTTTTGCTTTGCTATTTACGGACTTGCTTTAGTGCTCTCAGATGGAAACATTATCAGACTCATCACCACAGGATAGATCAAAGACAAGAGATCAGACTCCTCCCTGGAGTGAAGATAAACTGTTGCACTTGACCTGCGCCTGGAATGTCTAATGAGGTCAAAACGTAGAAAAATAATAATAATCATTCCCTTCCACCTCTGCACCAGCCTTCCCCAGGATCCTCTAGGGGCTCCTGCATTGAACAAGGCAGCATCTTGTACTCCTTTCAGTGATGGATTATTTCTGCAGGTAAAATGTAGGACAAGCTGGATGACCATTTTTTCCTCCTTTTCTGAAATTCAGGAAGAGACAGACACTAAGTACCTTCAATATCCTTTTAAATTGCTGCCTCCCAGACTTTTCCTTCCAACTAACATAATAAGCCTCTTTTCCCACCACAGTCTTCTATTTTTTTTCCTTTTTGAAAGCTTATTCTGCCTTAAAAAAGAAAAAAAAAAAAAAAAAAAAAAAAAAAAAAAAAAAAAAAAAAAAAAAAAAAAAAAAAAGTGGTGCTCCAACCTTGCTTTGCTTCTTGGCTCTGGAAGAGAAATGGTTGTTGGATTGAAGGAGGGAACTGTCAGTTTCAAGATCAAACAGCAGTCTCTGCTGTCTGAGCAATTTTGGGAGCCTTTTCAGCCAAGTGCACGTGCCCCAGTGGGTGAGCAGTGGCAATGGGAAGCACAGCAGGCAGCTCTGGAACAGCAAGCAGTGGAGACAGCATCCCACCTTCCATCTCCTAACGACACCCTCGATTTCATTTGCTAAAACCCTCCTCCAGCAGCTGCCTCTGGCTATGTGCAAAGTGCCCCTGCCTTTTGTTGTGATTACGAGCTCCAGGATTCTGTTAGTTTGCAGTAAATCACTCACAGCAGCCCCCAAAATGAATAATTTGGGCAAGTCATGCACCAGCTGGTGTCCCGTAGAGAGTCTGTCTACAGACACCTTTGTGGGTTGCCTCTTCTACTTCCTGAGCATGAGAAGCCCTTATTTCAGATCCTGAGCTTATTGCAGCTTCTGGGTGACTGCCATGACCTAATTTATAGTGTTGCAGAGCTGCACTGATTCATCTCTTCAGGAAATATGGTCTCACTAGGCTTGTCCGGCAGTATATGGACGTGCTGTGAGCGGCCCCGTGTCCACTAAATAAGCTCCCTCCAAAACAGAAATGGTCCCCTCCTGGCACTGTCACTATTTCTCAAGTGCCTCAGAATTCTTGTGAAGGGAAAAAGGTGTTCAATATTGGCAACAGAGGAATAATAATAAATGCACAATACAGGTAGCTTTGAAAGGAAAGCCCTAATAGTGTGTGGAGTTGAAAGGTGCCCTGCAAAAACTACACCATTTTAGCTCAACTTGCTGCTTTCATCCACAAATCCCTCCACTCCCAGCTTTATGAGGAATAAAGAGAGGCAATGCTGTTAGAGTTGTAACTTGTTTGCTGACAGATCCCCAAGATACTTCCAGGAGCTTCCTGGGTAACAGAAACAAAGAATAAACTGATGAAAACACTTACTGTGTTTTCGAACTATCCAAACCCAAATTTGTACAAAGTCAAACAGTTTCCACCCTCCCTGACTCTGGCACACATGAAGCGTGTTTCCAAACAAAGGATCTGTGTCATCTGAGCTTATCAGTTCTACCACCAGTCATTCCTCCTGGAATGCAGACGTGGTCTGAGACATTAAATCAGAGGTGCAGGTCTACCTTGGAAATCACCTTTGGAAATAGGAGTTCATGGGAAGCACAGTGATACCATTTGAAGGTTGTGTGGTTTTATTTGCTCAATAGACACCTTCTGTGCTCAAGCCCATCTTTCTCATCAAAACAGATGCATCAAGGAACACAGTGGGCACAGTGAGCAGCACAACCCACCGGTACAAATACTGCTGGCAACCAGCTGCCAGAACTTGACTTCCACGGCTCAGACACTCATCTTTTGCTGTTTGTGTTTTGTTGCACTCCGGCAAATCCTCACCTGCCCACCTGCAAGTATGTGTTGCCTGGGGTGCTCAGTAAGTTGTATGGCTAAGGGAAAAAAATCCACTGGCAAGACTGAAATATCATCAAGGTTAAAAGCAGGAAATATCCTTTCTTCTGTGCCCTGCTGCCCAAATGCCTGGTATGGAGGCCAAGTCATCACGTCCTGCAGGGCACTGACAGCTTAGGATGGGCACATAGTGGAAGATTGCTGATATCATGGAAAGGGAAGCCTGTCCCTGGCATTAGCCCTTGAAACACAAGCTGATTTATTTGGATTACCTTTGATCTTTTAATTACACTGTGTTTTCATTCTCAAAGCCATGGGTCCAGTTTATCTTGCTATAATTCACGTGTATTATTTTCCTGATTCTTGGCACCTCAGAGTTGCAAGTCTGTGCCTCTCCTGTAGGACAAGGAGAGGTGAACCTTGAATCTTGGCTTAGGAGTGCTGCTGCTGGGGCCATTATGGAGAATTTGAAGTGATTCATTACTTAAAGAGTTTTGGGCCCATTCTCCAAACTTGGAAGGAATTCTGGGCAATCTGCCTGCTCTACCCAAATTTGCTGGTGGTTTCCCAGAATGTATGCAAAACTGAGCACGAGGTATATCCTTTGAAAGGATAAGTGAATTGGAAGGCAAAGATTGTATTTTGTTTCCTAATTTCTTTGTTTGATATTTCTTACAAGAGATCCCAGTGCTGGAAGTAAACTAGAGTTTACTGTAACCTTGCATGGGAGATGAAGAGTTTTATTCATGTGATGGTGGTTCACTGTGGCCTTAAAAAACCTTTTTGCTTTCATGGAGTTGTATAAAAATCCTAACTGGATTGCTGTTAGAGATGAATAGGGTTGTCTGCTGCAGCTATTGTAGACATAACTAATTACTAGCTCAGATCTTAACTGTACCTCTTTAAAACTCCGTGTGAAGACATTCAGAAAGAAACTTTGTCCATTTGTTTTGTAAGGGGCTACCATCTTCAAGGTCAAAAATAAAATATAACCTCCAGGAGAGGCAAAAGACTTGGAGAAGGTAAAATGTATTTCTATAGAGATAGAGATACCACTGAAAAAACAGCGGCCTGTGGAACTATTGACTTGTAGGTAAGGCAGTTTTCCTGATGGCATTAACAGAGATGTGTTGAGAAGGGCAGCTTTTGAGTAAAAAAAAGGGAAACAGCTTGGAACAGAGCATTTACTTACCTGAGTCACTGACATTCACTAGTGAATTGGGAACATGAGAGGTGCTGAATGACTTTGAGGTTTAGCATATTTTTAGTTATGGATTGTCACTTAGTTAATTAGAAAGCAGGCTGAATATAAAAACCTTTTTTCTTTCCTTAATTCATACATGACTGACCCCAGCAGGTCATCAGTTCATTATTGTACATGCCTGGACAAAAACTTCCTGGAATGACCTGTGATGAACTCTAGATTATTTTGTCAGGTATTTATTGTCCATTTGACAAGACCTATAGGAAAGAAAAGTAATGATTTTTTTACTCATGTTACCCTCAGCTACAAGCAACATCTCACGAGCTGAGTACAAGTGAAAAAGTCTAAAATCCTTGGTGTTGAAGCACCCAGCTTCAAGGATGTATGAGCTTGCTCAGATGATTTTTCTGCATTTTGAAGTAACTATGGCTGTTTGTTTAACATTACATCAGTTTTATTTTTCTTTACTTTACACCAATCCATTGATCCTTTAAAACACTAATACTGCATCATCAATTTACAGTTGCATCTGAAGACCATATTCTTCACAGCTGACAGCGACATTATAAACAGTGATATTCCTGCCTTGAATGTGATCAGATATGATTAGTCTTGAAAGACATTTCAAAACAATGACTTGTGCTGTGGAAAATTTGCCACGGAACTTTTCCCTTTATAATGAGCATTTTCACTTGAGAAGCTCCTTTTTCATGTCACACTTGTATTCCTTAAATGGTAATGAGGGGGGCAAAAAAGGTATATTTCAAGCAGAAGATTCTTGGAATTGTGTTAATTGTCAGTGGCAGCATCAAAGAGAAAATGCAGCATTTTTTGAAAGTTTTCAGACCAGCAGTTTTAGGACTGAAAGTGGCATCTTGCTAAGAAAGCGAGTCATGTTCCTTTAGTCCAGCAAAAGTCCTCAGCCTATACAAAATTTCTGAATCACTTTTAACTCTTTATTTTTAGAAGGAAAGAGATCCTTTAATGCAGGAGGGTCTCCTACAATATTAAGGGGAAGAACAGGTAATTGTCTTTAGACAAGATTTATATGCTTTGGGAAAGTTGAATGTAAGTCAGAAAACATTTATATTTTCAGTATTTGATTCAGTAAAGACAAGGTGTCCTCCTCTCCTACCATGAGGAATCTGACTAAATGTAATCACAGACTCTCTGCTCTGTGTACTTGCATTTCCATTTTTCTTGATTTTAACTAGAATTTTACATAAACTTTTTAAAAAGAAGTAATTATCCTGGTCTGTGAGCTGCCTGGAACAATATGTTTAAGAATATCAGGAGCATAAATTTTCATGTCTGAATTCTAGACCAAACTTCAAATGCCTTTTCATCTCTGTATTCACTTAAAAGCACAAATGTCCATTTAAACACTTCCCACTCATTAATAACCCAGCTGAAAATTACAAAATAAGATGAAAATGTCAAAACCAAGGTGATCTTCCCTTTTAAGAAAGCCTATTTAGAAGGATTTGTTTAAACCCTGAGGTTCCATACGGATTCTGAGGAATCTGAGATCTGGATCTCAGCTGAATGACACATCTAAAACATTATCTTAAAGGAAACTGTAGGACTTCTTGGGTTCTGATTTGAAGAACCTGTTTGAACTGGTCAGGTGAAGTTCACAAATATGAGTAACGTTGTTTTTCTTTAATATTTAGGTTCTCTCTCCAGATACTGAGATGAGGCATACTTCAGAATAATGCAAAAAAGTTAAACTAACAAGTGCAAAAGCCATTTATATTTTATATGAGCACTAAAGAACTATATCTTTCTCTTCTTTCCCTTTCCTTTCCCTTTCCCTTTCCCTTTCCTTTCCCTTTCCCTTCCTTTCCTTTCCTTTCCTTTCCTTTCCTTTCCTTTCCTTTCCTTTCCTTTCCTTTCCTTTCCTTTCC
>JAWWES010000030.1:14541833-14639193 GCA_035583135.1 Lophotriccus pileatus | reverse complement strand
CTTTCCTTTCCTTTCCTTTCCTTTCCTTTCCTTTCCTTTCCTTTCCTTTCCTTTCCTTTCCTTTCCTTTCCTGTCCTCCTTCCTTTGTCAGAAATGTGACATTTGAGACACAGTAATAAGAACAGAGCAAATGGCACCACAATGCACTGACAGTTTTGGAAAGAAAAAATAGCTTTCTAAGTCTTGGGGACAGCTTTCACTGTAAATAAAAATAAAAAAGAACAGAAATTAATGTTTGTGGTCAGTCCCCAGAAACCACACTCTCTAATGCAAACCAATTGCATTTTTACCTGAAATATATGACAGATAGCTTAGGCACTAATGTTTTTCTCTGTTAATAAGCTCGATATGGAACAGAGCTCCTTTAGAATATGTACGGTAAAGTGGAAATGCATGCTTTGGTGACTGTTATAAAGCAGGCCAAAGATATGTCAAGTCCAATTAATGTCAATAAGGAACATCTGTATTTAGGCACCCAAGTTACTTAATGCAAACATTTCATAATTATATACTATAGCACACATGGAGCATTATGAGATGTGGTGTCCCAGTGTGAATAATATTCACATTTTTCAGATCAGTCAGCAGTCTTGGTCTGGCTTTGGCTCAGCTTGCCGTCTCCCTGTAAGAGCATTTCTTTATAATATTGAATTAAGTACAATCCACATTTTTTCTCTTATCTGTGAAATCTTGTGGTTGTGGCTTGACTGTTTTTATAAAATGAAAGATCCAAGTGCATGTAAAGCTAGGGGTTTGGGGGAGCTTTTTTTAATTTTTTTATTCCTGAGACATCTGGGTTTTTTCTTATATGCCTTAAGTCTGGGAAGGAAAGGTTCAAGTGGATGAAGCATAGCATGAAAGATTCCATGTCTAAAGGATTCTTCATCTTACAGGAAAAAAACAGCCAAGGAGCAGAACAACAGGAACCATGTTCCCCACCTGAGCCATTGGATGCACTGTGAAATGACAGCTTCAAGTCTGCACAGGGTTGAATAGATACCAGCATTTCTAGTCTGGGAATCTCAAAATTTCCTAAATACTTGTAAATCCAAAACCAGCCACGCAGCAATTGTTTAAACAAATGGAGCAGACACTGGTAACTCAGCTGCCACCCACACGTTGTTCTCTGCAGCACAGGATGGGTTTCTCGAGCTTGATGAGTCTGTTGAGATGGGCCTCTGGAGTTGTGTGTTTGGGGATTTTAATCCCCACTTTAGAGGAGCTACTAAAAAAGATGGAAAAGTCATCTGGTGCTTAATGTGAAACACATCACACGCAGCAGAACAGTCTCCATCACTGGCAGAGCTTTCGCCAGGCGTTCCCTCGAGCCACCCAAGTCCCAGGGGCCACCAGTCGAGACAGAAAGGGCTGAAAATGCCAAGGTATGAGCTGGTCCAATCAATTACAGCCCCAAAAAACTTCCTCAGACAACTAGCAGTGAAAAGCTGACAAAGATGGCATATTGAAACCAGACTTGTAGATAACCGGACAGCTTTACCTAATCCGGCAAGTGGAGCTTAATCCAGTCCAGGAAGAAACAGGTGTCAAAATGAGATTGGAGAAAATGGAATATCTGGCACTCAGTTACATTGTGCCCAAGCATCATACACCAATGCTTGTGTCTCCTTCATCCACACACATCAGCAGCCTTTCCCAGCCCCACCTCGTGGCCTGCCAAAAGTAGAGTTACTATGAGCTAAGCTCCCACACTGTTTTTAGCAAGCTGCCATTGACACCCCACCTATTTCAAGAAACATGCAAGCCTGAATACCCACTTCCCACTCTGTATGTGTTCTGTCTTGTCTGGCTTTTTTTCTCTTCACTTGTGCCTTTGGAATATAATCACTTCAGGGCAGGGTCTAGTCATCTCTTTGGCATTTGACCTGTTCTTTCTCATGTATTCACTGTTCAGAGCTCCTGTATGAACTTCAGCAAGATCATGTCTTGGTCTTCTGTGATTAACAGTGCTAACTAATACTCAAATCAATCATGCTGGCTTGTGTTCAGGAAAGAGGAGTGCATAGTCATGTAAAAATTTAGCCAAATACTTTAAAACATCTAAAAGAGGATAGATTCCCATAGGATGAGAGGTTCTAGTATTGGCTTTTTTACCTTTCACTTCAAAAACCAGTTTACTCCTGGAAACTTTTCTAGTGTAGATCTGGAAATTAAAAGCTTGGGGTAGGGAAAATTAGCCAGAAATCAGTAATCAGGATTGAAAGAGGGTCTGTACAGACCCTGGTCTCATCGCAGAGCTCAAAGCAGAGCTCTTACACAAGTGTTCCTGCTTCAGTTTTTCCTAGTAAATAATAATGGTGGCAAATTTTTGCTAATTCAGATGAATTCTTCAGAAATAAAAGGAAGTCTGTGCTGCAGTGGAGGAAGAGGAAAGGTGCTGGGTCATTCATACAAGTCTGAGTGGCCATGGAGTAGTGGGGCAATGGAAGACCTAGATATCAGCAGAAAAGGCAGCCAGGAAGAGATTTTCCAAGTCTTGCCTAAGGAATCTGTTCTAAAATCTTATTAATGACTGATGGGATTTCTGTATCTTCCTCCCACGCACCACTCAGAACCTACAAATAACAGGATTTGTGTGACTGCCCTCCTACACACTGCTCCCTCTAACCCACCAATAAGACCTTGGGAATAAAACAAACTTCAATGTGTGCACATTCTAATTATAAGCAGACAGAAGCAGAGCTCACATTTAAGCTGGCTGAGATCCAGGGATACCAGCAGAGGGATAAAGAGAGTGGAAGTGGGCCTCATGCCAGAAGAATGAGAGAGAGGTTTCTGACAAGTTTGAAGGGAAGAGTGATGGCAGAAAAAAATTGCACATCCTTTAGTGCCTTTGAGTGGGAGTGAAGGGTAATCGTGTGGCTAAGCCATAAGATTAGGAAGCAGAGTGAGGTCTGGAGCCCCAGGTCTTCTGATAAAGATTTCTAGTTCGACCTAGGTAAGAGTTACTCCACTGGTGCAGGTGAGGAGAGAAAAAGGGTTGAGGCAGGCATTCCCCAGAGCACTGCTCCCCACAGGTTAAGTGGCAGGCTGATCTCACACTTAACCCATAGCTCTGCCCAACCCTGGACCGAGAGGGTCCCTTTTTTTTGCAGACATCCAGTTTGGAGTGTCATCCAAACCCAGCATATGGGGCAGATGCCCCACCAGATGGTTGCCACATTCCCACTGCTTTTCTTATTAAATATTGGGGCAAAAAAGCTGTGTAACACGAGGTGTCTCTGTATCTCACAGCATCAGGCCCTCAGCATAGCCTCACAGAGTGCCAGGACTTGTTTTGCTAACTGATAGCAATAGGGAGTGTGACTGGGAATTAATTTCAGTACTTTGAGATTCTCACTAGAAACAAATCACCTGGACCAAAAAAACTCAACAACAAACAATAGTAAACCTTCCTGTGTCCAGGTTTATCTGCTAAGATGTAAGTTGTTTTACTCACTTCCTATAAGACTGTTTTAAGCTTTCTTCCAAGGTGTTTTTTAATATCAGTGTTGTTACTTCTTTTTTTTTTTTTTTTGTTGGTAGCTATTAAAATATCCAAATAGCTTTTAAAAGTATCTCTGGGGACTTGCCCTTCCAACTCATTTATCTTAATTTCTAAGATGGAGACAAACTTCTTATTTATGTTTCAAAGATGACATGACATCAAAGAGTTTGAATATTAAATGCCTTAATTACAGATGATAGGCTGATAAAACAAGATCACCCCTGGAGTTTTATTAAACAGGAATTACAACTACATTCACAGAGATTTAGGGCTATACCAACCTAACCCCATATATCAAAAGATTATTTATGGAGAGGGAGAATAGCATTTTTCTCACTTATATAACTGCAAAGTACAACTTCAAATTACTACCTTCAAAACCAACAGCGTTACCACCACTCTGAAATTATCCATCACACTGACCCTGTTGTTTTGCTTGCTGAGCTCTGAGTGGCTTCGTGAGTTTAAAAAGACTTTATCCACAACCAGAGTGTCACAGGCAGCACTCAGAGATGTGAGAATCTTTCCCAAGGGGTCTCAGTTTTCCTTGGGCAGGTTAAGAAGTAGGTTTTATCTGCCTTTCTCTGACCTTTTTTTACCCTCACTCAGTACAGCGGTGTGCTTCCATTTCGACAGAACTGTAGCTGCTGAAATTGCAGGGGGACACCAGAGAAAAAAACTGGTGCCAGCTCCTGAGACTGTAAACATTGGGTTTCAGTGGAGGGAATACCATGAGGAAACTTATCACAAAACCTCAACGATTTTCCTTGGTTGTGTGGGAGTCACTAAATAAGCTGGGGAATTGTTCCTCATTTAGAACAAAACTTTCTGTCAGGAGAGGACTGAGGGGCATCGTGTTTGCGGTGGGGTTTTGTTTTCCTAAAATCCCAGATGACATGCACCCACACATAATCAGTAGAGTCTCTGTCAATATTCATGTTACACCGAATTCATCATTTAGGGGTTTGGTTTGTCCATTGCTGAACAGGGTATGAAACCAGCATGTTTAAGGAGTCTCCTTAGGGCAGCCAGTCTATGTGTTTAAGAGGCTTTGATTATGTGCAAATCACTTTTTTACAGCAAAAGTACTTAGGAAAGTTCCCCTGCTCCCAGGGAACAAGGGACAGGACTAGAGGAAATGGCCTCAAGGTATGCCAGGGGAGGTTTAGATTGGATACTAGGGAAAATTTCTTCACAGAAAGTGTTGTCAAGAACTGTAACAGACTGCTCAGGGAAGTTAACGCCATCCCTGGAGGTTATTTTAAAGACGTGTGGATGTGGCACTTGGAAGCATGGTTTCATGGTGGGCTTGGCAGTGCTGGGTTAACACTCAGACTCGATGATCTTACTGGATGATCTTAAAGGTTTTTTCCAACCCAAACGATTCTATGATTCTGTGATTCTGGAAAATGATTTAAAGCACAAAAGCACAGATCATGGAGGCAGTAATAGATGGCTTGAATAGCCCAATTGCCATCAGGCATTTTGAGATTTGGAAATCTTCATTCTGTTTTTCCTACTTTCAGCTAAGGTCAGAAGCTGAAGTTTCACTGACATTTACTCATGCCTGAGAGTGAAATTCCCCACTCTGTTAGCATTGACCCAAAAAAGCCAAACCACTGAGGAAGTTTTTTCCTGTACTTGCTCTTTTATCCTGTACTTTACACAGTAGCTAGACCATTTCAGCAATGAACTTGGATGTAATGTTTAATTTTAGGCAGGTTTTGCTGGTGACTAACTTTAACCACATATGATGATAACAATTACTTTCAGCGCATATTAGCTCACATTTATGAGCTTAAGGAGTTGCTATCCATTCCTTCTATTTTAAGGTAGTTCTGAAGTCACTTTCATTGATTTTTATTTCCCCCCCCCCTACAAAACCCAGAACTGTTTGGGGAGAGAGTTTATCAGCATGACTGAATCCCCAAGTTAGCAGCTCCGGGAATACTGGATGAATTGTACCAAAAACAACATCCAGAGATGACAATCACATGTGTTTTCCTTCTGGTAAGAACCCAGGTTTCCAGTGTAGTCTATTTCTCTACATACAGCAGCACATTTGCATTTGGATAAAGTAGAGTGGTTGCAAAGCCCTTTAAATCTCCCTGGGCACAGCCATGAAAACACTCTGAGACCTTCCTTCCAAACAACTAAGCCAAGTCCTGGCTGGCTTAGCAGCAATGCACTTGGTTTTCTTTTCCTTCTTGCCGTAGGATTTCTTGTTCTGCAAGCTCAGCCAAAGTCTTCTTTGTCCTTCAGTCCCTTTGCCATGAAGAAGCAGATGAGGATGGGGACCAGAGGTACCCAAGGGACTGATGCTGTTCTGCCCAGTGGAGGCTGAGCTGACAATTATTCACACTCTCTGTGGCACTGAGGCTCCCTGTGCTCCCAGCACTGGCATCTCCCAGGTACAGGCAGTGGCAAATCCCAGGAATGGCTGCCCCACTCCTCCAGCACACTCATCCATTAAAACTCATGGCACGCTTTGCTGAAGTAAATGGCTCAAGCCTGAGTAATCCTGTTCCAATTTCAATTTGCATAATTGCCTTCTGCTTTCATATCTCTTGCAGTTCCTTTTAGGTAAAGTCTTGTTGTCTTCTTATCCAAGGTAGTTGCTTAATGCTACAACTTGCTTTAAAACAGCTACCATTTTCAACCCCCAAGCTGCATTAGCAAGGGTGGGGTCACACCTTCCAGAACACCTGAAAATCAAGATATTTTGGAAAAAAAGTATCAACATGAACAGTAATAAATCAGGGCCAACATCTGTCCCTCACTCCTAAGGACAGCTCATAATGCAACGTAGATGTGCCATTGCAACAACGTTCTTGAGCGAGCTCTAATTTTGCTCTCTTTGTAATTGGTAACTGTGACACACTGGGTTTCAGTATAGGCACTGTGCACCTGCCTGGGTCAGCAGGGATGTCTGCCCAAGGTGTGACCAGACCCCTCTGGCACTGTCAGCCTTGGCTGGTACTGAGCTGCTCAACACACAACGTCAGAACTGAGCAGGGAGAAGGACAGTGCAGCAGAAGAGAGGTGGAGGTGACCTGATCCAGTCACTTTAGTGACCACCCTTCATGTGGCGTCCATAAAATTCTGTATGGGATGCATTTTAGGGCAATTTTGACTGCTGCCCTTTGCAGGGGTCTGTCTGAACCAAGCAGGTTCCGTGGTGATGGAGATGTAATCCTCTGCTTTCTGCCTCCTGAACTGCCATCAGATGGATCTGCTTTTTTTTCAGTTGGTAATAGCTAAAGGCACGGCCACACATGGGCTGAAGTAGTCAGTAAAAGTCCTTGAGCTGGGGTCTGTCTCCCCTCTGTGCTGGCATTTGCAAAGCAAACATGCCATAAGAAGATGGTGAGACAGAGAAAAGGCTTTTGTCGCAGCAAATTATTTTGAACCATTCCCGGTTTTGTCTGGCATGCTCCTCTCACTTGAGAGGTTCGCAACAAGGCAAGAGCTTCACCTTTAAAAGCTACTGATCAAATCTGTGCTGAGAGCAGGACAAGTAAAGGCATGTTTGATGTGTTGGTCTGGGAAAACTCACAGGAGACAAATATATGAATATAAATAAATTTAACATAATGCCTTTCCTTTATAGAAAACAACAACAACAACAACAACAATAATAATAAAAAAAAAAGATGCCAGTGAGGATAAACAATCAGTTATGTGCAGATTTTATGCCTGCCTGGCAACTGCCAGTGCTTGGTTCTCATCTATCTTGCACTCCACCTGGTTGTGCTGTTGACCATGAAGCCCCAGCCTGTGAGGTTATCTGGAAAACAGGAAATAGCTTGTGACTAACCCATCTCCATGTGCCGTGAGTCAGAGATCTTGGCGACAGGGGAAAAAAAAAGAATAAGAAAAAAAAAAAGAGGAGACAGTTTCCTGGGCCAGAGAAAGGAAAGAAAGGAAATTAATTTCCCCTTCAGAGCCTTGTGCGAGGCTGCCGAATGTCAAAGACAGGTGCCATGGCTGGCACAAGAGGCCACAAATGACATTTGGAGCTGTATGATTATCTATTGCTTCTGGTTCAGCTAATTTGACTAATTTGTATGTAAAGAGCACCTCAACGTGTTGATTTCATCTTTCTTCAGAACAAGTTTCTAAAGCAGGAGGGTTTGTGCCAAGCTTTATTTACCCAAGATTCCTCCAGGAGGGGAAAAAAAGAAAAAAAAAATAAAAGAAACAAACTCTCTTTCAAGTCCTGCTTGCTCAAGTTTTGATTAAGATTTAAATTTGCCTTCTCCAGCCTAGCAATTCCACTTTTTTATTTTCCTTTCTTTACAAGAAATTTTACGAGAACAGAGCTTCTATTATCTGTGAGGGAAGACTCATCAGTTCCCCTTTTCGGCTCTCCCATTTTATTTTTCTACCCACTTATCTGAATTTTAAGACAAAACTCAGTAATGTAACGTACTGGGGAGGGACACAGAGCCCTTAACTATGAATTGGGGAAATTGAGTGCTGCAGTTCTGGACTCATTTGAGGCAAACCCACTGTTTTGCACTATAATCACCCTACATCAAATCTGCCACTTGGCTTTACTGAAATCCTCTCCCCAACAAGCTTTTCAGCTCTATTGGTAGTTCTCTCATATGCTGCATCTCATAAAGGAGATGCATAAAGCTGTTTATTAGCAGAGTCCAGTGACACTTCTGTGCTGATGAAATCTGTCTCCTGGCTGACAGCGTGGCTCTTAAAACCCCCCAGACTGAGGAGAGGAGAGGTTCCCTCCCCAGGTCTCCCAGGTTCCTTTCACAGCTCTGCCAACGATGTGGTGTGACTTAAATTAAGTCAATTAACTTTGTAGTGCGTCAGCAGTGCAGGGCATACATTTACTGGGAAGGGGAAGTTTGAAGACTCCCCAGCAGCTTTGCAAAGTGTTTTACAACACTGAGGCAGAGGCAACAGAGAAATGCAGAGAGAGCTATTTTTTCTGATCTTAAAGGCAGCAAGTCACTCTACAGGGTGCAAAGAGACATTTGACATTTGGTCTGATAGCACAGCTGTGCTGGGAGGGCCCTTGCCTGCTCTCCAACACATTCTCTAAATGAATGCAGTGCACACAGTTCTCCTGCCCCATGGTGGGCTATCGAAAAGCATGAGGAATATTGTAGAACAATGGTAGCCCTTTCCCTTTGGCTGTACAGAAGGATTAATGCACCCTTGAATCAAATGCCCTAAATGCAGAACTCCTTGCTGTGGTCTTGACCCCTTCTATGTCTGCCTGATTCATCCACCTCTGCAGGCGTCTTTTGGGATATCCCAAACCTGAACATTACATGATTTTATGTCCTCAGGCAAACACCAGAGGAAGAAGAACCTCACACCATGTTTTGCCTCTGCATTATGTTCATTCTACAGCAGCAGGTTGCAAGGCTCTGGCAGAGCAGGGTTCTGAAGAAAGGAAGGGGGAAGCACAGAGGGGCTACACTGAAAACCCCGACTGCAATTAAATCCCAGTTGCCTGATTTCAGGGCCAGTTTAAACAGGGAAAAATCCATGCTTATATATGGCTGTCTTGAGAGCAGCTTAATTGCTAGACACACACAGACTTGTGACTTTAAAGAGTTAATTATTCTTGTGCTTGCATGAATGAAATGCTTGGATTTTAATTGAGTCCAATATGTTCACAGTTCGTAGTTCCTGAAATTCATTCCAATATATTTGACAGAGGCTTTGCCTGCTGAGTAATTTTTGATGTGATAAAGTCAGTGCTGCTCAGGTACTTGGGATGTTATTGAGTAAAGAGCTACAAGTCTGTTACTGACCTTGGAGGCAAAACTGGCAGCTGCTACATCTGTATTTGAGTTTGAGGCCATCACACACCACAGCTAAAGGAGTCTGAAATCCTGACCACTGCTGGAGAGTGGTCATACATCACCTCATGTATGTAGGCTCCAGAATTCATATTAAGATGTAGTTCTGATGATGGCACCCTTCTCCATTTGATTATTCTTATCCCTAGAGAACTGAACTGACACTTTCACTGAGGGAGTGACATCAGGAGAACATGGTCAGGGCTATCCCCAGCTCCTCCCTGGAGCTGCAAAAGCCTGCACCACTAGGAAGTGTGGACAAAGGAATGGCTACAGGACAGCTGGTGAAAGGTCATCTCTTGTCCTCTGGTGATCCTGGGGGAGTGTCCCACACGTATCTTGGTTTTTCATTTGCCTTTCCCTGATGGTGAGCCCTTTGTAGAAGTGCAATTCCATGGCATCTGATCTCACTTCTTGCAGGAAATGCCAGAAGAAGACTAGACCTCCCATTCTCACCACCCAGTGAATGACTCATGCTCACCAAGAGAAAACTAGATTTATCTGGATGCTTATGGAATCACACTGCACAATCAAAACAGAAATGAGAGGCCTGACCCACCTACCCCGCTGTAAGTCATCATGGGCCCATTGAAATCAATTAAGTTAAATGTATCAAATTAAGATGAGGCCTGAAGTCAGGAATCTGAGATACTTAGACATAAACCACTCCAAGGCTTTTAATACAGGAGATGTTCCAGCTCCAGAAAACTATAGGTTTCTTATCATTGCTGTCAAGGAACTACTCAGGCTTGCAGAATAAATCTTTAAAAAGCTTGTGCTTATCATAAGCAGTGCTCTCTGCACGGCTTCTGTAGTGGGTGAAAGGCCTGAGATTGAGTATCCTCAGGGCAAGAAGCATATACTTCACGGAAAAACGGCACTTAATTAGGAGAACAAAAATCTATTTTAAAGGAAGTACTTCATACACTTTACAGCACTGTAAGAAATTAATAACTAATTATTATAGAGGGAAGGATTTGGACGTTTCCTTTTTTTCTGTCACTTGTGCTTGCTTACCTTTAAGAACTTGATCATGACATACTTCACACAAGGCAGGGTGGCAGAGGCTCTAACCACACACAGGGAGAAATTCAAGACCCTCAGAAGTCAGTGGGAACTTTGCCATTGAAAGTCAACAGTTTTAGCAAGCCAACCAACCAGAAAACCCCAAATCTAAATGGCTCAATGTATTTAGCTCTGTCAATATGTTCAGCACCAGTCTTGGTTGGAAAATGCTTTATTGTGCCATGGAAATTTATAATGAGAAAAAGGGTGGGAGAGGAAAGGCTTGTTGTTGCCAGCTCAGTCCTTGATGGAAAGGTTTTCTCTAGCCTTCCTCCGTTGTGAAGGGAGAGAGAAGACCCAGTCAGGGGCCTAGCAGAGTCAGACACAGTAATTCAGTCCCACAGAGTAACACTTTCAGAAATTTTCTGAAGTAAGATTTTGACATACACTTTCCATAAGCTTTAACTCACAGGCAGGATGGTATATCCCAATCTTACTTTGGACATGGCATTACTGAATTTAGTAACATGGAAGAAAGATACTTCTCTGGGCAAATAAAAGCATGAGTTTGTATCCTGGATTTACATGGCAACAGGAAGACTGAGGCTGGGGAAAATGAGGGAACTCCAAGAAGAGGGGGGGAAAAAAGGAAAGAGAAGGCTTTAATGTAAAGCAAAAATACTTTCTACATGCAACAACTATTTTTATTAGAGAAACTGCCAGACTTTTGGCCAGAAAGAGAAAAGGGAGGAAGAGCATAAAGATAGTTTAAAACAGTAAAAAAAAAAAAAAAAAAAAAAAAAGAAAAGGAAAAACAAATCCAGCACAGAGGGAAAAGGAAGAAGCTCAGGAGATGAAAAGGTGTTTAGTAAGGATGAATGCAAACAAGCGTACACAGGAGATACTTTAAAATCAAGTGGATGAATAAAGTGCCTTTATCTTGAAATCCCACATATTCCTGGAGAAAGCTAGTTACCACCAAAAAGACCAGCTGCAGTTTTAAAAAGCACGTTCTCCATATTGCTCAGAGTGGGACGTGCTTCCTATTTGCCTAACTTTTATTTTGTTGGCCAACGTAGAATGGGAAAAGCAGAATTTCCTTTTGGCCCAGTTTTCCTTGAAGCCTGGGAGCTGAATTCCACTTCTGACTTTGAATCATTGAGACTTGCTGTTGGACTACAGTCAAGTCACATCCCTCACCTCCCTGTGATTCAAGAAGCCTGGCTTTTAAGGGGAAAAATATGCAGAAACAGCCCGTAAAGGCAGGCTCTGGATCCAAGATGAGTTGCTGTGGATTAACAGAATAAAAGTGTGGAACCCTGTGAAGGGTTCCAAAAAAAGGAATGTGGTGCAGCCCCTTTAGTCAGATAGAGCACTGTCCCCCTCCTGTGCTTTTGGAGATATTTCCACTGTCTTGTAAAAGGATTTGGTTCCAAAACAGGCTGTGGTAATGGTGCATGAAGATGTGTGAATGCATCCAACTGCCAACCTGGAACCAGCTAATTACCTAAATGGGTCTGGTGTCTGGTGGCACACTGGGTAGATGCTTCTCCCACCTTGTAAATTCTTTGCATAATAGAGGAAATAAAACCCATTGTTTTTATGAACTCGTAATTAACTAATGTAAATGGGATTCCAATAGGTTCATTATACCCAGTTGGAGTTTGGCAGTGGTGGTTAGTGCAGCTGGCCTGATCCTGACCTGCCAAGTGACTTGGAGAAAGATGTGTCACTGTCTGCCTCAGCTTCTCCATCTGCGGAATAGGGACCATGTCTTCACCTTGCTCATGACAAACCATGCAAGACTTCACTAATTGTTTCTTGCAACACTATTTGAGTGCTTGGATGAAAGGTGTTAGAGGGGGTCATGAATCACAGTTGGCCACATACCACTTTTTCAGGAAGATTTCAGCATGCTGGGCACAGGGTGGCAGTCACCTGGCATTTGTCTGGCACCTCCAGGGTGTCCTTCAACTAAGATCCCCACAGTGCCTATCAAGCAACCCTTCAAACCCTTCTCTCTCGAGGGACAGAGAATCCCTGTGCATTTGTATGTGTCTTTATTTAATGAAGCAATTATGCGTGCTAAAGACATTCTTCGAGAAACATCCTATCTAAAGTTTCCCACCATTCTTGCACTGGTAGTTTTCCCCCTTCCCTCCTCCTTTCCCTTATTAATTTATGAAGCAGCTAATTATGATCCCTCCAGGCTAAATAACTGTGCAGTTAGAGATGCACTAGATGAGTGGGTATGGCAAGGCAATGCAGAGCATTTTTCTCTTCGCCTATTACATGTATTGTTTTAGGTAATTAACATCCACTTTGTAGTGGCAACACAGACGCCTTGCTGTCTGTGCAGCTTCTTGGCTCAGATCCTTTCAAATACTCCCTGGTACACTCCTTGCAAAACCATGTGAAGTGTTATATAATTCTCTAGGTTGAAAGGCAATTGTGTACATCCAGGTTATTAAAGGGATCTGTATATGTGTACAAAGCCAACATTTCAGGCCTTACCCGAGTTACCTGCAGCTTATGAACAGTTCAAATGACTAAAAGCATTCAATAAAACCCAGGGAGACTTTCTCCCTTCCTCCTTTGACGGTCCCTCCGGTAGTTTAAAGTTTATACCTAGGAATACGAAGGAAAATACTTTTTCAGAAAATTTTTGCTGCTTCTTAGCATTTTGAATATTGTCTGTATGCTCAGCACTGGACAGTAAAAACCCCAAAGACTGTTCCCATCTGATAGATATTCCCCTTACCTGAAAAACTTAGAAACATAGAAACTAGTCTGAACTTGGAGATTTAGCTCGGTGTTCTTGTTTGTGCTTCTCCCCAACCTTGGTTTAGCGTGTTCGTGTGAAAGCTTTGAAAGAGGTCAGTAGAGGGATTACCTGAGTGGGAAGGGAAAGCCACGCAGCCTACATGGGGCAAGGTCAAAAATGTGTTAGGCTCTGAAGGAGTTTAATGCCAGAAAAGGTCAGGATGAAGACAGCTATGGAAGGCTTAAGAAGTCCAGTTTTACTGTTACCAAGGAACACTCAGGTACAATGGAATAAACAGTATGTGGGGCAGGAACAATTTATGGATGACTACTGAATAAGATTATTATTATTATCGATGGGGTCTCTGTGCCTCTTTTGCACTTGCAGGCTTTTCACAGTCCACTGTCTGAGAAAATTAGCGCTGTCTCTAAGCTGAGTGAGTACCCAGAAGTACTCAACGAAAGGCCAGGTTGAAGGAAGAGCTTCTTGCTGCTTTATGTTCGTGCAAACTCCTATTCTCACTTGACTGCTGTTTGGTATCTGCAGAGACATCTGAGCAGCTCCTCTTGGCTCAGATCTTCCTTTGTGAGTTAGTGTATGAAGACAGGTGTAGACCAAAAACTCTGTCCCAGAATTAGTTTAATGAAAGCAGCAAACCTGGTCATTTTTTCCCTTCCCTTTCCCTACGAATCAATAGTGTGTGTCAGTCTGGTTGCTCATAAAGAATCAGATAGGGCTGTCTAGAGTGTGGGCTGGTGCTTTGCAAGTTTAATTGCACAACTTTTCCTCACAGCTTCTCAGCTGCTGACCTGCAGCACCCGCAGCATTAGAGCTCAAGCAGGGCCAGCCAGTTCCAGTGTGGGGTGTCAACGGGGCCAGCTGGATTAACAGGAGTGGAGGATCTTGCCCAGCAGGTGGAAGGAGAGACACCACTGAGTCAGGGCAGAACATCAGTCCCACTCCCACCTGGGACTTCTCTGGTGCCCTCCATTCCTGCTCAACACCTTCCTCTCCAACTTGTCACCAGTGCATGAACCCCGTGTTTTGATTTGGATGAAAAAATGCTCATCAGCATTTTTAAGACTTGTGGGTATCATCTGCTACTCATTCTTGTCAGATAGAAATCCATCCACTCCCAACAGATATGGAATTATTAATTGCTGCTGTAAATCAGCAGAGTGTGCTGTAAGCCAGCCATGACAAATATCTTGGGAAGCAGCTATGCAAACAAGATGGCTGATAAAAACAGAGGAAGGAATACATGTTAAATTGTGGAATGGAAAATATTAATACTTTTTTCTTTTTCAAAGAAAAACAGTACTTAATAGGCAATTTCAAAATAAGAATATATAACCTTTTTTAGTTACCTTTGTTAGTGTAAATTGTGAATGTACAGCTTGATGAGTTTTACCAAAAGCAGTGGAGGGACCAGTGGAAAATCTGAATAATACGACACAAGGAGTAGCCCACAGCTACACGTGGACAAAAACTGGGAAGAGCAGAAGGGCAGTATAATGTTTTCAAGACAAGCTGCATCAAATTGAGCAAGGGCAAGTAAAAGATTTACACACAGACCGTCAGAAATGGACTGTCCTGGAATCCAAGGGAGAGTGGAGAAACAAAAAGATGTAATCCAAGTCAGGACTGTTGGAAAGAGTGGAGCTGGAGCAGTTTTAGACCTGCTGAATTAGACCTGCAGGAGGTGTTAGACGTGTCTACAGGACACACAGACAGGTTCCTGCAGTGCAGTGGGAGAACTGTAGTGGAGAAACCAAAGTAACTGCAGTCCACACTAAGGGTTGCTCAAGCCAATGCTATTCTTAGGTACTCTCATTCACAAGCCTCAAATTCACTAACAAATTATTTTTTAAAAAATATGTCCTCTCCATCTGTTTTTCCAGCTTTTATACCAAAATTCTAATTTAAGACATTAACTAAAATGGAAAAAAGATTTTCCTTTCATTAACTTTGAGTGTATCCAATTTACGTTTCATATGTTTCCATCATTTTTTTTTTCTTCCTGAAGGGTTTGTTTTCTGAAGCACAATGGAAACACCACACTTATTTTCTCTTTGAAAGCATTTCTGAGACTTTGGAGGGTGCACCTACACTTTATGAACCTGTCAGTGACGCTGGTCACCTTCCAAGTCCCCTGGGGCAGGTAAATGTTAAGCAACTGAAGCTACCTAGCAGAGGTACCATTATGATCCAGGGCTCTCCAGACCTTAATTACGTTTCTTAGTGCTGACACCCGCCAGTAAATACAGAGCATTCAAAGGCCCTCAGAAATGGACGCACCGGCAGTGTGTTTATCTTTGCAGAGAAACATTTGTATTTGTTCTTCTTAGAAGTAGCTGGTGGTTCAAAATGGACATTTAGCAGCTTTTCATAGACACAGTTTGTCCTGCTCCTGGTGCACATGAAAGTGCATTTCTGCATGTTTGATGTTCTGAGAGCTCTTGGTTTGGCAGGCGCCGGCTCTGGCTCCCGATGCCCCTCAGCCACAAACAGCTGGAGGCAGAGAGAAAATCCTGGGGAATAATCACCACAGGCTGGTCCTGTCCACGTGCTCTGCCCTCAATACCTGCTGCTGGGCACTGCAGATCTCCAGTTTCACCTGGTGCAGCTGCTCTCGTGTTCCCTGTGCCACAGAGTGCCCAGATCTCTGCAAAACGTGTCAGGGGATTATGTGGAGCTCTGAGAGGTTACAGAAGGCCCTGACAGCTCTGCCAGTTGCAAGTCATGCAGCCATCCCAGAGCCATGCCAAGAAAAGCATTTTACAGGGTATCATGCATTCCCTTGACTCTGCAGCTCGCAGATTAGAATTAATGCTTTGTAGTGTTACATTAAAAAGATCAGTGTCTCTTCTCTGGAAGACCAAAAATAGGTTGGCAGTAAGAAAAGGGACAAATAATTGCCAAATTAAATCAATATAATTTTAATCAGCGCACAGAATAAATGATACCATTTTAGACTGCTCTATAAAAAATGTTCCACAAATTTTTATAAGGAAACAAACACAATTCCATTGGCTGGATTTTTCCTGTACGTTCAGAAATTTTATTTTATTTACTAATGTAAATACATTCCATGCTCAGGTAATCAGTCCAACATATATATTGATATAAGAACAGCAAAGTTTTCATTAAAATTAAAGCTGCCTCTTTGCAATGGGTAATGATGATTTATGCAAAAAGCTTACTTTGTGGGAAAATGAAGCTTTGTGGGTTTACATTTCATGTATTTGTTCTCTTCACGTTATGAATAACTGCTGCTTCCTTGAACCAAGTTATTACTACAGGGATATGAAGACATTCTCCTGAGGGCCAAATCTTCTGCTATTGTCATCACCCCATTAACATTCGGTTGTCCTGAACTCAACAGAACTCCACAACCTTATGCAGAGAGTTCCTCTGAAAACAGAAATGAAAATAAGATGGCAGACCTTCTTTTAGAAGCTTTTTTTCCTGTTTCTTCCATTTTGAGGGCAGTTTCTTTCATTAAGAGACTGTTACTCACATGATACGCTTGTCCATGTATCATTTTATAAAAACCTGCAGGAAGGTCAATTTGAGATCAATTTTGTAAAATTAACATCGGCCTAGCACAGAAACTGCATTTTTGTCTGTGAGTTTGTCAAGGGTTTATTGCTGGAATCATTTACAGTAAGAGAGCAATACTGTAGTCATGTTGATTGTGTTCAGACTGAGCCATTCTTCACAGTTCTAACATCCTGCATTTCTAAGACACCACTGAAACCCTCCTGTGTTTTTTGGAGCTTGCTTCCCTGTGCCTTATTGCCAGTATAATAAAGGGGACCTTTTCTCCCTGTGCCTTATTGCCAGTATAATAAAGGGGACCTTTTCTCAAGACACAAGAGGAGTTCACAACACCATGTGTTGCATGTATGACACAGCTGCAAAGACTGAACTTCCTCTTGAGCTCTGCACAGACCACGCTGCAGTTAGCCCCCTAGTTTACAGAAACCTGTCTGAATTTAGCTAATTTGTGTTTCCAGCATTGTAACTTCAGAGTTCATTGAGTCACAGAATATCCCCAGCTGGAAGAGACCCACAAGGATCATCAAAGTCCAACTCCTGGCCCTGCACAGGACATCCCAAGAATCCCACCCTGTGCCTGAGGTGTTATTCACACCGAATCTTATACACACCTCTGGAACTGACTCAAAAGCTCTACGTGTTTTCCTCAAATTTGCAATGATTTTGCCAAATCTGGGGCGAGTTTCTGGATTGCAGCACAATTGTTTAGTTGAGTGAAACCTAAGTGGCACTATGGGGCTTCACGATGAAAAATGCATCCAAGGTACTGCCATGATGTACAATCAGGAGGTTATTTCCTCATCCCCACACAAACACACTCCTCATAAAATGTAGCAGAGTGGCACAAACCCTCCTCCAAGCTTACACAAAGAACACGCTGGACAAAACAGCATTTTATCTAAGCTCTGTGGGCCACGTATATGAAACAAAGTTGCCAAACACAAATTAATGTGTAATTATTTTTCTTGCCTGAATCACTTTCTTTCATGTGTCATAACATGCAGAGTAAATAGCACCACACCTTTTTACTTTAATTGTGGTAATCTGATCTCTCAGCCACAAGAAAGCCTTCTCTAATGCCTTCTTTAAAATGGACTTTCAAGGCAAAGCAAGAGCAGTAACTGTAATAATCACCTCTTCTTTTCTTCTGCTGTCAAAATGCAGGGGGGTTGTTAAACTAATCCAGAGCCAGGACCACACGGCAAAAAATAAGTGCCCTAAAAGACAAACAGAGGTAAATGTTTGACAGGTAATTTAAGGTGATGGTGGGATTATTTTTTATTTTTTTTCTGATTTGCCTGGTGACTAATTATTTACGTAGTAAACATAAGGCTGTCTGGCTTTATGCTAATATCATAATGGGAGCCATGTTATATGATTTATCTGTTGAGATTGTCTCAGAGTTTTGAGGAACAGAATTTAATAGCAGCAGGTGTCATCTCAGTTTGATCATCAAGGATGTCCTGTGCTCAGAGGATCATTAAGACAAATAGAATTTCATTTAGCTGGGTTTAGCCCATGTTTTGCATCAAGTCCTTGGAAAAGAAAGGACACAGTAATTTACTCCAGAGCAGAAAGTCTCTTTTACTATTTAGGTAAACAACTCCTTTTCTCCTTATATTCTATCGCCTTCTTTCCCCGACTAGGCATATCTTAGGAATAAAAAACTACATCCAAAACTAATTTTATGAAAAAATCAAATGGAGAACACCAAAAAGAGTTGCCTGTACAGCTGGTTTTATACTCTAATACCCACTGAGGTGAAAGAAAGTCTTCTCAGAGTCCTTGGTGACTGCTGGGTTAGTACAAGCCTGGGCTGATTCTACAGGTTTTGGGGGAGGGTGGGCAACAACTGCAGCAGTTGGAGACAGCACGATGGAGGAGGTGACCTGGGACAGAATTCAGACTTAATGCTTCAAGGTGAAAGACCTTGCTGGCCTCCTCTGCCAGTCCCACTAAAATCTCAGCCTGCTGCTGTGGTGGACGGTGGTAGGAAAGAATGATTTGAGACTGAGTGCAATCATCCACCTCTTGAAGTCAAGTAAAGCAGCGCTGTGATTCACCCCTTGTGCTGGTCAGAAAGGAGAAACCTTGCACTCTGTCTGGGTTACCCACATGCACTGCTCTTCAATCTGCTGGAATGACCATTCAAAATTTTCTGTTAACAGTGCACTATAGTGTGGTTATTTCTAGTACAGCTTTAAGTCCCATCAGCGTCACCCCATCATGTGTGCTCTGTGTCTCCCCGGGGTCTCTGCTGTCCTGGGAGCCAGTCCTGCCCCACAGGACAGAAATTCAGAGAGGTCATAGCTGCTCTAGATTGCAGACCCTCTTCTGTATTTTGAGACACTGAGGATTTTCTTTGCAGGATACAGAGATCTGGTAGAGGCTTAGACCATCCATACATCTTTTGGATCTCCTCTCTCCTTCATGGAGCTCTGCTGCCAAAGGCTCTATTTGGCCTTCTGTTTAGGTAAGAGTCTAATTACATACTTGCTGCCTTTCCTAGGTTTGTTGCTAACTAGTTACATTGAAAGCAGTGCAAGTCATCACATGCTGATTTAAGCGAGTCCCTTGATTTCTGTCTAACATTACCTACTGTAGGAATCCAAGGAGCTCGTTGCAGCTCATTATCCCTTCTGTATGCACCACTCTTGCCCAGCAGAAGAAAATGACCAGGAGTTAGTTGTTAAATTTGATAGGAAGAGTTCTGGGAAACCATGAGCCATATACACTAATCTGCCCTACAGTATACTTGGGGCTAGCCTATTTAGTTGGTTAAGTGTCAGTTCATTTATCTTTATATCATTTCTGTACTAACAACATCACTGAAGTCACAAAGACCTTAGAAATACCTTATCAAACTCTTTGATGTCAGATTTACCCAACTTAACAAGCGGCTTAACCAAACATCCTCATCACCCAATGCCAAAACATCCTCCTCACCCAGTCTAAACACATTCTGCTCACACAAATTAAAGTATGACAAGGCCTTACTCCCTTATTACCCAGCTGATAAAAGAAGCCTCCTTCTGTGTCAGAAGCAGAGTGTTAGACGTAACATCCTGCTCCTGTTTCTACCGAGGATCCCTTTATTAAAGGTTACACTTGTACGACTCCCCAAAAGATCACACATAGTCAATAATCCTTCTAGTTGACAGCATTGTCTACATCAACAATCTGTTCTTTAATGACAGCTAAGATGGAAAAAAAAAAGAAGGGAACAAAAGAAAACAATCAGTTTATCTAAATAAAAATCCTTATATTTGTAGAGAATTTGTGCATTTGTTTAACTGTCTCCAGACTTCATGCACAGGATGCAGGATGGCCATGGAGCCTACTGAGGGCAGAATCACTTCTGTAATGGCCGAATGCAACTGATTATTCCTATTTGCCTTAAAAACTTTATCAGAAAGTCTTGTGAGAGATAGTATTTAATAGAATTAGAAAAGGTGGCATTAGAAGTCTACAGATGGAGCCACTGTAGCACCAAATCCCACCTCACCGGGTCTGGATAATATAGTGCTTCTCCCTCCTATACGGGTGAACCATCCACCCACAGAACTGCACCCAGCATGGGATGGCTTATAATAAGAGTCTCTTTCATCTAAACTAATCAAAGCCGTTAGTTTACAGGAATCAGTGTCGGGAGAGATGCCTCCACCCTTTACGTGAGAGCAAGATGTTGTAGATTCAAACAGGACGGAGGCACCATATAAACATTTAAGCAAATAAAAAAGCTGTGAGGAAAACAAGGAGAGCTGTAAACTATAACCACCCAGAGGGCAGGTGGAACTTTTGCAATGAAAATTTGTGTCGCTCCTTCTATGCTCCCTTGTGTATTGAGAAGAGTTGAGCTATTGAGCAAAAAGATTGAATTCCTTGGAGCTGCATCAAGCTGCAAAATATTTTCAGAGTTTGCCTGGTCTCCTTGCAGCCTGGTGCAGGTGTGAGAGAGAGCTGAGCTCCACAATAGGCACAATGTTCTCCTGCTTTCAATTTTTTTAGCATTTAGAACCTTCGCACTCTCCATGAGTGGCATCAAAAAGGATGACAGTGTTATATATATATATATATATATATATATATATATATATATAACAAGCAAATGTATCATCACTTAAAGGTAAGTCCACTATTGGACAACTAATTTTTCTGACTAGAGGAGGAGGCCAAAGACAAATGTATAGTTTCAGGTCCATCTCTAGCAACAACCGTAGCAGGAAGAATCAAAAAAATAGGCAGTTAAGTGAAACAGGGAAGAAAAATTTATATAAAATGCCTAAAAATTAAAAATATTCTTTCTAAAGGGCGTGCACTCACAGGATTTCTGTTACTTGCTTATGGCCTTCTGCATTATAGAGCTTGATTTTTTTGTTTTAAATTAATGTGTATAAAATATAGACAATCTGCATAAAATATATAGAATATTTACAAACTTTGTAAATAATATCATCTCCAGCCAATCCAGTGATTGAGATGCACATATTTCCCCTAGATTATTCCAAACTGGTGCAAATTTTGCCTTAAGTCATAATCATAGCACTGAAACAATTACTTCACACACCTCAGCTACCACGCATTTATATCTGTGAGCAAGTGGTTAAGTACTGAAGAGGGGTTTTCTCTTTAAAAAAAAAAAAATCTGTGAAACATGATGGATTTTTAATTTTGGTAGATTTTAAGCATTCAACCATTCAAATGCCCAGATTAAGTGACATCCTATATCATTGGGACAGGAATCTTTGGTGCCTTGTAAACTGCAGCTGCAAGACCAGGTGCTTATAAATTTTCCAGTGGAGTAAAAGAAATATATTATTGCACTGAAAGACTCATCTACTATGACTTAAGGCAGTAGGATTAATCCTCAAATTTTATTCTCTGCTGGGTAAACAGTCATGGGCCAATGCCAAGAAAGACAACAGAACACAATGAAGAAAACCAAAATATTGCTATATCTTGTTTGTATTGCCCAGAAGTTAAAAGGTTTAGAATAACAGAAACCTTTCTGTGATTTAAAGTGATATGTCCTGTCAGATTTCACTGTGCTCTCTGCCTTCATCTTCTTGGCTTTCCCAGACAGGCAGCCTGTATGACTCCCACAGCTACTGGGACTGCTGGAGAGTGACAGATCTGGCACTACACCACTCCAGGTTCCTCCTGAGACTTCTCTAAAGACCGTGCAAGCACAGACAAGGTGCAGAGGAAATTGCTTCTAGGTACAGGGGATTTCCTTAGATCAGTAACGAGGAATTACATCTTCCCCATTCTCTGACAAGAAATGTCAGGGGGAAGAAAAGTGTCCCCACCCATTACCAAATGCCTCCCTCACTTCCTAGGAACCTGAAATGATTTTCCAGAAGTTCTCCTCGCAGCTGCCAAATCTCATTTCTGTTGGGTAAGTATTTACTGCAAGCTCAAGACAGGCTCCTACCAGAGCTTTTTCCACCCCACCCTTCCACCGTGCATATACATAACAAGGCAGTTATTCATGGACTGTGCACAAGATGAGATGGAAACTCTTGGAGCTGTAGATGGGATTCAGACAGGCTGGGGAATGTGGCAGCTTAGGAAGGAAGTTGGCCAAGAGCTCAGGACATAAACGCCTTGCAGAAGTTGTTCTGCTTGCCTGTTGTTGTGGTGGCTTATTTTTAGACTGGTGTGGTACAGAAGGCATCCTGTTGTCCTAGTTCCCTCCAGGGATGGAGGATGAGCTCTGCAGGGCACAGCTTTACCTAAATAAGCTGTTCTTGAAAGAACTAGCTTGAACATTAGCTTGAACAAACCATTTATGTGGCTCTCTTCTGAGGGGGGAATAGGCCCGATTTCTCCAAGTCCAAACAGGTCAAGTGGAGCGCTCAGCAGCAGTGAGGCTGTCCCAGCATCCAAGGTGGTTTGGTTTGAGTCAGTTTGAGCACTTCTATTTCAAACTACTTTGTGTTATATTGGAACAGGAAGCTCTGCATTAACTAGACAGAAGAAAATAAAGAGAAGAGGCAGAAGGGCATAGAGCATACAGCTCCTCCTTTGGATCAAGGCATATGAACCTCCAAGCTACACAAAGTCAGCTTTGGAAACAAGACAATCCCAAAATCTTCAAAAAAGTAACCCCTGAGAACTGTATACACAGAACTGCATAAATCAATATCTCTTTGCAAGACAGTAGGGCCAGAGAAAGAATGCTGGAGGTGACAACCAGTTGCTCAGAAACCTGGGCTCAGATGGTTGAAAGCCACATGTGGGATCCATTTTCGTATTTCCTCACACTTACAATCCTTCTCTTTCTCACCTCGTGCTTGTTTTTGCTGTAAGAGCCCAAGACTGATCTTGTCTTTGATCTCAGCTGTGGCTTCAAGGTGCTGGAAATGCATAATAATTATGTCATCATCAGTCTCTTGCCCCATGTATTCTTGGGGATATCATGTACCGACAGTAGCGTTCCTCCCTCCACATGGAAAGATCAGACTGGAGATTATCTGCCTCTCACTAATGCATAGGCCTCTTTTGAGACCTTCAGTCCTAGTACCTCTCCTGATACCCTCACAGTCTTTGTCCCATGTTTCTCACTCAGCTGGACAGGATTCCTAGCTCAAGTATTAAAGGAACATTGGCAGCTGCTTCTCCTGTCTTCTTCCAGTTATCATACGAGGAGCCAAAGAACAAGCTGAAAGCTATTTCCTACACAAAGGCAAGGATGAGGTCCTGTACAAAGACCATTGGTGAGGAAGGTCTGATGCTGGAGGACGTGAAAAAGAACTCTTTAGAAATCAAAGTAAGTTCTTAAACGATAGCACTGACAACAGACTGGAAGCAGGAATCCTTGCAAGTCTGCAAATCATTTCCCCGAACAGTGACATTCAAGCTGGGATTCCTGTAACAGCATTAACTTGAGCAGGTATAAGGTATGTGGCTACACCCATCTGCCCATTTTCTCTCCCTGCCTCTCCCAGTCATACTCATGATCCTTTCCTTCATTTTGCCAGCTTTGCAACCCCTTTGTCTCACTTTTCTCAGTCAGGTTCTAGTTTGAATATAGCCTTGCACTGAGCTCTGTGCTTGAATCTGTGACAGAGAATGTAACCAGAAAAGACTGTGTGGGTAATGAAATCTTTAGTCTCACACTCTTGTTTTTGCAGGAAGTACCTGTTTGATTAACTGTAACTTGAGTTCAAATATGAGTTTTTGCATACTTAATCTGTCCCTCCTTTTTGGGGGCATATGAGAAGTCAGGGTTTCTTCCTGTTTACTATTTTTGTCAAGTTGTATTGCTCTCTTGTTCTGACTTAAGTATCATTGCCTCTCTCAATGGGGACCCTTGACAGCAGATGTTCGCTGCAACCATCACCAGAAGAAATCTTTCTTAAATGCAGGAACATCACTGTATTTAAGTGTTATGACAAATACCAGCATCAGGGAGTCTTCCTGATCCCCACCCCCCACCTCTGCTGGTAGAAAGCTTAGGGAAACATAACTTTCCTGTTACAAAGGACCTCAGCCTTAAGAAACCTAAAGTTAAAATCTCTCCCTGCAAATTCCCACATTCCTGGATGCCTGTATCTCAGGAATTCCTCAACAGCTTGCTCAGGTAGGTACCTACTGATTTCAGTGCACCTACACTGGTATGACAGTCAAGAATCTGTCCCCATCAGCATTGCTAAGGTGTCATGGGAAAAGGCCAGAAAATCCAAAAAAGCTTAATTCCTTTTCATTACAGACAGTAAAATCATTGCTGTTTTACAATTGGGGTAATCAACTTGTTAACCATTGGACTGAAAAAGCCTCAGTGTCTCAGTGAGCTTCGAAGGTCATCAGCCACGTCAGCAGCTGTGAGAAAGACCCAGTGACCTGCATGGAAATGGAAGCCTCCTCCCCCATGCTCACTGACATAAAGCCAGTGTTTAGCTACGTGCCTGTACCTCTAGATAAAGGGTAAGGCTGATTCATGCTGGGCAGCCTGAATACCATCAGGAAGCTCATTATTCAATTTTGTGTGTCAGGAAGGTGCACAGGCAGCGCCTCTCCTCTGTCACTGAAGCAGATACACAACCCAGGGGCAACACTCCACTGAGCACCCAACTAATTTGTCTTCAGCATGTCACTAGAATCTCACACTTTAAACTTGGTGCTGGTTTGTCATCATTGGAGATTGCTCAAGTCCTATTCTAATTCATAAGAAAAATAGCAGTTCAAACACTTTTTGAACTTCAGGTTTGCTTCAGCACACTGGTGAGCCAGAGACATCCCTTTTTAAAGGGGATCAGGAACATTTAATTTACACTTGCCCTGTTCCTGTGCCATGCCTTGGCACCTGCTGTTAGGGACAGCAGACAGCTAGACAGCAATTTGGCCTGGCCCAGAAAGCTGACCTTTCTTAAGCCTGTGTATTCGTTCACCTTCTTGCTGACCTCAGTTTGGGATAAATGCCTCTTGTAGTAAGGAAGTTGACAGAAGTACCTGTGTAGGTTCCAAGAAGTCTAAGAAAAGATAGGTGCGTTAATTTATTTTTGATACTTTTGGGTGGAGTCCTCCTACTCATGGCAAGCTGCCACTGGATCACAAACATGCTCTACTCTTGCTTCAGAGCCTCCTTCCCTCTCCCCCAGGTTTGGCTCAATATGATTCCCACTGCAGATGTCTTTGAAAATGTTCAAGCTGTCATTGGTAGATGGAAAAGTAGATGCACAGCGTGTGACCCCTTTGTGAAGGAACTGTCTCTCTGCTGTAACATACGCTCAGATCTTGTTATTATTCTCTGTGGTGGTGCGATTTTGTTTCTTTTTTTGGAAATCATCCCTACAGACTAGTTGTGATTAAATGTCTGATGTTTAAAGCTTCCATGAGCCTTTTAAGTCCTGTTTTGCAGTTTGGGCTTTAGGCCTGGGAGGTCTACAGTTCAAATCTCAGCACATTCCTCACTGCTGTTTTTAATTATGATTTGATATGGACATTATTGCTGCAGGGATCTCTCTCACACTTCAGAACACACAGTTTACTAAAAGTCAGGAGACGCCAATCAAATTGGATCCTAGTTCAAAAGAACAAGGCCTGTAGCGGCTTCATTTTCTGCCCATAGAAGTATTTGGTTGATGCTTAGAAGTGACATACCTAGGGGAGGGAGGAAAAATGAAAAAACCAAGGGGCAACCCCAAACCAAAAGACTCCTGGTGGGGTGAGATATGCTTAGTCCTGGATCACCTAGGGAAGCACTTTGCAAACTCAATAGTCTGCCCCTCCTTGTCTCTCTCTGTCCTATAACTGTAACATAATATTGCACTATTGCACCTTCCTTTCCACAAGGCCTTCAGATGGGAACTGGGGCTGGGGAAATAAGGGAAGGGAAAATAAGCTGAGCTGTTTAAATTTTGTGAAATGAATCAATTCTGTGACCAGGAGGATGCATTCTCTCTTTATATATATTTATATCTTTATATCATCTCTGACAGTCTATTTGGCAGAGATCAAGGCCTCCTTCATCTGAGCATTATCTCTCCCTACAGCTGATAAGTGAAGCAGAGGAAATACAGGAGCAGAGCTTTCAACAGACAAGTGACAGTCCCCAGTCTCGTGGCTGCTCACATCAGGTCTGCCAAGCCCTGGCTCTGGCTCGTTATGGAGCCTCTGCTATTTTCCTAAATGTCCACATCTCCATCCCAGCTCTCCTTGTCTTTAATACAGGGTACTGAAACAGTGAAAAAAAGGTGTCTTGATTTTACACCCTCTTCTGCCTAGCTTTGGTTTTCTGGGGAGTGAGTCTGAGCCATCCCAGCTGAGAAAGAAAGTCCTTTTCACAAAACATGCTGTCGGGTTGCTGATGACTTTGGCTGCAAGGCAGCTTTGATCAGGACCTCTACACTGGGTTAGTGTAACCACAGGCACTTTAGTAAAACTGCTTTTTATTATGTAAACTATATCCATGGCTGCCCTGAATTAAAACAATTTTCAGATGGGAGTCTTTCTATGAAGGGACCATTTCATTTCACTTTGCTTCTTTTCTAGTTTCCTGCGTTAAAAAAGGGGGAGCCTGAACCTTGGAAATTGCTTGAAATATTGCATATTCATTTTAAGATCTGCCACTAGGTCATGCTGGATCAGCATATTTTGCATCAATCAAGCATCTTAGACTTTTATTTGTCAGGCTTTGATTGAATTTCATAGTTAAAAATAACAAGAAAGTGGAAAAACAAGAGCAAAACTGTATTTTATAGTGGTCTGTGTTAGCATATATAGTAATCATAAGGAGTTGTTTTGTAAGATGAAAGAATGAGATTGAAACCCGTGTCTAACACCAAAGAGATGAAAAGAAAGTCCTCAGGGTCAGCAAACAACAAGGGCACTGAAAGGACCGTGGGACTCGAAAATTATCATTTTTCTTAGTGTTAAGATTCACTGGTCAGTCAATGAGAGAAATATTTTGGAATCATACGAGTTTTATATAAATAATTGGATTTGCAGGTTGTGGGATTGTTCATTTGTGATATAAACATGACATTTTCATTCAGTTATCTTTCCCTCTATGCTCCTTTTGAGGGTGTGTCACCTATCAGAAAAATCAGGCACTGCCAGGGATGTCATAACATCAATCCGGACTTTTTCTTTAAGAAAAGAATTTCAAAATCTTGTTTGGACTTTTCAGGCCCAGGAGATGGTTTTCGTACTTTGGTCCCAAGGTGAGTCTTCTCACTGAGAATGGTGGGGGTTTGTGGTGTGGCACTGAAATCATTGCAAACATTCTGTTTTCCCCTTGAGAATGGAAAGGTAAGGCTTAGGTACCCAGCTTCTTGAAGTTCCTGCAATACCTATGTAATCATATTCTTTATCGTATTACTGGTTGAAGAAGGCATGGAGACAGGCCACTTGTTTCAAACATATATTTATTTATCTGTTTTATGTCATGTACTTCCATCACTGTGTAATGTACAACTCTTTTACCACTATAATCCAGAATCAAAAGAACTGGAAGTACTCAGGATTGTAATCTGCATAAATGTGTTTTTTTTTTTTTTTATAGGGAGCCATCTAGAAATATACAAAGAGGCAAAGAGTTTGTAAATACCGATTTACAAACAGATAACAGATCTGGGAGCATAACCCTCACACACATGGCTGACTGCAAACTTGGGCACCTCAGACACAAACAAGTTTTCTTACCTGCATTCTTCAGGAATTTTAGCAATGAAAGGTCATCATCTTAAATAGTCTTCATGTGTACACTCTAACACAGGCAGACCCTTATTTTCAAGTTTCAGCCTCAAAACTGTAGCCTAAGTCCTTGGAAACTGTTCACTACTAGCGTCATAGTATGGTGCGTTGTCAGTAGCTGAGACACTGATAGGTGGGCACACGTTATCCCAGGTAGTCTTGGTCTGGGGTCATCTGCCATATACACACATTTTGTTTTTTCACTTGGGATTCACCCTTCTCTCCTAGGCTGCGTGTGGCAAATGTGCCAGCCCTGTAATGAAAGAATTTTAAACAATACAGAAGAACTGGAACAAAAAGAGAAAGATTTCTGACTTCAGTTGACTCCTTTTTCTCTTCTGGTTTCCCATCCTCACACACTGAATTATTACGTGCCCCAAGATTAAAACGCTCGCACGCTCTCAGGGTATCTGCCTTCAGAATCAAAAGAATACTGTCATACTTTGCCAGTTTGCCAGCACAATGTGCCAGACTTTCCAGGCTTCCAGCCTCAGATATCATCGTATCAGCAAAGAGGAAATATCAGGCATTGGAGAAATGTTGTACTCCCAGGAATTCACGCATCGCTGTTTCCCAGCCAGCTTTCTGTTTTTATAAACACTGAACTAGTTGCACCCGGCTACTGAAGCAAGTAATAGGCTGGGCATGTGATGATTTCCCAAAGCCACATGGTTACAGTTATATTTCCATACATGGCTCCAGCCTAAGTCTGGGGGTTTGTGATATCACTAACCAGGACTGTGCTTCTTGCTGTTCTTTCTGTAACTAAAGCTTCTTAGGGATTTTTAGGTTCATTTATTTGTTTTTAAGGAAAATGTAATTTGCAGGTTAAGAAAGAGTGCAGGGGGTCAGGTCTCCTGGGTGTATTCTTCTGAGTTCAGTTACCAACTTCTCCAAGAGCATCAGCTGGAGAGGAATTGCACTTAATGACTGTGTATAGAGCCCTTTGAGAGCTTGGATGAAGCGGCTTATTGAGATGCAAAATATTCTTTTGAAGAAGAGTATTTCCTCATACTTCTGAGCATGAGTAAGAAAAACATGAGAGTAGATGATGTAACTCTGGTCCTGCACTGCTGGCTCCAAACACTCTTGTAGCTGCTTTGGTAAAAGTTTGTTCTCCTATTCTGGCCATGCTTGAGGGACAGAGCAGCCCAGAAATGATGTGTGCAGCCAGCCCTCATGTACTGCAGCTTTCTGTCCCATCCAGGGCTCAGGGATGTCCATTAAGTTGGTATTTCTACCAGTCATCCATTACTCATTAATTAGGCTGTGAATCTCTCATATATCCCTCAGGGCAGAGTGTCTGTGTCAGTACAACACCTTTGCACAAGACAAGAAAATCTTTTCCAAGCCAGTTGATCCTGAGATTGGGGAATAGAAACCTGAAGGAGGTTGGATTCAGGTACAATCCTGACAGAGGAAGGGCTGGCAAAAAGAGGTGTTAACGTTGCTGTGCCATTACCAGCCACAAGACTGCCAAGAGGGGATGAAATAGGTCATCAGAGCTGAATATCAACCAATTAATTTCTCATTTTATTTTCTCAGAATCCATCTAAATCCCTTTTTTCCCTCTGACACCATCCTGGCAGCCTCTCCAACACCCTGACCCTCGTCTAGGCCCTGTTGATCTTACACAGGCCTGACTTTCATCATGTCTCTGTATTTTTTTCCAGTCCTAAAAGCTGTTATATGTTCCTAGAAAACTGAAGAAGTGTGATCCTTTCCTGCAGATGTCTGAAAAAAAACAATTTACAAGTCTGCTGTGGCTTTCATCCAGTGTCCTAATGCTAATGCAGCTCTGCTGCACAAATTAATGCTGCTGAAAAAAAAATGTGTCACTGAGGGATAAATGGCACCGTTAGGAGCCTGGGGAAACACTCATTTCTGAGTGAAAGGAACCCAAACAACTGAAGCATTAAAAGAAGCAAAATAACACAGCTGATTTTTATAACTTCGTTTATATGTTCTGTGTGTATCCTAAGAAAAAATTTCCTGGAATTTTGGGGTATATCTGCAGTAGTTTATTTGACTCAGAGCTGTCACGCTGGCCTGCCCACAGTAGGCATGTGTTTTCCATACACGAGCTCTTTTTATGATTAAATGTATGGAGCATATGTAAAAGGAGTGTGGCAACATTCAGCAGCTGAAGTTCCAATTATTAAGTGGCTGCTAGATGGGAATTCAGTTCTACTCAATGTCTTTTAGGTGAGGACAGGAGGAAAGGGAGCCAGGCAGAGACATGAGTAATGGAAACCCAGGGGCATCTTGGGGCTCCCTAACTTGGCAGCAGTACTGAGTTTTGCTGCCCCTGGAATGGGGAGAAAGGACCAGACTGATGTTTCACAGCTTCTGTCCTGGAGGACGGGACGGTGGGTTGGGGAGCTAAGGAAAGATCCCTGCCAAGTCAAGCCATATGTTTCCTGCAAGAAGAAAAGGCAAGTGATGGTGTTTCTCCCCTGCTGCTGTGCAGCTCCAGCCCCACTTTGGAGGGACAGCCCAGCATCTGCAGGGAGCAGAGGGGTTGGGGCCGCTCAGCAACCTGCTGCCCCAGCAAACCCCAGCATCACCTGCTCTAAAAACCAGCTCGGGTGTGCCTGGGGCCTAGAACATTCATTAAACCACAAGTGCTAAATTCTTGCATTGCACAAACAATATGATCCATACAGATCTTGCCATGGGGAGGTTATAGAATAATCAAGTAGCACATTACGTTCAGTCTCCCCCTGCGGTCTCAAGCGAAGGAGGAAGAAAATGATAGGCATGCAGAGGGTTATTCTTTCATCTTTCTTATGCTTTCAAGCCATGAATAAATGGGCTGATAGGTATTGCACAGGAGAAAGTGTAAAAATTCAGACTGGGAAGAAGGTCAAGAACCAGGCTGAGGGTGTGGGTGTGTTTGGGTCATACCAGAAACGTGGCAATGTTCTGAGGAGGAGCAAAGTATAACTATGCATAAAGATGCAGCAGCTTGCAGCTAATGTGCAAGAAAAAAAATGCAACAGGAACTGAAAGAATTGCTGTTTTTAAAATTCTTTCTCCCCAGGTCATTTTTTGACTGACTCAATTTTTCCACCTTGATTTGAGCATTGCAATGCCATTCATGCTTAGGAAAAAGCAGAGAATATTTGCAGTGAAATCCTATGTAGACAATCTGCATTGCACTGTGTGTAAAAATTTTTGGGTGACAGGAACTCTCAAATTCAGCTCAATGAAAATGTTGCCTGAGAAAGAAGCAATTAAAGCCTGGGTAAGGCACTCATACACTGTAATGTGCTTTAGGCACACTGTTTCTAGAGACAACATCTTTTAACTCAACCTGCCTTTTTTGACAGTTGTCACATGAGCTGCTTTGCACCTTTACTGCAAAGGAGGGATTAACCTGTAATCAAAGAGACGCAGGAGTTTTCTGAGTTCCCCAGTACAGAAAAATCAAAAGCCAAAGCAGCCCACCAGTGTCATAGTTTACCTTTGTGTGATTTTATAAATGCGGGCAAGAGGGAAAGAATTACACTTTGCCCCCAGGTTCAGACTGATTGGTAAGAATCTCAGACACTTTAAGTAGGCGCCACAAATTGTGTAAGCTCTGACCTGCTGGCTCTCTGCCTAGTTCACATGACAGAGATATCTGATGGTTTTGGCAAGGCAGATTGAGGTGGAAAGGTGCCTAGAAACCAACAGAAACAGGGCAACAGGCTAAGGGTTTTGAAAATGAAGCGAACAGATATGTAAGGTGCAGCCCTGTGCTCTCTGCGGAGAAAGAAAGGAGTGGGGTTTTTGTTATAATAAATCTATTTGACTCCTTTCCTTTACTACCATTCAGATAGGAAGCAAAAGCGATGCATTTATGCTTTGAAAGTCCTCAGGGCATTTTTTAAATTAGTGTAATGACACAGAGTATGTGCTTGACCCAAACCAAAGTGACTCCACTTTTATTACAGCTCTTTTAGTTGAGCAACACCTTGTCTCCAGGATTTTGGAGTCTGCAAAACTGAACAGAAAAGGACATGTAAAACCATTGCTTCTCTGGTGTGACTTTTCAATTAGAGCATTTTACCCCTCCTTCAAGACTTTAGACTGTTCCAGCAGTAAGGTAGAGGCAGCTGCAAGATGTGATACTGCCTGAGGGTACAATGTGATATGAAGTCAGAAAAACAAGATGTTGGATGCAGGAAGCATCACTCATAAAACTACTGCTCCTGAGAATTCTTCCCCCGTTTTTTGTTCAAGTGCTTCTCTCCCCAGACAGTTCAATACTTTCAAAAGTGAATCTCAAAAAAGATTTTCATATCTAAATTCAAGGACTGCTAAGAAGAAAACAAAGATCTGTGAATCCACCACTCTCATATCCAAGGACACTGCAACAAAGAATAGATCGGTGAAGAGAATCACTGAAATCTAGAAAAGTGAAGGGTGAAAGGAAGGAAAAAAGCCTTTCAAACCTTCCTCCATCTTGGCCTTCCTCAAGCTCTTTCTTTTGACTGTCACATGTTACTCACTTTGCATCACCTCTTTCCACAGACACTTTTTTTTCTTCACCAGGATCCCTACTAGGCAATCGATTGGGGATTTAGCTGCCATTAGTAAGCAAAAGACAGCAAGGTGATTAGGAATCAGGATGTCAGAGAGGGAGAATTATTTGCTGACTGATTTATTGATGATTAATTCTGTACTAATGTTCTTGCACATGCCGAGGTCATATTACTCACAAGCAGCTCATAGCAAAGCAGTTCAGAAAGAAGCTTTGTTCTAATTGTATTCATATAAATACACACTCTACAACAGAGCAGCATCAGGATATTTGCCATATGCTTGTCTGACTTCTCTACCACAATGGTTTAGTTTCTAAAGTCTGTTCCCCACTGCCATATTTATTTGATTTACGTGTAAAATTTGTAGAATGGTCCCATCAGAAAATGAGTCCTTAAAGCATCTTAAAAAATCTATAACAAAAAATATTCACCAAAGGACTCCCCTGTGCTATTAGTATTTATACTGCTGTGGTGCCTGAGGCCCCAGCTGAGATCAAGGCCCCGGTGGTGGCCAGTGTACAACTAGATAATGAGAGACAGGTTTCCCTCACTGCCCTGCAACAACCAAAAAAAAGAAAAAAAGTTAAATAGACTGAGAAAAGGTGGCTGAAGAAATAGATCTCCGAAAAGAACCCACTTCTCCTATTTCTAAGTCAGGGACCTCAACAATAAGATCACGTAAATATGTACCCAACACATCGTTGTCAGATATCCACCAGGTAAGAGCTTTGGTAGGTGATCCTGGCACAGGTGCAGAGAGATCCTAATCCATATTTTGCCTGTCAGATGTCCAAAACCTGAGTTTGTGAACAAAAATAACCCTCCCCCTCTCTCAGCTGTTGGTTACTGAAAAAAGAAGAAGATCCCAAACCAAGTGGGGCTCTGTAATGTAAAATAGTTGATCTGATGGGGTGTTGCAATGCATTGCATCAAACAGGAGCAGAGAGGCCTCTCTTAACAGAGCAGGAGCTCTGTAGAGCTCATGTTACTAATAAGACATCATTACTAATTTCTTCCACTTCTTAGGTTTGATTTAGAAAATCATTTGTAGACAATGATAATTCATCTACTTAAGTTCTTAAACAGAAATCCGCAAATTGTGCAATTGATTCTGCCATGCCTGAGACAACGGGGCTGTCTTAAGGTTTATCTCAAAGGATTATAATGTGTAATTGGCAAAATGTCAATTCATTATTATTCCTTTTCACAAGCCAAAAAAACTATGTTAAATTGGGGTTAGGGCTGACCTTACAGAACAGCATTTTAGGGTAATACCAATCCCCTTGCAAACACTCTATCACAAAAGCAAATCTGTTAAAATCCAAAAGGTCAAAATTAAGGTTAAAATTACAGAACAAGAAAATATATATTATTGGTATGGAAATTCCATGCAAACATTCTTGGCTCTGCTCACTTCAGAAAAAAAAAACACATGTGAAATATCTCATATTTTTATAAGTCATCATCAAATGTCATTAACATTTTCTCTCAAGATAATATTTGCTGTCACGAGAAGACCTCTCGTTCTGCTGGCATAATCAGAAAAAAGAGTAGCTTTTCATATGAGAAAAGGCAGAAAGAACTTTCCCTGTTTAGTTAGAGTAAACCAAGTAAGATTTATTTACGCAGGGGATATGATTGTTCCTTATAAACATTATAGTTTACAGAGAGGGAAGTGTAACTATTGCATTAAAGCACAATGTTAGCACCAGAAAGAATGGGAATAAATTATCCATGAGTGAACTTCGCTCTAAGTGAGGAGCATCCTGGCTGGCAGGGCACTGGCATTCCAAAATAAGCTTGTATTTGGAAAGTGAAAGCTGCAAGTTTAACTCTGAAGGGACAGGTTGATAAATTCATTAGGTGAATTATATTACAGGGTTTCCTGTGACAGTACTGACCTGAGGTAAATGACTTGGGAGATCTTTTTCCTTGTCCATAATATAACTAATGCCCACAGCTGGTTCACAGGAGAGAGAAGCAAGAATTCATCTTTGTTAAGAGCTGCCAAGGCTTCGTAGCTATTTGAATTAGGGTTTTTTTAAAGAAAAAAAAAACACACAAAACAAAACATGGGCATTCAACTGTGTACAAATTAATACTTCATCATGACTGAGATCAATATGAAATGGCATCCAGTCTGAGAAGTGGAATTCATGTGGCATCCCCTAAGGAATTCTCTATATTTGCTGTTTTGGCAGCTTCTACCACAGAAGGAACTTTCAGTTACTAAGAAAAACATGGGAAAAAATGACCATTAGGCCCATAAAATGAATTTAAATATAGCTCTTGTGTGAGATTTCTCTGAATTTTAATTTAATGGGGAATGTCTGTAATGTTCTAGTAAATGTTTCTGGACAAGGAAAGTAAGATGTGGAAGGCAAAATTTACTGAAGAATCTATTCCTTCTTTATTTTAAGTTCCGTAAGATTAACTGTTTTCCTTGTAAGTTTTTGGAAAGTTAATTCTGCCATCAAAAAGTAAGTGCTGAATTTACAGGGAGGAAGATTTAATAAGCACAAGAAAATGAATGAACCTGTGCTCATACGAAGCATCCAACTTCAATCCTTAAAGGTGAAAAGCATTTTCACGGCATGGATTTTTAAGCACGTTTATGAAAGGAGGGAGACCCTGAACTTCCCACCTACCTTCTTGAAGCAACTCTCTTTGCCTTCAGATTTTCTTACTGTTTTCCCCTTTTTCACAGCAAATGCTGTAAGGGACAGTCAGATAAAAGAAACTTTCCAAAAATATAGTGAAGGGGAAAGAGTGTTGGCTGTTCTCAGTCTGTCCAGGATACAGAGAAGTTCCCAGATCCTTCTAAAAACTTCTCTGAACATCACAGCCCTCTATTTGCTATAGCCAGGAGAAAGCAAGTCATTCCCTATCAGCATCAAGGCAGAGACAGGTGAGGTTTTTTTTCTCTGCAAACTTTGCTACAACTAATTACTTTCTTCTTTTTTTTTTTCCCTTAAAGGCTTAGGAAATATCCCGAAGCACTTTTGTGACAGGAACAAATGTATTAGGAGGAGCTGAGACAGTTGCTCTTCTTTTAACTCCATGATTTGTAGTGCACAAATATCCATGAGTCACGTGACCCCGTGTCATTCCACACAACTACGTGAAACAGGTCGATGCACAGGAAGGACATGGACCTGTTGGAGCAAGTCCATAGGAGGCCATCGAGTTGATTAGGGGGATGGAGCACCTCTGCTACAGGGAAAGGCTGAGACAATTGGGATTATCCAGCCTGCAAAAGAGAAGGCTTCATGGTGACCAAATTGTGGCCTTCTGGTACCTGAAGGGAGCTACAGGAAAGATGGAGAGGGACTATTTACAAGGATCTGGAGTGACAGGACAAGGAGGAAGGGGTTCAAACTGACAGACAGTAGGTTTAGATTGGAAAAAATTCTTGACTGTGAGGGTGGTGAGGCCCTGGCACAAGTTACCCAGAGAAGCTGTGATTTCCCCATCCCTAGAAATGTTCAAGGCCAGGTTGGATGGGGCTTGGAGCAACCTGGTCTAGTGGAAGGTGTCCCTGCCCATGGCAGGGAGATGAAACAAGATGGTCTTTAAGGCGCTTCCAACCCACACTATTCTGGAATTCTATGATACTTGTTCCTTACTCAGAATAGCTCAGGTAAGATTTCATTAAACTTCACTGGAAGTGATTAATTTTCCTGAAAATCAGATTTATTACTGCCCCTGCAGTTTTCTGCAAAGTCAGGCAACTATTATCAGAATTATGGAATTGTGTCTGCCTAAAGAAATTCACATCAGTTTCTCCTATTTCTTTCTGCTTGCATGGTTTTAAAAAAAGTAATAGTCTTTTATTGCAAAGTGCATTTCCAAGCACTTGGCTTGCTACTATACAATTAGTGATTTTGTATTAGTACCTACAGGCCCAGAGCCAAATAATAGAAGTGAAGGAGAGAGAATGAAATGTATATGCTTTTTGTGATACCATCATAGGTAAACAAAGAGGGAAAACAAAAGCACCAATATGAAGCTGCCAGTAATAATTATTGGGTGGGATGTGAGGTACACAATGAACAAAGAATGAGAAAAAGCATTCAGTGTTCCAATGGCTGCACTTCATAGGTGTCTATAGGACACTTCTCCTTGAAGCCCTGGCATGTTCAGCTTCCAGGGGTTATTCAGTGTTAGCCAAGTTGTAAGGCTTTGCCAGCCTTTAATCTTGAACTTGATATTGACTATTCTTTTATCCTAAAAGAAACCTAAACCCACATGGTGCTAGAATGTTTGTTAACCAAGAAGTCCACTAAATGTGAAGAAAAAAATTCATTTCCCAAGAATGGGGACTTCAGGTCTAATAAATGTGAAAGGGCTAATAAATCCAAAAACATTGCCCTTCTTTCTCTCTGTGGAAGCATTAACAGGAATTCTGTTCCTAGTTATCCATTCTCTCAATACTTATTGGAGGTCAGCCTTCCATCCTTCTGCAAAATATGCTTGAAATTAATTCACGTGTTCTACAATTAATAGAAATGCAGAGAAAAACATGTATATGAAGAGAAACAATGAACTTCTTTCCCTAGAAAACAAGACATAAAGATAGTGTTAAATGAGAGTTGTGTTTTGGTATGGAAAACACTGCAACAATTCCTGAAATAGGTAATTTTTTTTTAATTTAAACAAGTATTTGTGCAAAAGTTATTGAAATTAACTGTGTGATGCTGTTGGATGGGGTAAATAACAGCTTACATATTGCAAAAGGGATCTTATATCAGGAGTTCTCAAACATTTCCACTTGAGGAAATAGATTTTCTCATAGATAATTCTTCATGCTTTTGATTATAAAATATCTCAAGTGTATCTAGAGTAATTTGCTTACATAGAATCCAAGTGGAAGAAGGAAACAATTCATACTATTTTACATTGCCTATTAATTAAAGCAGAGAGAAATTAAGAGGGGTCACAAAAATGTCATCTCTTTGAAACAACTTCAAGATACAGAGGAAGAGACATGGAATGCAAAACCATATGAGGCAGTAAAAGCCTGTAAGACACAGAATAAAACACGAGGGAATTAATATAACATGAAAATGAAACAGAGGACACACCTTTGAGTGTATTTATTAATAGAGATTGGAATATGTAAAACAATATTTTTTCATCCTCATCCTGAGTCAAGTAAGTAGCATTTAAGTAGGATTTTAATTGGGCCTTTTCTAGGCAAAAATGCTGTTTGAGAAATTCAGATTTGGAGTAACTCTTAAGAGCTGGAATTTTCCAGTACTGCAATTTTGCTTCAGGGGGTCTTTGCTTTCATTGAATGGTCCTTGGGTAGGAGAAAAGTAAAACATAGCCTTGGCAAGGAATGGGGATAACGTAAGAGAAAAAGACAATGGTGCAGGAGTCCATGGCAAAAAATCAAAGGCAGGAGTTGTTACACTCATCAGATTGAAAGCAGTGAGGAAAAAAGCAGTAGCAGCAGGACATATCTGTGAAAACAGGCTCATTGTTTTTGTACCCTATTATACTCAGTACGTCTTACTGGCAGTTTTATATCAAAGTTTTTGTCTTGACAACTCATTTACCTACAGTGACATAAAAAATGGCACAAAATATTGGCACATTCCTTATTTCTTGGCCTGTATCTGACATTAACTAATTAATTAACTAATAAAATATCACTAATTGCAGAGACACTAGTACAAGCCAGGGTTCTGGAATATTTATTTTGATAGCAGATAGCGCTGCAAATCACTGCTGAGCCCTAAGAATGGAACGTAATCTGATGTGTTTTGCAGACAGAAATGCTTTGCCTGACAGAGCATCACATTAATGAGGCAAACTACGACTTTTGCACAGTGGAGAGATCAAGACGTAAATATCAGGGTGTAACCCTGGAGAGGAAAATCCTCTAAAGACTTGTTGAAAGATGTGGTATCAAATGAATTGCTTACTTCTTAGAGACTGCTTTGATATTTATTGGTTCAAATTACTCCACTGACTCACTCTTGCATAAGCTTTCATGCCCCATTTTAATCTTGACATTTTGGGAAGCCAGTCTGAGGCAGCATAATGACTAGGTTTACAAAGGATCAAAATGAAAAAGAAGAAGCTGGGCTGCAATAATTATAGACTGTGCAAAAAAAAAAACCCCTAACACATTGAGAAAACAGAGTGAGAAATGATCATACAGTAATGTACAGCACAGCAATGCCAAGATATTTAGAAAACAGAGCCCTCACTTTGGGAAATCAGGCAGTGCCATGCTTGTATTTCAAGGTACACACATAGTTTTTAGTATGTGTCTGTTCTGGGGGTGTCATCTTCTCTACACAGTTTTCTGAAGACACATAGCTGAGATCTTGTGCTGTGGTGCAGCATCTGAGAGATAAGCTTCTCTATTCACTGCTCCCTGCACTCAGGGGATATGGGAAAACATGGGAACAGAGAAGACATAAAAAAGGATGAAATCTATATTATCCTTCCAAAACAGATGATTCAGCACTTCCACCTCTCTCTGTGTCATTGGTACATATAAAATGGGATTTATTGTTCAATATTAGGCATAACTGTGGTACTGTGACCAGCCAGTGAACCTTACCCAGTGCACTCCCTTCAACAGCACAGTAGCAGCTGAGTATGGGATAAAGGTATCTGTAAGATATTTAGGGGAAAAACCTGTCTTACCACATCTTGGAAGGACCGTGTTTCAGGGTAAAGGAGGGCCAAGTGAATTTCCAGTTGACCTCTGAGATATTGTATCTTGGTCTATCTCAGCTCCCTGACAGATGGATAATGGTGGCATTTTGTTGCACATTAGAACAAAGTGCATCCAGCGTTTTTAAGACTCCAGGACTGGAAGCATTCCTGTAGTAAACACTTTCAATAAGGGGAAATACCACTGTGCTTTAAATATTAGTAAACAAATGATTCAAAGCAGACACTGAAGTCCACAAAGACAGTGATTCATTGCCTCAGGAATTCATGCCAATTTTAATTTTCACCTGAACAATACCTGTAGCTGGTGGATTCACTGGAGCAGTCCGCAGCTCCCTCTCTGTCACTTTTCAGTCTCATTGTCTGGACATGCATTTCAGAGTTGAAACAGTGAGAATGAAATCAGAAATAGCTGTGGTTAACCCAGTCATTCAGAGAAAAACATGTGCTTTTGCATTCAGAACAAATGTGCCTACTTGGAACCGTTGGTGCTCCTTATTTTCCAGTGTGCTCATGAGATCTGGACTTTCTTTAAGCACATCACAAACTTGGACTTCCAGCCCTCAAGGGCAGAGATTTCTCTGTGTTTATATATCACATTTTTCTCTGTGATGTATAAATTGTCCAATATTGTCTAACTGTTCAGAGTTCTCGAAAAGTCCTGGAGAGTCTGAGGCACTAGAAGGAGAAGAAGAAGGAATAAGATAGAAAATTCCATGTATCTGCCTAGAGCAGATGCACAGTCCTGTTCTAATAGACTGGATTTGGGTTAAAATTTCATTGTAGATGTGCAATTTACAAGCACAACACGATTTGGATTAATAAATTGTTGGTGAAGTGTTTCAGAGAGTGACATTTGAAGTTGTTTTCCCTTATGTATTGTTCTATGCAATTCTAGGAGGTCATGTTGAAAGCTGGAGTAAAAGAATGCTGTTATGATGGTGTGACCTGATTTTTCCTACACATCTTGGTCCAGATAAAATTTTCACCTACCTCATAAAGTAGGCATAATCATGCTCTTAGCCTTGCCAGTGAAACCTGGGAATCAATTTACTGATGCCAGGTCTATTCTGCACAAACAATTTGGAGCAGAACAAATCCAGCAGTCAGGTTGTCTATTATTTCTCATTATTTTGGAGTGTAAAATCTCTCAACTTCTCTTAAAAACATGAGCTAGAAAAACCATGACCGTTTAAAACTTGAGTTTTCAGTTTAAAGTTTGTCTGAAATTCTTTTCTTGAAATAAATTATGTAGTGCCCAACTTCCAAGGAGAATAGCTCCTGTACATGTTGTATCAGGGAAGAAAATCAGTATTCATATTTGGAACATTTGTCTCTAATGATTGAGAGGAATTTGGAGCATTAATCTGACCCTAAATATCCACAGCAAAGCAAAACCCAGCAAGATGTGGAAATAAATGAAGGTTTTTATGGTGCTTCTGTTCCATTCCACCTTTTAGCAGAAATAGAGTACCAGGTTCTCCCAGCTCTGTTTAGCTGGGAATAACTTCTTTACACCTGTGTGGGCAGGATGGGAAGGCACAGAGCTACTAACTCACACTGAATCTGGTTTTCTCCTTCTTTGGATATACATGATTTTACCTCAAGACCAAATGTATTATGAACCTGGGTCAGACAGACATAAGGGAGATAAATGTTAGGAGTGTCAGAACAGGATCTTGACAGTTCATAAAGCAAAGTGTGGAGATACGATTCACAAACAGAGCCATAAATGGTCCGTGATTATTGATTCCCCCCTGAACTGGAACGAATCCTCCCTGGAAGTTCGTTGAGCATTAAATACCGTTGATCAACATTTAATATAGATCAGTCTTGATACAGATCTAGGCTGGGCTTAATTTCTTTCAGCCCAAGTACTCCCACCTCCCTGAAAACATGTGATTAAACTGTTCTGATTTCTTTTTTAGATGAAGAACTCTGTCTCCACTGAAAACAAAAGAAGGTTCTGTCGCAAGACAAATTGAATCAAATTCTCCAGGAGTTTTTCGGTTCAATTAAGTTGTGGGATAGTCCATATCAAAGGTGCAAATCTCTCTATGCATTATAGGACCACAGACAGGGATGTGGCAAAAGGTAAAACTGGGAATTATGTCTTTAAGGGCTCGTTGGAGACACTTGTAATCTCATTTTATTGGTGGTACCCTCCCCAACATAATGAACTTTGATGAAATAATGAAGTAGCTGTGGCGCCTGTGAAACTGAGCAGCAGCTTTGCCAGCTAAAGACCTCCCATGAACACAATCGCCCGGGCAACAACTCTACACTGCAGTGAAGCCAGAAACTCTGGCAAATCACCTCTTCCCGTCTCCTAACTCCTTGCAATTCGGCTTTTCAAGCCTTAGGAAAAAAAAAAAAAAAAAGAAAAGATTGTCCACTTAGGTCTGTGGTTGAGGGATATAGCTTAAATAAAAATAAATCTTGTGAGAATCCAGTGCATAGTTTAAAATGGCTCCAAGTTCAGCAGCCAGCAAAGTTACAAAAACCATAAGGCTGGCTCTGTCACTGAGCAAGTTCACATGTCTAAGGAAATGAATACATGGAAGACTTTAAATAGCAATATTTTTAATTCGGCAAGGTTTCCACCCCCTGCCAGACTTGGAGAGAGTGCAACAGATGGTAATAGAAATCTGTAAATTCATCATTGTTGTTTTTAAGAAGTTGGATCCGTGGAGCACAAACATTTAATAATGGATATAATTAAATTCTTTGCTAGCTGGTTTGACTCAAGAGCCAATTGGCACCATAATGTCATTTCATTTACAGAAAATATATAGTAATTCTGATTCAGAGAACTGTGATTTCACAGAGCTGGAATTACAGATGGAATTAAGGTAAAAGAAATCAGATTTAGCAACATCTCTCTGATAACCTGTCCCAGGCTCAGAGTTTAGACATTCAAACTCTAATCTTTTATAATTAAACTCAAGTCCAGATCAGCTAAAGGCAAAATTATTTTCATTATAATGAATTACTTTGAGCATTTCCAGATGATTAAATGAAGATATCTTCAAATTACCTGATTTTGCTAGATGATATCAAACCAAGTCTTAAATCAGACTCCCCTAGTGGTGGAAAACCCATGGGATGAACTATGATATTTTTGCTGTCTTGATGATGAACTGTTTTAAGAACTGCTTACTGCATTTTCAGTGAATATGAAGTGACCTTTGAAAACTTTACTGAAAATTGATCCAGATGTTTAATCTGAAGATCACCAAGCTGGTCCGTGATCAAATTCTCATTTTGTTTGAAAGTGAAAAAGTAGCACTTCCCTATTTGCCATGGTGGTTTGTTGTTTTGTGTTTTTTTCAAACAAATATTAAATTATTTTAAGTCTGAAACTGAGGAAAGCTTTCTCAGATTGCTTATTTTTGGGAATTTCCATTGTGAAACAGGCTTCATGCTTTAATAGGCTGGTTCTCAGCAACACTTGAGGTAATAGCACCTGAAAGTAACAAAACAGCCAGGTTTACTGGGAATGTTCAGAACTTCAACCTCCATTAGGGCTCCTCAGGCCATGTATTTGCAAAAAAGGGGTTGAATGAAGTCCTGGCTTGACACCTTTCTTCTCATTCCCTGCCTTTAGCTACTCATCCCTTTGCCCTGCAGCTTCCTCAGTTATGTCTCTCAAGAAACTGAAAATATTTGATGAAATAAGTAAATAGGCACCTTTTTCCCCAGTTTTTCCCTAAGCCAAGTGAACCTCCTGTTCTGCTTCTGTGACCAAGTCCTGAAATATCTGTGCTGGCACTAGTGAGAAGGGTGATAAGTACAGGATGGGGAAGAGGAATGGGATAGAAGAGGTAGGATAGGAGTGAATTCTTAGACTCTTACTGCTGCTGAACTCCAGAGTGTCACACTGGAGCCCCGTGGTCCAAATGCCATCCTGCTCTGAGGTGGGGGAATACTCTGCTCTCCAATAGTTCTCCCCAGCACCATCCAGCCATGGCCAGAAATATCCCAGGCTTTGGGTGGTTGGGGGTCTTCCTGAGGCTGTACACTCTTGTACTTACCTGTAAATGGGACAGTTGCTTCCCACAAGGATTCGGAAGCACTTCAAGAGGTCAAATCATCCTTCTTCCACTCATCAGAAGGACCAGCTGTATCAATGTCCACGTAGCTGTTTCCATCAGTTTGTGTACAGGATTGTGTGTGAGAACTGGGGCCGTTCAGGGTCTGTGTCATTCCCAAGGGTACCAAGTAGGCACAAGCATGCCAGAGCATCTTGGAGCTGGGAGTAGTCATTACCCAGATTTCGTGGTTACCCAGCCTGAGATGGTGCCCTTTCCACAATAAATCTCTGATTGCTCATGAAAGCTCTTGGATGTTTGTGGCAAAGGATTGGTGACTTAGTTTCTCATGGTGTGCATGTCAGTGGGGTCAGTTTCCTAATGCTCCTGAGGCAAATTGAACTGTAGCTATGCCATCCAAATTGAACTGTAAATGCAAGGCGAGCAGCAATTGTGTAGGCTCTAACCCATCTCTGTTCAGCTGTCAGTGAAGGAACAGCTCCCCAGTGTCTATTTTACCTGAAGAAACTAGAAGTACATGGTGCCCTTTTAATCTGGAAACAAAAGAGAACAAAGGCAAACAAATAGAGGCCAAATTATCTAGCCTTGAGATCTGAGTTTTCTCCATATTGAACTTCTGGTACCTACTTAATGAGCCCATGTTGTTGCTTGCTAGTGAGTGAGAACAAAGAAAAGTGACTCATGCTGCCTAGTTATTGTTACATAATCTATACAAGTCATTTATTTTTATGGTTAATTACTGGATTAGTTAGGTGTATTGGAAATGTAAAGAGATGTGAAGTTAGTAGAGATTCAAACTGGTGTCTGTTAAACTGTGCAGAATGTCTGTGCATATAATTCAGAGGGAAATCTGCATAAAGTACGGCTCTTTTCAGGGCTGGTCACTTGTATTAACACTTCTGTGTGCAGCTGGATTCCCTTCAGCCTCAATAGGCACTCCCACTTAGATTGGGTAGACCCTTTTTTATAGTCACAAAAAGCCCCTTTTTTACCTCTGTGAATCATTCCTGCTGAGGGAACTTAGAGTCAATATGTGGTTCCTTCTCACATGAGTACACAGGGCTATTTGTACAGCCCCCCCAAATCACTGTCTGTATTAATCACCATAGAGCTAAGAGAATACGTGCTATAAATCTTTCCAACTCAACTCCTAGAGGTTGGTTTGTGTTTTTTTATTAAAATGTAGCAAAAATAATTATTCAGAAGTGGCTGGATGCATCGAACTATGTAGTAGACATGCAAGTATGCATTTGAAGTTGAAAAAAATCCACTGGTAATGAAGTGACCTAAATTGGGGTTACCTGCTGAGGCATCACTTTAATATGAAATTACTCCTGTGTTTTTATTGTAATGACCAATTAAGGATCAGCACCTCAGAAACCTCAGGTGGCTGGTTGACACGAAGTAAACATTGACCTTGAGAATCTGCCCTTTTTGAAATCCTAAGGCTGATGTGCTCTGAAAGGGTCAGCCCGTCACCATGGTGTTGGCAGGGGCGAGTTGTGTTTGGCTGCCTGGTGCCGACACATCCCCAGTGCCAGAGATTAATTGTGAGCAGGGAAGTTGCTAAGAGCCTGGGGTAAACACGAATGCTCCCTGCTTTCCATACAGCTCCACTTCAAAGCCGCACAGCGCGCTCATGAAAGTGCCCAACGCTCCTCTTCGCTCCTTTAACAACATGTGGTGCACGGGGTGGGAGTCATATTGTGTTCTTTTGGGTCTTTTTAAAACAAATTTTTATTTAACCTCTGCTTTGACCCAGCACATAAGTGTGTTGCCCAGATATGCTCCATTTCAGTTTATTTAACCAGAATGTTTGCTTACTCAGTGACCACTGGAGGGGAACTACTGTTCTTACTAATTCCACAATGGGTATTTGTTGCTTCATGTTTTCTGACATTTTCTTTATGACCATAATTGCAGAGTTCTTGTTTTCAGATAATAAATGCACGTGTCTATTTGCTCAGGTATTATGTAATTGATCTCCAGCTATTAATTAAAGATCTAGACTCAATGTCTCTGAACCTGCCTCCGGATATTTGTCCTTATTGTGTCATACCTTGGATGCACAAACAGGGAAGCCACGTACAGCTTTGCATGCACACTGCTCATTCCCTTTAATAAGGGAGTCTAAATTCAGGAGTTGCAAAGAAGGATTATACAGAGCAAAGAATATTTTTCTGATGGGATTTTTATTCTTCCTTCTTTCCCTGGGCTGCCAGTGTTTTTCTTAAGATGCTGACTCGCAAGTATAATGAGCTGTTTGCTCTGCACTGCTCTCCAAAAGCCTTGCACACTAAAAGGAGTTTATTTTTCCTTTATTGCTGTTGCTGTTAATAGCAGACAGACTATAGTTGGCACTGGGAGCAGAATGAAGATTTCATGGGTGAAAAGAGAAATCAGAGATTGCAAATTCATTGCAGAGAGAAGACAGATTGGTTGCTCTCATTCCCAAGAGCCCATTTTGGAGAATATGTTATATGATCCTGTGAACAAATTGTTACTCTTCCAGACTAGACTGTTTTCTGTGTAAACACTTTACTGTAGCAATGTACAAGAACAACACTTTCAATCCAAAACTCAACAAAAATAGACACTCCAGAACATTTGGAACTTGTTAGACTCCAGAAGAAAAAAGAGAAAAGGGAGACTGCAAAATAAAAAAAATAAAAAAAAAAAAAGGCTTTTCACCTTCTAAATGTCCTCATTTTTAATTCTTAATAATCCAAAGCTCCTGTCAGAGAGCTCTGAAGCTGTTCAAGGCAGAAGGGTTCACATATATAGTGAAGGTACAGCTTAGAGAGGCAGAAATTGTTTTCAGTCAACATAGTGAGAAGTCATTACTCTGCAGAGCCAGGTTAATGAGCTTGGGAAGCCGGGATTCGGTCCCCAGCCCTTCCATACACTTCCTGTTCCCCTCAGGAAAATCACTGAGCACCTCTGTGACTCAGTTTCCTTGCTGCCAAATGAGAATAGCATTTTCTGACCACACAGGGAGTGTGTCTGAGAAACAGTTGAGTACCTTAAGGGATGGAGCTACAGAAATACATGGTTTTATCACCAGCAGATGCAACTGGAACTGGTGTGTTTCACTCCAGCCAAATAATTTTCAGGTGAAGAGGCTTCCACTGGAAAATGCTGGTTCTATGGTACCAAAATGTTTGGTAGAAAAAAAATAATTTTGTTGTGTTATGATGAAAAATTAGCTAAAGATTTTGCTTTGAGACATTTAAAGATTGTATCTATACAGTTAATGATATTATTTATCAGTTACACAGCAGACAGACAGTGCTGATCTCATCAGAGCCGAGTCCTTCAACTTTTCAAACCTTGTGTAGACCAGAGGGTGTTCCTTAACGTTTCTAAAAGGTAATTTTTAAAATACTGTTTCACTTGAAATGAAAACCTTATTTCTTCCTGTCCTTGACAGAAGGATCATCACTAACCCCCAAAACAGAACAAAGGATTATTTCTCACCCTTCTTAGTGGTCACAGCCACCCAAAGATGTGCAGGAGCACTATCTTTACACAGACTAAAATCATTAACTTCATTTCATGCTCTGGGCATGCTGTCAGCAACTCACAGTGAACACACAATAAAGTTAGAAATTAACATTTCTGGCTTGATCATGAGCTGCAAATTCCATTCCCTAGACAAATTAAATCTTTTTCTTCTAGAGTTGTTGCAGTTATCGTGTCTCTCAGCATTTGGGCTACTGAGATGTGGGGACGTCTGCCCACTGCTGCATGGTTCTCTGCACAGAAGATGCACACAACTCCTGATACAGCATCATAACATTCTGGCATAATTTCACTCTACATAACAAAATAAAACCCATGAGAACACTGGCATAATCTTTTGGCTCCATAGGCTTGGCTGCCGCAGGCTCAGCTTCTGAAGGTTTAAGAACTTTTATCCCAGTTCAGATAATATTGCCAAAACTCAGGCTGTCGTCTATATAAAATAATTGCTTGTCCAAGTCTTTACAGTCTCTACACTAGTTTAATAACAAGTAATTAGTTGAATAAGTCCAATTAATGCCTTTGTACAGATCTGAGATTGAAGCAAGATTGTAGGTCAAGTTTAATTTTAAAATACATTAGAATTTCTATCACTCTGTACACACCCAGGGCAATGCTATTATGGGCTTTCCCATTAATACATATGAATCATTATTTGGACTCAGAGCCCAGATCAAACAATGCATTTGTTTAGATCTCTAAAACCTATCTAGAACTGAAACGTCCTCTGCAAATAGGGGCTTCTTTTTTTTCTCTTCCTCTAATAAACGTGCTCTAGAGCCAGTGTTACCTGTGAACAAGGGTTGAAAGGAAGTTACTGCACAATCCTTCAAGTGGAACAGTGCCTTGAAACCCCAATTAAACCTTAATCAAGTGTTAGATAGTACTTCACAGAGGGTCCACAAGCTTTTTAAAAGTAACGCCACCCTCATAAATCCACACCTGACCAAGGCTGTGTTTTTCAGAAGCGTGCCTGGCTTCAGAAGCCACTGGGATTCATGAATTTTAATGGATGACTCTGTTGCTTCAGGGCTCTGACAAACACTGCTCAGCTCGTGTCTCACGCCATGGCAGTGCCCAAGCAGGGACACTGTGCAGCTTTCCCACTGAAAAGCAGCGTTTACTTTTAAGATTAACGGGCCAGGCAAGGAAAATTTCACAGCCCTGTAGACGAAATGTTGTCAGGCCATTATAAGTACAAAAGGACGTGCAGCTGTTTTGCAAGCCAGCTCATTTGCTAAGTGTTATTAAAAGCTCGTATACCTCCCTGTTGTGTTGTTCTCATTATTAAAAGATAGACAATATCATGGTAATTGGAGGTGTGTACTTTAAGTGCTGTTTCTATCCTCTGTTGCTCCTCTTGGTGGTCAGAGCCATCTGTTCTTGTCCCACACTGACAAATTTCTTCCGAAGTGGCTTTTAAGTGAATGGTTAGATTAATTACCTCTATCTTGGACCACTATCAGCTGTATTCTGATAGTAATGTTAAGTTTTAAATTGTTTCTTTGTATTTCATTGACACTGTTCACTGAGTTGTAGTGAGGACCCCAGAGATACTACTGCTCATTATGTCAGATTCAGATTCTGAAGTTTGTGAGATAATAATAATAATAAAAATAACAACAACAAAAATAGAAGTAGAATTAAAAAATCACATTTCTCTCTACAGATATTCAAAAATCCAAAATAATAACTGTGATTTGAATGTTATTAGAATTACTTTTATGACTTCCAGGTCAGTTTGAAACATCAATGTTATGCCAAGTAATGTAGAGAAATGTAAGGTCAGAAAACAGTCTGTAACTGCCCAACCAAAGTTCATCCACTATAAATTCTGCGTTTGTTTGAGGCAAACAAAGGTACAGAAACCTCCTTCTCATTGTACACACTCACAGCTTCCAGGACTAGATGATATGTGGACTTTCCGATCCAGAAAACTGAACTAAGTTATTCAGAGCAGCTGAGAGACTCAGGCTACTAAAAATGTAACTGTCCTTTATGATTTGGGCCCTGCACTCCTCACAGCAGTGACACCCAGAGCTTGCTGACATGTTTTGTGAGCAAACACTTTTATTGCTGATTTGAAGTTTGCTCCCTACCAAGTTTAGAGAATGTTCCTTGAGTCTTGTGCTGGACAAGGAGAAATGCAGTTTAGGTAAGGTAAACTGACAGCAATCATCTCAGTGGATTATTATTGTTTATGATGTGTAATTTAAAAGCCAGATTTTCCAACAATTTATGGATGCAATTATGCACCTAATTTACACGGTTATTTTAGACTTATGTATAATATTGGCTAACTGCAAGTTCAACTGGGTAATGCAGGGCTGGAACTGCACCAAATGTTCCCTGGTGTATTTTTCCAGAGGATGATGCCACATTTAACATAATCTCTTCTAACTACAGTGAACAGTAAGTCAACTCTACTAATAGTTTCACACCAAATACAAGCCACATCATTTTTCAAGGTGAGAACATCCATTATTCTCGGTAGATGTTTTATAGGAGAAATCTTCTGACTTTGTAGTTTGGCAGTAATGCGCCCTGGTCAGACAAAAATTTAACAGCACCGAGTAACTGAGCTGCTCCTGTTAAAGGGTAAGTCAGAGTAGCAGCACAACTTCTTATTTTTCATTTGGATTTCCAAGCTGATTCACTGCAGAACACAGAATTCATATATAGAATGCACATATGTATGTATACATTGGCTCACCAAGTTGCATAGCAAGGGCTCTGGCAAGTTCCTTTAGAGACCACAGCCTCTGAAGTGTGCAAAAGGCCACTGCTTTGGACAGGCTTGTAAATCCTTACTTGTCACACAAAACACATTAAAAAAGGCGTGTTGCAATTTCTGCTGTAACCCTGCCCAAAGCCAAGCCAGTCATGGGGCCAAAAGTTTGTCCACAAAACTTAAGTTATTGAATAATTTTCAGGAAGCTGCTTTGGTAGTTCAAGATGAAATCAACTGAGTGTTTAGCTTTGCCCAGTGTTACACTGGGGAGTAGAAAGGAAAGGGTTTCAGAGGGGAAGGGTCTCTCTATTGCTAGAAAAGCCCCAAGGTAAGCAATTCAACTAATGGCAACAACAAAATAGAAATAAATAGAAAAGAGCAATTATAGCACTGTAATGACTCAACTTGGTGGTTAGACAAAATACTTACACAGCTCAGCTGAACTGAATACTTCATTAAAGAGACTAAACTGAAGACTATCCCTATGAAACTGTGTATTACACTGATTTATGGGGTGACCATATGGCTGTAAATCATTGACAGAGTTCTTGTCTAACTACATCATGGTAACAGAATGATCACATCACATAGCAAGATATAAATGACTCATTTAATTTCATGGTAAGAGAAATCCTGGAAGATATTGAAGCTTTAGGAACTCGAGCCATTCATATGCATTCACTTTGGCTTCATGGTCTTTAAAACCTCTAAAATAACTTTGAAATGAGGTTATTTATTAAAAAAAAAAAAAAAAGCTAACAAATTAAGTTAAATTTGCAGTGTAATACACTATGGACACACAAATATCTGACCTGAATGAATGTTTCACAAATATTATTCAAATAACAAATGAACAGCATGTCACAAAAGGACATCATCATGATTATGGAGCTTAAAAATAAGATTGTTTTCTCCAGGCTTGTCTGCCTTCAAAGATATTTAAAACTTGATTCTCCTCCAGCATGTATTAGTGTCAATCAAAAATAACTCTGCTCAGGTCAATGGATTTACACAATTGCAAAATTAGTATAAGTGAGAGGACAATCAGAGCTTTTGTATACTACAAAAATCTCTCTTAATAGCAACAGCAATAGAGAAGAAGGAGGTAGGAGGTCCCTTTCCAAGACAGGCTGGGTGGATAAACAAGAAAAACCTGCTGAGCCTGTAAGTGAGCATTTGTAGGAGGAGCTGTAACATTAATTTAACCATTAATTCACTCCTTTAAAATTTCCCCTTTCCGTCTTTTACTTCATCTGACACCTTTAGCAGTAGCTGGGCTATAGGTTTTACATTAGGCTGCAGAGATATGGTTTCCATCACTCAAGATCCATAAAGAATGGGAGCTTAAAATTACAGACTTGAATGGGAGCAGTAGCTTTTGGGCTGTGCCTTGTGAATGTGGGACAAAGGGCACGTCACGACCCTCCACTCTTGGGTCCAGTCTGTGGGTTTGCCCAGGCCTGGGCTGCCTTCTGCAGAGTTGCAATTCCATCACTGGAGACCTTGCTTGGTTGGTGTATCTCTGTGGTGGTTCCATGGAAAGGCGCCCTCAGGAGACACGTTCTGAGCTGCAGATTTGTGTTACAGGATCACCCACCCTTCACATGCAGACACATTTGTGCCATGGGACATCCCTGTTCTGTGACCAGACAGTCGGGATCTCACCAGCCTGTAGAGGCTGCTCAAACAAGCTGTGACTCTCCTGCTGCATCCACCACTTTTGACAGGCAGCATGAATCCCTGAGTGCATGGAAAACAACGGCCAAAAGGGAAAGAGAATGGATGGAAAACCTCTCTGTTGTTTGACTCCAGATTGTAGATGTGTCAGAAGTGGATTTGTTCAATGCTTGTAGCAGGTCAGATTCCCAGATCACAGAAACCCCTAAAAATTGTCACTATCAGGCCTTTATTGGAAGACCTAATAGAATCACAGCCAAAAATCAGTAAATATGTGGGAGAATAAGCTTATACTTCCTGCAGTCAGACTTGCCCTGGCTATGGAAGGACCATGTTTGGAGAAGGAGGGTGAGTTGAGAAATGCTTCACTGACTTTAAAATACCATCTTCCCTACAGAAAAGAGATTTCACTTATGTTAGTAGATGTTTAAACCTTGCTAGCTAGAGAGGAAAATCTTCTTATTCAGGACAAAATAGAACTTCCTCAAAACCATTGGGACTTTGCCAACAGCTTAAGCCACAAATAATTTACCCAGAGAATATGAAGTCAACAAGCTTTAGAACTGTGGGAACTGCAACTGTTGAATAAATCATGTATGAATATCATTTCACTAAGGACAATTATAATATCCCAAAGCAATAGATGGATCAGTACGTTACGGATAAACACGGATCAGGCTCTCAGCTGGTGGCAGTGGCATGGCTTCCCTGGAGACTGTGTACCTCAGTCACTTTGGGCCAGTGAAGTAGAACAAGCACTTGGGGAGTTTATTCTCTGTTTTGGGCTCATATTGCAAGACCTGAACCATTAACTGCTTCAGAGTTATTTAGCGGAGCAGAACATTTCTGTAGGATGTGAAAGCTACTTTCTAGCTAATGGGAAAAACCAGAGTTTTCCCATAGGAGAGAGAGGCCATGTGCACAGAGGACATATTATCATATGTCCTGATAGTCCTGCCCAAGGGAGTCTGTATTTATTCTGGCAGAATGTTTCTGCCAGCCCAGGGCTGCCCTGGAGACACATTTCTTCAGAGCTTCTCTCTGTAGCTGTGCAGAGCCTTCACGTGCTCCCTCCTCGCTCCCTCTGTTTTTACATTTGGCTTTAGGGAAAGGCCAGAGTTTACAGAAGAGACAACCACCCACCTGGGCGGTGGCACTGCCATTGCTCCCAGCCAGTCTCCCTCTTCCCTCGCCCCCATGCACGTGTCTGATCATGAACTGACTCGGTGCCAGTGTGAACAGATCAAGTAATTTGCAATTTTTGATAACCACCAACATTAAAACATTTCTGAGCTTTTGCCTGACAATAGGAGGTGGTTGTTTTTTTCTCTTCCTGTCCAAAAGAAAGTCAAAAAAGGAAATACAAAAATTTAAGGGTTTTTGACATTTTTATTCTGATTTCATTCCCTCCAAGGCCGTCCCAGGGAGTCTATCACAGTTCAGTAGGTACTGACATTTTTAACTTCTGTCCTGGTCTTGCTGACAAACAGCAAGAGGTAAATTTGGAAACGTCATCTCAGCTGTAAGACGGTTTCTCATTTCATTTCTCAGCCTCCTGGGGCTTTAGGAGGGAATCCCACCTCCAGACAGCTCATAAAGTCATTTGTGACACAGGATGTCCCAGTTACTATATAGGAATGTTGAAAGCATTTTATTTTCTCCCCTTTGATTTTTATTGGTTGAGCTCCCAGTCTTCTGTGAGTAATTATACCATTTGCTTTATGTCTTGCTTTTATAATGACTAATACGAAAATATATGTACAAGCAAATGGAAGCATGTTACCGAGTGATTAACAATGAACAATTAGGATTAATTAAGGCAATTATTTTAATAAATAAGAATTAGTAAAATATATCCATAAACAAAGCCATGGCACATATTTAGCACGGCTGATGCAGGCTAAAGAAGTAGAATTGTGACAACTGAGAACAGAGGCAAGGAGGAGACAGAGATGATTAAAGAGAAATACTTGTGTACATAAAAGTGTAATTAGGCATAGGACAGAATGTGCATATCCAGACTGCTGTATCACTTGCCAGGATATTTCAATTCATTTGTTACCTCTAAAAATGGGATTCACACTCAGTCATTCATGTGTAACTATGTCTTAAACTTCCATTTCTTTCACAGTCATACAAAGAAGTCAGAAAGGCATAAAACTGTCCTAAGGAACAACAGGCAAAATCATTATCTTCCACTCCTTTTTAATAACTCATTTCTGAAAGCTGATCACAGCAATAAGATGATAATCTGTCCTAGAGGTTCAGAGCTAAGGAATGAAATTTTAGGTGGACTAACCAAGATCTGCACTGACAACACTGAAATCACAAGACAGTATAATATTTCTTTTAAGGTTTCTGCACCTATTCATGACATTCTTTAACACATTTTATTTTTAACTGATTTTGGATGAGTTGAAGTATGTCTTACACTATTTTATAGTCACCCAGATTTCCCAGCTTTCACATCACCACTGAAAAGGACAATGCGTGGTGTTGCCACACTGAAGGATGATTCTTCTCCTGTGGCACCACAAGTGAGAGTTTTCCCTGGGCTAATATGCCCAATTAAATGGATACGGTCTATTACTTGGCAATATTAGCCTTTGGCACAACCAGATCAACAGAAAGAAGTCAGTAGAGCTGTAAAGTCAAAGCAGTAAACCTCAAGATTTGATATGCTAAACCAGTGCCAGTAACTTTTCCTTCCACAACAGAGTGTTTCAGTAGATTGGGGTGCTTAAATTACAATCAAATGTCAGTAACTTGTTGCTAGAAGGTTTGTAACAAGAATGGTAAGAAAGTATAATGAAACCACTGCAAGTGGTGCCACAGACAATAAAAGCAGGAATTTTGGGAAGACATTGCAGTATGAAGAATATGGTCTGTCCAGTCCTGTTCAGTAAATAGTGTTTACTCTGGGGTAAAATACAATTGGTTCTTTTTTGATTAGATGTATTAGGAGTATAAAGCTGTCAGTCCCACAGTCACACTTTCCCCTCCTGCAGGAGAGTCCAGCTGCTGACTCAGCACTAGCTTGTTGTTGGGAAGAACTTCAAGACTCAATCGAGCCTCATAAACCCGCTTTGCTCCAGTAAATCAAGCTGCCTTTCTGTAGATGTTGAAGGTCAATAGAATGACAGAAGTACACACACAGTTAAGAAACCAAAGCCCCCAGCAGAGACTTTCTCAAGTCTATGTATTGTTCTATTTGTGTTCTTTGTCTGCTCTTTTGGCTGCGATTAAGCAGTAAGTTTAAGCACATGTTTAAGGACTGTCCTGAACTGGTGCCTTAATTTGCTATTATGCAGCTGAGTTTTTTGTTGTTATCAAGACCTTCTCCAGCTTGTAATCAAGAGTCACGGAGGCTAAGGGACTAAGAAAGATAGAGACCAGAATGGTTCATCCCATTGTGCCAAGCCCAAGCTGGCTGCCTCCAGATATTTTACTAACTGGAAAACTACATGCTTTGAAGGGTAAACTAATTTGTTATGTTAGAGATTGAAAGCAGAGCTTTAGAAAAGAAGGCTGCTTCAGTCCATTCTCAGGGAACAAAAAAAAAGCACAGAATCCTTTTTTCCTTAGCACAGAAGAACATCAAAATGATACTTATCTCCCTTTTGGGAGAGATGGAATTGAGAGCATTTTAATTTGTAAATATCTTCCTTGTTTCTCTTCAAAAGCTTCCTGAGAATCCAGAGGGGAAGGGGAGCTCTGAGTTTATAACTACTCCAGGTAGCACAGTTCACTTACAGCTCACAGACATTGATATTCACGTGGAATACAGTGTTGACAGGCTCTTTTCCTTATTGCTTCTGGAACACAGCCCTTCCAGTCTGCTTTTGAGCACATCATGATCATTTGATTGAGCCATCATTTTGTTATATACCACTGGATTTTGTAACCAGGTTCTTGCCTCACTCTCCTGGTGCCAATAAACGACAGTGTTGCTCTCTGTCATGTGCACTTTTGGAGGCAAGAGAAGGTTTAAAGAAAAGAAGATCTTGAGATTTAATGTTTGGAGTGGGCACTGCATTGTATTTCACTATGTAAGCAAACATACACAGTTTTCTGTTAAGGCTTTCAGGTAGAGCAGTTCAACAGGCAATTTCCTGTACTAAGTAGTGTTATAATTAGTACTGCCACTGCTGTGAAACATTGTGTGCCCATATTATTGTATTACACCATGTTAGTATTTAAATGTCACATCTGAAAGACTTCCACACCCCCACATACTTCTCATACACTGCTTTTTACAGCATGGCTTTAAATTCCCTTTATTACTCCTCAATAAAGTATTTACATTCACGTGTGTATTGGTAGAGGACCACAGATAGTAAGTAAATCATCTCCAGCTCTTATGGTTATTTGTTATCTATCCAAAGGCACATACACCTATATCAGCATCTTGGCTCAAGTGAAGCAGGAATGACAGGAGAAAATGTTTGGATTTGGTGATCAAGGAAAACCTCTCAAGTCCAGTTGTGCCATCCCAGGAATCTTCCTGAGTTTTGTTCATAAACGTGAATCAGCTGAAGCTGTCCAAAGACGCGCACCAGGTTCAAGGGACCAGACTTTGTGTTTCCACTCTGGCAAAAACACACTTCTGTCATCAGTGGCAGCATTCTTGGGCACTTTATTATTCATGCTTTACATGATTGGTCTTTAGCTTGCAGTGTAACGAGGGGACGCTGGGAAGAATAAGGGTAATAATAGACTGCAGGCTACAGGAATGACATGAGTGTGTTGGGAGCTGTTTGTCTGCCGATCATTCCTGGTTATGGGCAAGAGCCACTCCAGTTCATTAAGAGCAAACGGAAGTCCTCCAGCCCCAGATTCCTGTCATTTCATTTGAAGAAGAGGCCTCTGGCGTGTAACCAGATATCTGCTGTGTTTTAAGGCTCGCTGATCTTTGCCTTTAGACTTCTGGACAGTATTAATTTACATAGGCCTGAAAACAAGCGTGGCGCTCGCCATCGTCTTGAGTTACATGCAAGGAACACCAATAAATTTCCTGATGTAACTAATAAAGGAAATTGGGAAGGAAGGAACAGTCTATCAATTATCAATAGGATAAAAGTTGCAGGAATTGGGGAAATTAAAGTACGCAAGCCAAGTAGTTAAAAGTTGGGATTGGAAAGGAAACTCTGAACTCCTTCAGACTTACTAAGCATAAATCCGGTAATAAAACGGCTGCAGAAGAAAAAAAAAAGGCCAGAGACAGGGAGAGTAATGGCAAAAGAAAGCACATTTTTGGAAGAAAGAAGAAAGAGGTGATTTATTCCTAGGTGTGAGACGTGGAGATGTGCCACCTTTCATAATATGTAATGAGCCACACTTTCTTGGGCTGTTTGTTTGCATCACTGTTTTAGTGCAGGGTGATGCCACTCCTACTTTGCTCTGGTCACCAACAAATGAAAATTCAAAAGCAATGGTATGTAGCTTTTATTAGCTCTGTGGGAACTGTATCTCCTTATTTCAGTGCTGAATCTGACCCAGGGAGTCTAAGAAAGTGGTTCATCATGGAGGAAGATAGAACCACACTCTTCTGGGGATTTCCTCCTTTGACTAATTCCCCATCACCATTCTCCAGTTAACATTTTTTTTACCAGTGGCTATGCTTTCTTTCCAAAAATCACATGGTGCATCTCACCACATTAATACATTTCTGCCTTAGTTCTAAATTCTTCTCCATATTTGATTTCTTATCCTTTCTGCAATCTATTTCTGCTTGTTTCCTTATAATAGTCATGATGTCAGTAATAGTAATTGTAGTAATAATAATAATAATAATAATAATCTAATGGGTAAATTAGTTCTCTTTTCCCATTCAGATTTCATATCAATCCACTAGAGAGATTAATAAAAATATCCAGAAGAGCAAAAGCAACTATTTTGCCTGGAAGACAGTCCTGCAGCATGCTTCCATGAAGTCATGGATCAGAAAAAAACAGGAACAGAAACCCCAAAAATGAGACACACCCTAACTCAGGCCTTCTTTAGGCATATGCCCAATACTGAGCACACTGTTAAGTCCTTTTTTGGCAGACAGGCTGAGCAGAGGGATTTCCTTTGCCAATGAGCTACTTACAATTTGTTCTTTTCAGTAGTAGGAGTCAGAATTGGGAAAGTTGTTTATTATTCAACCATCTCTTCCAAAGCAAGGAAAACACTGTTTATAAGAAACTTCAAAAGCCTCTGTCACAGATATCAAGGCTATATACTATAAGCCATTGCCAAGTCAAATTAGGTTATTTTACTCGATATTAAGTTTGACAAGTGAAGAGCCTGTGAAAACCAGAATCCCAACTGGGCGTGCCTCCCACAGCTCACTCAGTTTTTTAGTGCTAAAATTCCTACAGTAGCCCTATTCTTCACTCTGAGCTTATATTTCTGTCTGTATTTATCTTGTCTGGAAATCCACCTCATTGTGTCCTAGACATCTTCTAATATTCAGATTCTTCAAGAATGTGAACAGCACAAGTAGACTTTGTTTTGGCTTGCAAACCGGTCTTACCACATGTGGATGTCTCTGTGGGCTTTGGTTTCTATTTACCTCAACAGATTATAAATTCTATTATCATGCTAATTTGCAGGTCCACTGAGGGTATCAGACTTGTGGGCTCCTCCGTCCTATCAAAATACACTTCTGCTACATCATTTTCTGATGAGGACAATGACAAGTCAATTTGCGTATTGACAGCCATAGGTAATTAAGCAAAATAATTGTAATCCATTGCATTTTTAGAAACTAAGATATCTTTGAGGACAGAGGGAGCACGACAGGCTTCACTCCATCCTGCCTACCTGGGAAGAGCTTCCACTAACTTGCTGACTGTGTGTTAAGAAACAAAATCAGGCCTTTGAGACCCACAACAGTCCAAAATTCACTGAATTATTAAATCAGAATTATACTTACACCTTACTGAATAAACATGCTTTAATTAAAGAATACTTCCCTGAATTTTTAGTGGTTTGCACATAACCTTTGCAAAATATTCAACATGTAAAATGGGTACCCACAAATGATAATAATTTAAAGACTATCCAGTTCACTTTTACTTTGTGTTCTTTAGAAGGAATATTTTTACAAAAATTTGCCTTCATCTTGGACAGAATATCTCATAAATACACATGAAAATGTTTGTACTTCCTTTCTTCTATGATAGCCAGACCCATCTCTTACAAAACCTGTGTTTGTAGCCTGTTTAAAATAAAGGTCAAGTTTATTCTGACGTAGTTTTTTTTTTTTTTTTATTTAGCGTAGGCACATAATTAGATATGACAAGAATTGTTGGGGATGCTGCTTAGCAAGGACCACCCCTCCCTGAGACAATTCTTTATTATTCAGCCTCTTGACACCAGCATCTTTTAACATGTCAAAATCTTTACTCCCAGAATTTTTAGAGCACATCAGAAGTATTTAGTGGAAGCCCTCAACAGGTCCCTGGCTATCCACAGAGACCACCCCTTTTCTAGCATGCTAAGGAGGCATTTTCCAGACTCCTGCCTCTCAGTTAACAGTAGCTGCATGTAGACCATGATCCCTCTGGCACAATATATTATGGCCTGGCCCAAAGCTGATACTGACCATCTTTGGTGATGCCCCCAGGAAGAACAGTTGGAAATCTCAGCAGCGTAAAAGGGTCAGGATCATCAACAAGTGCCACTCACTCTGATATTTTGAAATGAAACCCCAAGTGTAGCTTCTTTGGTGATAGGAAAAGCATTTCTAGAAAAATAACTTTCCTTACCACAAATGGGGAAATGAAGGAGAAATACTGCAGTAGAAAACTCGTGCCAGTGAGAGCCTGAAGTTTTATAACAGAGCAGTAAGTCGGTGTGTGTAAATTTAATTGTCACAGTCGCGTACAATTTAATCAGTCCACATAAAAAGTCTGAGAATGCCACTTTATTGACTACTCAGTAAAGGCAGTGTGCATTACAGGAGAGAGTCTTGTCTTACATCCTGGGGATAATGTCACTGGTTTGGGATTCATAAAAGAGGTCTGTACAGGAAGAGGGGATTATGCTGGCAATGCGAGAATTCACCACAAGGAATATTTACAAGCTATAAATCCAGCTGATAATTTCAGGTTATCAAAACCAATCACTGTATCTGAGTTCTCAAACAACATCTGATCATCATCATCATCTTCATCATCCTCGTCATCATCACACCAGTAATCAGCCACTGCAGAACAAACACACAGCGAAGCTGAATTTCTTTGTGTATGGTGCTCGTTTCCTTCACTAAACTTTGAATTGCAACCTCAATTAACAAGACATTTCTTGCTTAGGCAAGAGAGAGGGTGGGAGGGGGAGAGGTCTTCGAGACAGCCATGGAAATACATGCACAGCTTTCAGGAAGCAGAAATGTGTTTGTAATTTGCAACAGGAGGAAAAATAAAAGGCTGAAAAGAAAGATTGATTCCAGTTTTCAGACTATTAAATCAATGTCAACTTATCAAATCCTTGTATTTCCTGGAATGAGAACAAAGGTAACATAAATGAATATGTTTCCAGATTTGTGATCTGTTTACAGTTATATTGTGCACTTATTAGCAGTACGACTATTCAACCACAATTAGAAATACTACCACTTTTTCTTTTAATTTCATGTGTAAATTTGTACTTAGGAGAGTGATAAACAAAAATCAATCTCTACAGGAGCTGTTCAGACAAGTACAGTTCAGACTTTACTACCGACAGCTGTACTGAAATACTTCTACCACCACAGGATATAAGTTGCCAGCTGTTCTAACCCTACACACCACACAGCTCATGTGCTGCCTTGCAACCTCGTTCCACAGCACAATCTCCCAAGCATCAGTTCTGAGCCTGCTTTTAAAGTTATTTATATAGATATGTATGTATGGTTTATGATGCAATTCTGTCATCTTCAGATGGAGCCACTATCCATTTACCCAGGTATGAGAACAGAGCATAACCAGAGCCCTACAACGGAGACTCACCCAGTGTGAGGATAGTCATTCTCCTGTACCAGGAATTTGCAAACCAATAAAAAAGCCTTTTACAACACAAGACACCTGCAGTTAAGGTTTCAACATGTTCTAAGTTGTGGCAGAGATAGAGAGTCTGATCTTTTTTGGCTTTCTTCTCAATCACCCTTATTTTCTAATTTTGTGCTAATCAGCTTTTATTGTCTCAAGTGACAGGATCGTTATGCATCCTTAGGGATAATAATCTACGGTGCTCTCGAGCTGTCATTTTGATGAGAGATTGACTGGGTTGAACAAACAGGTCAATCCCAACATAAAGATTATCATTGAAAATCAGCTGTCAGAGGCCCTACTTAATTTATTCTGACCTCATATCACAAAAAGCAACACGAATCTTTCTTGAAATACCAGGATAGTTCTGGCATAATTCCAGCAATGACAGAGACATTTTGATCAATGGCTGTGTAGGTTCCTTTTACAATGAAATTAGGCGTGGTATGTCTTCACCAGAGTCCAACAAATCATTGCATGCTGCTTATTCTTCTCAATCTTCTCTCTGTGGAACAGGATCCAGCAGATTAGATTCAGAGTGATGCAGAGCTGGTGAAAGAGATTCCACTAGATTTCACACAAAAATCTTCACTGTTGCTTTTCCCACGGTCCTGTGCTCCTCGTGTTTTGCTTCTCTTGTAGTGTTTGACAAATAAGGTCTCACAAAATACAAGAGTAAAATGAAATGACTGTAACTCTCAAGCTCTGCATTTTGATACCACCTTTCACTTTCAAGAAGTCCTTAACCTGTAGGAAAATGGATGCAATTGCCTTATTTATTTAATTTTTTTTTTAGAACTGATGTGATTTTCCTAGGTTTCTTAGTTGCTTAGTGAGAGGAGAGACTAGTAAGAGATGTACAAGACCGTTTCCTAAAATACTCTATCTGACCAATTTGATGCCTACACTCCTTACAGTACTCCAGAAAAATCTCAAGCAGTCCACGAGAACAGCATCATTTAAAAAGGAACCTTTTCCAGGAGAACTTTACTTGGGCAGCTTTAAAGCTTTTGCCTCCAGCCATATGTTGTGATGGATTTCTATCTAGGTGGGAAGAACACCAGATTTAAGTGAGTGAGACCTGGGAATCAAAGTGGGCAGTGGACAGACACAAACATGCTGTGTCTGAGTGCAGACATCCCCTCCAAATGTCTGGGGATAGATGAACTTTACTGTGGAAGAACCTTTCTGTGGATGATTTCTCTGTGAGTGCCTCTCCTACTGAGTTTCTCCTACTTTCCCCTGAAGCAGACTGAGTTGCCGCAACAATGAGTAGTTAGATTCTCTATGTACTGGTATTATTTCTATGAAATCATGAAGGACATGCCATGTTAGACATCATCTGTGCCTTTGGGTTCGAAAAGACACACAAAAAGCAGCGATGAGTGGCTGCAAGGAAGGGAAGCTGTGAGGACAAGTTCCACAGCCTGCTGATAAAAGGGATTTCTCAGGAAGTGATGATTCAGGATTCACAGGAATTGCCCTAATTGTGTAGTGATGCCGGCCCAGCTGTCTCCCTCCAAACCTCTGCACGGTGAGGGAGACGGGAAGAGGCAGTTACAGCATGGGATCACTGCCTGCTGCCCAAGGCTTGTCCAAGTTTGTTCTGAGGAGGTACCAGCCCTTAGAGACAGGTCGACTGGTGGTATCTGGGTTTTGTAGGCTGTATAGCTGGTACTGCTGGGATTTAAACTGTTACAGAAGATTCTTGTGCCTTCAAGGCTGAAGCCAACTGTTGAGTGTCTGAAAATGAAACTAAACCATACAAGGATTAGGGTTATAGATCCTTGTCTGATTGACCTGTGCCAGGAGATGTATCAGGAGATGTACCAGGAAGACCTCCAGCAGTCACTTCTCTCTGGTCTGTCTCCAGCACAGATTCCTTAGGGTGCATCCCTGATGGTTAGACAGAAGAAAGCCAAGCATAGGATTATGTGAAGTCAGGCAGCCCGTGGGGGTGGAGGGGGAAGGGAAATGAAAGAATATTTAAAATAAACAAATATACATCTCAGGAAAAGCTCTTCCCAAGAATCTGTAGAGAACTGCCTGTAATCAGTTAATCAGCGTAATTGTTTCTAATTAGGTTCCAGAGGCACATCACAAACACTGCAGGCTTTGCAGAGAATTGGGTAGGGGTCTGGGGAGTGCAAAGAGGAAAAATCTTCCAGAGCTGTATTAATGACAATCATAACTCTCTGCACAGCCAGGGAGGCTTCTGCTCTAATTAGAACCATTCTTGCTGAAATGGGAGGCGACATGATTTGTGAAAAAGACACCCTCAGCATGTAATTTTCTATGTAACAAATCTAGAAAGATGGATGCTCTTTGATCTCGATTCTCCTGTTATTGCTGTTCACACTGGGAAGGGCTCTTTAATGAAACAATCTCAAGGTAATTTACCGCCTTTGAAGTCCTGAAATGTGCTGCCAACAAAATTTCTGGTTTAGTGCAGGCTGCTGCAGCAGTCACTCAGGGTTGCTTAATGGAGCACCAAAACTGGAACATCAAGACATCAAAGGTGAAGGTGCCATGTGATTAATAAACTAAGCTATTCATTTGTTTCTGCCTCAGAGGCAATCTGACAATTTATTGTCACTAGCTAATTTGCACTTTGTGAGTACTTGCTCTTGCTAGTTATGCTGCCTATAGAACAAGATAAGTGATGTTTACATGAAGAGGGGAGGAGAATAGACCCTTTTTAAATCTGGGTAAAGAGAGGGAAAAGCGAAGGCATCTTCCAAAATGATTGTGGAAGCAACTCAGACTGTGGAATTTTATATAGGGGAAGCTGCATTATTCCCTCCCCTCCCCCTGCTGCCTTTGACCATCTCCTTGTTTACATGCAGTTGCCAGGAAGCAAATCCCAATTAAAAGTGGATTACAAGGCAATGAAACAGCATTGTTATGAGGGAAGAGTTACACCAATCCATTTCTTTTTAATTTGATGGCTAATACAGGGGGTTCAATGTTATTGGATAGATAAGGTGGGTCTTGCAAATCTCTGCTGACATCTGTGGTGGCAGCCAGTCTGGTCTCTGAGGAGAAGGTTGTGCCCATCATTTCCTCTCTTCAGCAATAAAAGCCATGTCAGTCATTTCCTATTGGAAGTACCCAGGTACCCAACCCAGCAGGACCTCATTGCCTTGAGAAAGCCTGAATGAAATGGAACAGCCAAAAAAAGAGAGCAAATTTTCCACAGAGAAAGCCAAAGCCTAGTTCAGATAATGTGGGCTGATCACCTTTGTGACCAAGTGAAAACAAAATATTTGTCTAAGAATTCCGGGAATGTAATTGGGATGTGGAGTCCGACAAGGCTGCCTGAAACAAGGAGGGGTTTGGGGGAATACAAAACAGTGAAGGCCTGAAGAGTGGGGAGAAGTAAAGTCAATACTTTCCAAATTAGATCAGCAGATGAACTCTCACTCCCAGTTCCTGAAAGATGCCCTTCCCACAGCTATGGCACCTCATGGGAGGGCAACTGGCTGCTGATCTCTCTTGCTCTAGGGCAGAGTAGCAAGGGGCATCCTGTGGAAGGTGCTCAGCCTCCTTATCTAGCCTTGGATATCAGAGATTTCCAAAACATCAGGCTATGGGGAGGTCATACACAGGAATTCTGATGTGCATAAATTGGCTTAAAAATATTAATTATATTAAGAAACCTTCATAAAATTTATATCCAACTTCAGGTTTTCAGTCTTCTCCAAAGAACTGGAATGGAGAGGTACAAATTCAGTTTTGGTTTTTTTTCAAAAATAAGACAAATCTAAATGCAGTTCTGATTTTTTTTTTTTTTTTTAATTAAGACAGAAATCTCAGGTCAGAAAAGGCCAAGTTCTGACTAAGGCCAAGTCTGATCATGTTGGGTTTTTTGTTTGGGTTGTTTTGTGTTGGGGGTGGTTTTTTAAATGTTTTTTAGTGTTCCATCCTCTCCTGTGACACAAGCACACATGTGCCCATATCCAGACAGCAGCTGTGTTCAGAAAGAGACCATGTGGTGTTTGCAGAGTGTATGGGCTGCACAGTGCTGTGTCCACAGGGATGTGGCCTAAGGCTTGCACCCAGGTCAGGCAGATATCCCACAGTCCCTGAACACATGCCCGAACACTGGAAAAACTTACACCTTGGCTTGCCCTGGCAGCAAGGCATCCCAGGATATCCTACCACACCCAGGTCTGCAGCTCCAGGAGCCAGACAAACTGGTTACACAGGCTTGGTTAGGTGGTCTTGAATTCATTGCAAAAATAATGTGCCAAACCAGTTTATAGGAAGATCTCCATGTGCCAGGCGAGGATGTCACAACTACCAGGCATATTAACCACGTTATGTGTGGGCACAACAAATATTTATAGTCAACCTTCTCATGAACTGGTTATAAACTTGGTTCACAGTGGAAATGTAGGCAGGGCCTTTGGGGCTATTTTTGGTCCTTAGAATGAGGCTGGAGATAGGAGCTCTGCCTCTTTGATAGCACATTGCCTTTCAGTGCAGGGTGGAAGAGAGAAGTTCAGAGGTATGTAAAACCAAGGAAGAGTAATTAAGAAATAAACTAGGGAACTGCTATCAAACCTGTGAAAGGTATTGTTTCATGAGCTGTTGAAGCTGAAAGCAAAAATTTGGTTCTTGTTTATGAACACTTGACCATCTACTTTCTCTTAATTTTGCTGTGCAAAGGATTAAATGAACCACAAGCTCCAGCACAGCAGAAAAGAGTGACTGTATTTTTTCCTTTTCTTTTTATTTTTTTTTAATTTTTTTTAAAAGGGAAAAGAAGTTTCATCTCTTTGCTCTATGGGGGTTAACATGCAGCATCCTGGCTCCTGTCACTAAGAAGCATGATAAGACTTCAAAGAGTACAGTGCAGGGCAGATACAGGCAGGCAACAAGAACTGGGGCTAGTAAGAAGCTTGTAAAAAAGCAAAAAACAAAACAACACCCCCAAACAGAAAAGAAGCCCTAACAAGATCATATATGATACAATCACTGTCCATCTTAAATAACCTCTTTTTATTAGCAGGTTTAAAGGACCCCAGACAGCGGCAAAATGTTATCTGGGGTCCATAGCCATGGGCATGGAGCAAGGAAAGTGAATTTGAAGACCTAGCTACATCTGGAGTTTATCAGCCCTTTTCCTGGCTAGTATTACAGTAAACAATTATCTGTAGATCAGGAGACAGCAGGGACTTTAAAGACCCAAATTACAGAGAAAGGGAGAGAGAGAAGGAGAATACAAGAGATAAAAAGGAGTCTATGCATCTTATCGTACTAATGAAATCAACCTGACAATCATGGCAGGCTGCAAGGGCATTACACTGTCTGGTATTAAATGAGCAGTTACAGCACAGGCTCCTGTGTCAAACAGCAAATAGACACGAAAGAGAAGAAAAATGTACCGCTAGGTCAAGGCAAGTGATTTATAGCCAGTAGTTAGACAGCTGGTCAGTTTTAAAACCTCCTCAAGTGTGCTGTCAGGATAACAACGTATTCAAATGTTTCGATTAGCATTTCAAGGGACTGGGAGTGTTCTGCAGCACAGAAAAACTCAGTGATCCCTAAAATGCAATTAATGAGGAAACAACGACTGCCTGGAGCTGTTGTTCTGTTTACGTGCTTAGAAACAATCACCTGTTGCAAGGGCAGGAATAATCCAGCCTGTTTTATGGACAAATTTGACTAATTTCCACTGTTTCAAGCCCTGATGCCTTTCTCTCCTTGAACTCTGCTGGCTTGCTGCAAACAGCAGCTCTTCCAGCAAGTGGAAGTAGCATGAATAACATACAGTCCCAAAAGTCTGTTTTCCAAAATTACAGGAGTTAAGAAGACCATGTTCTTCAGTGGGCCAGAAGCAATTACAAATGTTAAGTGTGCTCTATTTTCATAAAGGCCTGATGCATACATTACTACCTTATAAAATTCCAAGAGGTTTCCATCATCCATATACTTTCTGGGTCTTTCAAATGGGAACAACAGGCAAATAATTCTACAGTTGGATAAAGGGCAAATGAGCTTTGGAGTTGGAACTAAACACTACAATACTTTGTTTACTTCTGAGGCACTAGAAGTGTATTCATCCAGTTCTAGATCGCACAAAACTGGCAGGATCTCCAAAGCTCAGGTCCAGGTTCTGAGACTCAAAAATTGAGAGGAGATCCTTATGTTCACAGTCAAATCTCCTCCAGCAGAACAGTGCTCCCCATGGCTCATCCTTCTGCTCCTGAGACACACATAACCATTTTCCCCATAAGACAAATGTACCTGGAGAAAGCCTTCCCACCACAACAGCACCCTGATATAAGCTGTTCCCTGTGACCCACCGTGGGACTAAGGCAGTCAGTGGGGTCAGTTCCCTTGCTATTACAGACAAAAAAAAAACCAAAACAAAACAAAAAAAACAAAAACAAAAACAAAAACAAAATTTCAAAGATTTGTTATGAAAAATTCTACTTCTTTCCCATCGCTGTATTTGGCAGCAAAATCGGTGTCTTGTCTGGGTTGAGCAGAGTTGTGAGAAGTCTCATGTGAAAAATTGCACCCATATGAGGTGAAGTCAGAAGTGAAGCTCTTAGGTTTGCCTGAGAGGGAGTCAAAACAAAACATAAAGGGTCTTATGAACTGGGGGCAGGGGCAGGCAGGCCACAACTTTTTGCTACAGGCATGAAGGCACTGTAACAACTTCACTGACTAATAAATTCTGTAATCCTATAATTGGCAGCTACATATTTGTACATGTGAGACCAAATGCAGTTTATAAAAAAAAATCAAGTCAAAACAGGAAAAGCAAAGGCAGTTAATTACTTGTTTGTGTGGAAAGGTGAGAAAGGAAACCTTTACAGGTACTCCTTCCTCCGTACTGGGGTCTGGATAACCACACAGGAAGCAGAACAATCCACTACAAATTATTAGCCAAATGTTAATTTTGAATCCAAGGGTTATTTTTTTTCCTCTCATCTCTGTTTCCAGACCAAGATGTCACTTTGAAGTGAGGTGGGTCTTGATGCCCTTGGGAGGACAGCGAAGGCTGACTAATCCCCCCCATGCTGGTTTGAAGTGCAATCTCCACATCACACTGAGGGCAGGGCAGTGCCCAGAGGTGTCCCTTGGGGTTAGGACAATTTTCTGAAGATGCTCGAGCCTGTTTGGCCCATCATGCTGACAAATCCCAGGCCAGCTGGGCAACTTGGAGCGGCTCTGCCTGTACATTTCCACTGATCTTCTGCCTGGATATGTAGTCCTGAATTTGTTTGTCGTGAGAAGATGTCATCATCATCTCTCTAGTAGGCTTTCAAAGAGTAATATTTTGTTTGAAGGGAACAGGAAAGAAAAAAAGCAAGTGAAAACACAAGAGTTACTCAAGATGTTTATATTTGCACTTGAAGATTAGCAGCATGATGTGTTTCAATTCCCATTTCTTTGAATAAACACTTTTTGTTAAGTTACACTATTGCTAGAACCTCCTCTATTGTTTAAAAATAAATAACACACTAAGGCTTCTTAATGGATCCAAATTATCTGAAGGACATAGTGTTAGTTTATACTTCTATCGAACCTGTATAATTCAGAATAGTTTAAAATACAGTGGAGGAAGAATTTACCTTTTGCTGAGGGTCTTGAATCTGGATAAAGAGTGATGAAATATGTAATAACTCTCTTCCCTATGAGAGAAACAAAGGAAAGCAAGAGGACAACACTGGGCATGGCAGTGACACATGAGAGGAGAAAGTGGGATGGAGACTCCTGGAATAGGTTTGCTTTGAAGCAGGTTTGTTTTGATAGGGCTGGCCCCAACTGCTTGGTCAAACATGCTGGGCTAGTTTCTCCCTCACTGTAAGTCAAGAAGAGTGTAAGTTCATTCATTATGTTGGGACTGTGTCTATTTATAGCCATGAAGGACTGTATCCAGTGTAATGATGTTGTAAGACCATAAGACAGATATGCCATGAAGTTCATTTTCTAGACTTGCTTTCTAAGTGCTGAATGCAATAGAAGTCATAAATGCCGATAAATGGTTAGTAAACAAGGGTTGTTTTGTCGCCCATGGCAGACAGCTAAAAATAATTTCGTACATTAGACAGCATTTGATGTAGTTATTTAGTCAGCAAGTCAGGGCTCTAGGAACAAAACTCCTATTGCAAATATTCTCTTCTCTCTCTTCCCCCCCCTCTACATAATTAAGGTTTACCTCTCTCTCTCTTTTTTTTCCTGAGGCAGTGTCAGTGTAGTTTTTCAGATTTCCCAGGCAGATACATTATCTTGTGATACAGCCCATGGTTGTGAATGTCACATCTTACTTTTGACAGGATGCCTGCTAAGAAGATGCATCACCCTGGTGGGGGGGGACAGGGCTGTGGTGAAGGAGTTGCACTTCCTCAGTAACCAGACCTAAATAAAACAGCCTAAAAGTAAATCTATAGTATCCTCTCCAAAGTGTCTGCTAACCACAAGCCAGATGAAGGGTGGTAATTCTTTCCTTTAACTCAGTTCCTCGCTGTTCCGCAGAGGAACAAAAGCGGAAGATGGGCAGAGTCAGGTTGGCACATAGAGCAACAAAGACACAGCATCTGTTATTGGTCCTTTTTGTTACTAAATGTTCACCCAGTTGGGTACAAAGCCCACAGAAGCTTTTGTTTCTTGTTTGTTTGTTTTAATTGATTACAACTAAGTTTGGAGTTTGGGTTGCTTTTCCCTAATGGACTTCTCCTGGGAGCAATTCAGTCCTGATTAGCTTTTGTTGTATTTTAAAGCATGTAAAGCTGAAGGCACTCTTATTTCAATGAGATAGAAGACCAAGGCTTGACCATTTCTGGTTGTTTAAACTCTAATGACAGTTTTCTCAAGATTAATAATGGGAGCCCTGGAGGAGGCGGAGGAAGAGCTATTGACATTTTTATCTGAACTAAATTGCATTCTGCCTGTCCTGGTCCCCCTCACAGTTTCAGCTGGGTATGATTCTGCTGTTCTTTACTTCCATTCCTGAAATATGGTGGTATGTTAAATTTTTGGCCCTGTGAGGGCAGTCAGACACTGGCATAGGTTGCCTGGAGGAGCTGTGGATGCCCCATCCCTGGGAGTCTTCAAGGCTGGGTTGGGCAGGGCTCTGAGCAACCTGGGCTAGTAGATGTCCCTTCCCATGGCAGGGTGTGGAACTGGATGATCTTTAAGGTCCCTTCCAACCCAAACTCTTCTATGATTCTGTAAATAACAGAGATCCCTTTGTACAGCCTGCATACACAAATGAACCCTAGTTACAACTATTTCAGATGAACAAGAGATTCTGCAGAAGCAGAATATAGTCCTTCATCCATAGAGTATCATGGATAGCTTGATGGAAGGATATCTCAAAGCCAGGATGTAAAATGCTCAGATATTTGTGTCAAACTGGAGGAATTCTCTAAAGCAGAATGAAATGTAGTTTCAGCTCTCTGAAGGCATGGATGGGTGGATAGATGATAGTTAGATACCTAGTGCTCTGCAATTTAGGTAAGAGAATTCAGTCCAAGAATTTTCTTCCGTGGGAAGGTTTCCCCAACCTACTGTCACCTTACAGAATCACTGCAGAGAACCACTGTACAGGTAGTTGGAGGGGGAGACTCTCCATCCTTTGGAAAATGTGGATTACAGAATAAAAAAACAGGAAAGAGATGAAAAAGAAGATGGGAATTCACATCAGTAAAGGATGGGAATTGGTTTAAGCTTCATTAAGTAGTTTGAAGACCTGAAATTGTGTTTGGTCAGAATGGTAGGGCAGGGGTTGGCTTCTCAAAGTAAAAGGTTCTTTCTTGTAAAGAAAATTAGTCCTTGGCTGTAGCTCTGACTCACACAAAGCCAAATACAACAACTTTGAGCAGTTACCCCTTACTGGGTGGTAATAGGAATGGGTCCCCCAAACTGAACTGGAATGAGGGAGGGATGAATCAAGGGGGACAGTGTCATCTCTGCCCTCAGATTTCTGGGGGTGCAGAATTGAAGAAGAGCAGATCAGGAGAAAATCTCTCCTTTTCCAATCAGATATTATATCAAAGCTTTAATATACAGCCAAAGGGATCCTTTTTTAGGGCTAATGATGGTCAAATCTCAACATGTTTTCAGTGTCAGTTCAACTTGAAAGGATCCTGCCAGCAGTCAGATACTTCAAACATAGGAAAAACTGCCATATTCCTTGAGGTCTCCCATCCTTACCTTTACTGGATTTTTTTTTCCAAACACCAAATTTGAGAGCCTTGACCTCAAAAAACACTTCATTAGGCAAGGTTCTTCTCATGCCAACTGGATTCAAAACCCCAGCCCTCCCCAACCCTAAAGGAAACTTTCAGCTTGTGTATTCCAGTTTCATTTATTTTCAAGGTTATTTTCACTGCTGCTGAAGCTTAGGGGAGTTCTGTGCATTATTTACTTATCTTTGATCCATTGTTCCCAAATCAGACATTCTATTTCTTTCTGTTTTCAAGCTAAATTTTTTCACATCTCTTATTTTCTTAGTAATGTATTTTAGTTTTGGTTTTCCTCTATGGTCATTAGGGTGGAGGGAAAATTTCAATTTTAAAATGTATAATTATTTGGGTTTAATAACATTAGGGAAAATGAGGAATTAAAGATGTTTTGGATATTCAAAAGTTTTCTTTCTCTCTGTTATAAATTGGTTTTTGTACCTTGAGGCCAGTTGCTTGAATCACAAGGACTAACATTCCCAATGGAAAAATAAAAAGCCTCGTGCAAGGCAAAGCACAGTTAAATGGTCAGAAACAGAATAATCATTTTCCTGGATCCTTTTAGTTGCCAGCAGGTGAAAACCTCTTCTTTACATCTCATTTGAACTGCAGAAGCTCCTCAGCTCATACTAAATAAAGAGTCAGCTTAATTGCTGACGCGAAACACTTTAAAGAAGGAAGTTTGGTCAAGTCATTTGTTTCTTTTGCATCTTTATCTTCAGCTTGACATGGGTTTAACCTTTGCTCCTAATCCCCATGTCAGTCAGGTTCAGCTTTAATCTCAGAAAGTAAAAGTATCAGTGCAGGGTTATTTTAAGGGAGGAATAAAATCTCAGTTCTCTAAAGGGCTGTTGCAGGGATGGTGGCAGAACATGTAGGGGAGAGGTTTTCCTGGAGAACCTCTTGAGGGACAGCAGGGACCAGGGAGGGCACCTTAGTGTCCATCAAGCTTTAAGGTACTTCTAGTATTTCTTGAAACACCCCACCCGGGCTTTTAAAGCTTTGGGGAGCTGCTTCTTGTTTATGCATTCCTCTATCTGAAAGCAGAAAACACTGTTCTGACACTCCAGAGGCTCTAAAGGTACAAGAAAATTCTTGGGCTGAATTCTCTTACCTAAATTTTGACATTTAAATCAGAAGCCCAGTTGCTCTTAGCTTCTCTGATAGCCAAGGGAAAGATGAAGATACCTCCAGAGAGAATTTAGGCCTGTTGACATTCTGCCATTCATCTCTTTAATCCTTTTTTTCTCACACTGGCTGAGTCCAGACTGCCCAGCTCCCCCCATTTCCTTGGATTTCTTAACATCTTTTTGTCCACCACATGTGACCAGTCATCTGGCCCCAGAAATGAAATCCCACCATGATTCACTGCTGTACAAAGCAAATGCACCATTAGCCTGGGGGAACTTATTGCCATAAGGTCTTGCAGAGGCCAGAAGCTTAACAGGATTCAACAAGGAATTAGATATTTGTATCAGGAACAAGAATAGCCAGGTATAATAATCAAGATTAAAAAAAATAAATAGGACTTTTGAGAGAGCTATAAACCTACATTCTTCAGGGTTTATGTGAACTTCTGACTAATGAGGGTTCGGAGTAAACTTTGTCCAGTGGAAATTCTCTGGGATTTATGTTTTAGCTCACTTAGGCACTTCTGAAATCCCACCCCCTGGGTCTGCTGGACTTCTGATTGATCCAGGATGACATTTCTGTAAGCATATGTTCTTAATCATCAAATAATGCACAAATTTGTTTAAAAAAATAATAAAAAAAAAAGGGCCTGCATAATTCAGAAAAAAAAAATGCCCCCATTGCCCTCCTGCCTGTGTAAAAGAAAACCTTGGCCCTTTCTCTCTTTCTGCTAATAGTTGTGTTGTGGTTTTTTTTTCCAGTTGGCATCAAAAATATCGTGGATGCCTTGGAGTCTGGAGTGAATGCGATGGGGCATACCTGGAAGAATTTCCATTCTACGGAATATAGAATTCAAAGCTAATTATTTTACAGGAAACTTTGACTATATTTCTTCAAATCTCCAATTAGGAGTATGGTCTAATTTGGAATGCAGTTTATTATATGTGCTTTTAATGACTGTTGTACTCCAAGGAAGTGCAAAGCTTAGTTCTTAATACCTGTCATCTGGGAAGGAAGTTTGGAGCACAGATACTCATCAGGGCATCATGGCCATCCTCCAATTGTTGATGGAAATGAAGGTGGGCCCCTTCAAACACATGTTTTCAATGCAGCATGGATAGTAGAGAACCGATGCCCTCCAGCAGGCAGCCAGATAGGCAAAGGTAGGGACTGAGCCAGGATTAAAGGATGCAGAGGCTATAAAAAGAAGGTTATGCCAAAGAACTAAGCAGTACATATACTTCAAGCACACAAAATCTCTCCTCACCTAGAGTAAATAGATGAGGTAATTGTAAGTTAGAAAGGGAGAAGTCTCAGAAGTCTGAGCAGTCCTTTGTTTGCAGTTTCTCCTCTGTGCTTGGAAAGATCACAGTGCAACGCACCTCGTATAAAGGTCACCCTATTACACACCCTGCAACGTGTTACAATTATAGCATCTCTGGTAGCTTCTAGTCATTGCAAAATAATTGTTGTAAATTTTTACAGAAGGCTTTTGTGGGCTCTTTTTTTTTTTTCACTCCTTCTTGATCTGTGCAGCTGACTCATGAGGCTGGAAGAGGAGACGAAGCAGCAAATTGCTGCGGAAACTTACGTCACCGAGCGCTTGGGCTGAGCACCCAGAGCTGGTTTCGTTTCACTGAAACCGTGACACTGAAACTACTGTTCTGTCCCTGGGCAGAGCAGTGGCTGGATGTCCGCTCTTGAGACTGGAAACTAGCAAATAGCAATGGTAAGTGGAAGATAAAATGAATAGAGAGGCTCTTTGTGTTTACAGGAGGCCTTTTTGAGTTTACAAAATGCCTGGGATCTTTCTGTAAAACATCCAGTTGGTCTTTTCTGGCCTTTTATTGTCTTGGCTTTGGTCATTTCAATCAAATTTTATAGCTGCCAACACTGAAAAAAGTTACCATCCATACTGTTCTTCTTTCAAATTCCAGAAATGATCCCAAAGAATTAATTCCAGGGTTGAACCTTTAGAGATGATGACGGGGCCAATTATTAACATGATTGCATCAATATGGGCCTCCTGTACTTTCCCCAACCACACAGGAAAGAAGCATTTACCTAATTGTTTGGCCTTCTTCACTATCTTCTCCCTGTCCCCTCACATAGAACACCAGCATCCAGGTTTCATTCCTTCACATGCTGATGTGACTCTTCCAGATTGAATCGCTGCCTAAATGGTAGCAAAATCATCTGAGATGTATTTCTTGCCCATGCACTAAGAAGATTCCCATCTGCAGAAGTCTCACTGCGACAGATTTGCAGATGCTACCATCATCCTCTGATTTTAAAGGAACAGAGATGTGTCATTGACACAGTGAGTTTATTTTAGCACATGATTCAGAACTTGTTGTGCAGCAGCAAGACAGGACCTTTCTTCCTTTCTAACAGAACACTTAATGACATCTTTGCCCCTGCTGGGTTCCCTCACCCCCTGTGCACATCTGCTGCTCCTGATAGTGAAAACTGAGTGCCAAAATCCTCCATGAGTTTGTAGGCAAGTGGAGTTGTGGGACAACCATTCACGATTGGACTCCCTGTGTTCTACTTCACAGCAGGGTTATTTCAAGCATTCAGCTTACTGCACATCTAGGACATGTGGGGCTGATGCAAAGAGGGAGTCTTTTCCAAATCCCAAAGATGACTCCAAGCTCCCTGGCATGAGTTCCTGGAGACTGTAAAGAGGTCTGGATTCCCACTGGGCTCTGAACATGCACTGCAGCCCTCAAAGCATTCCTCTGCCACAGCATTGCCTCTCCCAGAGTCAGCTCAAACTGTTGAGAGGTAGTATTTCTGCTCAGGGAAGCAGAACTTGTACTACAAATTGCATGGTAAGCACTTGTTTTCTCAGAGAACATGCCTGATTGAACAGCAGTGAAATGAATCTCTAAATTCCTCACCAGGCCTGGCCACCCAGCCACTCGGCCGGATGAATCCGTTCCCTCCTGGCAGCCACAGGGGGGATCACAGGTGACAACATGGTGAGAACATGCTTCACTGAAGATGTTTTCCTTTCCTCAAATCCCCTGTATCATTCTCTTCTCTTCCCTACACCAGGCTGCATATGAGTAACACGGACCAATTACTGATAAAAGCCAACCAGAAGTCTCAATATCATTATAAGGACTGGTTTGTTTATTTAGGGTTTATTAAGGTTTTAACCATAGGCTTGGGTTTGCATATGGTAGTGCACATCCTATGTTTAAAAGCATCCTATGGAGGCAAAGAATTAAAAGCTCATATGTCCTCTGTTTTATTTTGGTTTGATTTATGATGCACATTGATTCCATTCTCTGTGTACAACCTGTTAAATCACTCCAAGTAGGTGTAATGATAATACCTGATGGAAGCCTGATGGTGAAGCATTTGTTTAAAAAATTGCTGAGGGCAGCCCTTCCAGGATTAGAGACTGGCAGGTGGGGAGATGGTAGTTTGATCTTCATTATATTATTTTAATTAAATAAAACCAAGGGTACTGTGGGCAGCAAGCAGGCACCTTTTACATGTTACACTGCAATAAACACATGTAGTTCAATAAATTCTCTCTGATGCCTTCCGTTCACAGTAGGCCCTTGTGCTAATAACCCATAAGCAAATTAAAGCCACTCTTGTCAGCTTTAAAGTGCATCATATATGGCCATGTCCACCAACTGTCCATGACTGTCTTTACCATGTTTATAGTTTATTTTCCTGGCAGATCATGACTACCTTTCCCTACATCCAGAATCACAGGCAGGACTTTCATGGGGGAACTGAAAATACAGCCTGCATTCATGTCCATCACGATTTCTCATGGTGAACAAACAACTTCTTCAGTTTTAAATACAATTTTTTTTAAAATGTGTTGCCCTTTCCCAGTTTTCTTGCTTCAATGCACTAAAGAGGGATCACACTATGGTGCAGGCAATATTGAACAATCTGAGCAAAGAAGAGGAGAGAAAAGCCATAATCTTGATAATACAAAATATATGTAAACCAGGCTAAAAGAAAAGGTTTGTTTAATATATTGGCTTTGATGAATGAAGTCAAGGCAGAGAAGGAGTCATAAATATATTGAAAAATGAGTGAATGTGGTTTTGAAGAGAAGCAAACTTGAGGCACAGTTCTGATAATGCACCAGTGGAAGATAAAGAACCAGAGCCAGATGACTGAAATCTGAACACCTTCAGATGCTGACCTGTTCAACTGACCCACGGCATTACAAGTTGCTGGAACAGAAACCCTGGATCATGGGCTTTGCCTCTGTACATTTGTGGAAGTCAAGCCTCTTCCATAGACTTTATGATTCTCCTTTTTTAACACAGAAAAGCTATAAATAAGCCCATTTACATTGCTGGAACTTTGATTTGATTTTCCTCCTTTTTCCTTTAGCTCTTTAAAAGAGAGACTGGATAATTTTATGATCACTGAACACTTGTCTTGCTATTCAGGCCTGGGCAGTTATAAAGGTAAAGCTTTCATGGTGTAAAGTGGTATTTCCCTGAGGAAAGTGGAAAGTATGTCTCCTGTTTGATGGGATTTTGTACATTTTGTTTGCACTTGTTGTAGGAGAATTGGGACTTGATTCTTATTTCTCTTAGTTTTGATTTCTCTAGTACTGCCTCTGGTACTTTTATCATGAAATGTGATCCATCTTTCATAGCAGACCTGCTGATTGGATCTGACAGTTGCACAAAGAAGATTAGATTTCTCCCAGGGATGAGAGAGAAGGACAGGAATTTCTAAAAAAAAATATATGGCAAAAGGGAGTTTGAAACCCTAATTTATATATGTCTGGGGGCTCAGGGATTATTTTTAAGCCAAATACTGAATTCTGATTTGTGTTGAGAGCGTCTCAATGTGTTGGGTGGACAATGTGACATTTTGTTACCATTTTACATGTAATACAAATTATGTTAGAAATTATCACTGGCTGTAGGGTCTGCCAGTGCCACCAGGCTGGGACAGCCAGATTGTCACCAGCAGAACTGGGACTGCAACCTGACAGCCAAGACCAAACAACCAGGAGGGAACCCTCTTGGATACTACAGCTAGTGTAGCTGTGTGTTACACCAAGGTCCTTGATGCCATCCAGTGAACCCTCCAGACCTTTCTGCATCCTCCATGATGACAATCAAGAAGTTTTCATCACTTGCAGCAGGAGTGGGCTCTGACCCCATTCCCACAAAAGCAGTTGGTTGTTACAGGTGGACTGCTGGTCTGAACCAGTGCGTCAAATCCCACGTTAACTTAAAAAACATTAAAATGATAACTTCATCTCGAGTTACTTTCCTATTCATCTATAGAATTTCTCAATTATGTATGACTAATTTTGCACAAAGTCATTATTTGGAGCAATTTGTCTAAGTATGAGAGGCAACACCTTCAACCTTCCTTGATGGTGGGTGGGGAAAATGTCATAATCAGTTCTGCTTTGGCATGAGTTATTAAGCGGTCACAGGAGTTCAAAGGAGAGAAATAATGAACAGGTAAGTCATTACATGCAAAAATTCTTCTTCTATATTATCAAAATACAAATTAATTACAGATAAGATCAGATGAATTTTCTTTAATGTCAGTTTTTTCCCAGAGATGGTAATGAAAGTGTAGAGTATGTGGGAGGAGAGGAGTGGAGATGTATGGAAGGGATGTTTTATTAATGTTGGCTTGATTTCACTGGGAAGACATTGCCTGTGAAAGCAGCAAAGGAATCAGGAAAGGCTCTGGGACATGCAAATAAAATCATTTTTATTGCACTTAGTGTGCTAACTCATGCATGATCTCATTCAGGCTCTCAAAGCAATCATAAAACTATCTCCATGCAACAATTACTCCATCAGCCAATGCAATCAGCAGGTAGGGCAGCTGGCAGCCCTTGCCACAGGATCCTCCTGAATTCATTAGCTTGTGGTTGGGATACCTTGACAAGGTTCCCATTCTTGATTTTGAAGGGGACGACCGTAACTGAAGTGAGCACATGACTCACCAGAGCTGAGGAATAGAAGAGCCCCCCCTGCTCCCCTCCCCCCTTTACATGCAATACTAATATTCACATGACAACAAACATTTTCAAAATAATAGTCCTATATACTTAAGACTAATCAGAGCGGGCGCCATCCAACTTGCAAAGGTAGCAATTTTCCTTCATTAAAGCCAAATCAGGAGAGAGAACTTCAGGATTCCTTAGGGCTAATTACAAGGTGTTAATAATAACAATATAATGGCAGCAATTTTCTAGCTTTGCCCAAACCTATAATTTGCCCTGAGTGCCTTATAGGATTGTCTCTGAGTTTATATAAAGCCAAGTGTTAGCCCAAAAATGCTTTAAGTAATTTAATTTTTACATCATGTCTCTTTCCAGTCTGTTTGCAACGATGGGGTAATTGTTAGTGGAGAGCGTTTTTGCTGGGGAGGAGAACAAGTAGCAGCATGACAGCTCAGAATAACCCTCTCCCATCTTCCTGGAGCACAAGTTGAACACCAGAAACACAGAGAACCCAGGTCAGGCACCTCCAAGCTCGAGCCCAGCCTGCCCAGAGGGACCAGAGCTGCATTTCTTTGGCCCCTCCTGCCCACAGCGGAAGGGAGGGAGGTAACTGATTATAGGAGAGCTGGAGACAAACAACAAACAGACAAACGTACAAATTATTTTCACATCCACCTCCTAATTGCTTGCTAAAAACCCTCTAAGACTCTGTGATCAAACGGAGTGACATATTGCTGGGGCAGTGATGAGTCATTTGTCAAAAATTTTCAGCCTCAATAGCAAATCAACAGTGCCAGCAAAGCGAGGCTTCAAAAATACAAGATGGCATTGCTGTGGGTGAATCTTCCAGGGTGAATCTAGCAAGATGAGATCTTACTGACACGTGGAGGGTTTTCAAGATCAGGTCATCATCCTGGAAATCCCGTAGCCTCACATGCACAAGGATGAGAAAGAAAGACAGCTCAATACAAGCACTAAGCAGAAACCTGAATTGAAAAGTAAACCCTTACCAAATTTCAAATGATCCCACTATAGATCTGACTGCAGTTCTCAACCTCGTGGTGATCACTTACCTTAACAATGTAATAACACAGTGTATAATTTGGAGAAAATTGGGTTTAATCATAAACTGGAGACATCAGAGACTCCGTTCTAAAGGGGGGAAACAATAATAATATATTTGTAATTTTTTTTCCAGTGAAAAAGTATTTACCTACAGCATGTCAAATTTTAGCCTGCAGCAAAATGATTTATGAACAAATTCTAAGCTTCTTCACAGTTGACAAGTTAATTCTTACTGAAAAAAAAATTTTAAAAAAAAGAGGAATTATGACAACATGGAAGAATGTTAACACGCTGCATACTCTAATTGAATAAAAGACACCTTACAGAGCTACAGTGCAAGCCCTTATTCATTTCAAAGCTACTTACAGGCTGAGAAACTTCAAAAAATTTGGTATTACAAATACTGGAGTCAAATTTCTGTGAGTTGAGAAGCTTATCCACTTCAGACCTTCAAAATTTAACTGTGAAATCTCATACAAACAGTTTTGTCTAGAAAATTTCTGGTACCTCTCAGATGACAAATAGTGTTTGTTTTTCAGGTGAAAACTGAAAGAAATGAGAAAATAAGCACATTGAGTAGCCAGAGTTGTCCATCATATAATTTTTTACCCCACAAAAGCAGACAAGGAGGGGAACATGAGAAAAAATAGGGAGTGTGAGTAGGAAATATCTTGACTTTTTTTCCTCTTCCCAGGCTCATGTTTACTTGGAAAAGGGGAAAAGACAGTCATAAGGAATTAAGCATAGGGCTGGAGTTGAGTCAGATTAGTTCAAGTGGTGGTTCTTTGTGTATCTTAGAAGATAACCCTGAGAGAAACAAGCAGCTCCTCTTTTCTGTGCTGTGTCTGCCTCCTCTTTTCAAAAGCCCCACCAGCACTTATTCAAAACTACTGCAGACTTTGATGTTTAGAGATGAAAAGCGGTTTTGAGGTAAGAAATCACAGTTTAGTCCGTAATCTGCAAGAATCAGTGGCTACTAATGATGAGTAATTTAATTTCATATGAGTAATTTTTGTCTCTTTATGGGTTTGTTTTACGAGACACTTATAAGGTCAAATGGTGCTAAGTGAATAAATGAAGAGTATTTCTTGTGGATAAACTGAGTAAAACGTTACCTTTTCTCCCACCCCTCTCCCACCTTCTCCCAGCTTTCAATCATGTAGTACAGAGCAGGAACCATTTTTTACCACTTATAGTCAGATACAACCCCAGAACTAAGTAAATTGAACACTTCACACTGTTCACTAAAGCAAATTTATTCTGATTTGTCTCATATACTTGTCAATAGCTGTGCCAAGATGTATACACCAACCGTTTTCTTGGATTGTTTCAAGCTAACCATATTAACGTATTTGCTTTATTGGCTTTGGAGGATTTCCAAGTGGAAATGGTTAAAGTAAGGTCCAAAAGCAGCTTTGTTTCATTGCCAGTTCTGGGGCTAATATGTGCCTCATTGGGCTTCTCCTGTCTGTGTCAATGGGCCTGAACTTCCAGATCAGCAGCTCGTCATCAGTTTATTTCTGCAAAATATTGCACTTAATGAGTCAATTAAAGAAAAAGTGGTGCTCATCTTCTGCAGTCGGGGGAGCTTGTGGGATTCATGGAGGCTGAAAAGCAAGTTATCCACAGAAATATATAGGAATATATATTTATATAGGAAATATATAGGAAATGCTGCATGCAATGAAGCAAGAAATTCAGCAGGTCCCAGGGGAAGAAGAGGTGGCACTGAAGGCTGAAGAAGTCCATACCACAAACATCTACTTTATCAACACTCTGCAAAAGGGAAATGTTATCCTGAAAGGGTTACCCATCAAACAAGACTCACAGCTTTGCCCAAGTGCAAAAGCTAAATGGTCAGAGTATTAGCAAAAAAAAAAAAAACAAAACCAAAAGGTATTGTGACAAATATATTCTACTGCTCAAACAATCTCCATCCACTTGAAAATCTGGAGTATTGGGTTTCCTTGGACTACTCTGAGTCTTTCCAGAATCAGAGTTGCTGCCATTTGTGGAGTAGCAGGATCAAGCAGTTCAGGCTTACAGAGACCATGCTTTAGGATGGAGTACAACATCTTAAAACACATTGGCTTATTGATGCAAGTCAGGGCTTGTAGCAAACACAGTCTTAATTGTGGTGAAGCACTGGAGGTGCAATTCAAAGACAGAGTTAAGAAGGGCACAGATCTCTTACTGGAGCACTGCTGAGGGTGGGAAAAACAAACAAGACATCCAGTCACCCATACAGGAATCCATGTGCACAGACCAGAGACATTGAGTAATAATGCTATCAAGCTTTTCTATAATTTTTTTTTGCTGCCAGATCTCCAGGAACTTTACAAAGAAGTTTCTCCCATGAAGGGATGTTACTCAGTCTAGATTTCCCCCAGAACAGCAGCAGGATCCAGAACAGGGCTGTTCTGGACCCATATCAGCCCTCAGAGCTGCTTATGCCTCTTTTCGTTATAGTACTCTTATTTTTATTTAATATTTTTATATTGAAAACAGGGGTTGAGAGGCAACACTAATTGTGTGCACCAAAAAGTCCTCATACCCTGGGAAACAAATAAAAACAAACCCACACATGGATGACTTTTACAGAAAAGGGTTTCAGCCCTCTCCATATCTGTGGCTCTGCCCCCCTGTGCTATGGTACCTAATAATTTACAGTGGAGATTGCTTCAGAGAAAGGCTTTTGGAACTGCGTGAGCCACCAGCACATACACATATGCAAAATAATAACAGTTTTAAAAAGGTCAATTCAATACCTGTCCTTCCCCTGTCATTCCCTTCATTTGTGTCTCCCCTCTTTCTGCTCACCCATTTCCTATTCTTTTCTCACGGAGGTGACCGAGATTAAAGGTTTACTGTGGATGATTATTCAGGAAAGCCCCACTTTCTAAATCTGCTTCTAATTAAAAAGGAGTGGGAGGGAAGGAAGGGAAAAAAACCCTCCTTACTGTACACACAGGCAGCCTAATCCATCCTGCTGACTTTCATAGGCATTGGAGTATTAATAAACTATTTTCCGAGATTTATGTTTCTTAACCCTCGTCACCCCAGGGATTTTTTCGGATGTGAGCTGTAGATGTCACTTCAAGAAAAGATGGGCATCTGACTTTAGCCTGGACATCAGTTTATTTATGAGGGAGGGGGGCAGGAGTTCAACCCTTGTGTTCGTAACAGGGCTAAGCAAACAGCTCCAACCCAGCTCTAAGCCATTCCAAATAGACGGAGGAGCTGGTAACCCAACTCCCAACCATCGCTGGAGTTCACGTTTAGGTTGTGATTTTACTCCATTCCCAAATGTCACTTTATCCCTGCTTTTCAGGAGCTTATTTTCAAGGATTTATGAAATGTGAGATGACAAACCTGGTGCAATAATGTTGTGGAGATTTTGCCCTTAACTCACCCTAGGAAATGCTCTGCACAAATGGCGTGGAGGTACCTTCCCAGAACAGTCTTATTTCCCTTAGGAAAAAGAAAATCTGAGCTGTGTGCCATTAAAATGAAAAAACTCAAAGAGGGTGGGAGTGGACTTAGAAGAGCATTAATCAAAAAAAAAAAAAAAAAAAAAAAAAAAAAAAAAAAAAGCAAGATTTCTCTTGCTTGGGGGAAAAAAAATAAGGAGATGCAAAGATGAAAAAAGAAATGAAGTTACAGGAGAACAGAACAGCTCTACCAGGATTTGCCTATAGGTTGCAAGGCAGACAACTGCCTCCACACAATTTGCCTTTACCAGAGACAAAAAAGTTCCCATTGTTTCTTTTTTATCTTTATTATCGTTATTATTATTTTTTTATTAATAAAACAGAACCCCTGAGTTCCATGTCCATATTCTCCCAGCCACATGAGGAAAGGAAACGCATGGATTTTCTGTGCTTTATAGTGTGAACTTCAGATTAGGGGAAAGCAAAAGGGTATTACTCATCCTGACTTAATTCATTTTCAATACCAGGCTTGATTGCTTTCTGATCACATGGCAGAAAAAAAAAAAAAAAGAAGAAAAAAAGAAGAAAAAGGGGGAAAAAAGAAAAAAAAAATTCATCACTTGGAATGATACCAGCATCTTGTTTTCACATATAGTTTATGCATCTGGTGTTTGCCTAATGCTTCACAGGCGTTCTCTCCTAGCACAGTTACAGAAAAAGAATAATAAAAAAAAAACAAAACCAAAAATCTGCCCAAAATCTCTTTGCTGTTACATGAATGTTAATGCAATTACAGTATCATACAGCGTCTGAGGTCAGTAGGGTGAAGACATAAGTGTGGAGGCATCAGAGTTGGTGGTTGCATTAAACAATGTTGGACATGTTCATATAAAAACAACCGTTGGGATGTTTTCATGCCACATGTGTTTGCATAAATATCTGTATGTATTTATAACCCACCTCCTCTCCCAAAGACACAAAGCTATCTCTGGTGATTTATGCTCTGTATCTCTAATCTGCTGCAAGGTCAAAGCAACTGAACTGAGGTCTGTGGAGCTACTCCAGATTTACGCGAGTCTAATAAAGATCAAAATCAGGCCCTGAGTATTACCCTTCCTATTCACAAGCATATTTTTATGTTTCTGTTATCTTCTGCCTTCCTACATTCCTGAAGAGTTTTCCTGCTAACATGCTTGGACTACAAGATTTTCTCTAATCACCTAATCTTGGCCCCTCTCTAAGAGAAGGGAAAGCTGATGGCTGGGTTCCATTACAAAAATGACAGCATTGTATGACTGGTACTATCTAAACACCAGTGTCAGCATCAGCCACTGCTGAACACCTAATTATATTAATGAAATCCTGCAAAAGTTCCACTTCACTTAAATATTTCACTGTGAAAATAAAAAGGTACATTATTCAAAAGGTGGGAGGCAACAGTTGTGTCTGCAAACTGCACTTCCAGCAGTAGCATCCATCTGTGTATGCAAGATGAACTTGGCATTATCCTTCAAAACATTAATAAAACTCCAATATCTTAATGGTCAGTTCTTTATATTTTAAAAAATACTTCATAGTTGGTGGTTTGGGGTTTGTTTTTAGAGTGTACTAATGTTAGTTAATTTGTTTGTTTGTTTTTATTGCAGGTGATGCAGAGATCAGCTCATTGATTCTCCAAGTACCCTGTTAGGAAACATGATTTGGAAGAACTTTCTGCAATAATTTTTCCTTGAAATATGAAAGATATCAAACAAAAAATATGGTCCATAAAGGAGAAAAGGAAACAAAATCAAGATTTTAGAACTACTCATTGGTAAATATTACTTCCTTTGTGTAATGATACCCAAGCAACAGACGTGACATGCCCAGGGTCCACAGAGAGTTGGTTTCAGTGGTAGTTTGAGATTCCAAGAGTTCCTAGAGCCCGTGTATTCATCCACTCACTCACCCATTGCACCATTTAATTCAATCTGCAAAACCACTTATTCCTACTTCAAATGTTACTGGAAGCCTATAACGCACCTGATTTTTATAGTTCTTGGAAAGGCTTTAAAGGAAAAAAATTGACAAATTAACTGCCATACCTTATTTAAGAATATTCTATTCTGTCTCACCACAGACCTATTTCTTTCATTTCACTTTTGCATTCCACAGATCTGTACATATATAAGTTAAATAATTGGGAAAAAGTTCATTCCAGACATAGCCCTTTTCACCATCAATATCTTAATTGTAACTTAACCTGAGACATTTTCTCCAGTGAGAGTGTTTATGATTCCAAACTATGAATGCCAGCTGGCTTCAGATGTAAAAGCTACCCAAGAAAAAGGAATATAAAGGCTGCAAAACTCCACCTGAACCCTAGTGAAAGATGCATCGTAAATACCGAACGAGCTTTTTAAACACCTGAGCTCAGAGATTCAGTGCAAAAGGAGGAGGTGAGGGGGAAGCCAGTTGATTAATATGGGTTAATACGATCCTTACAGGCTGATGTTCTCAGAGACACAATGAAATAAAAATGTTATCTCTCTTTTAGCTGTAATCTCTGATTAGAACGTTTAATCAATTAGCATTGCTGTTGTCAAAACTTGCTCCCAACAAAGGATGAGAAAAGCTGCCGGAGGGGGATCCCAACAGCTGCCCAATTCCAAACCTTGCAGTGAGGTGGGAGACTCGTCCCTGCAAGAAACGTCATGTTTTACTAGGGTGCAACACCGACTTTTGTGTCATGAGGTGAGAACACTTATCGTGCATTATTCATCTCAGAAGCACTAATAGAATGTCAAATAACCCCAAGAAGAAGAAAAGCTTAAAGCCAAGAATTGGAAGTGTCAGGTTACACTAAAGAAGGTGTCTTTTTTTTTTTTCCCCCTTTCAGAAAGCAGGAGACTTGTGATCTTTGGAAAGTGGGCTGCTGCTGTTTAAAAAAAAACCCAAACACAACATGTTTGGAGTCTAGCTGTGAAAAACTTGCTGCATGTTTTCCTTGCTCTATGAGTCACCTGGGGTTTGGTCTCTCAGAACTGGTCATTATTGGAATTCCAACAAAAATGACAAGAATTCTTTCTCTTTTTTTTCCTCCCCAATGAGGTTTATTATCTCTGTCATTAACCCAACCTTTGTGTTATAGAGTTCTCCGAGGTCTTGGACAAGAACAGGATCTCATTGTGCTAAGTACTGTACAAACATATAATGGCTAAAATAAACAGGCAGGAGATCGGGAGACAAAGAGTAGAAGGAAGAAAATACAATTGTTCCCATTTCATACATGGCAAGCCCAGGCCCAGAGAGGTCACAGGGTTTACTTAAAGAAAAGGACAATGTCCAGAGATTAAAAATTCACCCATGTTTCCTGTAGGAGAAAGGAGCAGCACTAACCACAAAATTACCTTTGCTTTCCCCCCACCTATCTGCGGAGAATGCAGAGCCTGTTGTGAAATCCGTGATTGTTTCCCAAGACGTAGCAGGCCTTCTTGTTTGTCCCTGTCCCTCCATCAAAACCTCCCTCAGAGCCTTCTCTTTGAGGGTTATGAGCCATCTGCAGAGCTCATCCAGGCTCCACTATCTGCACCATTGGTTTATCTGAACCACGGACATAACTTCGATGTGGTGTAATCTTGGCGCCGGGCCAGATGGGTGTATTAACTATGAATATTTCTTCACGAGCAATTCAAATGTAGGTCATGGTAAACAAACGTATTTAAATGGAGATTATTTATTTGGGGGCAGAGAGGCATTTGGTGGGTTTTCAGATTACTTTACGTAAGGCTTCTCCGTGGGGGTGTAGCTATAGAAAACAAACCTACATTTTGGGACAAGGGGGAATGTATCTTCTTGCCTTAAACTGCCAAGGAGCAGGCGGGACATTGTAACCCCCAGAGGAAAGGAAAGACAAACCCAGGGATTGTTCTCATGTCAGAGCTGCAGAGCAGCGAGATTTAATGTGTTGGGTTTTTTAATGAGTTGCAGAAAGAAGTGGACAGTGAGGTGATGAAATTTCCTGAAGTGCTGACAGACTAAGACGTTCTTACTTAGTTATGGGAAATGCTGGAATATGCATGTTAATTGGTATGACTGTTTAGGGTTGTATTCAAGCGTGCAGCGTTCTTGGAAAGAACTGTATTGGTTTCATGTGCACCTTTTTGATGTGGTGTTCATTCCTGAGCCACGACTCCGTCTCTGAAGGATTGGAAAAGACAAACAACCACGGTGAATGTGGCAAGACCAGTGCTAGAGAGGCCCGGGCTGGATTAAGAGGGGTCTAAAGGGATCTCTCGCACTTGTAGGAGGTCTTAGGAAAAACAAGGGCAAAGCAAGTGCCACCAGGAGCAGGAGCACTGTGCTAAGCCCCTGGGCAGAAGGAGTTGACAGCTGTCGTGCTCCCCTTTGCATAAAGCACCCAAATTTCATGGCCAAAATCACAGGCTAAAAGCTACGGACGGAGATCCACATTATTTCCTACCATCACATCACTCAGCTCAGAGACTCTTACGTACTAAAATAAAATTAATTAAAAATAACAGTATATCTGTCAGTAGGATGGGATGAAATAATGATATAACACTCTCAGCAATTGCAGTGCAATGGCACAACTGGGACAGCCGGAGCTCCAGCTTGGATGGGAGAAACAGGACAAGCTTGAGATGTTATTAAATGAAAGATCGGCTGCACAGTAGCATTCCCCAAACATACTTGAAAAGTGACAGCCACGCAAAATTAACCAGAACATGATGGATTAATGCAGGCTGCAGAGTACAGTGGAGTCATTCAGCTGCCGAAACTCTCTACAACAACAGTTTGTGAAATGACTGCATAATTCCTGAAAAAGAAAAAAAAAAAAGAAGAAATTGAAAAGTTTAAAATTCTAAAACCATAACCAAAAAGGTATGAGAAATTGTGAATTTCACACAGAAATACAGACTAGAAAATAGTTGGCTTGGATATTGCTTATCTTCTCTTTTGCTTGTCAAGGTTTTTTTTTTACTTTAGATTATTTTATTCATTCACAGTCTTCCAATTTCAGCTTGTAAAGATCCAAATAGTCATATTTTTGTACCACTTGCAAATCAAATGTGAAGATATCTCAAAATAAACTGATTGTGCTAGAGAAAGATTTTTCAGAATTAGGAACCCAGAGCAGTTATCATAAATGAACCATACTATAATTTTTGCAGATTTCTGAGAGAGAGGCAACAACCTACTCCTGAAAATCCAGCATGGCCCCATCCTTATTTTATGTCAGGACTTAATGTGTGTAAATCTGAATTTACTGACATGTAACAATGTTCGAAGGACAAATAAATAAACTGAATTAGGGTATTTCTGCTGTCAGAGCTGACAATGGGTTATTAAAAGGGCTATTTTCAAACCTCAGTCCCATGCGTTACTCATTCCTCTAATAGCCCAGAGACTGTTGTGTTAGAAAAGGGTGTAATAAGGACATGTTGTCCTAGACATTGTGTTTCCTAACATTTTGTTAACTGGACACATTTTTGTGGGTTAATAATCTTGCTTGTTTTCTGATGCTTACATTCAATTGCAAAAGCAGCTGAGAGGTAAAAAAAAAAAATGGAAAGAAAGACTGGAAGAAACGCCAAGAAACTCTTCTGTGGAAGTGTAGGTGTTTGGACATGATAGCCTTTTGGCAACTTCAGATGTTGGGTTTTTGTTTTTCTAGGTGTTTAAAGAAAAGCAATTACCTCTGTGATGACACTTAATATGCCAAGATTCAGCCTTGAGCAATTTTTTATGGCTGTGTTCTAAACTCCAGAAACTACAGAGCACACTGGATCCACTGAAAGATGTTTCAGTGTAGCAGTTCTGACAGGAAAGCTGTGGTTACACAGGCATCTGAAAATTCTTGAAAAAAGACAAATAAGAAAGAAAAAAAAAGTGGTTTCAGGGGGTGGAAATGCTGCATCACCGGCTGAAGAGGTATAATAAATGGGCTGAAATTCTTTGCCTGTTTGAAGCTTATCTTCAAATTTTGAGGCAGATTTTGCCCCCTTTGTGTTTGTTTCTTTGAACAGCAAACATGACCTTCACCAAGGGGATGGAAGGAGAGAGAGCAGGAGATGCCATAGAGCCAGAAAGGGTCCTGCCTTGAGGTTTGCAGACCCTGGGCAACAGCTCTGTACATGGAAGCAGTTTATTCCTATTCCTGTGCTCAGGTTGGGATCTACACCCCATTCCCAAATCTGCAATGTGGACACCTGATACCTCCTAGAGAACACTGACCACTGGAAAACTGGAACCCAAATTAATTCTGGCTATGAGGCCACTGGAAAAATACAAGTGGCTTGTGCTTCCTTAACTCCAGAGGTGTCTGGGGTAGGTTTCCTTATTGGCACAGTGTGCTGGCTGAGGTGACATCCAGCAGCAGTTGGCACAGGACCCTTAGCAAAGCAGGAATGGCTCAGAAATAAATTCAGGTACTGCCTCTTCTGCTCTCAGTGTTGTGAGGGGGGACCTAACCGGCTGTAAAGATAGTGGTGGATTCCTGGTGCAAATTAGGCAAAACTCAGTATTAAACATTATAACATCATGCTGTGGTCTGCTTTATAACATATATATGACATCAGGAGGTTTTTCTATATTAATGAATTAACTAACAGAAATAATAGTTTAAGATGGTCTATAGAAAAGCAAATAAATCTGCCAGTGCCTGAAGCATGGGAGATATTGGGGAGTTCTCCTGCAGTTTTCCTGTACTCTGACACTTAGCCTCTCCTGGCTAAACCAGAGAAGGGGAATCACTGTGCAAAACTGGGGTGAGGATAGAAATTCTTTCATCCATCTGGTCATGACCCTGACTTTCCCATGTATGTTCCCCCCACATCTTGATCAATATTTTCTCTGGTATTTCAGTAACTATAAACCGTCATTCTGTGAACCCACACAAGTTACAACATCAAATAATGTTTTCAGATATGCTTATGTTGTTTATTTTAAGGCTATGTCTAAATGTATCCTTCTAATTGCTTCATGGAAAAACAAGTTTACTTTATGGTTTGAGGGTGTAAGGCTGGGGATCATATTACTCCTGTATTTGTATAAGAGTGACTATTCAAATGGTTGTGATAAGCTACCGAGCCTGAAGAGCTGCAATTAGATGTTTCCAGAAGCTTGTGACCTGTCAGTCAGCACAAGGTGCAACAGTCTTTGTGAAAATGCTGCACTAAGATATTTGGAAATTTTTAAAATCAAATATTTGTTAAAATAATGCCCTTTTTCCCAGCATCAAAATATCAGTGGTTGGTTGTTTTTTTGGTTTGTTCTTTTTTTTAAAGCTTTTGATGTTTTAATCTCAGTTTTTAATAAAAATATATGATGTTTTGAAATGTGTTTGAAAGTTTAACACTTTGAAACAGTAGAAAAAGTGCTTGTTGAATTGTACATTTGAGTCCACCTCTATAGCTCTAATAAATATACATATAAACTGGTAAAAATAAATATAAACTGATGAAAAAAATCTAAATTTTAAAGCAGAACAGACTCAGTGAAGTGAATAGACACAGGGGTACTGATTCATTCTGCTGTTAAAAGAAATGCAAACTCCAAAATGAAAACTTGTTTTCAGCACTTCCAGAATTTGAAAAAGAAAGCAGCAGCTCTCCGTCCGGAGCCCTGCCTGCTTCACACGGACACTCTGCTCTCCCAGCAGTGCAAATGAAGATGTTTATTCAAACTTGCAAACAAAATCCGGGAAGATCCTTCCGGCGTTCTGTATAAAGCCATTATGCAGGTGATTAACCCATTAATTTTCAAATGTGTACGTTGTCAAACATGACAAAACAAACGAGAGGAGGATGAAAGCAAAGTTCCCAATTACGCCGTTGTACGGAGGAGTCGGCCCGGATTTAAGTGACAGACCTTTCTTTTCCCTTTAGGTTAATATTGCTTAAACTGCACTGAGCAATTTGCCACATATGATGCAAGTTAAATACCACTCCTGAGAACTCCGGGGAGAATTCTGCTGGCTCAAAGCACTTATAAATGGCAAGACTGAATCAACCAACTTCAATTGAAATGTATATTTGACTGGATATTGCATTTCCTTTGACTTAAAATGCAAATTACAAATAACTTAGACAGATCTAGCTTTGGATGTGGGAAATGTGATTCAAAAGTCATTCAATCAAATGAAAGTCAGGGCTCCATGGCTCAGTTTCTGTTTCAACCACTGCTTTATAAAACTAAGGTTAGACAATAATCTTTTTATGCTCTTGTCATTGTGTAAAACAGCTTTTAATTTAAGGTTGTGTCATTCTAGGAATGATTTGAGACCTCAGCAGCAGAGATTCTCTTCCATGCAGTTGCTATAAATACATGTACACAGAGAGGTGTACACATACACACACTTAAAAATATTTGGGATCACATCTCAAAGGTTCTTGTGCTATTGTTTGATGAAGATATAATTTGGAGAACATAAAGAGAGATTGTTTGGAGGTAACCAAAGAAACCCTGGCACTATTCATCTTTTAAATCATCAGCTATCTTGAACATGGGTAATAAAACAAATATTTTCAGGTAGCAGCAAATTATTTTAAAGACATCACTTCAAACACACGATGCTCTGGATATCCAGAGTAAACTTTAGGACTGAAAAAGTTGTTATCAGCTTCTGGTGCTCCACTTTAAAAAAAATTATGTTTTTCCTATTTAATTGGTGATCAGATTGTTTTCAGAACTCAGTTTTAACAGCACAGAAACTTCAGTGGAACAACAACAGCCTAAAAACTATAAACATTTTCTCTCACACTATTACTAACACCTGCACTCAATAAAACAGAATTTCAATCATCACTTTTTTTTCTTTTTCAGATTTTTTTCTTGTACCAAGGCATTAATTTCAGTTGGATTGTGGAAGCAAAAAACTAACTGTCGTTTGCATTTATACTTTTTTCATTTCTGGCACCACAGAATTTGGGAGGTGGTGGGGGGGATTTTAATTATATAAGATATCTCTGTTAATTGGAAAATTTAATATCTCTCTGTTTATACTTTCTTGCATTCTTGATTTAAAAAAAAAATGCTGTTTGTTTGTTTTATAAAACTCAAATTTGGCCTGAACAAGTCCATAGAAGAGACAGTTAATAAAATTACTCAGTATTTATGCTTCTCCCTAAAGATTGCACAGAGCTAGCAGGAGAATACACACATGAAGGAGTGTCTGTCTCTCTCAAATCCAACACTGGATGATCTCATGTTTTTCCTGCCTTTTTATACTGTTGTTGGAAAGCTTTACCTAAAAAAGAAATCATAAATAAATAGAAGAGGAGACAAGAGTTGATTTGCCTTTCTAACAGAGACATGTAATCTGTGGTGGTTGGAAAACTCAGTTCTTCCCTCGTGTCTGTGGGTTCCATGCTGGTGTCACCCCTCTGCCTCCACAGTGGACAACCTGTACCACTCATACCCGACACAGGAGCCAACCTATAGCCCCATAGAAGGCTGAAGAAAAACTGTTGGAAGGGAAAGAAGTGGAAACAGGTTGGAAATATCTCTGCTCCCCATGTTGTGAAACCAGTCCTTCAGTGGAAATTGCAGCAACATAGCACAAGCTACAAAACCAGGATGCAACAGGACAGGAGGAGACAAACAGGGCAGATGCTTCCCTTAGGAGCAGGAGGGAAGGCACTGAGGATGAGAAGGGAGCTCACAACCTCTCCCCTCACACCTGGGCAGAGCTCCAGCATCTGCTGAATCAAGCCCAGGGCTGGAGGCAGAGTTAAAAGCCGGTGTGGGGGCAACAGAGGTGAATGGGGAGACAGCCTGCTCCCTGGCCATGGGCTGCTTGGAAGAGATCCTGAGTGTTAGGGAGAGGGTGGAACTGCCCTTCTTCCAGGTGTGTTTGTGCAGTCCCATTCCTCCTTCTCCCTTGCCCATCCTGTGGGCATGCAGCCAGGCTGAGGAAAGGACCCCCCTGCAGAATGTGTGACAGTCACAGACCATCTCAGTAACCTCCTGGGGTCGGCGACAGAGATCGAGGGAAGGGGCAGCAGATAGAGCTTTAAACAAGCGTTCCCCATGTGGGCATTCACCACCTTATACCAATCTGCTTTTCTTCCCATGCCGAGGCCAGTGCAAAACCAACAACAAGCTCTTTGATTTCTTTAGGACCCTTTGCAGCACAAGCTCTGCCTGCAGTGATGTTCTGCATTTGAAGCCAAGCACCAGTGGGAATGGTGAAGGTAAACTGAGGACACCTATGCCCCGTGATTTGCTCTGTGCTGTTTGTAGCCTGCAGAAGCTGCTTTTCTTGGCATTCACCACCTTGAAAGAGAACACTTTGCATTTTGCTGTGAACTGATCTGCAAAAGAAAAATATACACACATAATAATGTGATTTTACATGCTAGCTTTTTGGTTTTTTTGTTTTTTGGGTTTTTTTTTGCCAGGAATGAAAAGCAAATGGGTAATCACTAACAGTAAAGTTACACTTGCAAGAAATAGTTGCTAGGGAGAAAAGCTTCTTGTGTTTCCCAGAAAGCTCCAGCAACTTTCATATTTATTGGGTATAATCTGCCTTTTGCATTATCCACTTTGAATTCTACCACACCAGTAACTCCTCCAATCATACCATTAGCAATTACCTCCACGGTTTCCTGCCAGTTTCTCCTTTATTACTGACTGGTAGATGTTCATGGCAAGGAATTTTCTCTCTTTTCCTGCAATCATGGATAAATTTAATCTTAACCTAATTGAAACATGACCAAAGAAATCAAAATCTGACTGAATAAACTAAGAATTTGTACTTGTGAATGATGTATTTACACATTGAAAAAAAATATTATTTAAAGCACAAATGGAAGTGCAGAAGAGACAGAAGGTACTTTATATTTTTGTTTTTGTCTACACTAGCATAGAGACGTTTTGCAAATTTAACTGGTACTGGTCATGCTCCAGTAGAACTGCTGGGAATTTTGGATCATGCAAAGCCTTTGTTAGCATATTAGACCTTGGGCTGATTAGGCCAGTTGTAATTGAAATGGTGTTAGGTCATAACGAGGTTGGTTTGATTGTAGCTACACCAATAATGAGGGAGAAGCAGAGCCAGTGTTATCACTGCAGACCAAGGCTGACCAAACCCTCCTGATTGCTCTTAGCTTCAGATTTGTCCCTCTACAATGTAGAAAACTGTCAGCATAATTTTAAGATTATTTTCTTGGCACACATAGATCTGACTTGCACTGTGCTGCAAAGAGCAGCAGCACCTCCTCTGCCCTCTCCTCCTCCCCCTGTGCAGCGTAAGGCTCTGGAATCCAAACTGCCGCAGATCCAAGTGCTGCCTGGGCTGTTATCTGCTGTGGCCCAAATGAAAATTCATTACTCAAATACTCCTGCACGCTGGAGCTCTGGTTGCTGTCTAAGTCTGTGTTGTGGCTGAGAACCATCTGGAGTAAATCAAATGAAATAAAACCTCTATTAACTGAACCTTAAATATCCAGAGCTTGCCATTATCACGGTCAAACACTGACATAGCAAAAATGTCTTTGCTTGGTACAAATCTCTGTTTCCCACGTTTCTTCACCATTGTCACTGCTGCTCGGGAAATCGAGACTGAGCTGGTTGCATGCGTCCCGAAGTATGTTGAACCACATTTTGGTGTAGCACAGTTGTGGCAGCTGACCAAAGCCAAGCCACTGACAGGATCAGGGTCCAGCTACAAACCAAACCCTTAAATACCGAGAGCATCTCTGAGTGTAGTGGTCTTGTTAGCACCACTTTAAAGTGGTGAAAAAAACAATTTGATTTGTCTATAGAATAGCCAAGATTTTTGCAGATGAGGAACTGTGGGGAGCTACTGTCCAAAGAACATTTCATTGGAACGAATTGGGATTGTGCAGTCAGAAGAAAATGCAGATTTTTAATAAAAAGCACTCAAAGCCTGAGTCTGCCTGTCACATGAAGCAAAAACCCATATAACAGACAAGAGCATCCTGATGGAAAACCCTCTCGGAAAGTGCTCCCTCCCAAAAATCTGTTCAAGCATCCACCTCGAGTTTGACTTGCAGATTTTTTATTTTTTTTATATATTAGAGACTATACATAAAGTTGTTTCAAATGTATTTTGTAAGTGCATAGGCAATTATAATGCTTTCATTGGAAAGAGGATTGTTTTCCAGAGGGAAATTATGGAAACAAGGCAGTGTGGGATATTTCTAACTACCTTATATGAGCTGAAATTCATTTGTAAAAAGAGGGAAAGCTGTGCTAACAGGGATGGAAGGACTGCAAACTGGAGGGTTTAGGGATTCTTCTTGTCTCTTATTCCTGAGATTCTGTGCTAGATAAATCTGAAAAAAAAATGTTGCATGGATTTAATTTCATAATTTTCTAAATGATCATCCTTCCAACATCTGTTATATTCTGAAGCATGATTTATTTTGCTTGTTACAACTTTCAGTGCAAACACGTATATATACACAAATAAAAATTGTTGCCCTTCTTAAAAAGGTGTGGAGCTGATACAATCTACAGAGGAATTAGGAGCATCCAAAGAAACTCCCCACCACTGCAGACCATCGCCGGGACCCGGATGGCATTCACTTCAGAGCTAATATCATCTCGAAATGCAATCAGAGTAATTGCAAACCCCGTGGAAGAACCCTGAATGTAATTAAATAAAGGGGGGTGGAAATCCCTGTAACCTTGGAGAGCTGGCTGGAATCTGGAGTGGAATGTGCTCGCTGTCCACCCCACTCGAGTCCCGCACTCCGGGTGAGAAAGTGCCGAGAACGAGCCGGATAAGGTTGGATGGAAAAGCAAGTTTGGGCTGAGGACTTTAGCTCGCTCCAGATTCCTGCGGGGAAGCCCGTGGGTTTGGCAGCATCCAGCTGTGAGCTCACACCCAGCACAGCTGGCCAAGGACATGACACGCGCGCGGGAGGGAGCAGAGCGTGTCCCTGCGTGGGCACCGGGACAGCCTGAGCTGCGAGGCACAGGATGCCATCGAGAGCATCTCTCACCTCAGCCAGCGGGCAGAGCTAAACCGAGCCCCAAAACAGCTTTACTAGACTGCTGCATGAGTCAGTCCCCGTCTTCGTTCTGCAGAGTAAAAATAAGAGAGGTCCTTAATCTCATTTCACCAAGTTTTTTTTTTCTCTGAAAATAAAAACATGAAAAATTAATTTTTCTTTGAATAAATAGTGTTTGAGAAGGAAAGAAATCAGACAGATGATCTCACAGAGTCTGGCGCTCTCACAGTCAATTTGTGCCAAATCTGAGTCTATAACTCAAAAGCTGTTTATTGATCAGTTTCTTATATCATTCAGGATAATCAAAAAGAGATGTGAAATTATGGGAGACAAATGGCACGTCGCGAAGCTGTTCTGGATAGTTTTGGAAAAAAAAAAGACGGAGAGTTGAACAGGGGAAAAAAATAACTGACAGGAGATGATTGTAATCTTAGGATTGCATCAAGCGTGGAACACATCTCCACACTGAGAATATACTACATAAATAACAGGATTTTTATAGGAGCTCCGTTTGGGTATCGGACAACTGAGTGCATTTAACATCTCCCATTCCCTCTGCATATGCTAAATTGGTGGAGGGAAGCAGACAAAACATCGAAAACGAATGTATCTAGAAAAAAACAATAAAAGTAAAATGCGTCTGTGAAAATAACCTCGGCTGCATGTTTTTGCGGAAGGTGGGTGTGTGTAGGCAGCCTCTGGGAATAATCGAGTGCTCCAATCTAAGACAATGCAGGAGCTTTTAGGTGATCACTCTCCACGCATTATTTCCCGGGCAGAGGTGAATCATTTTGATGTATTCATCATCCAGACAAGCAGGAAGGTGTGTGCGATCATTAAGATTCATTGCAGCAAGTTCGATGGAAACCGTTTGCAAACGGGAAGACAGAGCTCGGGAAAAGAAAAAAAAAAAAAAAGTCGAGGTCATAGATGATATTTTTTTCCCTTTCTCTGCCTCTTAAAAATAAATAAATACAGAAGCAAAACACACGGAGATCTGGGGAGTCTCGGGGGTTTGTGCCGTTGCCCTCGGGGCGCAGGGGACGCGCCGCGGAGACCCCCGACGGGGCGGGAGCGTGGGGCCCGTCCCCACATTTAGCTGGGGTCAACCCAAAAATGATTTCGCCCACGTATTTTTCGTTGGTGGATTTGTGGTGTCCTGTGGCGTCTCGGGGCGGTCCCGGCTCTGAGCCGCGCCAGCAGGTGCCCAGGTCTGCTCTCCGTGGGGCCGATCCCGCGTTTTGGGGAGTCAGAGCCGGGAGCAGCAGCACTGGGGGTTGCAGGGTCTAGCCCTGGCCTCTGGGACAGAGCGGGACCCTCTGGGGTCGGGGATCGCACGGGAGTGGCGGTCACACGACAACCCCGGAGTTCCGCTCTTCTTCGCAAGTAGGGGCCGTGCATCACCACCGAAAACGCAATCTGCATTCGATTCCCCTCGATCGCGAGTTTTCTGCATGTAAATCTAACCTTTCTACCAGCGCTCTCCTCCCTCGAACCTTTAGCTTGTGTTTGTTTAAAAAGTTATTACCTTGGAAAAAAAATCGTTTTAAATACTTAAGGGCAAAACTTAATTGCTTTGAGCAGGAAGACATCTGATCTCTCACAACTATCCCTTGCCTACTGCCAACTAGAATCTAATGGCAAATTAAATACCTGCGCAGGGAGAGGGAGAGAACAACCCTCGGCGGGTAGGAAAGGAGACGCTCGTATTATGCAACAACCACGGTTCATTGTGAATTCACTGTCTTAACGAGTGGATGACACCAGTGCGATCAATAGGGACGATTGTCGAGTGACACAGGGGACAATTATAACGCGTGATTGCACTTACTGCCCATTTCTCGCAAACAGCATAATGCAACTTTGCTCCAGCACATCCACCTTCCCCGCGCACCGGGAGACGGGCGCTCCCCGGGCTGCTCGTCCCGCGGCCCCGGACGGACAGAACCCCCCGCACCGGCCGCCCCCTGCCCGGGACTGCGGGACGCGTCCCCCCGGCTGTGCCCGAAGGATGCTCCGAGAAGGGTCCCTCTCGCGAACTACCCGGGAGCTGGTCCCGCAGCCAACAGCTGTCAGCCAAAACGGCTTTGGAAAAGGAGTCCAAAGGACTCAAGAGAGGATCTAGATTGAGGCGTCGGTAGCCAGCCCTGATCCCTCGGAAGCTCTGATGTTCAGCTCGTTTTAATTCCTTTCTAGCGTCTGGAGATAAACGCATATTACTATTAATACAACGCCTTTCTCTTGGCTCCGGGTCTCATCTGGGGCAATGCGATGAAACAGTAAGCTCCCAACCTCTGACACATCAAACAGTCCCTCGGCGTACACCTCGTTTCGGGGCAAAACTTAGGTTGCATGCACAATGATTCCATTTTCCTGCCTTTCTTTCTAGTCAAATCGGAAGCCTTCCTTCCACACGCGAGCCTAATGGTGGCTCGTAAAAAATAAAAATAAATCTCATCTCTTTAGAAGACGGGTTATTAACCAAATCGATCAT
>JAWWES010000030.1:14474454-14541810 GCA_035583135.1 Lophotriccus pileatus | reverse complement strand
CCCGCGGGCAATGCTTGTGAGATTTTCCCTACGGAGAATAAACGCGATCCTCGCTGCCCGCGGGCGTTTTCTCCCCCGAGATGTCTGTAAAGGACACGGGCTGGTGCCTTACGTGGACTGGGAATACAGGACATCATTCGTGTAAAGATCCGAATGCGCTCCCTCCTGATTTACACCGACAAGGAGGGTAGGGGTTCTGGACAGCCCCCTCCCCCAAATTGACCATCACCAGCTATGGACTAATGAGACTGTGGAATTTCGTGGCGGGGATGCTGCTCACGGCCTGATGGATACGGGAGCTAGGATGCTGCGGCAGTGCCTGCCCGACACCTCCCTCCGCCTCCAGGCTGGGAAAAGCGGAGATGGGCCGAGGGGCAGCCTGGAGCCCGGGGGAGGCCGAGGGGGAGGCGGAGCTGGCCGGGACGGGCCGTCGCTGCTGCTGCTGCTGGAGCCGGTCAAACTGCACAGCCACTTCCCCCAGGAGCTTCCCTTTCATCTCCCCGCTCCTGGCGCCTGCAAAACAGCCTCAGTTTGTCTGCAGCGTCTCTCTTCCCCCTGTACTCCCTCCCTCCCCGTCCCGCTCCAGCTGAGAGCCCCAGGACCGGGGGCTGGTGCTGTAGGGGGGCGGGGGAGAGGCAGAGGGGCACAGGGGGTTTCTGGGCATCCATGGGACCCGGCCGTGCTCCGTGAAGCGGTTTCTGACGGCAGCCTGGAGTTGGGGGTACAGGGGAGAGGGGCCGACCCGAGAGCCGGCCGGGTCCACCGAGTCCCGACGGCCGAGCCCCGGAGACCACCCGGCCCGGGACCGGGGTCTCACCGGGCACACGAGGGGGGAACCCAGCGCAGGGGAAAGTCCCCGGACTCACGTCGTTTCCCCGGGCTGGGCGAATCCCTTGCTGGTCTGAGGCTGGGCGGCCGCTCTGAGATCCTGGATAGGGGGAAAAGCCTTAATTCCTAGAAATTTCTCCAAACCTCGTCTCGGCGAGGTTTCCGTCCGCACATTCAGTGCCGTGTGGGGCTTCATTCTCTGATGTTTAACTGACAGGAGGAGGATGAAGGAGGGGAGGAGTGAGAGAGGAGAGAAATCTCCACATTCAGACTTTCGACAGAAAATGCTCCAACCTCGCGATGGACTAAAGCTGAAGAGGGCAAACGCCATGAGCAAACCCTGCCATGCTTTGCTACCCCAGGCGCCCCTGTGGCACCCAGACTAGGCTGGATGAGCCAATGTCTGCTCCGTGCTTCTCAGCACCGAGAGCAGCTTGCCCCCTTGGTCCCACTCCTTCCTCCGGCTTCCCAAAGGATGAAAGCACAGAGAAGCCCCTCCAAGCCCACGGGATCGGGGGATGATTGGGAGACGGGCGTTTGGAGATTGCACACCCAGGCAACAACCGGACACCTGGGGAGAGAACCTGCGCCCAAGGGACGTGATCGGTGTCACCATGACCTGCCCTCCCCCGAGCTCTCCTTCCCCAGGCGCCCTTCCAGCGGGCATTGACTTTGGGAGCGCGGTATAATTATCTGCAGCATTTTCAGCAGCCCCACAATGGCTTTCCACGGGCGGTGCATTGTTCTTGACACACATACATTGTTCCTGCATCTCCATCAATTCTCATTTACTTGTCACGGTGCAGGAAGCATGGAGAAGGGAAAGGAAGGGGAGGGTGGGGGAGAGGGACAAACTCAACCTCACTGCAGCAGCAGGGCTTGCAAGGCCGTGGCTGCCAGGCTGCTGTCTTGTATCTCTCTGTGAGTATCTCCAGGCAAAAAGATGAGCTCCGTGGGGATAAAAAGGGCAGCTGGAGAGGCATTAGCTTGTGGCATCGACTATTATTTTCACCCTTGGAGAAAAGCCCGAATCAGCGCTCAGCTGACTGAAATGTTGCAGTCAGGTTAGTTGGACTGAGGCAGTGAGAGGCATCACTTGCTTGGCTTCAATCTTTAACCCATCGAGGTCTGCAGTAACACTGCCGGGAACAAGTAATGGGTGTGCAAACCCTGCTATTAATCCCTGTGATGAGTGGGGTTTTGTAACACGGCTTCTCTTACACGTCCTCCCACACTCCTTCCCACACCCCAATCTCATGCCCCGGTCGCAATTTGCTATCCATGGCACCAGGCGAGATGCTATCAGAGCTGGGGCGGCTCAGATACTTGTTGTCTGAACGGGGACATGGGTGATCAGGGATTTCAAGGGTCGGGAGGACCCCTGGGCCCAGCGCAGTGCACTCAGTACAGCCCCATCATCGAGGTGGGAAGTCGTGATTTGTGTTTGCAGGACTGGGGACTTCCGAGATTTCTGCATGGGCTGGCAGGAAAGTCAGGAGCCCAAATCGAGCACAAGATGAGCTAATGAAATCCTACCTGTTTTATGGAAGGGATATATCCAAAATCGCTCATGGAGCAGAGCTCTGCAACTGCCCCAGAACCGAGCCCGCAGCTTTGTCTGAGCTGCCCCTGAAGTCAGGGCTTGGGGAGAGAAGTTGTGCCACACAGACCCGGGCAGATGCACTGTCGTCTTCCCAGAGTGTTTTGTTTTTTAGCGCTTCGGTTATAATTTATAGCACCGAAACGGCTCCCAAACACTGCATTTCCTGGACGTTAAAAAACAAAAGCGAAAAAAAAACACCTGAGAAAATTGCGGGCACAGCATGAAATAATGCCCGTCGTAAGATTAAAATAATTATGAAAAGAACAATATGTATTCGCTTTTATCCGCGCTGTAATTATAAACGCTTTTTAAAGCATACTCTTTATTCATGCCACTGGTAGGAAGTCAAAAAGTGAGAGAATTGCTTTCATAGTACTGGTTTGATATGACTTTTAATTAAGGACTGCTTGTCCCTAATTTATTAAAGCTCATCTATTCATCACGTGTGTAATTGACGCTGGAAAAAAATAATAATTACAGATCTAACCTCTGCAGAGTGGTTTTGCCCGACTTGGGTCCTGCTGCCGTGGAAACGCAAACAACAGAAAACCACCCTATTTGGATAAAAAACGAGCAGCGCAAACAGGCTCCAGCGTTTCTCCGCGGGGGCGTTTGGCTGCACTGGGGTCCGCATCCCTCATCCTACATCCCCTATCCCGCATCTCCCATCCCGCATCGTTCATCCCGGAATTCCCCAACCTCGTGGCCTCGGGAAAGCGACGCGTTTCTCCGGGAGCCGGTGGGTGGAGGCGGGCAGACCCCCTCCAGGGGGGGTGGCGGGGCGGGGACACGGCGGTACCCCAGGTGGCAGCGGGGGTCCGGGGATGAGGCATGGGGTCCCGGCAGTGAGTCGGGTGGGGTAGCAGGAGGGCTGGGTGACCGGGAGGAGATGGGGGTCGGGGGTTGGGGAGTAGCTGAAGGGGGGCCGTGAGGAGCCAGGGGAGCCCGGGAGTAACTGGCGGGAGGCCGGTAGGAGCCGGGCCGGCGGCGGGAGAGGGGGCAGAGCAGCGATCCTCCGAAGTTTCCTCTTCGCCTCATCATCAGCCTTAATTACCGCGGCGGGTTTGTGCTTTTTTTTTTTTTTTTCCCTTGCTTTGCTATGATTACAGCCCTTGGACGGCTCCTTAATAGCAGCGCTCCGCTGGCTGCCCGTGTCATTAACTCCTAATTCAATCCGGGGGGGGGAGGAGAGGAGGGAACATCCCAAACAGCATCACCCAAAAAAAACCAGAGGGAGAGACTGAGAGGCGCTTTGGTCCCGCCCCCCGCGCGCCGCGAGCCAATGGCGTGATTCACCGAGTGACGTCAGCGGCCAGGGCGGGCGCTGATTGGCCCGCGGGGCGTTCCCTCGGCTTCCCAAAGGAGGACAGCGCCGGGGAGCCCCAGAGGGGGAAAAGGGGGGCGGCCGGGCCCGCAGCGCCTCACTCGCCGGGCAGAGGCGCCGCGCAGCTCCAGAGCTCCCTCCGCACCGCCATGGCTTCCCCTTCCAAGGCGAAGGAGGTCTTCTCCTCCGACGAGGAGGGCCCGGCGGCCGGCGGCGCCGAGGAGCACCACAAAGTGAAGGTGTCCAGCCTGCCGTTCAGCGTGGAAGCGCTCATGTCCGACAAGAAGCCCCCCAAGGAGCCGCCGCTGCCCGCGCCGGGCGGCAGCGCCGACGGGGCGGCCGTGGGCACCTCCAGGAACCTGCTGCTGTCGGGCCACGGGTCCCGGGACGCGCACAGCCCGCCCGGGGCGCTTACAAAAACCTTCGACACCGCCTCGGTCAAGTCGGAGAACTCGGAGGACGGCACGTCCTGGATCCAGGAGGCCGGGAGATATTCCCCGCCGCCAAGTGAGTGCCCGGGGCAGCGGCGGGGCTTGCGCGGGGACTGGGGGTGGCGGGGCGGGCGGGCACCACTCCGGCCCCGGGCTCCGAGCGCCGAGATGCCCCGGAGCACGCGAGGTAGAGACGTGTAGGTCTTATATTTCATCGTAAATTTTATATTCCCATCCCTGGAAGTGGTCAAGGCCGTCTTGGATAGGGCCCTGAGCAACCCGGTCTAGTGGAAGGTGTCCCTGTCCACGGAGGGGGGTTGGAAGGAGATGATCTTTAGGGTCCTTTCCAGCCCAAACCATCCTGCAACTCCATGGTATTTTATATATGTATTCATAGCTACGCGTCTTAGGTGTATGTTACATATTTCTTCCTATATATGTCAGGCTTATATATTTATATGGTTATATATTTATACATTTATATATTTATGTATATAAATATATATATAAATGTATATATATAAATATATACTGCCTTCAAAACCATAGAAAGATTGGAAAATACCATGGACCAGCTCCCTTTCCTGACACGCTGCTCTCCGGCTGCTGGTTCGTGCATTTAGACCATCCCATTGTAACAACAACTGGATTTTCTCCCTGTTACCTTTTGCCTTACACAGCAGTCTCTTAAACCCGGGAATTGCCCCTTCCAGCCTTGTGCGCTATCTCCACACTGTCTCCCGCCGCCGTGGCTCCCGACACGGGGTTGTTCCTCTCTCCCCGGTTCCCTGCAGCCTGTCAGAGTTCCCCGATCTGGGCCTGACCTCTTTAGCCCCTGCGATCTCTCCCGACCCCGTCCCCACCGCCTTAGGGACACGCGATCCGGAGGTGACAGGTCACTTCTTAAACCCTTTTGCACTTCGAGCCGCGCTGTTGTGCCTGCGCTGAGTCGCGTTTCTCTTCGGTGAGATCCCTTAAAAAAACGGGGGAGAAATTGCTTTTAAGAAACCAAAACCCCCAAAACTACCTCCAGGAGAAGGAGAAGCAGCATCCCGGGGGTTCTGGGCTTTCTGCCTTCCCACGGCCAAGAGCCGTGGCGGCCGTACACCTGTATCAGTGGATCGATCCTCTCTCCTTCGCACATCCCTAACTTGCCTGATGGAAATTAAGTACTCTGCTTTATTTGAGACTCTACAGAAGCAAACTGTTGAGCCGGACAGTCTCGCAGAATTTGCTCCTCAATCTAATACTGCAAGGAGGAAGTTTAGTGCTGTTACAGTTCGTCTGTTTTGTTGTTGTTTGTTTTGGGTTTTTGTTTTGTTTTGTTTTGGGTTTGTTTTTGTTATTTTTAACAATCATTTCTATTTGGCTTTCATCCACTTCCTTTCGTTTACTGCTCCCGAATTAATTTGATTTCTATCCTGCTGGGAGAGGGCCCGGGAGAGGGCAGGAGGAAAGCATCCCGCCCATGGCATTCCCTGTGTAGCTCCAATTTTCGATTTTCGTGTGCCCTCAAGTATGCTGAAAAAGCATGAAAAGAAGTATGTGCTTCTACCCGGACCCCCTTCTCTAAATCTGTCTGAAACCCCAGACTTAGACAAGGCCTAATATTCTCTCTCTACGTTTTTCCCCCACTAGAAATTCCTCTCCTTTTTCTTTTAAATCAGCTGTTCTCGAGGTCCGCAAAATAGTTTCATAAAGGACTGCAGTAGCTGGGAGTTCTGGTAATTTCAGCAGCATTTGGGGCGAAAACTGGTGATCAGGGAAGGGAAGGTCCTTCGGCCTCGACCGTCTCCCTCATTTCCCACCTCCTGGCGCCCGGCCACTCGGCAGGAGGCAATGACCAGTTCTCCCTCAGGAATACCATCTCTCCGGGGAGGGTTTTGGCATTAGAAACAGCTCATCGATTTATTGTTATTATTAATATTACGGGTAGGATGAACTGGGGAAAAAGTTCTAAAAGTTAGAGTTTTGAGCAACACGGAGAGGGAGTTCTCTCCAAATGATTATTTTTCTCCAACATTGCTCAGAAAAAGGAGGATAAATAGAAGAAAAAAAAAAAAAGGCGAAACAAATCAGTGCAGCGAGGGCTTGAAGACTGGAACGGGATAAACACAATTGCAGAGTCTGTGGTGGCGACTGTCCCTCCTGCTTATCAGAGTTCGGCAGTCACATGGGGGATAGTGAGGGAAGAAGTCCGGGAACGCTTGGGTGTATCCCGGGGAAAATATTTATCCGAGATTTGATTTAAAAGCATGTTTTTGTGGTTTCCCCTGTGTGTAGCAGAAGTCGGGACAGGTCGGGCTGACTCGAAAGCCGGCGAAGGCTCTGGGATGGGGTTTGACGGTCCTCCCTCTAAACCCTGTCCCTGCTGGAAGCAGCCCGGTAGTTGGGTCTTGGGAGAATTTCACTTACGGAAAAGAAATACGTTGTATTTAAAAATAGAGTAGAACAACGGGGTTACCGGCAGTGAATTAATGGTCAATTTAGTGTAGTTTTAATTTAGCATTGTTTTAGAAGTGAACCAACTGTCACGGTGATCACCTTAATTATTAGAATGCCCTGGTGTGATCACAAGACGGTATCTGACAAGTTGTTTTGTTTTTTGCTTTCAGTATCTAAAGGAAGGATAATAAGAGAAGTTTAATTTTTTCCACTATAACTGTTTTCTCCTTCACCTTTCTGAACTTTTGAACATTTTCCTCGTGGGATTTTTTAATTGCATGATATGTACTTAAACAGCTTCTTGGTCAAGCCTATTCTAAAAAGTAGAAGAGGAAAGTGAAAGGAGTCCAGAAAAAATAACGTGCAAATACTGACAAGCATTTGAACCAGACATTACAGTCTGTACAAAATTTAGCAGCCTCTTTAGAGGCTGTGTGTCATTTGCTGGATCAAGCTGGGGAGCCAGGGTGACCTGCCCCGGGAATTATGCAGAACACAGCCAAATTGCTAAGCTTTTGAAGTCAGCTGCATGCTTTTTATTCATTCTTTAGATTGTAAAATTATTCGTGAAATGCAAAATTAATCTAAAGACCTAAACTGATCTAAAATCAGCCGTGTGCTGTTCTGGGTACGTATGCCTGACCTGGTTGGGGTTTAAGGCGAGCACAAAAGGTGGTAGATTTCCTGACTTTTACTGGCTACAAATGCTGCAGTTATGAGACTTTTTGTGTTTTGTTTTGTTTGGTTGGTTGGTTTTTTTTTGTTTTAATTAGCAAATATAATAAAGAACAAAAAGGCGGAATGAAAAGGGCACTGCTTTTGTGGTTTTGTTGATACTTGTTGAAAATCCGAAAATACTCACTGAAAAGTTAATAAGCAGAGGGAAAACTCCCTCTTGAAGAGGAAATATCAATAAAAATGCCTAGTTAGTGAAACCATAAAAATTGTCAGGCCCACTTCTTCAGCTGCCAGAGAAAAAGATAGGGTGCTTGGTGGAGAAATCCTGGAGCTGGGCTGGGCTCTTCTCTTGCTCCACTGTCATTTTGTGAATCTCTTGCCTTTGTGATGTTTATGCTGTGCTTTGCTGGAGTTACACCTCCAGTTCTGCAGCTACTGAAACAGCTGGTTTGTGTGCTCTAGGATGTGACTTCTAAAGTGACCTGTGAATCCTTTGTGCCCTATCTACCATTTTGAAACCACTGAGCCAAAATTTTACTTCCCAGGACATCTCCTGCTTTTACCAGAAAAAAGATTTCCAGAGCCACTTGCAAAAGGATCCTCTGTTTTCAGGGTCTCACTTGGAGGGCCATCAAGCACAACACCTCTGCAGAGCACCCAGGTCTCTTGCTTTTGTGATAACTGGCCTTTCCCTTCCTTGCAGGACACCTGAGCCCCACTGCCTGCACCCTGAGGAAGCACAAGACGAATAGGAAGCCCCGAACCCCGTTCACCACTTCCCAGCTGCTGGCTCTGGAGCGCAAGTTCCGCCAGAAGCAGTATCTGTCCATCGCCGAGAGAGCAGAGTTCTCCAGCTCCCTCAACCTCACAGAGACCCAGGTCAAAATCTGGTTCCAGAATCGGAGGGCCAAGGCCAAGAGACTGCAGGAGGCTGAGCTGGAGAAGCTCAAAATGGCAGCGAAGCCCATGTTACCATCGGGGTTCAGCCTCCCTTTCCCCATCAACTCTCCCATCCAGGCTGCCTCACTCTATGGAACATCCTACCCTTTTCACAGACCTGTGCTTCCTATCCCTCCTGTTGGACTCTATGCTACTCCCGTTGGATATAGCATGTACCACTTATCCTAAGAAGATCAGAAAGACAAAGTGACAGTCAGACAGACTTCCTGGTGGATCATGTCCAGCCCTGAGAAGGCAGTACCCCAACCAGTACTGGCCATTCCTTCTGCACGCTTCTATCTGCCATCCTGAGTGTATGGGAGTTTGTGCTAGCAAAGCAAGGCATCCTGTATGCTACAGGTTGGGCGTCTTCTGAGGGTGCTCTGAGCACTCAGAGTCTGATCCTCAAAGAAAACAAAAAAACATGTAAAAACAAACAAAAAAAAAAAAGAGAAAAGTATTTGAGCAAATGTAGGGAGTTTATACAGTGCACGTAAAACTAGACTAAAAAAGAACGGGTGAGAAAGCAATTTTATCTTATGGAGGCAGAGATTTCCTGACACCTTCCTGATGGGGCCCAACACAGGTTTAAAGTAAGAGGGGTGCATGCCCTAATACCACACTCTAAGATGCCATCACTTAGTATGGGGGCAGTGGGGAGGGAAATAAAAAGGTATAATCAACGCTTTGTTGTTTGGTTGTTTTTTTAAAGAAAGCAGAGCCTGTAGCTAGAGACACCTTGTAAATAGAAGCTAGACCCAGTAGAGTCTCAGTGAAGTTCAGAGCCAGCAAATTCCTGCATTTCTGGGGGTAGGGAAAATTTTTGCATCCTAAACCTCGGCAGATGAGTGCAACAAGATGAGCATCAGGGCACCTAAATGTAGAGCCCAGCTTTATGCACCATGGCTCCTGTAATGCCTTTATTTGTATAAATAGCTTCAGCATTTGTAAAGCACTGTGAGGGGAGGTAAAGTGCAAGGAAGGGTTATTAGGCAGTCTGGTCTTTATCTCTTCCTATTGGCATGCTTAGAAATGTTTGGCTACAGCCAGGTAATCTTGGCTCTGCAATGTTCTTTGAAAACCAGGAGAGAGGGAAGGAAGCTTTCTGGGGAAAGAAGACGTGGGTTGTTTCCAGGGTGGTGGAGAGCAAAGGATTGTTGAACACTTCTGGGAGATGTCTGGGTTTTTATTAGTATTTGCAACAGCCTGTATTAAATAGAAGAACCCCCCTGAGTCTTCCGCTTCTTCCCTTGCTAAGGATGCCGATATAAGTGACTCATGCTTCAAGCCCTTCTAAAGAGAGATCCAGGTATCACAAACAATCAACCCTGTGAGTAGGACAGTGGGGTGCCAAGAGACTGTGTAACCTGTCTGTCCCCGTGGGAGCTCCCCGAGTGCTGGCAGTAACTTCCTCAGGCTTCTCCTTGTAACTATTGTATTATGTGTATTACTCTTGCTAAACTTTACGAGGAAGTTACTCCAAAGGCTATGGAGCACTGAAGTTGGAACTTCTCCTGGATTTATTTTCTTAGCATGCTGTTGTGGAAGAAAAAAACAAAACAAAACAAACAAACAAACAAACAAAAAAAAAAAAAAGAAAAAAGAAAAAAGGAAAAAAAAAGAAAGAAAAAAAAATAAAAGCCACGAGGTTTTGCTGGTTTTGGTTTGTTTTGACCCAGGCACTGATGCCGTCTGGGACTTACTATAGATGAACTTCCTCTTTCCCTTCCCCTCACCCCTAATCTTGCATTATAGGAGAGTCCCTTTGAAAGGGATGCCTTGTACAATTTTATATATTTTATTGAAGATTTATTATTTCTTATCTCTTATTTCAAATTAAATTAAAAAAGAAAAAACATGTTTAATCGCGTGTGGGTCTGTTAGTGCTTGGAGTCCTTTAAAAGGTAACTTCTCTCCGTGTGTGCTTTGCACTGCTGGGTCAAGTTCAAAGGAATGTTTGGGTTGCCTTTATGATTATTTCCCCTTTCTGAATCTGAATTAAAGCCAAATTTGCAGCACATGAAGGTGAATTGCAAGTCAACAATTCAAAGTCGAAAGCCAAACCTTTTATAAGGTTTCCTTGTTTTTAACAACCACTTTTAGGCGCCTCTGTTCTTTACAACATCATACTCGGGTGATGTCTCCATCACTTCTCTTAGCTCCTGTGCCTTCCTCTTTGGCTTGGGACTCTCCCTCCTACTCACCTTTCCATTGACCTCATCTCTGGGCTTTAGTGGGAGAATGGTCTCGACCCCCACAGTAGCTGGGAGGTAATTTGGAACAGATAAACCCTGCCAGGGGCCCTGCAGTACTTCAGTCCAGTTGCATTTCAGGGAGCTCACGTGCTGTCGGCACTGACCCATAGTTTTCGGGCCAGGCTCAGAGAGCAGGTGCTGGACCTTTCTGGCGAAGGGGTCTCGGGTCTGCTCGGTTAAGAGGGGTATTCGAGAGCTCAGGGGGGCCGTGTTACACCCAAATCCTATGCTGGCATAACGTAAGCAACCCTTGGCGTTCCCGCTGTGGGGACAAGGTATGTTTGCCCGTGCTGGGCCCCGGGTGCGCTCTCCCCGCTCCAGTCGCGCGGCTCCCGAAGGCATCGCGCTCCCGGCGGCGCTTCCCGGTGGGCACAGCCCGAGGGACCGCCCAGACACATCCCGCCGGGCTCAGCATCCCGCCGGCTCGGGCCGCTGCTGGGCGAGAAGGAAACCTCGAGGCGGGGAAACACCCCACAATCTGGGCTCTGAGAAGGGGGCTGCGGGCCGGGGAGCGCAGGGCATCGCGGAGCTCGCCCTGCTCACCCCGCTCCCGACTCCCGCTTCGCAACTGAAAGGGGAACCTAATATCCACGAAGGCTCCTCAAATTAACATTTACTGCCACATAAAAATCGGAGACAACCGCTTCTTTCTTGGATTCCCTTTTTCTGAAGCATCATCCCCCTAAATATAGGGCAAGGCAAAGCCCCCTCTCCCCTGTCCTTCCCCGGCCAGTTGTCCCGAGTGCTTCCTTAGCTGGGCCGGGCTATAAATAAACCAGCGGTATTTTTTAACCTTCAGTATAAATCAGCTGTGTCAGGGATTACAGCTAAATCTTTTCGCTGGAAATTCTTTGAGCGCGGGAGCTTTGTGTGTGTTATGATAGATCCTTAAATGGATACAGATTTATTGCAGCACACAAGGGTGTTGAAGGAAAAGCTTCCAAATCTCGGTTACAACCTCTGCTATGGGAAAGGCAGGACGGATCCGTGACACCTTCTCCGAGCTTGCGGATGGCATGACAATTCACCCTGCGCCCATTATTAACTTGTTCCAATTAAAGCCTTCAGAAAGGCCGAGTTAATTGAGTATTATATTTTATTAGGAGGGAGGTGTCAAGCTTTACTCATGAGACTTCATCATCGGCCTAATGGGAGCTGCCCCGCAGGCAGATCTGTAACTGAATAAATTACAGCAAGGCAGGGAAATCAGAATGCTATCATTAAAAGCGATGCACTTACTGAAATTCCTCCCCCACTTTCGCAAGAGGCTGTGGAGGTGTGGCTTTAATTAGTTATTTTAATGCAAAGTTAAATTGTTCCCAAAGTATTTTCTGACACAAAGCAGATGCGATGATTAGAAGTTGAGTGAGACTGAAAGGAGTTGGCATCTGTTCCAGGTACATCTATATATTTTAAATTCCCAATAGAAAGTGAAAAATAATTAGAGCAATAAATAATAAACATTAAAAACAACGCGATAAATTATCCCGATCCTTAAAATCCGGACTTGCTGAGCGGCAGCTCAGGCCAGTCGGGCACAGAGCGGCTCTCCCGGGACCTTCAACACCAGGGATGGATTTGTTGACATAAACATTTAAGATTGGGCTTTCTGGCTCGCTACGGCCAAGCGTTCATTACCTAAAGCCACGGGTGCTCCGAGCCTGCATTTCATGCTGTCACGTTGCCCTGTCAAACCCGGGAATTCCTTCATTTTATGGGGAAGGGGGAAAACGGCCTGGCTGCGAGCGGCGCGCCCGGGAGCGCGGGGGTTTCTCTCCGCCGGACCGTCGCTGCGGGGCCGGGGGCAGCGGGCACCCAGCTCTGGGGGCAGCGACCCCGGAGCACCCCGGGCCCCACGGGCCGTACTGGCGGTGATGGGGCCGCTCCCGGCTGGGCACCGGCTCCCGGTACCGGCTCCGGACACCTGCCCGGCGGCCCCAGCGCGGGGGTCCGGGGGCTCAGGTGCCCCCCAGAGAGGGCAGAGCCGGGCGGCGAGCAGAGCCTTGGAGCATCCCGGCGACAACAGCCCTGCGGCAGCATTCCGGCTCCCGGGCCCTGTGCGGGCTCCCTGGCGCGGGCACCACCGCACCGGGGATTTACACGCACTTTTTTACAGGCATTCGCACACCGTGCGGGGACGCGCGTGTCTGTGCGCGCACACATCTCCATAGCCGCGAGCTGTACACCCCCCATTTCCACACAGTGTCTGTGCGTCTCGTCACACGAGTAACCACAGGCACCCGAACGCCCCATTCGCGCACACCTGGGGCTTTGCAGGATTTTTGGGGTGAGTGCTGGACACGCACTGCCGGAGGAGAGGAGCTCACGGAGGGGGTGGATGACCCACCCGCCCAGAAAATGCCAACAGCTCCGGCCCTTCGTCCTTGAGGAAGGGGCTCCAAGCCATGCACTCGTCCCCCGGGTGCGCTCAGCTCTCGCACAAGGAGCCAGAGGGTCCGCGGAGCAGCCACGGTGGATCCAGCTCCCACCGCCCCCGGTGGGTCAGAGAGGGAAGTGAGCATTTCGCTTTCTTCAAAGTATATTTACCTTCTCTATTTATCCCCCGTTTAGTATTCCCGAAGACTAACGTGGGTCCCTTTATTTAAAAAAAAAAAAATCATTAAAAGGGATAAAAAAATCCTCAAACAAATAAAACCCAGCATTGTTCCAGTGTGACTGTATTTCTCCTGTTCCTACGATCACTATCAGCCACGGAGACTTCAAAATGCCTTTTCCGGGGGTCACTTTGGAAGTTAACCTACTTTCGGCAGCGCCCACATTCTTGGCGTAGGAAGTCTCTCTCGCAAAATAAAAACACAGAGGTTATTCCGATTTTTTTTTTTCCATTGCAGAGCAGGGGGCATATTTTTCCAGTGAAAAGCATTGGGGATCTCAGGGAAACTGCATAGCTCATCCCAGCACTGGGAAACCCAGGAGCGAGCCGCTACACGGTTCACGCTCCTTTTCGCTGCCGGACGCCGCCGCAGGGAAAGAGAAGGGGAACATTTGGGGTCTTTTTTTTTATTGTTGTTGTCGTTGAGCTTTTTTGTTTTGATTTGTGTTTGACTCCCTTAGCCCCTCGATTTCCCACCGTAATCCATAAGGCATTTGGCGGGTGCTACCAGCAGTTCCCAACTAGTTGCACGCAAGGAATAAAAATCTTTCCATCCATTATATTTCAGTCTTTTAACACCAGAGCAATTCTGTCCCTGCTGTTTTAGTGGAAATACCGGTCTATAAAGCTGCAACTGCAGTATATTTTAAAATGCTACCATTTTTAAAGGGGATTGGAATAATTCTGCTTTGCTTGGGAAGAAAAAGTCTCAAGCAACGTATGTGCGATTAACATTTTATAACAGTGTTCAAGGAAATTAAAAACATTCTGTGATATTCTTACTGTAAAGGCAGGTCTTTTTTGGCAAAATGTTTTGTATATGTATTTCTTAGATTGCTGTGTTTTGAATAAGCAAGAATCTCGTAAAGGAAAAAAAACCCACGTTCCTTAAAAGTATGCGCTACCCGTTTTATTAAACTGATTATGCTAGCGTTTAACTCAAAAGTTTGTTTTAAGTAGGAATATTTTCCCAGACGTGTAATGGATTGCTTGAAAACAGAATTCTTTGCTTTTTAATGACCTGTAATGGCCAATTCATTTCAACTGCGCTTATCAAGGTGCTGTGTTAAATAACAAACCGGTTCTTGAAAACAAAAAAGTCATAATGAAAAATAAGCAGTCAGAATAATCTCCCATCTCCGAGCCAAAAAAATGCAATAAAATTAATTTAAGACTGTCAAAACATCAAAGCTGAGAAAAGGAGCTGCTAAAATAATGTCTCTTGATAAGGAAATAATAAAAACACACCAAAAAAATGTCTACTCAATAAACTCCACTGGATTTGGGGGTCTGTGCTATATTTTATTTGGTGATGAAAGCACTTTGATGTCACTGTATTCCAAACAATTATTATTATAATTTTAAACAACCTGGTGTTTTCCATTACTAACGGCTTACGCTTTGAAGTTACACCTCATAATTTCTTAAATTAAATAAATCATTTTAAGTTTGCACTGGGAGCCTTTTAATAGCAGAGAAAGGAATATCATTATCTTATTGAGAGGCAATTGCAGTGGCTCCAGTTTGGCTGTAGCTGGGGGCAAAGTGGTGCACTATAACAGACATACTTTATTAGCCTCCCATAACTCTTGAAAGAACATTTTTATATTTTCTTTGATTCCCCCCCTCCCCCTCTTGTTTTAAAGCTGTCCCAACCTTTAATTACTGCCTAATATGAAAAGCATTATTTTTTAATGCTGTGTAATTTACCAGAGGCAATAGGCCAAGTTAACAATTGTTTATTAGGGTTGCTGTTTCACACAGGGCAAAGAATGCTGTTCCAAACCCAACTTTTCATGGGTGGTTGCACTAATTAATACAGTGTCTGAGGCTCCTAGGGGGTTTTTAATATTAAAGCCTATGGGGCGGAACGGTTTTTAGAAGTCTAGCTCCTGCTGACGTCCTCCTCCCCTCCCCAGTGATTTCTGTTGCTTTCAAGCTGTTTTGATCCGAGGGAAAAGTCGGCAGCAGGAGGGGAGCGCCCTCGGAGCCGCCCCGGCCCCGCGGTGCCCCGGCGGGGGTGGCACCCCCGCCCCGCCGAGCCCAGCCCGGCGCCCGCCCCGGCCCGGGGCGCTGCTGCGGGGCCGCGCTGGCCCCCCTTCCCCCCGGGGACCCCCACCCGTCCCCTCGCGCTTTGATTTTCCCCCGTCGAGCCGCCCTGGCTGTAATTTGGGATGAGGCGGCGGTGCCGGCGCGGTGGCTCCGCGGGCACGGCGGGACCCCCGGGGTCTGGCACGGCGGGGGCTCAGCGGAGCCGGGAGAGCCCGAACCCCCTCGCTCTCCCTCTCTCTCTGCTGGAGTCGAGCAGGAACAAGGCTGCTTCGGGGAGGAGGGAGGAGAATGTGTGTCTTATGGGGGTGCTGCTCCCGAGAGCTCAGCAGGGCTGATCCATGAGATCTTCCTGGAGCATCAGCCGGCTCAGCAGCGCAGCGCTGCCGCCTCTCCCGAGGAGCTGACTTGAGCCTGGGAGCGTCCCTGTCCCCCAAATGTCCGGTGTGCCCCTGTCCCAGAGCGCCCGGCCGTGGGGAGGATGCTGCGGGCAGGGACACCCCTCTCCCCGCGCTGGTCACTGCCCCATTCCTGTCCTCTCCAAACGGAGACACGGGACATCCATCAGCTTGATAAATGGGGGTTACTCACTCCTGTTCTCCCTGCTAGTTTATTTTCTTAAACTACCGGGCAAAAAGTGTAATGACGGAGCAGACAAACACACTAACAAACAGACGACAGCTTTATGGATGGAGCTCAGCTCTGAGGTCTGAGGGGTGTTAAAATCCGAGCTCCGCCGCTCTGCCCATTCTCGCTCCAACTCGGGTCACTTCAGCCAATTAAAAAAAAAAAAAAAAAAAAAAAAAAAAAAAAAAAGCAGTCTTGGCTGAGCTTTAAAGGAGGAGACACTTACGGATTTATTTTATGGGCTGACCAGGACTGTTCTCCCTGCTCCCTTCGCCGTTAGCTCAGCTCCTTTGCAAATCTAATCTGCTCGGCTCCTTTGCTATTTTTCATGTTGGACCCATGCGTTTCTCCGCTAAGCCTTTCTCCTTTTTGATGTAGCGAGTCAATTGAAGAATGTTGGTCTCGGTTATCAATCACCCAGCTGGGGCTTAAAGGGCTCGGGCTAATCAGATTTAATTGCTCATGTAGCGCCACTCCTGCCCTGGGCCACGACCGACTTGCTCAATTAAACCCCAAATACCTGCAATCAATAAATAAGGAATGACAACACGTTTAAGGGGTTTATCCAGCAAAGGAATTGAGCTGGAAACAGATTACAACAGAAAAAAAGGCCTTTTTATAATTAAATGTACACCTCTTAGAGAGATAAAAGGTATTTTAAAAAAAAAAAAAAAGAAAGAAAAAAAAAAAGGAAGAAGAAAAGAAAGGAGAGAAAAGATTACAAAGAGATCTTGTTCCCTTTGTCTGGGGAAAGGAGAGATGAGGGCTCTGCCTTCCAAGAGGCTATTCCTGATCACTTATTAGCTTATTTATGGCCCAGCAAAGTCCGGAGCTCCACTCGGTGCCGGCATCTGCAGCGCCCGCCCCACGTCCCGTTCGCAGACAGAGCGGTTCCCTCTTTTCCCGTCCTTTCCCAGCAGCCTGCGGCCACTGCCTCAGCTTTCCTCTCAAATCAGTGTTTTCTGCTTAAATCCCCTGGTTAATGGAGTGAGGCGTCATCGTTTCTGACGACGGGAAAATGTTAGTCTCGATCTGCCTGGAAAAAAAAAAAAAAAAAAAAGGGAGGGGGAAGATTTGCTTTTCCAGCTTCTTATGTTTGGAACATAGCAGTAATTGGCTGAGATCAAATAGCGCTGACCGTGAATAAATAATCGTTTTTGGTATATTTGCAATTCCTTTCTTACTTTTTTAAATTTTTTTTTTTTTTTTAAGATTGCTTTGAAAATGGCAGATGCAAGAAGAGTTTGCAATCAATACCAAAACATATTACTGTGGATCATCCAGGTATTCTCTTGTTCACGGTTTCTGCACTGACAGCTTCTGTCTTTTATTGGAATTAGGTTGTAAAACTGTCCCTTCAGCTGATCTGTTGTCAGTGCTCATGGAAAGAGCAACAAGGGAAAAGAAAACGGAGGGAGGAGAAGCTGTCTGCGAACCTGGAGGAATCTGAGTATGGCTCTCCTGCTCTGCAGTCACAACCACCCTGCACTGAAGTGGATGTGTCAAGGCTTGTGATTCGCAGGGTTTTGCTCAGCTGAATTGGGCCCTTCAGGTCTCAGAGCTCTCTGCACTCCTTAGGAAAACCAACCACACTGAGCTGGCCAGGAAACTGGCCAGGACCATGTTAGGTATCATGTCATAGCCCTAGTCCCAGGCTCCCAAAGATGGAGCTGCTGGTACCATCACACCACCCAACACAGCAGCTCTGGGCTGGATTTGAGCAGAGTGAACAGGTCAGCGGGAATTGTGCATCTGGGGAACTTCTTTTCCTCTGCACATCCCATTCCCTGAACAGCTCAACCCTCTGAGGGTCGCTCCTGTTAAACATGTCTGTTAGTTACTCAGCAGTGGTCATCTTCTGCACTGGGTGCAGGGGGTGATGCTGCCAGGACACCTGGGTCCCATGCAGTTTTCCCATGGTTCCCACTGGGATACAGACTAACCCTAATGCAAACCTGCCTGTAACGATGCCACTCCAGAGCCACCTCTGCATGTTTGGTGGCTGATCTGTAAGACAATCTTTGTGGGAAGTGAAGGTAAAAATCTTCATAGAAGTCAAGGTGTTGATTAAAAAACCCCTTCAACTGTCAAGGGAGTATTTCTGTAAGGACTTCTGTTTGTTTGTTCCTTAGCTTGGTTTCCTAAGGAAACCAGGATTATATGATCAAACTGTTACAGCCTTTTGAACTCCTGGGCCAACTCCAATCAAAATTGACAAGGGGGCAGAGGTCTCAGAAATAATCAGGTTGCTGTGATTTTCGTGAAAATAGACTGCTGGATAGCAGAGAGACAGATCCTGTTAAATCCCTACTAAGGCTGTAACCAGAGCTCAACTCTTAAGAAACACCAGAGAAGCTAAATGAGAGCAAGCAAACATTACAAATATCCCAGCACTTCATCCTTGGCTACTGGAGACAGCAGCTACGAGACACAGTTACCAAAAGTAATGTGTTCTGCTGCTTGAGGAAATACTTATTGGTTGTATTCATCTTTGCCACTTTCTGAATCAATCTGCCCTTTGACTTGGAGAGCAGCAGAACATCAAAGGGCAGATCTAGGCACTGGCAGAGTCTTCTGGGACAGTTCCCATGCTGTGGTTAACGGCATCATCCAGGGCAGCAAACGGCACAAACACCTCTCCAGGCTGCCCTGGAGGCAGCCTGAGGCTTGGTTATGGCCCAGGATGTCAGGAGATGAATGGTCCATGAGTTTGTACAACAGAGGCTTCTTCCTCACCGTTGTCTATGTTCTCTCTTTCCGAGTCATGTGGAAAACCACATTATATTTTTAAGCGATTGATCCAAATCCTGTCAAGTAATGAGGAGGAGAGAAAGAATAAAAATCCTCACAGCTACTTTGATGAGTCTCAAAGCAGGCTCTAGACCTTTTTTTAAAGTAGTAAAATAGATCAAGGAACAAATTAAACAGTTTTTTTTAAACTATGAAACTCAAGCTGATAGCTTTGCCTGTAAGAAGCTTCTTGCACTCTTAACCTAGCCTGAAAATAATTCTATTAATTCATGTTTGATAGAACTAATATCCAGCTGATGCTGCATGACACTTGCTTTTGAGGTTGGGATGTGCAACCATGCTTCCAGGTTTAGGCAGATGATGCCAGTAGGAAGGTGGGTGATACAGCAGGAAGTGCAGATGGGCAAAAAGACCCATTCACGGGAGACATTTGACTTCCTATTCCAGAGAGAGCACAGTTCCTAACTCTGCAGCAAAGGGCAGCAACCACTCATTCTACACTGCTACAAAAGCAATGAGGCCTTCCCTGGCAAGCCAACTGCAGAATGAGACATTTCCTCCTTGCTGATGCCAAGTCAAACTGGGCCATTTTGGAATAGCACATGTTGCCAGCTCATGACTGTCAGAATCTGAGCTGTCATTTATTAAAATAAATGTTTTTGTTGTCGTTAAAAATACTTCCAACACAAGAGATTTTCTAAGCCTGTACAAAAGTCAGGTCTTACAGTGCCTTGGGGAGAAAGAGTTTTTCTACCCTATGTCATTGCATTGTTAATTCTGAAGCCTAAGAAAGGCAAACCAGAAAGTGTTTCACCAGCCACAGGTGTTCAAGATTTGAAGAATCTTATTGAATGGCATCTCATTTTAGCATCAGACACAGCCAAATTGGGGATACACTAAAGGAAAACTTAGGAAAAATAGAATAAGGGAAAACAAATATGACCAGATTCCTTCCAGAGCACACAGCTGCCTACACATACTCCAGCTAATCCCTCCTGGCAGATTTCCTTTTTTTCCCAGTTCTGACCATTTCCTTTATTTTAAGACTTTTTGCTCTTTGAGGTGAGCGGGAAAAGGAAAGAAGGGATGAAAACAGGGAATACCACGAAAGTCTGTTGTAGGCAAGACTGGAATAATCTAAGAGCATTAGAAATGCAAAGCAGTGTATGGGATGAGAGAGAAGTGAAGGCCACATGGAACTAGCCAAGGGTTGGCCTCACCAAGGGCATACAGAAATTGGAGAGGGAGCAGCTTGTGAAAGAGCAGCAAAGGCCAAAGATCCAATCACACAACACAAAGTCGCCAGTGAATTAAAAGAATTAAAAATCCCCTAAATATCTGAACTGGCCTATTTATACCCAATTTATGTCCTCCAAGGCATACAAACAAAAAATCCTGAACATATTACAACCATTATTGATACATTCTAACTCCGACTTCAAGCATGTCCACGTGTGATGAAGTAAGGCCCAGTCCTCCCTCTAGTTTTGATCCTAAACAGGGAACTGTGAGAGTATGATATCTGCAAAGTGCTGGTTTTATGTAGCATGCTCTTTGGCTGAGAGATTATATATGTTGGAGGAGAGAAGAAACTGTCTATAAGGCTACTTTCCAGCAAGCTTTTATCTGTCCAGAGCAGCAAGAACAGCTACTGGGAAGTTAGCGTCATCACTACCATGTGATGATGTTGCCATAGAGGAAGGAATGCCTGCTTAGACATCCCAATTCACTGTCTTTAAGGGATGTAATTTACTTTTGGGAGCTGCAAGTTAGTTTTCTAATCTGTAGGAGGACAGAACCCTGGAATAAAGTCAGGAGGAATGGTGCTCTTGTATTTCTCTAAGCTCCAGAGATATCACTGATTGATTGTCTGAGGGACCAGGTGGTTCTTTCCCCTCTTGTGTGGCTGGAGTAACAGCAAAGTGGATTCCAGCTCCAGTTCCCATGAGCTGCTCAAGCCTATGAAATTAAGTCCATTACCAGAGAGAGGTAGAAACATTGGATTTATTTTCAGTGTGGTCTTAGTCTCACCCTTCCCTCCTTCTCCCCTGAGAGCACCCAGGCTCTGCGCGATGGAGGTGATTGGAGACGTTACAGCCTCCAGCTCTCTGCCTCGCCCCACTCCCAAAATTTGGCAGAAGGTAACGTGTGTGTCTGTGCTTCAGCTGCTGCAGTTCATGATCTGGCTTATTAGGGTAAACTGTTGAGAAGACCAAAAGTTGATTTTGCATTGCCTCTAGGAAGGAAAGCACCAAAGGGAGAATCTACTTGTCTCCTTTGGTGTTTTTAAGAGAACAGACCTGTATGTATATTTGCTTTGCTCTTTGTAAATTAAAACGCATTAACCTTGAGAAATGCAAAGTAATTTTTCCTCATTCAGACCTTCAACTGGTGCTACTGAGCTTGTTTTCTTTGTGCTGTCATAGGAGCATAAGAGTTGCTTGAGGCCTGCAAAGCTGGCACTGGCACAGTAACATTAAACATTCTCTGGTGTGGAATTCCCTGGACCAATGTGACTGTGCTTTATGGTTGGATGGAAAACAGACATAACAGCTGAGAAAAGATTATAGAAATGACCAGTGGATCACCGATTTCTCTTTGTTACTGCTGAGAGAGCATCCTCATACCCCAAGCAGAGCTCTTTTGCACTAGATTTTATCAGCCAAGTGACACAGATAAGCCCGGCAGAAAGAACAGAATATTTTCTTTTTCCAGAAGGCAGCTCAGACACAAAAAGAAAAAGGAATTCACCCCAGTCACATGGAAATCTGGCAGAGCCCCATCAGCTAAATCCTTGCTGGGCTAAACCTTTTGATGGCCAAACAGACATGCAGTGTCTCTCAGTGTGCAAGTTCCTTCATTCTGCTAAGAGTGAAGAAAACCTCCTCTTTTTGCTTTCATCTCCTTTCTACAGAGATTTAATAGCTGAAAAGCTGTGCCATCACATTAATTAGACTTCATTGCTTTTGCTGTAGTATGCACCAGCATAACACTAAACTCTAATAATACAAACAAAAATCAGTTTGTTTCATAAAATATAATCTCTTTCTGGTGTCTGAGGAGAGCTATCAATTCAGGGCCTCAATCTGGTTCTGCCTGAAGTCAACAGCAAAGCTATTAATAATGGCAGGATCAAGTCAGTTCACTAATTTGCCAAATTCCCCATCATTAGTGTGAATTAATGAGATCCTACTGGAGCTGCCTTTTGGCTGTGGGTGAAACGGAACACGCCTGGCAGCACATCAGCATTAGAAGGGAGGCTGGGGAGGAGCAGGAGTGGTTTGGGGGGAGGGAGATGAGCAAATGGAAGACGTTTAATATAGTCCAGATGGAAAAAATTGACCCTGACTTCACCAGTCAGGCAATGGCTATAGCCAAGCTGTTTCCTAGTGAGGAGGAAAACTAGAGAGGCTCAAGTAGCAGATGAGAAGTCAGCTCAGATAAATAAGACAGCCATTGCCTTTGCCCCCCAAATGATCTCTTGTCCAAAACATGAAGAAAAATGCACGTTTTCCTCCCTCTTCTCAAAGCTGTCCAGGGCTTTTCCTCTTCTTGCTTGCTTTAAAGCTTCTAGAAGCAGAAGTGCCAGTGCATGAAGTGGGAGGCTGTGCTCACTCTCACATCCAGTCCCATCCAGAATTAAAACTATAACAAAAATGAAGAAAACAGCTCTGTGAGATTTACAGTGCCAAGAGGGACATATAAAGTTTGGAGAAGCATCCAAAGAGATGTCAAATGGAACTTAATTGAACTTGGCTGTCATCACTAAATAGGACACATCGCTTTGAGCTTAATGGATCCTGCCAAGTTTAACAACAGATATTGTTGCTCTGTTCCTTGAGATGGTGATGGCGGTTTAACTGTCCATGAGTCACTGGGATAACAGTTATTGCTTGAAAAGAATGAGCAGAGAGGAAAGGATGTTCTTGTCTGACCGTGTGTCTGCTTTTGGTGCCATTAAAAAGCCAACGCCGGGCTAATGCTTGGGTATGATCTTTTAACAGTGGCAGCCCCAACAGCTTTGCAGAAGTAATTTGGTAAATCAGAATATTCACCTTTTTAAAATTTGTCTTATTTGTAATGGCTACAGAGCCAAATACATACACCTCCGTCTGTGGCAGCCGGGGAGCCTGAAATTAATAGCTCAAATTGAAGACATAAAGCACATGAACAAACCTGTTTTGTTTCATTTAGTGATATGATGACAGCGATGCAGTAGCTTTGGTAACACCCTTACCCTACTCAGAAAGGACCTTGGAAGAAACGCATGTGAGCAGACAGTTCTGAACTGGGTACTCAGAACTGCTCAGTAAGATCCCAGTGGTTGTTTCTGCAGACACCGTTGGCCAAGCATTCACTGTGTCTCAGGCCTGTGACCAGAAATCTCCTCCTGAGCTGTGCCTTACATCAAACCCACTTCCAACTGTGTGGGCACCATGAGCTCGCTGATCAGTGGATATGGAGGTGAGCTTTGCAATCTCCAAAGGCAGCTCAGCCCCCCTCAGCAACTACCATTAGTGACAACAGAGCCGTGGCCTCAGTGAGCCAAAAGGGAAACAACACTTTGGAATATTTCGTGATGGCAAAATACCAATAAAAAATGGACTGTCATAATCTACTCCTAACTAAATACTGACTGCCTGTGCCATGCTCAGCAAGAGCAAACTTGCATAAATATGATCCAGACCTACCAAATCTTGAAATACTCAGTGTATTCCCTTGAAAGTACCAGGGACTAATCTGCCATGCCCAGGGTAAGTGAACACACTCTTTTCCAGTTGTCCCATATTATGTAGCATTAATTGTCTTACAGTAAAATAGTGGAGCAGAATGAGTTACCTGACTGGGAATCTCACTTATTATTATAAGCATCTAATTTGTACATCTGTGCCTGTAGCCAGCAGACTCCCCTTGTTTAAATTGTTAGTTAATCTCCTTGTAGCAGGGAGAAAACAAAACATATTCATTTTATCAGAATTTTAAAAGGTGTCATTAAATACCCTTTACTCAAAAGAAAAAAGAAAGGGAAAAAAAGTCTCTGCAGGCGATGTACTGCACTCACAGAGATAAGAAGTGCTTTCCATATACAATCCATTTACTTTGTAGTTCACTTCTAATGGGCAGTTTGGTGAAAGGTACTTTCCATCATGCATTTAAAGCGATCCATTCAAAAGATAAGTAAATTGCAGCTGTTCATTAAACCCAGAGCTTCATGTTGTGCTGCAAACGTATATTTAACCAGGAAATGCTACTGTAGGCTCTTATTGTTGGGTTTTTTTCCCCTCTGAGATCTAGAAAACGTTATGATTCATCATCATTTACAAAAGTGTCTGAAAATTACAAGCCAACCACGACAGCAAAACAGTAGGTGCTTAGGGAAGTGAACACACCAAAGATCACTGCAAGTGTTTTCCATACAACTCTCTTGGTTGTTCCTTGTTTCTTTTGATCACTGTTTACAATACAAGCTTTCTTTAAGAGGAAACAAAGCTTTTGTGCTGACGTTATTGTACAGCCCATGTGCTGTAGCAAAACTACAAACTTTCTAGGAAGGGTTAAAGTAGGGGCCAAACTCTAAAGTGCATCATAGGGGAGCCTTAGGCTTGCACAGATAGACAGAAAGGCAGAACTTACAACTGTTTTTTTAAACTCTAAAAATGCCAGAGCTAATTTACACATGCAGAATTCTGCTGTCATTTTTGGTTTTAGTCCCATTTTCATATTAATGGAAACTCCACATGTCTTTCTCTGAATGGAATGCTCCTGGTGGGACTTTTGGGGCAAGCCAGTCAAGTTGTTTGTATATGGCAAGAAAGAGATGCCCTCTTTTGCCTTCCAGTACAAAAATTAAGCAAGCATCAGTATCCTCAGAGATAACATAACACGTCTGGGGATATGGTGATGAGGAAAAGGAAACATTTTTCACATTACTCAAACCTAAAATCTTGTCCTTCTCAATGACGAAGACCAACATAGCCCCACAAAAAGAACCAGGCATCCTGCTCTGCCTTGGGAACAGGATGAACACTGCTCAGTCCCTTTAGGATGTGAGAATCAGAGCCTTTTGGTAGAAAACTGACTTTTTGGCATAAATACCCCCAGTGAGCGGTGCAGTGATGCTGTGTATATCCCAGATGAGGACTGGGACTCTGCATGGCCTGTATGAATGTGGAGGAAAATGAGTGTGTGGGCTCTAAAATGAAACTCCACAATTTAATCACTATTTCTTTCATCTCCCAACAATATTGACAGCAGATATTTGTGTTTTTTGTGGAAAGTCTAATCTATTCACCTCTCTTTCCCAAGATCAGAGAGTGATGCCGTATTCTGGGAGGTGCAAATATTGATTTGACTGTGATAATTCTTAGTTTATGCCATGCCAGAACCTATAACCTTGGGCTTTTGTTCAGAGCTTCAATCAATGCTGGACATTTTATGGATCATTTATAATTTAGAAAACCCCCAATTTTTCACGTTGCTGGGACTCATTGTGAGGATACCTCTGAGTAAGAAGTGGGTTTTGTCTTGCCTTATAATCTTCTTTGTAAAGTTTTCAATATTTTTGCTTCTTATAGAGCTTGAAATACCTTAAAAATCAAAGCAAAACGAAGTCTGTCTGAGGATATTTCAGCATTGCCATTCCTACTTCCTCTTGACTTGAGAATATGCAGAGACAGAATAAATATGGGAAGTCAGCAAGAGAAAACCAAAACCAAAACCAAAACAAGCAAACAAATAATAATAATAAAAAAAATCAAATTCTTATGGAACCTTTAAGAAGCACTTGGTGCCAGTTCTGGGTAAAGATGGCCCCAGCCCAAAACATTACATATGGACCGCTCTGAATGAGGTTTTCATAACTCAGACTTTGGCCTGGATCACAGCTGCCCTGTGTTGTGTGTAGCTTCTATCATAGGCCAAAACAAGAACCCAGTCTCTGAACAACCCTTGGCTGGTGGGGGAAGGGTGCAAGGTCAGGTGAAGACCTTGGTTTTGTGGCTTCAGCCAGGCTCTGTCTGGAGGTGTCTAATGAAAAATGAAGGTCCATGATGAGTCCCTACTTCATCCTGGCTGATTCAATTATTTCCTTAATAATAATGAATCAGTAAAAAGAAAACTTGTTGAGAAGAAAGCTCTTAATTTATACTGTTCCTTTATTAATGTTGCTGTCTGGAGAACAAGCTAGAGAACCTCTGCAGCCACCAGTTCTGTGTGACTTTCCTACTAAGAATGAACTATTCTGTATGCAAACATTTTGTCTGCATGCATCTTACTTTCTCTGCCAGAGTATTGAATATTTAAGGAGGTGCAGAGCTGGAGAAAAGATGCTACATCACATTCGTGTTGCATTTTAGGTGGCTACAATTCCCCACAATTACAATTCTGCCTGAGAAAGCAGCATTGGAGACCACTACAGATGAGGCAGAGCCCACAGCTAACATTAATGGGAATAATTCACCCTGTAGAAAATAGGATTAGCAATGAAAGACCCAGAATTAGAGAGTCATGTACAAAACCATAATGTTAGTGGAAAGGAAAATCCCTTTCATTCTTCTGTAGTTCTGAAAATGATGAAGCAGTTTGGGAGAACAACTGTACAATGCAAGAGCAGATCTTGAGAAGTCAAGGTGGTTGGAAGGAAGGGAGAGAGGGAGAGCAAAATCTTGTGGCCCAGAAGCAACTGCAGTTGCTTTGGCCAGCAGCTTGGCCGGGGCACTGGGGAGAGGGATTATTTCACAGTAGCTGAGGCTGTGAGAAATTTCTTTGCCTAAGCATTTAATCTTGTGAAACTCAACTAGTGTTGGGGCTTTGCTGTAAATTTTAAGCCTTCACTGATTTACAGCTTCTCCAAGTCTGCCTGATGGTTCTGTGGTTTTGGTGGGAAGTCACTGAGTTTTGGTCTCAACAGCATGGAAGGTGCATTATGAGGAGAGTACAGGTGAGGAGGAAAGGAAAGAAATAAAAGACAACTCCCAGTCACCCCCTGGCTCATACTGAAGAGAATTAAACTGCTTTGCCCAATTTTGCTTTCCAACTACCAACTTAGACATAATTACTGCATCTTTTGTTGGTTCATTGGGTTTTTGTGCAGTCACTTTGTTCTTCATCACAGTCCATCAAAGTCCCATACAGTACTGTATGGAGAAAAATCACTTGAGGAACAATGAAGAAGGAAAAAATAGACTGTAACTTAAAAGACTTCCTTTGGTTCCAATAAACCATGATTACCATGAGCCCTTGTGCCAATTAAAACATCAAGAAGAGTATCAGCCACGCCTCAGCTGGAGGGGTATAATGTTATTAACAATATTTATGCCATCAACTGTAGATGATGTTTATTCTCTTAAAAGCTGTTTGTTAGTCTGCCCAGTTCAAGAAAAACTGTGAGAACTTTGGCTCCATAAATGCCAGCATTAGGTGATAAATAGGCTTAATACTTGGTCACATGCATGATACCTTCTATCCATTCACATTATGGGCCAAGCCTGCTCCTGCAGGTTTGCATCTGTAATTGATTGTGGGAGCTATTAATCATAGGTGTGTGTGATAATGTTTAGACATCTCTTTGATTCAAGGATGCTATTAAGGAATTAGACTGTAGTAGGGTAAGAGTTCGTCTCTGCAATTAATTGCTCCCGGGGTTTTGCAATCCATGATCAAGTAGTGGTGCAAAAATCAAAGACTGACTTAAAAAAATCCCAAACAACAACAACAACCACCCCAACTCCAGAGTGAAGTGTTCTATTCATAGTCCACATATTGATGTAGGCTATGAATATTTGCGTTTCATATGTACAATTTGTGAAACAAACGCTCAGGGTCTGTTTCAGTTTCTGAGTGTTGCTACTGGAGCTTGTAAAAGATATGATCAAAAATGGATAAGGTAACCAGGAGCACTCTGCCTCCCAGTAGCTAATTAGATTTCCCTCCAAGTTACATTTCAACAAGGACTAAAGTGTAACTTCAATAACTACTAGCTTTGGTCCTACTGTTCTGATCAGAATTACCTGATCCTATTAAAATTCACCTTAAATTTGGACTCTTGTTATAATCAGAAGACATCCCTGTAGGCCTGGTATTTCCTCATTTCCTAAGAGCTGCTCTTAAGGATGGTCGAGCTGAATTGGTTTTGGGGTAGAAAGTTGGGTGAATAAAGTGTCAGTTTTGAGCATTAGAGGTGGCTTTTCAGTCTTCAGGAACTGGGCTGGGAGATTCTTGGATTGCAAATGAGAAGTAAAACAAAACCCTTCTCCAAGTGCACTTGGGATCTTAAGGATCTTCTGATGTTTGACATGTGAAAGCATTAAATGCATTAAGACAAGATGATTCTAATGCATGCAATTAATTTTCACTTAAGCCAAACTCCTCCCAGTTGTTTAAAGTGACTTTTCAGACTTGAAGGTGTTTGAGGAAGGAGATTGCAACAAAAGTGGCAACTAATTCAATATTAGTTTTCTCAGGTCTTGTGCTGGGTTTTATACAAGGTTGCTGTCATTAATAAACACTGCCTTCCATCCCAGAAATAAATGCATTCAAGCCCAATATGAAATAATTTGGGGATTTTTGTGAAGTTCATTGAAATCAAATACTAACATGTTGTAGGCTGTTGTTCTTGTTATGAGACGTGATCTTGCATTTTGAATGTCTTCTCCTTCCCTCTGGGGGCCTTGCCATCAAGGTGATTGTACCTGCTTCCAGCACCAGACTAAGAGCAGTGGAGAAAATGGAACACAAGTGAGGTTTTCAAATTCCATTCTGGTGTCTTGCTGCCAAGGGAGCCTGCCGTGCTCAATTCAAGGGCTAATCCATGACCATCACTCTACTTCAATAATTGCAGAACATTAATGAGTCTGTTTCCTTATTACAGAGCTCAAAATAAAAGCATTGGCATTCCGATTTAGCAGGGAACTTTTAAAGTCTTAGCCCAAGGATTGTAAGAGGAATGGATTTTTTTTAATTAACTTTGCATTCAGAACTTGTGTTAAACCATCTGTTCTCATGCAAGGGGTGAGGGAGGGGGACGTTGGCCACAGATTTTCATCAGCGAGCTGTTAAATTAGTCTCTTTACTTCACAGAGCTTGTTTTATTCAATCTGCCTTTATTAAGAACACAGGTTTGATTCTGCAAGGAACAAATTCTTCTGGTTCTTTAAGGAAAATGTTTTTAAGCAGGGTTTTATTAGGTTGCATTACTGGATAAGCAATACAACATGTTACCAGCGTGAATCATCTGATTTACAGTGACAAGAAAGGAACTTAAAAAATACCCAGAGCCAAAACATTGGCTGGCAAGGGCTAACAGGGCCAGATTTGATCTACTTTTGCAAAGTTTTTCTGTTGCAATTGGTAGTAACTGTCTAGGGCTTTTACATATTTTGACTAAGTCTCTTTACTATCCCTAAATTAAGAAGCAGAGAAATTAGGGCCAGACTGTAAGTCTAACCAGACTGAATAGTCACAGGGAAGTCAGCAGGGCTGCTGATGGAATGAAGCACGGTCTGGGAGGAGGTCTAGCATGATTTCATCCTAAGAGGAAGAGACATACATAGGTCACCTTACCTTCACAGCCAGGACCTTACAGAAGACTTGGTCTTTTTCCCTGCCTCAGCCCTGCTAGCCCAGCTTTTGTGAAACCACTTGTTGTTTGTGAGCAAAGGGGCACTGACAAATCTCTGCTTTTGGAATTATGCAGCCTTCATCCAGACCAGGTGAGATATACTATACCTGAGAGACACGACTGAAAATGCTCAGCCTCTTTCCACTGCCTGCATTTAGGTCCTTGTTCCTTGCTACCCTCAATATTCTGATGGGTGACCTGGCAGGTAACTGGGAAGAGGCACAGAGAATATTGACAGAAACAGAAATGAGGTTTCTTAATGAGAAACAACAGGAGAAACCTGGCCCTAAGTCATATGTTCAGCTATCCCAAGGTCAAAGTTCACCTTCTCCCTGCCAGCCGAGGGCACCTCTTGCACTGAAGGCAAAGTGAGAGTGGTATGTGAAGATCTGCAGGTTCAAAGACATCTCAGGTAACCAAAAAAAGGGAAACTGAATATTTTCAGGTTTTTTAATTGTCATAACAAAATATAATCTTCTCACCAATCTTGACAGCTTTCAATCTAAGGATGTGTCTCTCAGTCAGTATCAGGGTCTGGCCTAGAATTAGCTCCTTTCCTGTATGGAGGTTCTAAAACTGAAATGAGCTTTCAAATTTGAAGTAAACTTCTGAAAGAACTCCTGAAACAGATGACTAGAACTGCTAAACCAAAATTCCCAGCTTTCCACATTTTTAAAATGTACAAACCCCTCTGCTGAATTTTCAAACTGTCTCTAGGCTTTACTGAAAACCCCCATCCCACCATAACGCCTGTGTGGTTTCAGCCTTCAAACTGAACTGAACTATGGAAGTAGAAGGAAGGTCACTCCCTGGAAATCAATTTATAACCTCACTGCTGTCCTCCTCAGCACATTTTCCCCCCAGCTGGATCCCCTACCTATCCCAGCTGAGTCTTACTGCCAAGAGCCAGTACTACAAACTGCTGTAACTGCAAAGAAAACTCCATAAACTTGTCCCTCTTTCGACTGTAATGAGAAGAATAAAAGGATAAACAAGTTTTGCAGCAAGAGTGTCCCTCTGGGATGCAATGATGAATGGTCATACCAGTAACAAGTGTCACTTGTTTAATCCCCTCATAACATATTCCCACCTTGAGGCTTGGATTTTATTTATGAAACAAGACCACAGTCAACCTATGGACTGGGAACCTACCACTGAAATGATGTTGAGAGCTGGCTGGGGAAAAATAACAGTCTTAATATCATCTCTTAGGCATTTGGACAACTCACTGAATATATTGGTTCAAATTAAATCAAGTACAGCACTTTTTAAATGCTTCATTTTGCATTCCTCTTGAGAAAAAACATCCTTAGAGTGAGCTTTTTATATGGGTTTACATGCAGAAGATGGCATACATATATTCGTATTTCAGACTCCATAGGAAAGACCTAAAGAAAGGAAAAAAAATCCACAGAGAGCTCCCAATTTGCCCTTCAGAGGGCTTGGATATCAAGTTTGAGCTTAGGAATTCAGTTCTCTTACCATGCAGTGAATTATTGCTGTCTCAGTTTCATGACTAACCATGTAGTTTTCCTTTTTGGTGGGTGCTTAGTCATTTGGGATGTTTGAGTTTGCTGCATCCTTTCCCTCAGAGGGAACACAGGAATCCTATTACTGCACACTGGAGTCTGCCTGTGCCAGCAGGCCAGGAGTGGCTTGGGAATGACAGTGTTGCCTTGCACACTATTATTAAAGGAATGATGACTACTAATTCTGAGAAGTCCTGGACATTTGACCATGCTTGGGAATGAATCTCCACCAATTTTCTCCAGAGCGTGTTGACCCTTTTGGCACAGAGAAAAACTCTTGGTGCAGCAGAACTGAGCAGCTTGAGTCTGAAATGGCAGGTTTGACTGGAACGTTCATTTTGGTAGCTATGGGATCTCAGGGAATTTGATGAGGTAGGGATCCTGTGAAAGACCACAAATCTATCCAAAACACTGCTCCATTAATCTCTCTCTCTGCTCCATCCATATGCAATGCAATCTGCTTGTTCCAATGTATAATAATGAAGGCTATGAAACCCCTGATTTTTTTTAAACATCTATTTGCATGGAATTTGAACCTTGCTACAAATAAACCATTAAAATTACATTAATAAACACCGGAAAGCAATAATGATGTGTTACTGCCATAGGAGGGCCAGTTAAACAAGTTAAAGGCTGACACAGTTTTCCAGATGCAGTGTTGCACAATGTGCTTGTTTACCTGGAACGTTTACTCTTTCCCTTTCCCTCCTTAGACACACACGTGGGACACCAAGGGAGAACAGTGAAGTGGGCTCAGAAATGCCAAACAGAGGTTACAATCTCCATTCCCTGCAGTTTTACCTGTAAGATCACACCCATAAATATCTTTTACTTGTACAACCTTTTCCGACCACAGAAATGTATCATCTTTTGGTAAACAGCTTCTGATATCTGAAAATGAGGATAATTGTATCTCACCTAGAGTTCTAATCCCCTTGGTTTATCCTCTTTGTACATATATATTCTGTTTATTTCTCCATTCTAGGTCTCATTCCTGTACTTTCCCATGAATCATGAGAGTTAAAAACAGGTTTTTCACCCCTTGACTTCATAAATCTATCCAGAACCTTTCTGTTCCTCTTCCCACTGAGTCATTTTAGCCCTTTAAATTTTACCTTGGAATCTTTCCTTTCCCTTTACTTCATGATGATGACTTCTTTACTTTATTTGTATAACACAGTCCAATGCTGAAGGTTAGGAATGTCCCTAGAAACATGGTTGGAATTAGGAATGAAGTTCAGGATGCCTGAGGAGAACAACAGCAGGGTTATGTCTGATTGATCTGATAATTTTTATTAATGGCAATTCCTACAGTGCTCTGAAATCAGCTACTCAGACAAGTATTCTGGGACCACGCCCTGAATTTGCCCTGTGTTTAGGAAGCAGACCCTACAGGGTCTTAAAATCATACAAGTGGGTTCAAGCTAAACTGCTGTTCAACTGATTTTTGACAAATCTAAAATGTATATGCTTCCTTTTTTAGATGGCTTTCTCCCCCTACTAATGTGGAAGGGACCAAATGAATACTGCAGGAATAAAGAAGTTGCACTGGCTCATCTGCAGTGGACTCACCCTGGCCCTCACCTCACACACTTTTAACTACACAATACCCTGGAGAACCTCAGTTGGGTTGAGATCCATCCATACTTTCATATCTTGCCAGTTAAAATGAAATGAGGCTAATTTAGAAAAATATAATTATATTTTAACAGATCAAAGATGGGTATAGTAAGTTGAACTAATTGCACTGAGGAATTCTGACCTATTTTCTTTGAACACTTACAAAAAATAAATTAGGTGAGTCAACCCCATTGCACAGGTCAGGTTCAAGATTCTTGACAACACTATTGCTGCCAATTTATGAATTTTTTGTAGCTACCAAATAAATTAATTTTTGTTCCAGGCTCAGCCAATTATTCCTGTGGGGGATAGGAATCCAAATAATTAGTATCTCCTACTTCTGTCCTGATGATTGCCTGAATCCAAGCATTTCTTTCTGCCAGTCTTGCTTCATGTTTTCTCCACTGAAATCTGAAGCTCTTGAGGTGGATGTAGATCAACAACTCCCCACAGATTTATTTATTTACTTACTTGCTGGTTAGGATCACAGAAGACTTCTCTCCAGTGAAATAGGGCTTAAGAATATATTATAGCTTACAGGATGCACCCAGTACCTAGGACACAAATTTTAGCCTTCCCTTCACAGGCTCAAATGAAAATGTGCTGAAAAGCAAAGGTGAACCTCTGCTTGAGCCTCCACAGCTCTGTGCCAAAAAATGGGCAGGAATCTCAGAGGGGAAGAAGAGCAACAAGATCATCAATGTGGCTGTAGCATGACTGGGTTTTTTCCTGTGGATTTGGAAGAAGATTTGATTTCTCGATCTGAATTATGTCCACTACTTTCTTCAATGGTAGTCACTGAATATGGGATCAATACTCTTCTGTTCGGTTTCTGAATCCACCTTCCCTGTGTTTTTATGGCAGCTGTTTTAGGAATTGTCTTTTCTCCCTTTACCAGTTCTTACTTTCTCATCTTAGGAGCAAAAATCAAGATTCAGCTCGGAGAATGCCTCTTTTTTTATTGGACCAGAATGGAAGTAGGAAAGGAGAGCAGATAGATGCAATGATTTATCTGGGTTATATCTTGCCATATCACCACAGCAGCTTCATTCCTTGGCACTGTAGGTACGGAGAAAGGCAAGAGACAAGGCCTGGACTTTTGCTCTCATTTATTGGTTGTTGTATTTGTTTAGTTGTAAGCACAAACCATTAATTTTTCACGACTCCTAATTCTGCTCCAGTTACAGAGAAAGGCCACATCTCCCTCTCTGTATCTACCTGGTCAAAAAGTCTATGAATCTTTCTACTCCCACTTCCTCCTTCACCTCTCTTGTCTCCATTCCCTTAGGGTCCTCGCTTCTACTGACTGACCTTTACAAATGCAACAACAATAATTATCCTATAATTAGACACTCTAAGTCACGTTGTTGCTAAAGCTGTCAGTGTGGGATGGAAGCAAGCAGTGCTTAAGGTAAGAGTTTAAGGCTCCTTCTCCATTGTATCACCAGAGGTATTTGTGCCAAGTCCTTGGCATTTCATTAGGTGGTTGTTGGGGTTCCCTTCTAATTGCATCTCATAGGTTAGTGATTGCTGTTCATGACTCAGTGGTTGTGTCTCCAGACCACAGAGACAGAGAGTAAAGGACATTCAGGGCTTCATCAGATTTTAAGTTCCTGCTGTCATTATGGCCATCAACAAATTAAACCATCCAAGCCCATCATGCCATCCAAATGGCATTAGAGGTGCACCTCAGTCTTCTGGGTGTCATCCCAGAGCCCGGAATTCAAAGGTTTGGTTCAGGCAGGTAGCAAATATGTGCAGCTTATGTGAAATCCAAATACCCAACAAATCCTTCTTGGCATTAGTAATACCTCTGAAACCATAATTCTCACTGTCCCATCAGAACAAGTAAGACATTGAAATGTTCTTGTAGAAATACCCCAGCTATGCCAAGGTTTGGAAGCACAGCCCTGGATTAAAGACATAAGGCTTGTTTTGTCCACCCTTTGCAATATAAGCACTCCACTTCAATTTCTCAGCAAGACATTGCATATAAATGCAAAGAAATATAGGAGTTCCTTGGGATTAGTTGGGATTAGAGGCATTTTCCCATTTTCCTTTTTTTCTCTTGTCTGTGGTGTTCACAATGGTTGCAGCATAACAATCCCTCAACCCCAGCTCTGACTTGAAATGTGTAGCAGAGTTTCTCTTCTCACTCACTCCATGGCTGTTTCTTCTTCCACCATTTGCCCTGTAAAAAAAAAAAAAAAGTTTTTCTTTTTTATTCCCCCAGTTCAATTTTGTCTGGACACTGTACCTCAAGTGGTGCCTGCAGAAATATACAGGATGAAATATCTGACTTTATCTCTTTGTTGTCCACGTTTCAGTGTCTTGCTGCTTGGATTAGTTACCCAAACCTCAGTGAAAATATTACTAATAAAATCACACATTCATGTAATACTCTGCCTCGGTACCAAATTTCTTCTGGCTCTTACTTACGCTTGCATTATTGATAAGCATCAGGCAAAAGAAGGGTCTCCAGGTTAAATCTATATTGCTTTGAATTTCCCTTCTATGCTTAACATCAGACGCCACCAACACATCTTGAACTGATTTAAGGCCCTGGGGTGTTACTCGGTGCCATTCAAAACACAGCAAGCCACTTTCCATGTGCTGGGGCCACTAGGGCTCGTTAGAATGGCATTTTTAATAAAACTTAAGTGTAACTACAACATTTTGCGGCTCCACTCTCCAGATAAACCACTGCGTACGTCATTCCCCACTTCACCTCCCCGTTTACACACCCACTAGACTTTTGACCAGCCGGCCAAATTCATTATGGGTGTAAATCTATTGCAATCAATAACATTCCTTCTGCTTGACACTTATTGTAGGCAAAAGTTTCCATAGGGTTGTTTGCGTGTGTGTCTTTTTTTACCTTCCTATAACAAATTAAGTCTTGAAACAAAGCCCTGAATGTTATTATTCAGGTGAGGCAATGCAGGAGCATTAAAAACACTTTGGTTTTAGATGCAGCTGTTCTATGTTAGAGTTGTTTCTCGTCCAGAAAAGGCTAAGCTTGTTATTAGTGCTTGTAGATTTTCCTTTTCATTGCATAAAATTAAAAAAAAAATACACTTATCCAGTGCAATTTCTTCTAGGCAGGAATATATTCAGGGTTCATAAAAGAACCCTCTGGTGCTGGCTAGGGTATGACAGGCAAAAAAAGCTTAAAGCCAATGGATTAACTCATTGTCTGTGCTACTGGCTGAAATCAGATTCTGAAAGCATCATCTGCAATGCACAGAGACAATCCTAACCAGCTCAGTCAGGATAGAGTTTCTTGGGAAGTTTCTCCACGTGAATTGGGGGGTGGGAGAACTGGAGGGGAATGACTTCACCAGGAACTTCAGTTACTGCCTTTCCAGCAGAAAGTTTTGCACTGTTTGTTGCAGATGGTAAATCTCTGCATCTCCTCCTGGCAGGTTTCCTCCTCTGATGATACCTCTTAATGAAGCCTGTTGTGTTTCTGCTTTTAGTTTCCTGGCCTTGCTATTACACTCTGTGTGTCACACGTGTGACAAAAGAATCAATACATGGATTCCCTGGAAATGAATCACCGTGTAGTCTGTGGGATTCAGATAAATAGTCTGAATCACACTTTCTTCACTTCTCTAGATTCCCATTTCAAACACACTCTACAGCCCCCTGAGGACAAAATATTGCTCTTCCCAAGTGGTTTCACACTGATCAGCAAAGACCCATGCTGACGTATTTTTCATACAAATACTGTTTTTTGCTTCCTCCTGGGTTCTTCCTTTACCTTCACCAACCCCTGGCAGATTCTGCACAGTTAAGTTCTTCGTCAAAGACTGTGTTTTAATGTACAGATAGCTACGTATGTACAGCTCCTAGCAGAGTTTTAAAGTATTACAGTAAAAAATATATGAGGCTGATTGTGTGGTGGATGTGCTGTTCCCACTTCTTTTCCATCAGAAGCCTCTCCCTGCTGCTCTGCCTCAGCTGACAGGGGAGGGAGGCGTGAACGGCGTGGCAGGGCACACAGCGAGGCAGCAGCCAGCACCGTTCCTGCCAGCTCACACAGTCTCCAAGCGATGCTGTTTAATACCAGACCAATGAGGTGAATAAAACCTACAAAACTTTATAGTGTGTAAATTACTGTTGCACCCTGCCCTCTGCCTCCACGCTGAACTGCCTGCACCAGGGATGGATAAATGAAAACAGTCCCTTTCCATGCGATGGCAGAAGGACTTCCAGGAGCTGGAGGAATTACTGGGCAGTAATATAGGGATGGAAAGCAGCAGAAAATGTCCCAAGCAATTCTGGCTCTTGACACCTCATCCTCTGAACATCCCACTCCCAGGCACTTTTGGAAAGAGACTGTGCTGGAGAGCCTTGGCTCCAGGCCACAAGTCTCCTGCTGAAGGCTCAGCACCAAGAGCCATAGGGCTGAGCAAAACTGTCACCTCTGAGAGTGAGAAAGGAGACAAAGCAGCAAGTAGGGACAACAAACAGCTAATTTAGGGCTTAGAGCAGGATACAGCAGCGAGGAAAATAAAGGTGCTTTGGACAGGGGCTCTGCTGGAGGCTGTGCACCACCAGGACTGTTGTTTTGCCTCTTGGCTTTCAAAAATGTCACTGTTGTGCAACCTGAATAGCTGCTGGCCATCCCATATCTTACATATTTGAGAAGACTGGAAAATTCTGTTTCAGAGTATCCTAAACTACTGAGGGAACATGCCATTTTAGACAGGCATCTACAATTCAGCTCAACACATGAGCAGCCCTGGCAGCTGCAGTGTTATCTTTGGAGCCACTGCACAGTCTGTCAAATTGAAAACACGACAAAACATCTGAGTAAATGCTGAAACTTTTATGATCTCTTGGGGGGAAAAAGAAGTTTCAGATAGAGTAATCTGATGAGTGTGGTACAGATGGAGAGATAGACGATGCCTGTTAGAAGATGCATATGCATGTTATAAAATGAGAAGGTGGATCTGGCTCCCTATTTACAGTAAGATCTCCGAGAACAGATTCCTTTTAACTCTTCGGTATCCTGTTGCTGTAAATATGACCTGAGCAAAGGACACATTCTGAAGCAACTGCTGGTGCTCCACATATTTGGGAGAAGCACATGTTTCCAAAACCTGCTGTTGAGAGGGGGTGGTCAGTCTGCCTTTAGCAAATGATTTGCTTTATAGGTGTTATTTCATTTTTATATACCACAGTTTCCCTGTTTTGTAAGACAGCAAAATCAGTTGCATCATCAAGTGCTTTGGTATTAAAAAAATGTTCTATCTAGGGAAAGGTTTCGCTGTTCTCATATTTCTGGGTGCATAATAGGTCACTGCAAGTTTGAGGAAGCTTACTGAGGTGTTAGTTAAAAATAGTTAATGATGTATAAAAAATGTAACTCAGAAACATCCAGGGGCTATGTTTTAAAAACAGACGAATGCACAGCTATAGGAAGTAGCAATTGTTGCTGATACTTGCTGTAGTGTGGTATTTCAAGAGCTACAATCAGGGCTGGTTCTGCTGAATCCAAGGGAATTGTAAGGGCTCAGCATGTTCCAGGATCAGGCCCAGATCCTTATTTCAGAGCAAAGGGAAGGAGTGATTCCCAGCATCAGCTCCTGCAGACGTGGTCTGTGTAATGGGGACTGCGTGCAAATGCGCATCTCGCACACAATCAAACAGTTGTTCTGCTGAAACTGGGCAAAGGCAGAGAATCATCAAGTTAAAGGTCATCTCTGAATCTCTCATTTTCCTCTGTTCTGCCCTCCCTGGAGCCCCTGATTTTGTCTCCAGACTTTCTGGGAATCCTGCTGGTCGCGTGCTCCTGCCGCTGCACCGGCTGCATTTCGCTTATGAGCAAAGAGGTTCTCATGTAGACACTTTGCACAGTCAATTAGTAAAGTAATTGAGTACTCTTTGGGATGAAAGGTGTAATACACACACACGATTATTCACCATTTTCATTACATGCCATATCCGGGAAGCTGCTGGAATGGAATGCATCTAGACACTTCACAATGAGGTAACTCTGAATGACCTCCTTTTCCTCATTTACATCTGACTCAGTACCATTTGAATACTGTGCTTTATGTGTGATATTGCCTTATTACTTTTACAACACCCAGAAGAAGACAAGAAGAGCCGGCAGGTCTCTGCCCTCAAGAGGTTGTTTTATCTGAGCGAAAATGAGTGGAAGGTAATACACAATAGGGAGGAGGTGGGTGGAGAGCTTGAGATGGTTGGACCGGAGTATAATCATTATTATTAAAGTCCTTATGGATATCATGGGAGAAATTAGTCTTAGGTAAGTATTTGAATGGAATGAGACCAGCTGCTTAGCAGGCCAGAACTGGGAGGCTGTTTAAGCAGAGAAGGGTGGTGTAGGGAAAAGATTGGATATACATACTAATATATATATATATATATGTCTATATACACATTTTATATATAGGGTTATATAGAAGATGATATCACTCAGCCCAGTCTGTAAAGACAGGGCTAAAATGGATGTCACACCTTCTTTTTGGAAACAGCCCATCAAACATGGTTTTTTTGAAATTGCTTGTAAACTTTTAGGATCAGATTTTTGGGGGAACTGGGTGAAAACTGGCTGTATCTAAATGTCAGCATTTCGAAAACCAGCCCCTCAAACACTTGTGCTTCAGGAGGTTGCCTGGATTGTGGACAATGAGGAATTGTTTTGCTGTCTGTTTTAGATGTTTTGCTTTGGTATCCTCATCACGCTTAAAAAGTGCCAGTTAAAAATACTGGGCTCCCGAGCTCCTGAATCCTTTGCCTCAGTAGAGCACGACATCCAACACTAAAGCTCTCTCTTGTGGTCCTCCCATGCAAACACAAGTACTTCATTAGAGGTAAAGTCTGTGCAGAAACTACTTCGGCAAAACACAAAGCTCGTGAGGAGTTGAGAAATCATGTCTTAATTTTCTGTTAATTAAGATGACAGTTTCTATTCCTAATTCTAAATGGAGGATGTTTATTATGGAAATTATTGGCAACTATGACTTTTCTAAACCAAATCTGCTACTAGGAGAAAATTTCCTTCCTTTAAATAAGAGGTCACATTTTTTCAGCTATTGCTGAAACATTAAAAAAGCTGATTCAGGTGCTTATAGACACAACCTTCCCACTTGTGCTTGAATATCCAGCTTCCACTTACCAGTGTAATTTTGTCCTGGCTTTGATTTCCTTTGCTGAAACCTCTCCTTTGCATTTGTGTGTGGAGCCTCTGCAGCCACGAGGGCCGGGAGAGCCTGGGAACAGCAGGAAAGCGCTGTACGATGAATATGGAGAACAACTGGACACCCATTAGTTTTGCAAAAGCAGAACCTGTTCCCCGCGGATGAAAGCTGGTTCATAGGACATTTTTCTGACAGGGAGCACTGTCTCTGCTGATTAAGAAATTGTGTGATCAGATAGTGAAAGTCACGGTGAGCTGCCGTGTCATCCCCTGGTGGTGCCGGTGCTCTGTGCCGCTGGGAACCCGGCCCCATCTGAGTCACTTTGTTCTGGCACCAAGCTGGGTTTGCGTTTGGCCTTTCCCTGGCCAGAGGGGAACTGGGAACAAAACTTTACGAATAAATCTGGCTTCGCTTACAGATGCTCCCTATAAATGCCCTGGGGTGGTCAGAAAGCCTCCAGGGGCTGGGAAGCAGGGGCTTCCCTACTGCGTGGAGGTGAAAAGATCCAGCTACCACTGGCCTGAGCAGTGTCCGTCTCAGGTGGGGCTGCACAGCATGGTGGTGAAGGCTGTCTGCCAGCCCATGTAGGGAATGTCTCGCTTGGTGAACATCCTTTCTGAGCAGGGACGAGGTGCCACTGGATTCGTTTTTACTGCTGGTGATAAGAAAAATGAAGGGTGGAAAAAAATCTTCCAGAAGTTGTCAATATTTTCTTGCAGTAACACAGCAAAGAAGATGTTCTGTCTGGACGATGAGCCAGGAGATCAAAGCTTGTGAGCCTGAGCAAAGGGACAAGGAAAAGGTTCCAAAGTGGCACATGGGGCAGGTTTTTGGGTGAGGTTCAGGCCTTGGAGATGGATAGGGGGAAGCAGGGCTGTTTTTCATAGGGTATCACAACCCACCAGCCAAGTGTCTCTGTCCCTGTCCCAGGTCCCTGCTGCAAGTCCCCCCACTGGCTTCAATGACTGGTGTAAAAGCTGCTGATCCCAGACTGAGCAGCCTCAGGGATATTGGTTTTGTCCCATTCCTGTAGCTCCCACCTTTACAGTCAAACACAGGTCACTTTTCTTCTGAACATACAATCAATTACATAAAATTACGTTGATATTATGATCCCAGCAGCTCTCAAACAGAAAATTTCATACGAAGTTTGGGACTTCCAAAACTCTCTGTATGCTGTGGAATTCAGGGGAAAAACAACATTTTCAATATTTCAATATTTTATTATGTATGTTTCAATTCTAAAAGAATTTTCTGAGCATTGAAATGATATGGACTTACTCCTTCATCTTCTTTTGTTCTTTTTTGTTATTCCAGATGAATGGTATTTGGATAATTTCCCTTTTTCTGCTTAGTATTTGGTGAATATTCTAAACTTGACCAATTTTGCAAAGTTAGAGAGTGACCAAGTAAATAAAATGAAAACAAATAGTAAGATCATTTTCTCTCTTGATACTGGTAATGCAAAAATAAATTGTGAAGGTTAGATTTTGACAAAGAAAACCCAAAGATATGTTCCAAAGATATTTTGGCTGTTTTCCAAAGGGTCATTTTAACTAGAAATAAAAGCATTTTAAGTAGAAAATTTCAAAGAGCACTAACTACCTAAACTGTCGAGGGGTCACCTAGCCATGAAGGGAGTTAATTTTTTTAGATGCAAACCCAGGCAGGACCAGGCTGAAGTTTGCCTTACTGCAAAGCTGGTTATTAAAACTCATTTTATTTTGAACAAGGTTTGTTGGGTTTTTTTCCTCTTATGTTTTGAAAGAAACAATAAATTTTCCTGGACAATTACAAAGTGACAATTCTAAAGGACTTGAGGTTTGTCAAATGAGTCCAGGTTTACCTGTGACTGCTTTGAATCGCTCCTGCTTTGTTAGAAAGGAACAATTTAAAAAAACAAGTTGTTTTCGGAGCGTCATCCTCTGAATCATTGGCTGCTTTTAATGACAACTAACAGCTAAATTGGGCTGGCAAGTGCTTATTAAGGGTGAGGAAGCCCTGAGCCTCTGCCAAGGCTGGATTTTTTTCTTCTGTTGATGCAAAATGCAGTAATGGATGATCAGGAATGGCTTAACACACAGGGGCTTGATAGTGGGGTTACGAAAACAGAGCTAACAAGCATGAAAAAGGAAAACTGGGAATGCTGCTAATGTCTTTTAAAAATTAAGGCAGAATGAAGGGCTTTCTTGATTAAGTTTCTTTAGAAGTTAATTTACCAAAACATTCAGTTAAGAAATGTGAAAAAGAAAATGGTAAGTCCCCATTATTGTGACAAGATTTATTTTTTTTTACCCAGAGCTGCAAGTTAAAATCCTCCAAACTTGTTGAGAAAGAACCACCCACAGCACCAATAGACACCAGTGGACAGTCCGAGTTGTCAGGTCTATAATGCTCTGTGGACTTCAGACCAAGTCCTCTGATGTAAAGAGGTGATTTTCAGGAGGCAAGGGAAAATAGGCTTTGAACTTCCCAAATGCCAAGCCATGTCTGTGAGCTGGGTGGGTCTGTGCTGCTGTAACCACACAGACACTGCTTGGGGATCCAAGGCTGAGACTGGCAGGCACAGAACAGGCAGAGCACAGGACTGCTGCTGAACTCTGCTGAAAAGCTTCAAAACCAAACCAGCACCTGGAGAAATGTCTACTATTATGGTATAAATTTATTCTGGTCCTGATCTGTAGCTGGGGAAGTCAAAAGGATCTATCTTCCAGTCCTCTACCTGCAGTCATGTGTATGTGACAAATATCTGCTCCCCAAAAATCCATACCCTAAACAAAACAGAGTAAAGGAAAATCAAATGAGAAATCAAAACCTACTATTATAATAAAACCTGTCATTGTCTAGTTGTAAACATGCCTTTATGCCCTTGCTTCAAGCATTTTTTGTTCCTTATGAAACAAAATCTCAAACCACAGAGATGTGATTTTTACATGAAGCAAATGATTTTTTTATAAAGGTCTGAATTTTTTTTAAGTTGTCCCAAGACCTTCTACACAATTTTCCTGGAAATGATTATGAATGGCAGGGTTAACAAAAGAGCTTACAAAGGATTGCTACAGCTATTATTAATACATATATTCAGCCAGACATATGTTTGGATAGGAGATCTGGTTTTTCTTCTTTGTCCTGCAACACCCCATGAACAACTCACGTGTGTTGGTGGATTGTCGTGCTTGCTTAGAAAAATCCATAGTTCATATTGAAAAACTAGTCCTTGCGCTTTGCTAGAAATGAAAGAAACTGCAAGAAAACAGCTGTAAAGTTGAGGAAAGGTGATTTAAATTTACCAATAACATTGTCTTCATAGCTGTTGACTTTTGAAAGTATGAGCGTAATGAAAGGGAACATTTCCTTGGTTTCATTCCCTCGTGTCATTCCTCATCATAATGTAATTTAAGTGCTGCCTTTTATATTGTTGCTTTGCAGGTTGCCTGTTTTTAAAGGTGCACTGTCACATAAAATCAAACAATGCTTTACCTCTGCAATGAATAACACTTCCAACTACTAAAACTGATTGTTAAAATGTCATGTTAGTTCATTCCATAAATCACCAGTGAAATCCTGACCTTACTGAAATCAATAGAGGTTTGCCACCAGATCCCATGGGGCCAAAATTCAGCCTCCAGGCTTGATGAATATCCAGAGTGAACAATATCCCCAATTACTTTCTTAGGTTGGGCAAGTGCATTCCTTGTTCCCATTCCTTTTCTGCTTTCCGAGTCCCTCACATCTTCAATAGGGTTCTTGGGCTGCTGGGCCGTCAGTCTGATGGACTGCCAAGAGTCCAGGGGATATATCAGTAGTGAGGAGCTTCATCCTGCAAACACTTCAGCACATACAGAGCTTTATCATAGAGGTGATTCCACTGGAGCCATAGGCCAGCTTTGTCATAAACAACAGGGCTGTGGCTGAGGTTATTACCCGTTTTACATCCATGTGTCAGATGCAGAAACAAAGCACAAAATGTTTTCTCTTTTCATTTACTAAGAGAGTGAGTAATAAGCTCGGTACTTATTTCTGTTGCTTTAGACAATGAAGGGAAAATATTTTGCTCTTTGTTTTTGCCCAAACCACTCTAATTGCCTCCTGGAAAGTCCACTTCATAAAAGGAAAACACATTTGAAACCATAGCTGGTAAGTTCATCACTCAGAGATTGAAAAAGCAGGGTTTGTTCCTCTAATCAAGCTTTCCAGGTTGATGTGTTCACTACAGTGTGTTTACTCATGCTTCATCTAATTTAGCTTTAAATAGCTATCATATGTCTATTTAAGACCATTCTTCAAAAATTAGAAAAGAGCCTGTGAAAAATCTTCCAATTTTGCCTCCCTATGCCTCTTGCAAGTTTTGGCTCAAACTTAGTGGTTTATACTCCATTGCACACAAGCTTTAAGGGTGAGAGTGGGACCAGGAGAAAGCTGCATGTCACATCAGGGCATTAACCACGGGTCTTCCCTTAGGGCCATCATCCTGGGAGCCAGGCAGTTTGCCTCTCTGCCTCTCTTTGCTCCTGTTTCAAAAGCACGATGCGAGCAGCACCCTGCCTCAGAGTCACCTGGCAAGCAAGGTGCCGAGGGGCAGCGCTGCCGGGACTCCTGCAGCTACGCAGGGTAGAAGTGTTCGCTTTAAAACGCTTTTCAACGCAGGTCTGGGGGCTTATTTCATTGCCGTCTCAAAGCCTGGAATCAAACACAGAGTGTATCGGATGTCTCCAGCAGCAACTAAACTCATGCACTCTTGTAAATCTCCCTCGTAATCCCCCTGCTGCTGACACTTTATTAGCCAGGCATTCCGGCCTGCGCTTTACTGGGGCACCTCTAAGTGATTGCAGATGGGATTGCTGTGCTAGGGTTCAGATGTGCTACCAAATAGCTGTCTTCATATTTTCCATGCTTTGCCTCATTTGTCAGATTGGCTTTAACCCTGTTGTGCTCAGGATGTTTCCTACCTCGACTAAGGAGCTGAAGGTGGACTGGACACCTAAGGAAATGCTGAGTGTTTTCATGGGTGTGGAGCTACTCCTCTCTACCGTACCAGGGAAACTCCTTGAGCTTAAAAGCTCCTGCACTGAATCTCCAGCAAGAAAGGCTGATCAGGGTGAGGAGATATGTTAGTTTTCAAGAGCACATGAGTGCTGGGAAGCTGAATTGCACAGAGCTGCCCAAAGCAGCAGAGGAAAGAGATGGCGAACCTACACCACGTAGTTTACTTGGCTTAGCCACAGCTCCAGCTCCAGCTCTCAGCAGGTCTCGCTAGCACACAGGGAAAGCCATTGGCTGAGATAGAGGAAGTTTTTGGATTAATAGTTCCTAAGAATGCCATGTTAACAAAAATACATTGCATCCAGACATCAGTCTGGCTTGTGACACCCAGCGTGACTGGGTCTCTGCTCTGAGCTGCACCACGTTTTCAGCCCTGGGTTGTTGCTGGAGGATGAAACGTGATTTGCCTGCAACCCCTCCTGCCAAGGTGCCTGCAGTGGGGAGAGCATGTACAGCACTGTCTCATTTCCCATCCAGTCTTAACCAAAGCATCTCTGAGCGCCTACATGGGAGGATACTGAAAAATCGATATTTTTCTCTCTCCATGTCTTTCAATGAGAAGGACCTTTGACAGATACATTCCTGCGGAACACACGCTGGAGTTCTGGGCTGCCCAACTGGTTCTTCCAATTTTATGCTGCAAATCCTGCCTACTGAGAACAACGTCCATAGTGCTGGGCTGAAAAAAACGCAGTGCCCCACAACTCTTAGCAAAGTAGAATTGGCAGTACACTCAGTGTTAATTTTGTTTTTCTGTTCAAGTGAAAACCAAATTAAAGGTCTGCACTGCTTGTTTTTCTGAAATAATAAATATGACATGGAATGTGTTTATCCATGTGATGACCTCACTTGACTAAGGTAGTGGGAATTGCAGATGGTATCTTTAACAGCTCTTAGTAAGGAATGGCTTTTAGGATTTCAGGTTGGAGAAGCAAAGTTGGGTAAAGGAAGTGGTGTTAGAAATTCCCTGGAGATGAGCATACATTCACAGTGGTATCCAGTGAATCTCCTGTCCCAGCATTATAATATTCAGCATATAAATAGTTTAAAGAAGGAATTTTAAAAATCAAGGTACAGGACCTGTGTATTTTAAACCATTAATTTATTTAATTGCTATGCCTGAGAAATGCTTGCTGCAACCATTAAAATAATATAAGGAAGGCTCATAATTGCCTAGTGAAATGTATACAAGTGTTTTTATAACAGCTATTTTCTAGAAGCTCTGATTTCTCTGGTTTAATTGAGTGTAATAAAGACAGCAAGTCCATGACAGACAAGTTGTGTCACCTGTGCTTCCAGATGGGGCACAGTATGAAAGGTTTGCTCATCCTGATTATTAGCTTAGCTATATTAACCCACATTGCCCAGAGTAACCAGCTGCCTATCAAGCCAGAGCTATGGGAATTTCACTTGTGATTCATGCTTTTTCCAGCCATCCAAACAAGCTCTGCTAAGCTGCTTTACTCCATAAACCGGACTGCACAAGTAATATGATGAAAAGCATCATAATTTATATCCTGAAGAACATATGCCTTCCATATTGATACGTTAGCAAGTCCCAGATCCCGGCTAAATGGTTTGGCCAAGTTAGGCATATGTGTTGCTGTGGTTAATACGAATTTGTTCTCTACATATGGGCAGCAGTCTGATCTCACATCTTGTACTCAACAAGACTTACTGTATTATCATGGAGGATTAAATACACATAAATTAAACATGCAGCCAACAGTGGCTCTTTTATTAGGAGAACATTGTTAGTGCATTATTACAGCCAGATTTTCAAAGGAAATTAGCTCCCAGCTAGACTCCAGAAGAAGCAGTCTTGTTTTTAAAGCAACTCGACATTTTGGATGCTGAGCTCCTGAAAATTCGGCCATGAGTATCATTCTACTCCACCACTCCCCTCATCATAGCTGACTACGAGATCTTCAGACATTCCTTATGAGCCTGTATTTTAATAGTTTTCCATGAAGACATATTTATTCACGTTGAGAGGCGAAAACATTTTCCAGTATTGCAGGAAAGTGGGAAGCTGGTGGTATCTTCTGCTCCTTTCTTATGAGCTAAGTACTTCTGTGTTGGGGTTTGGAAGTTGTTAACTCGTCTATCATTGGTTTCTGTGTTGCCATGGTTATTATATTGTCTCATTGCATTGGCCAGCTGAGTAGCCAATCCCCTCCTTCCCCCAGCTGCCTATATAAGCTGCGGGAGATTTGAATAAACTCTCTTTTTCTTCGCTGCTGCATTCCGGGTGTGCTGCGTGGTTTCTGTCTCCCCGCCGTCTGTCCCTGCCACGAGGGGCGGGCGGCGGGGGGGTGATCTCAGCCCTGAAAACCTCCACAAATTTGCCGGCAGGACCCCCTCCAGAGATACTCCTCTAACCTTCAACAGATACCCTAACTTCTACACTTCTGATCTCTATAATCAAAGTTTTATGTAGGCATTTTCTGGTGTTGTGAGCTGAGTATTTATTAGCTCCCAGTCCACGAGTTGTCCTACCAGCTTTCTGGACCAATTATCTATTATACAGCTACAGGAAACTGAAGAGGGCTGAAATTTTGCAGTGAATTGCTTTGAACATAGGTATCACTGCCTTATGCTCCTAGTTAGAAGAACTTATCATCTGTATGTTAATGGTCCTTAACAGCTCTTGGTCACTGATAATTTTTCCTTAGCTGAAAAGATAAAAAGTTTGTGTATTTGGTGCAAAATATTCAGCTGTACTTTTTTCTAGGTTGTGGTTTCTTTAATATTGCCTTTTGGAAAAAGGCCATTTCTGGTAGGATGGAAATTTGCCTATATAGGGAGCATCTGATTTGAGGTCTCACCTCAAAATACATTAAGATGCTGGAAAATGTCCAAGGAAGGGAGCAGAGCTGGGGCAGGGTCTGGAGAGTCAGTCCTGTGAGGAGTGACAGAGGGAGCTGGGGGGGCTCAGCCTGGAGAAAAGGAGGCTCAGGGGGGACCTTCTTGCTCTTTACAACTCCCTGACAGGAGGGGGGAGCCAGGTGGGGGTCAGACTCTGCTCCCAGGGAACAAGGGACAGGACAAGAGGAAATGGCCTCAAGCTGTGCCAGGGGAGGTTCAGGTTGGACAAAGGAAGAATTTCTTCACTGAAAGGTCTGTCAGGCATTGGAAGGGGGTGCCCAGGGTGGATTCACTATCCCTGGAGGTGTTCAAGGAATGACTGTATGTGGCACTCAGTGCTCTGGGCTGGGTGACAAGGTGGGAATCAGTCACAGGTTGGATTCAGTGACCTTGGAGGTCTTTTCCAACTTTAGTGATTCTTTGATCTCTTAGGAATATGTCAGTGCAAATTGTGGGCTTTTTGTTTCTATATCATTACTGTATGGCTTTTACAGAAAAAAACCCAGCAAGTTAGTGATAGTAAAGGAAGATTATTTATCTCACTAAAAATTGATCAGCTCTGTGTGATCTGAGTGAAACGTGCTCGTGTACAATATGGCACCTACATATGGCAGATATGAATAATGGCAGTGCAAAGTTAAAAGGTAATATAATCCATTTTGCTTAGATATTTTTGAGGCTTTGGGGGTGTGTGGGTGGGTATTATTTCACATGATTGAGCTCTGGTCCTGCAAGATATTACAAACAGGTCACCAGCATAATGGATCTTAATAAACGTGTTTCCTTAAGATTTTCCATAATTATTGTTGGATCTACTTTTGCTCTTATGTCAGCAGAAAATGGGATGAGAAGATTTAAGTCCTGCTGTACCTGGGGAACAAATGTAAAATTGCTTTTCTTATTTATGCAAGTTTTAAGCAATGATTTCATACCTGAGGAACACTCTCCAAAGCCTGTCAACAGACCAGAAAATGCCATGTTCATAAGGAAAAATCTCAAAATTTTCCACTTTTTTCAGACCTTCTTCCTTCACATTTCCTGCTTTTTTTTTTTTTTTTTACCCTTGTGGCCTCTGTTGAGAAGCATTGGGTAATGCCTAACCTAAATGTTGCTTTAGTCACACACCACTAGTCACCCAGAAACCATCGAATGTTATTAAACTGCCGTCATTTCTCCTTGGGTTCCATCAATTATCAAGACTAATGGTGGAAGGGTTCAGCCAAGGTTAGAGCATGTGTATGTCTCTGGGCCATGGGGAGCTCTGTATCATTGCTCTGAGCCAGCATAGAAGGCACTGTGGATTTGGTTGCTCCCGGGGCCATAAATCGAGGAAAAGTGCAAGTTCCAGTGATTCTCAACTCTCCCTGTAGAAACAAAGAGGGAAAGAGGAGAACCACCAACTAATGTCAGCAAAATGTTTTTCAGAGCCATGCCCAGCAAATTCACTAATTGCAACACATCATTGAGCTTGTTGTTATATTGGTCCATTTCATCCTTATTTATTTGATCATCTTTTCCATTTCCCTTTTGAAATGTTTTCTTCTTTTCTGCCTATTTCTCCTCCCATCACTGTCATGGCTCTTCAATTTGTTGCTCTTCTGGCCATACTAGACAATCTCTGAGCCCCAGGACTGTGAGAATGTGGAGGACAGAGGAGCATCTGGAAGGGCAAGGACTGAGGGTGAAAGAACTAATAGTAGCATATCAGCTCATACTTCCTTGTGTCAGTGCCCTTCTCAGCTTCACAGTTCTACCCCTCCTCATCCATGGCTCTGTGGAGTTGTATCTCTGGCTGCACATCAAACCCATTTCCATATGGCTTTGTAAAAGGAAAGAGGCTTCTTGGATGACCTCAAGTATCCAACCTCAATATACTAATTTTTTTATAAGGGGTATGGATTTTACAATTAGTGCAGAATTTGGCTATAAATTGAAAGCAATTTCCAGATACACACAAAGGAAATACAGCTTCAGTCAGGTACACATTTACCTGTAAATGTAGCCTGATTCTGTCAGTCTGGATTTGGCTGTACTCTTCCTTTTACCACATGACTTGAAGTAACATATGTAACAGGATTGCATAGATTCAGAGGGTGAAGAAAACAAGTATTTATTTTAAAGTCTTGGGAGACTGTCTATTGTTTTAAAGAGAAAGAGGAAACCTAATTAAAGCAAAGTTTGTGAAACGCAATTTCACAATTTCCTTTCATTTGCCAATAGAAACATTTAGATTATATATGACAGTCTAACATCTGCTCAGAAGTAGGAATCAAAAATATCTCAATATGAAGATGTATTTGCAGAAAATGTTTCATTTCATCCAGTCTCTAAATTCAGATGTGAATCACGAATTCCAGCAAATTTCCCTTAACAGCTATATGTTAAAACCCTTCCCAGCTGCTATAAGTTTGTTCATTTTTCAAAGTTATTAAAGGATACACCCCTTCTAATAATTCTCAGACCATGGTGAGACACAAAAGGTTTATATATTTCAACAGAAATCTATTTTGTGTTTACAGTTCTGCACAAGAGAATGGGTTGTTATTTCCCCTGAGGCTGATTAATACTAGCAGGAGTAAAAACAGGGACAACTTAAAAGTGTTCTTTGAAAAATTTCCAGGACTTCAAACCATGAACAAAACATAAAAACAAACTTAAAATAAGTTAAGTAAATTATGATTCTAAAACCTTAAACAGTCACCTTTGCCAAATCCAATAACCTAGTTATGCCTTATTAATTTGACTGCAGTGACTTTAACTGGAACTGAACAACAAAAAAACCAAAGAATCAGCAAAAATTAATTTGTGTAATGCAGGGAGAAGGTTCTTTAGTGATCTGGTTCCAAGCACAATGAGCTGCCAGTTCTTCAACCAGCCCAGACTGCTCCAGAATGGAGTGAACATTTTGGGGCATGGCAATTAGAGCTCTCTGAGTCCTGAGCTTTTTGATATGACAGATCCCCCTTCTAAGGAGAGATATATCCACCCAACAAGGATAACACACAGTTCTGTTGAACTAAATCCTGTGGGTTTGAGTTTGTGAAAAATAGTAGGTTTGCTGATTTTTGTTTCTTGCCCTTCTAGTTATTTAACAATTTTTTCTTAGCTTTGTAAAACTACTTTTTTTGAAGAAACTTTTTCCTACCATAGGAGAAATTGGTGCCCTGTGTCCTCATATTTGAGTTTTGCACTCTTCTTTCCTCTTGTGGAGATCAACGTAACAATGACTCCCATTCATTACAGATACCATCATTTTTCTTCACTGAAGAAGGAAAACATAAATTCTAAAACATTGATCTTTTCAGACATATGATTCTGTCATCCTCTCTTCTCTTATCCAGTGCTTTGAGGACATAGGAAATTATCTCCTTAAAGCAATAGTTCTTCCATATCTCTGGGCTACAACTAACCATTTTGTTTATGCTATTGCTGCTGATTTTATCTCTATTAGTGCTTGGCACTTTCTCAAATTAGCACACAGATTGACTGTTGTTTCCCTGAAAAGGAGCAACACAGTGGATGATCACTTTAAAAAAGTTTGGTTTAAGGGAATTGCTTTGCTCAAAGGGAATCACTGGCAGTGAATGAGTGGAATGAATCAGTTTTCCAGAACAGTATCCAACTGCTTTTATCCACAAAGCTGTCCTTTCTTTAAAGTTTTGCCTCATTCACTAGGGAGCTTCCCCAGTTGCAGCAAATGAAGCAGAGATCTTACAGACCACTTCTTGCTTTGATGTTCAGCCCTGATGAAGCCCCAGAGCAATTCTGGGCACCAATAAGGCAGGTGTCCTGTGTTCTTGCATATAGAGTACTTGTGACAGAGAGCAGATCAAAATGGTCACAAGAAACTCTAAAACTGCTTTTGCCTTATTTTGGGGTGTTTCACTTTGCAGCTTTAATAACCTCTGAGTGTGAGGAGCAGAGAGTAGATTATTTTTTCTTTTTGCTAACTTCTTAGGTAAACTGAAAATACATGAAAACCAGAGTCTTCATCTGGATGGGAGGGATATCCATCCACCTGAGGCAGAAGCATCCCTGAGAGCTGTAGGCTTCAAGCTTCTGCTGTGTGGACCAGGAATAGGAGGAGATGAGGCATTTCTTGGTTTCCTATAGGTTTGCTGGTAGCAGGAACCAGGAGTCCAGCAGGACTTGGGGAAGAAGTGAAGGAAGACCATGGTATTTCTGGTGAGAACAAACTCTTTACTCTGTTCCCTCCCACCTGTCCCTTCAGCAGTTTAAATCACGGGATTATGTAGGTGCATTTATCCAAATGATGGGTCTTAATGGTCAATGAGTCACCTAGTTGTCTCCATATGATTGCAGATATAATGCCCTACTGTGTTGCAGTGTTGTAGCAACATAGCCATGATGGTCTGAGGACATAAGCAAGTCAGGGTTAGTAGGTAGAGCCAATGTTTTTTTTAATAAACCATCTGATGCAATTGGAATAATCTTTGAGTTGCACATAAATGAAGGTTTGGTTTATCCAGGAGCTGTTCCAATTGATTTAAAGTTGTTCAGAAATAATCTGCTTAATCAAGGGCAGAATGCTTAGCACTGTATAAAATAGATCCCTATCTCTGAAAATCTGATTACTAGTTTATTCTGGTTAGAACCAAATCCATGACACAGAGTTTGTATTTTAACTGGAGGAACAGCCCAGCAGCTACACTAAGCCTTTTATTGGCCTTGCTTATTACACATATATTTCATATATTTTCACGCTGTGGTCTCCAGACCAGGTGGTGTGGATTGCCAGTTATCCACACAGTCTGGACACCGGTCTGTCCTGTCCCTTAGTTCATCTGTCTCCTGATGTAGTTGTTCACTGAAGAAGAACCTGGATGATTCCATTCCTGGAGGTGTTCAAGGAATGACTGGGTTTGGGGGTTTGGCACTCAGTGCTCTGATCTGCTTGACAAGGTGGTGATTGGTCACAGGTTGGACTCAATGGTCTTTGAGCTCTTTTCCAACTTAAATGATTCTGTGATTCTGTGTAGATGCCTTGGGGAGGAAAAACCCCTGAGAAACTGGGGGAGCATCAATGTAGAATCCCATACCTTCTGGAGCCCAGACCCAGTTCCTCTGACTCTTTGATGTGATACTGAGGGAGTGCCTGAGACCCATATGCTGAAGGTACCTTCATAGAGGAGCTGTCTAACATCACTGAATAGGTGAGATGTGTAACTCCTACCACTACTTCTGAGAAGGTCCTGCTCAGCAGCACTGCCCCCCACTCCCAACCCCCATCACACCTTGCCATGGAGCCAGATGGGCTTCTGAGGTACTTCCAGAATGGTGTGGTGGTCAAAGACACAAGAAAGCACCTGAAATCCAGAGCTGGCACCATTATTTTTCAACTCTGGGTTTGGACTCTCGTCTCTCTAAGCATAGAAATCTACCTAGAAAACAGTTTCCAATGGAGCTGTGTCCATTTAAGGGGCTTAAGGTTATCTACTTTCAGGATCTGGCTTAAACCCACTTTGAATTGAGTTACTGGTTTGGTTACTAAATTGATACAGAAATCAACTGCTGCTTGAAATTAATGGAAATTCATAGAATAATAGGATGGCTTTGAGGGGAGTATGTTAAAAATTCAAGAATTTAAGAAGAATCCTAATTAGTTGTTTCTGAAAACACAATGTTCTGTTCTGTTGTCAAGCTGGCAGACCTGAAACAGGCTCCAGTAATTTCTGTATCAATAGCATCATGTCATGTAACTGCTCAAACTTCTTTAAACAGATCTCTGAATGCAAACAGGTTAATGGAGCAAGGGGGCAAGTAAAATGAGAGAATAATCTGGGATTACTGAAACAAGCCCTACAACTGTTGAACCCTGAGGAAAGAGAGCTAACACACTTGATCTAAGCCCTCCCATAAATACTGTGGGTAATTAGAGGCTTAGATTTATTGAAAACAATGAAAAAATTTCATAATTACATTTTCATATTTTTCTTCCACTCTTAGAAAATGATCCCAGTAATTTGGTGTTCAGTGAGCAGGGCACGTTTTGCATTGTTCCACTACTGTGCCATTCTGAGCAAATATGCTTCAGGGCAACCCTATTGAACAGGTCTGTTCTTTTCCTTTTTAAAATTTGCAGCAATTAGCAAGCATTTCACAGACCATTTTGGTCAAATAATGTAACTTGGCAAAATGGTGCCCAGCTCTGAGGGGTTGCAAAACATATCCTTGTTCTACATGGAAAAGATTCTCTTCAAACGCGACATGTCCTACAGGCTGGAATAAAATCAGCCTCAATTGAGAAGAAGGTTCCTTGCTCAATTATTTTTACCCAAACCCAAAGTAGAAACTGATACTGGTAAAAGCCTCTATTGGAAACCTCTATGAAACTCATTGCACAGCAGAGGGAAAGCTCACAAGAAACCTAATGATCACTCTTTTACAGGAGTCGAAGATGAAGGTGGAACAAACTAGCAAGAGCCCATGAAGGCAGACATCCAAGGCCTGAGGCAGGACTGGGGCAGCCCAGCCATGGGAGAAGTGGTCATATTTCAAAATAGGCTAGTCCAGCATAATCCTGTTTATGAAATGCAGGTGGAGTATAATTCAGAGTCTGTGGTTTGAGCTTTAAAACTCATTATGTTTTGGTTCTCCACTCCTTGGAGACCAACCGACTCCTTGTACATCAATGTCAAGATGCTCTGATCAAATAGAGGGCTGAAGTTTGCATCTCTGGTGTTCTGATAACTAAGCACAGACACAGGACAATTCTCCTCTCTGGAAGCTGTCATCATGCTGCAGCACGGATAACCTGAGCTATTTGGCTTCCAAGCCTCAACACAAGGCACGTCTCCCACACAAGGCATTTTATGACTTTCTCTTGAGTGAGAGCATGTGGTTTGGAAGATAAGATCTAGCTAGGAAAGAGCAACCAAAGCTTGGATATGACAGCAAAACTTAAGAAATGCTGACAGATGAATAATTTTTTTTTCTTCCTTCTCAAAATCCTGTAGAATTTCAGATTTGTCCCTGTACATGTTATTTCTTCCTGGATGGCTCTGGGTAGCTTTATGCTAAGCAGATTGGCTCTGCCATGCCCCCTTGTCAGGCTGGATGTTGAGGCTGCAAACTACTTCCCTGATATATAAATATGTCACCATATGAATATTTCTGGAGATGTTGCCCAGAAATAACTATGCTATCAAACTTCCAGGGGCTTAGATTTTTTTAAGAGGTCAAAACACAGGCTTCATAGGAATCATGGAATCATAGAATGGTCTGAGTTGAAAAGGGTCTTAAAGATCATCCAGTTCCAACCCTCTCACCGTGGGCAGGGACAGCTTCCACTAGACCAGGTTGCTCAAAGGCCCATCCAACCTGGCCTTGAACACTTCTAGGGATGGGGCATGTCTGGGATGGCAGCTTCACTGGGCAACCCATGACAGGACCTCACCACCCTCACAGGGAAGAATTTCTTCCTAATATCCAGTCTAAACCTACTTTGTCAGTTTGAAGCCGTTCCCCCTTGCCCTGTCATTCCATGCTCTTTTAAGTAGTCTCTCTCCATCTTTCTTGTAGACTCCCTTCAGGTACTATCAAGTCACCCAAATCTACTGCCTTCCCTTCAAAAATCCCTGCAAAGACTCTCATATGAACATATGACAACATATGAAACCTAGAACAAGAAAAAAAAAATTAAAAAACTAATAAGCTTCTATTAGAAAATAATTTGTAAACATTCTTGTATAGAAGATGGTATGGACATGATAGAAAGGGAGGGGAAAAATCCCAAGTGGCAGATGAATCCTTAAATTAATAAAAGAGGTAGACTCTACAAACATTAATGTTATTAGCCTAGAGGTTTTGAATATTCATTTGGAGAGGAATGCTGGTGATGGTCAATGTGTCAAAGACTCTCACTGACTTCCAAACCCAACGATCTCGCTCTTCAAACAAGCATGACATGCTTCGGAGAGGTGCCACTGTTACAGATTCAGGTCAGATGGCGAGGAAGAGGAGTTTTGGCTGCAAGTTTGGGGTTTGTTCAAACTAAATGAGCTGACTGTGATGTTTGCCTTTGGTTGAGCACTTGACTGTGCTGTTACAGAGCAATAAATACAGCTCTTGCATAGTTCAGGAGATCTAAAAATGAGATCAAGTTTAATACATTGCACAACTCAGTTAAAGGGCTCCTACTGGGCTACTTACCATTGGGCTGGAATGGTTACAGTGCAGTGCAGCAAAACAATCCCTTTTCATTTCTTTTTTTGGGTTTGAGCCTTTCGCTGCTAGTGTTTTTGTTGCTATTCTCTAGCAAAACTCATCTATAACAAAAGCAATGTGTTAATACTGGGAATGTTCGTTCTGAAAGGGTGTAACCCTGATCCCCAGGGGCAGAAAGGTGTTTTTAGGGAAAGGGAAAAGCTCACATCTGCTTTGCAACTACACGAATAGAAAAGGCTTTGTGCCACTAGAGGGTGTATCAGCTGCAAACTTGTTGCTGGAAACACCGGGATTTTTTCGGAAGCTGATTTTTTCTGTTGTTCTGAAATTAATTTAAGCAGACTCAACTATCTCTTGTTTAGTTTTATAGACAGTGAAGTTCTCAGCATCCTTCAGCTCACCTGGACCTGCCCACGGTGGGTGGCTTTGTCAACAGCAGATAATTTATTTTGGCTCTTCCAATTTCACTTGCTTGTTGTCTATTGCAGCGCCCCAGGCAGAGCAGGATTGTTTAAATGCGTAAGATACAAGTATTTGCAGTTGTGGTGTCAGAGCTACGGTGTCTCTGCCCCCTTTGCTCCTTTGCTGGTGGCAGAAACAGCCAACAGGTGAGGATAGAAGGTGGAGATTGTGAATTCAACCGAAAATTAATTAGCTTGGGAATTTCAGCCAGGTTAGGGCACTGCCCATTCTGCTTGTCTAGCCTAGAAAGGTCCTGGAGCAAAGCGTCCTTTCTTGTCTGCACCTCCCTACCAGAGAGCTCTTTTTCATCCTTTGTTCTCTTTCTCCTGAAAAGTGTAGCTATAAACACAAACAAGGCATGAAAATTCATCTCCTTAGGATGTGGAGAGTCTCTGTTTCTCCAGTGAGAGACATTAAGGGCTTCATTCTCAAATAGCTCCATTGCAAGCAATGCTGGCAATTTAACTTCCAGGACAGTCTGAAGGACCTGGAGTAGTTGTGCTGTTGACTGGTGTGCGTGTTTCAGCAGCCACCTGCAGTTCAGGTGGGTTTGGATCAGTCCTTTTAGAGCACATTGAGGTCTCAGGAGTTGTATTTCTTGGAGGGTGGCATGTTTTTATTTATATGAGGAGAGAGTTTTAGAGCACAGAGGATTGAAAGCAAATGCCAATTTACATTCAGGAAGAAAGGTTATAAAGCCTTTTGGAGTTATATCTGAGATGTAAGTTCTTCCAGCCCAATGGCTCTAATCTAGTTCCCTGCTATTTTAAGCAGCCCTGTTAAATAATCCTGTTCATAAAACAATCAAAGCTCCAGCTGGTTCTCTGCACTGTGCTCCATCCGAAACACCCAGAGACAGACTGCGAGTTTAAGAGACAGAAGGGTGAAATAATTCTGGTTTGAACCTGCTGGTCTTCTTATGCTCCTGTCTCACAGCAGAGATTCACTAAAGGCACTGTTTGGCTCCTCAAAAAGTAATATGTGGCATTTATGCTGTAAATGTAATTCTTTTTCCCTCCAATTCATTGTGTGGAGGATTGCGCTCTTCCATGGGAACTAGAGATGCCATAAAAGCCTGGGGGTAGCTAGGACAGAAATTGCCAGATACTTTGACAGCTTCCCCTCTGAGACTTGTGAGATGAAGAGCATGTTTAGGTGGGAGGATGGCAAGGCTGCAAGTAAGCCCTTCTGGCTTATGCTGTAAGTCCTGGGGAGCAGAGGGAGGTGTCTCTGGAACTGCTGAGGCTTTCATTCACAATAGGTGTATTTTATGTTCTTTGTTCAGCCTCAGCTGTGATAGCACAAGTCCTATAAATGCCAGTCTCTTGTCTTGGGCCCCAGAACCAACCCCTTGCTGTCCTGGGCCAGAGCCCAGTAGCTGAACCTCACCAAGCTGGCTGACTAGAACCCTCCTGTTCCTTGCACACGCAGGTGGGTGTTGCAATGTCCAAGGGGTGCAATGACCTGAGACAGAGAAGATTTGTCATTCTGGTCAGCTGTGAAAAAATTGCTCTCTCCAAAGGGAGACTCTTAACAGATTAGGAACACAAAAAAAAATGGGCAGGGAGTGTGAGACTTTCTAGAGAGGGAGGCAAGGGTCTTACAGGTCTGCTCTATGTGCAAGTCTTCCAGCAGTGTTGCTTGTTGAATTGGCATTTTGACATCCAGAAGACTTTTCCTGCTTTAGTTACTCAGCCATAAGCAGCATTTCAGGGTCAGTTTCCAGAGGTGCTTCTTGGGGTGCACAAATGCAACCTGCTGCATTTCTGTGTTAGTGTTAAAGACAATACAGAGGGGCTGTTCTCAGCAGCAGGTAGGACCCCCAGCTTCTCTTCTGAAAGCATCCTCTGTTAGAGCCGAAATTCAGCAGTAGATGGCACCAGCAGAATAGTAAAATGGGCTTTAAACTCTTTCATCGTGCCTCAGAATTCCCCAAATGTTTCACGAGACACAGAGGCAGCTCAGTAAAAAGCCAAGCACCAGTTACTGGCAGAGGTGAATCATGCAGAGAGGCACAGAGTGTCCTTCCCAGCAGAGCACAGCTCTGGTGACACACACAGGGGAGCCGAGGATGGGCTGAACATCGTGTTACACACAAATCCTGCAGAGAGGATTTGTGGGCATGGCTCTGCTCCAAGGAGACCTTGGCAGCAAGGGGGAGGTGGGCACCCTCGGTGCTGCAGCACAGGTGGGGAGAATCTGTTCATGGGTGTGTGCACAGGTTTGCACACACACACCTCCAACTACACATGGACACAGAAAAAGAAATTTCTAAGGCAAACAGAGGAAACTGCTGGGAATTCACTGCCACTGGACTCTCCACAACAGCCATCATCTGTGGGCTTTGGTGATGCTGTATGGGGAGAATTCCTGTTGCTGTCTTTTCTTGCAAATGCAGCTGAGATAAATTTCTGTCTCAAATGTTGACCAGCTTGTATTTCGTATTTCACATCTGTGGCCATGTTTGAAACAGGTAGAGCCCATGGGACCCCAGTTTTTTAAGTTTTATGTACTACAGAACTATGGTTTCATGTTTTATTCAAGAAGATGTTATAAAATGGACTAGTCAGTATAAAATATTGAAGAAAGTCACACATAGATAAGCCAAGCCAGGACATTTCACGCTCTTTTTCAGAATGTGCTTTTTCTTTCCTTTTGTTTTCAACACACACCGGAAAAGACAGATCACTTGGATCTGTGTCCTGCAGTGTTTGAAGTGAAAGAAATGAGGACCAGCTCTTATTCCTGTTTGTTTCCAATTAAATCCAACTGTCAGGGCATTCATAAATTGCGATAAAAGGAGACACAGAGTGAAGGTACTACAGTCAAAAAATCAGCCTCTAGCTTTGGTTCAGCATAGCTACACCTTTGGAAAGGGTTGCTGAAAGCAGGGTTTGAAGGTCACCAGCTGCTCACAGGAGCTCAGCCAAGTGTATCTATGATCTGTTCTTCAGAACTATTCATGGCTTCCATTTCAAGAGCATAACAAAATGCAGATTTTAAAAAGGGGTGCAAATGATATTAAAGGATGGGGTTTAGCTGTAGCAGTGATGCCATCAAATAGCTTTAATTTAAATAATTTTTTTCTTCAGTCTATCTGCCAGCCCTTGTATATTCCTGGAAGTTGTTGCTGAAACAAGTTTTTCTGTGCACCTCTTTATGCTTCAGAACTTGCTCTGGTGTGAAGTGTAATTTCATTTGGCAGAGTGGTCTGACCACGTCTGAAGGTCGCTTGATAAATGGTATATTCAACAGGGTGGACACTGTACTTGGCATTGAAATAATCATTAAATCACTCAGGAAGCAGCTCTGCAGTGGCAGTGTTCCAAAGATAGTAGGAGGAATATTAGTACTCACAAGAAAAAGACCTGTTTCTCCGAAGATTGTACAGAAGGGGAAGACCTTGTTTTCTAGATCTCTGTAACAAAGGTGTTTTGAGAAAGAATTGCAAATCAGCCTCTCTTCCATGGAGGCAATTTGCATACCATTAGCCTTCTGGGTTTGTTAATTGTTTTCACCTAGAGGAGGTGGAAGAGTTCACTCTTTGTTTGGAAAATGACAATGCTTTTTGAACGTGGCACTTTTTACTAGTGATAGATGAGACCAATTTTTTTAACATTTTCTGTTAACTGCTACCAATTTTGACAGAGATGATGATGCCCTTTCAAAGGAAAATTGAGACCTTTCCAATAGCTCACTCAACCTTTAATTTCCTTGTATTTCTTTGTATGTGGCTTTTTCAAATAAAAGAAATATTTTTCTTTCGTGTCTCTCTTCTCTTCCCTCCCTTCAATTCCCAGGGTAAAATACAGCACCACACCCTGCAATAATGTTTTCATGATCACCTTTGTAAAGCTGTAACTTCTCAAGAATTTAAAAAGACTGGAAATTCAAAAGGCTGTTTTAAAAATCTTTGTCCATGCTTGAAAGCCTGATGTACTATTTGCATTTTTACCTTTATTGTGTAGGTCTGAGGAGACTTTTGCAGCACAGAACAAGGCAGAGAGGAAGAAGGAATCCACAGGTTCAGGGTATGATGGAGATAACCCCAGCTGGTGTAGCCTACCCTAGTTCATCACTTTATTCATATGGCTGTGATGGGTCTGTGATGTTTTCCAAGTGTCTTTACAAACTCTGGTTCAGGGACTAATTTGTGTGTAGCCAGTTTGGGTTTCTCTGTGCAGTCTAAATGTACTTCATGTGCCTCAGTACCTAATGTACCTTGATCAGCATAAACCTGGGTTATGAATCTGTGCTTGAAACAGTGAGCTGGGGAAGACAGGTAGATTAACAAAGATGTCAATCAGTGGATGAGAAAAAAGCCCAATAAATCCATGTTGATGCATGGAGACTTCTGATTTACATTCCTGCTCTTTTCAGTTTGGGATTTCTCCCTGTGCCTTCTGACCCAAAGCTTCTTTGTGACTTTGAAATAGAGACAACACAACCTTTATTGGTTTTTTACTCTTGTTTATCAGCAATGCAACTAAGGGTGGATTAATCTTTACCTGACATTGATTATAATGTTAATCACTGAAATATTTAATGAAATTGAATTGGAATTCATGCCAGCAATTATTTCCACAGCTGTTCTTAATTTTTTGTTGTTACTTGGAAATAGTTATTTCTTGTCTGACACCTCTTCTGCTTCTGTTTTCTTAAAGATAAAAAATAATACGAGATTCTGCCCATTTGGATATATTACGTTTATCAAATGAAGAAAGGTATACCTATGCTCTCTCTCTCTCAGGGTCAAATCTTCCTCCCATCATCGTCACAGGGAAAAGATTTTATTTATTTTATTTATTTATTGCCTCGTGTTCAGTGTCTCAAAAAGAAATATTTTATTGCTCTCCAGAGATCCATTGTAAAGCCTGTGATTTTTTTTTGTAAAGCTGATAGCATTACCATCTGTGAGCTTTTGCCACTGACACCATTTGTACAAATCTGAACTCTCAAGTCTTTACTTCTTTTACTGATCATGTGCTAAGCTATTTGTTTCCATAGTCACATATGTATGACTTCATTGCAGTTCACAATTACATTTTCTAGAGATTAGCTCATTGATATATTGCACTGGTCTGGATAATAATTGCATAGATGAGCTTAGTTTTCATAGCCTACTGATCTGTTGGTGATTCTAAAAATTTGCCACAGTCATATGATTAAATATGGAAAACATCTGGTTTAAGCAGTCTACCAAAAATCTGAACATCTGGAAAATATTGGTAAAGAAGCTAATTAAGTTTGTCAACTTACAAATTGTTCTAGCAGGAAGTATTTAGGAGTAGCAGATAATTGAGATTTCATTCCTCTGGCCCCTTGTCCTTGCCTTTGTTTGTTTTAGTATGACTGGAAGGACTATTTTACTCAGCTTCTCCCAAATCCACCTTCTGGACATAAACTGAGAGGGGGTTATCAGGTGCTGGGTTGCAACAGGTTACACTTAAGAGTGGGAGAAAGGAGTGCTGGGAATAGACTTTCGTGCCTCTGTCTTGTTTTAACCATTTTGAAACACAACAGTATATATTCATCTTCCAAGCCCACAGATGACACTGCCTGATCTCTCAGCTGATGACTTTGCTCCTGTTGCTCAGGTTCTCTACAGTTTGGGACAGGGCAATGATGCATTTCCAGGAGAAAGTTTTGTAGAGACTCCACCTAGCACTGAACTTGATGGAGGCATCCATGGGACTGCCAGGAATATCTGCATTGGCTTCTGAAAAATATCTAAACCTTGAGCTTTGTCTTCAAAGAATTGCCTTGCTCAAAAGGTCTAAGACTTGGAAAAACACTTCTTTCACATTAAAAAGACCCTTATTTGTGTCAGAGGGAGATTTTCATGAGCCATAACAGGTTGAGATCTCAAGAATTGTGACTGATCCTGGTATTTTTTACTGCAAAGGAAAGAGATTGACTTAGTTTCCTAACATTAAGTCAAAGAAAACCAAGTCCTTAATGCTTCTGAGGGAGAGAAGAGAGTATACATGGAGTTGTATTCTTCTAGGGGCTACTGGAACATGCTCAGATATAACTTACCATCACACCATTAAAAACTAGATGCATATTCATTTTTAAAATCTTAGTATTATTATTTTCACCCTATTTCCTATCAACTTTCTTCATTTTGGAAGGCAGTGATTTGCTCTGCTTAAGTCTGACCACATCTTGCCTACCTCAGGGCCTTAGTGAAAATGAAGCTTTTGTCACCATGGGTAACACCCCTTAGATGTAAAGAAATTAAACATTAAGGGCTTTGCAGTGTTACTCACACAAAAGAGAAGATATTAATGAATAGCCTTCTTTGAAAACACCCTTCTGCAGCTAAACCTTTAATGACAAAGGGTTTCTTTGGAGTTTCTTGCTGAATTATCCCGAGTCTATCTGTGAGCCTTCTGGCTCTGCAGAAACAGGCAAAGTGTGACAGTGAATAAAAGCAATTCCCACATGACTGACTATCCTTCCCACCAAAAAAAAAAAAAAGAATAGACATGAATAAATTAAGGTACAAATGAATGCAAATGTCAAGTTAATAGTTCGAATACACAGTAGAATGGAAGAAACGTGTGTATTTGTCCCCAGCAGCAAGCACTCTGGTGGCCAGATTTGACAGCAGCTAATTGAGCAGTAATTGTTATTAATGTTTGTGTCTTTGCTGTTCACAGCAATTCTGCCTGGGCAGAGCTTCGGAAGAAGTGATAATTTTTATGTTCCTTGAATGGATTTGAAATGTTCTTTTCCACCACACTGAGAAATATAAGCACGGCTAAAATGGGTTAAATGGGCTAACTGGAGCTCATCTCCAAAGTGGGCAGTGTAGGCATGTGATTTGTGGCCATCAGCATTGACTGTCTCTTTCTTTGGTTTTCCCATCAGTTGCTTTGGAGTGGTGCTGGTTGTGCTGCACCTCATGGGTTCATGTGAAGGAGTCTGTTGCGCACTGAGTTTTGACATTTCTGTCATCTCTCCCTCATGTTTCTTCCAGTACTCTGTGACATTTTTCCTCCAGTGATGGGTAATGTGGAAGACTCAACTGGGCAGCCTGTTTAGCATGAAATCAGGGGAGGGGGAAAAAAAAGGAATACCTTTCTATCTTCTAAATTCTTGTCAAAATTGGTGTTATATCAGAGAAGACTTTCGAAGGTTTCCAGGAGGCAGACACATATGCATGCAAGCTTGTATATTCATAGTGTGCCTTAGTTTCACTTCCACATGAAACAGTTTGAAATGGGTAACAGTGCGAATAACTCCCAAATTCTGAGGGATTAGATTTAGGATGGTGTGTGGTTTAGGTAATGACAGAGTTAGCTGTTGAGAGGAGATTTTGACCTGCTGCTCCTCAAAGGCTAAAGGTATTAAAAAGAGATTTAGTTTATTGTTAATCTTAGGTGTGCACGGGCGTAATTTCCTTTTTTTCTGTGCCAGCTGGGACTGTGCAATCCTCTGGTGCAAACTAACCCAGCCTTTCCTACCTTCAGTCCTTTTTGGGCTAAGTGGCTAATGAGGAATGCATTTGAAATTATATGTAAAAACAAGAACCAAAGGAGAAGGGCCAGATTGAGAGTTGGATCTTAACTGGGCTTGCTTTTCTGTGCTGGCAGCGTTTAAAAAATGCAATCCAGCTTGTTAAGTGCCATAATTGCACCTGTAAGTCAAGTCCAAGTGACCTACTCTACATCTGCAAATAACAGTGGAACTGAGAAGAACTGGCAGTTTCTTCAAATCTGGGCCCTGGATCATTTTCACTTCTTTTAAAACAGAGAAAAAGAAAAGCAGGCTTAAACCCCAAGTGTAAAAGTGAAACCCAAAGTGAACTGAGATGCTCTGTTCCTTTAAAGTCTGGGTCCTCATTAAGTCTCCTCAATAACTTAGAGAGAAAAAAAAATACAGCAAAATATCTACTCTTGTCTTTCAAACCCGACATTTCTAAACAAATGTGAGCCACACACTTGGTAAACCCAAGTGCAGGTTGAAGGCAAATTAAATAAATTTAGGTTACATTTCTGAAAGCTTCTTCTGTGTTTAATATGAGACTCAAGATTTTATGTGTTTTCCACGTATATCATCGTGGCTTCTATGACTAACATGTGATACAATATATACATTCTTTTCTTTTTAGGTTATTACTTGAAATGACTTTCCATTTCTTTTGTTTTACTTCCTTTGGTCCATGTGGATCTTAACTGCTTGATGGAAATGAAAGAAATTGTTTTGGCTTTCTCTCACCCCGTGACTCCTTATTATCCAATATTTGTACTTTTCCATCTGTTTCGGGGTTGGTTGGTTTTTTGTTTTTTTTTTCCTCTCTGTATTTTGGATGAGGAAGAACATTTCTATAAAAATCTGTTCTTTGCCTGGAGCAAAATGGCTCGGATACACTCCTGGCTGCAGATCTGACAAGGAGAGGTTTTGAACCATCAGCAACTTTCATAAAGCCGATATTTCCCTCCGCAGCAGTGAAATACTTCACACAAGGACTCAGGTGCCCAGGCAATGCTGGAGCCTATTCCCAGGAATGACCACATTTCTAGAAGTTGTTATTTGAAGGGACAACTTGGTTTACTGAGCAAATATGAGCCAAGGCTCTCAGCCTGTGATGTAGACTGGAAATTCCAGCATCCAGACCTGCCTTTTTTCTGCCTTTCGTGCTTTCCCACGTCAGCTGGTGCCAACAGAGAGATCCTATGTCATGGTGGGAAGTAGCTGGGAATCCCAAACAAATCTGAAATGTGTGTGGCCCCAGCAGTCTCAGAATCAACATGTCTAAAGCCAGATCAGGGGAGATCCCATGCACTGCACTGACAGAACTTCCAGGGGAGAAGTTCTCCATGTTACTTAAATGCCCTAAAATACAGTAAAAATAGTCTCCCTTTTCCCTGCTTCCAGTTGGTTATACTCCCTGGACAACTGCTTGCAACAGTTGTCACTCCACTCCTTCCCAGCTGGGAGGAGTCAGAATCTGAACTCTTTAAGTTTGCCATTTGCTGAAATCACTGCAAAACGTTTCCTCCATCCAAGCTGGCTTTGGCTCAGGGCCCACTTCCCATCACAAGAGCCTTATTGGTCCCCACTGGTGCTCTGGGCTATTCAAAGATAATTTGTGGGCTCCTGAAATGCCAGTTTGAAGCCTTTGTGTACAAAGCTGCTTTCTGAAATGTTTCCCTTTCAAGACATCACAGATTTTTGTAATAAAACCTCAAAACAGGTATTTCCTCTCTCAAGCGGCTCGCTGGCAAGCTGGGTGCTCTGAGCACTGTGCACTTCTGATTCAGAGCAGGACCAAGAATGGTAATGGGCCCCACTGAAGGCTCATTACAAAAGGTTATTTGGTTTCTTATAATATACCAGCTTGGAAAGTCCATAGTGTTTGCAGTCCAGGTAATTCTGCTCACTACCAGTGTATACCTCTTCCCCCTACACCCCCAACTCCCAAGCAGCAATATTTGGACTATAAGTTTATTTTTTCCTTGCTAATTTTTAATGTAAATGGCTCAAGAACACACCAGCCAGTCAGTCTGGAGTTCAATGTGAAAGGGTTTTTCCCCTTGAGAATATTTGGGTGTCAAATAGCAGCAACATGGATCTGTACTCCACCAGGACCCATCAGAAGGAACCAACAAGAACAAATGTTTCTCTCTGCTCATTCTGTTCTGAAATCCCTATAAAATTAAAATGAGGGCAGGAGATAGAAATAAACATTTATATACCTTTCCAGTCCCATTGGACTTCAATCTACTGTAAACCGTTGCTACAGCTATAAAAAAATAAATCATGTATTATCAGTTGATCATCCCATAGAGGCTGTATCTGCCTGTTTGATTTGAATTTCAATGCTATTGTTTTGTGTGTGTTGAACTACAAAGAGAAGAAAAGCTTTTTGTTATTCCTCTTCATCAACTGATCTAATGCAAGAGGAAAATTACTGGTAATTATTTTTTATAGCAATTATGCTGGCCCAAACACCGTAAGTGCAAGCACATTCCTTGTTATTTATTACAGAAAGATCTCAAACCACAGGCTGTTTAGAATGCACAGCATTTCAATTCACGAACTTTGATGAAACTTATTTTAATACAGCTTTGTTTTCCTTATTAAATGACAAGAAAGATTAATTACAACAGATCTGTTGTTAGTGGTTTAATGTAGTCAAGTTGCTGAGTGTATTTCAGTAGTTAACTTTCTTCCTTCGGATATGAACAGCACGGCTGCTCTATAGGTGTTTTCTCAACTAATTAAAAATCTGTAAAGCCTGAACTTTTATCAGATTTTATGCCTGAATCTGAAAAAATTATTTTTTTTCTCTTAGTTGAATTTATCTCAATCTGCAGGGAGCCAGTTGTCTTTTTATAAATCTGCATCTGATGCATATTGCTGTATACAAAATTTAATAAAGTTCTGTGATGAGAGAAGAGATATCTCTAATTTTCTAAGGATGACACAGTGGGACTTGTTTCCAAATGGAGTTAGGAGTGTAGTCCTGTCTTCCACAGGGATTTAAAATTTTGGTGAAACTACGGGAAATGCCTTATAACTCCTGGATATCTGTAACAACATTTGTGATACCCTATTTTTTGGAATAATTCTGCTTCTAACTGGCTGTGTTTAGGATGTGCAATTCTACCCCACTCCAAGCTCATAACCCCCAGACGGATTGATTTCTAGATAATCCACTTGATTATGGATTTAAAAAACAAAGCAGAACAAAACAAAAACTTTCAATATTCATTCTCTGATTCTTGATTTACTCTAAAACGAGTTTTTATTTTGCACTTCTGCATTTTAGAACAGCAAACAGACGTCAGTAGCAGTCCTACCTGGTATTTTACAGTCTTCCCAAGCACAGGTCCCACCGATACATTTGTCACTATCACAGAATTCTTCTCCTAAATGGGTGTCAGCACCTTTTCCAGATTTGTTTGCAGCTTTTTTGAAGTGCCCCAAGAGAGAATGAGACAATCATCTTTAACCCCAGGTCTAAAACAAAGGCTTTGAGCAAAGGTGAAAGGATCATTTGACTGACTTCATCACCAAGCCTATACAAATTAAATTTCTGCATTACTCACAGTACGACCTGCAATTATGTTGATTAATCATATGTTGCTAAGAAAATGGAAACTCATTTATAACACACATTATTAACTTATTGTGTCATTTTTATTTTTTAAAGCCCTGTTGCAGGGACATTTCCACTCCCAATGAGATGGTTAATTCTGTTTCTCATCCACCTTATTTATAATTAATTTTTTAAAAGTTGTTTACATGAAAACACAATTAATTCAACACAGTTCTTTAAAGAAAAGGAATATGTAA
>JAWWES010000030.1:14448399-14474354 GCA_035583135.1 Lophotriccus pileatus | reverse complement strand
TAATTAATTTTTTAAAAGTTGTTTACATGAAAACACAATTAATTCAACACAGTTCTTTAAAGAAAAGGAATATGTAAACTCATTTAGAAGTATAATATTTCAATACTGATACTCAAAATAGAGATGTTTCTCAAAGTAATATAAATATGTGAATGTAATTTGACCCTTGGTTTGTTATATTGCAGCAAGTAATACATACATTTAATTTTGAAAAGTATATTGACCCTTGAACCATCTTCTAAATAAGAATAGAGCTAATAACAAAAATAATGATATGGGATACTATTTATTTAGCTAGTAAAGAGGTTTATTTATCTATGAAATGGCATCATGGTACTCTGAATCTTGGGAAACAGGAGAGTCATTTACACTGACCCCTGGAAGACACACACGGCATCACTTTGGCTGCAGATTTTGTGGGGCCAAGGTGCTGGTGTCTTTATGGTTAGCAAACCTGAAGTGATGTCTGCAGGGCTGTTTCACTGGTAGGTTTCAACACTAGTATCCTGATTTAAACTGACCATAACAGGCTCTACATCAGCCTAAAAACACCCAAAACTGTGCCTTCACAGAGGAAACCATCTAATGGATTGATAAATGTCAGTACATCTGTAAAGAGGGTCTTGCTGAATGTTATTATGAGTTCTTTCTTTGTGATTTGCCTGTGGTTTCCTTTTATTGGCTTTTCACTGTCCCAATTCCTCTTCCACCTCCCTGGTTCAGTCACAGTCTCTGCCAGTGCAGAGCCTGTGCCCTGCCCCGGGGGTGGGTCAGCACCAACTCACAGGTGTGAATCCAACTCTTTCAAGGTGGTCTGGCTCCCACAGAACTCACCTGGCATTTTGGTGGGAGCAAGGAGGAAATCCGTAGAGAAGGAATTACTGACTGGTATTTTCTAGTTCATCCTGGAATGCCAGAGTTGAGGATGTTTACCTCATGTTTACCAGAAGTTGAATCTGGTCATCACTGCAGCAGGAAAAAACATCCATAAAATGGATGAGCCACACAGTGGCTCAACAACTTGCTTTGTTTCAAACTGATCTGTCTAAGGCACTCATAGACAGTGACTCTGTGTTATTTTAATTAGTATATACCTACATGATTTTAATAAACTATTTACAAATGGATTGTTCTGTCACATGGCATTATCAGTTCTTTAAACTTATGTTGTAGAGAAGGTCAAAAGTGAGTAGCTCATTCTAAGGCTGAAATAAAATACAATAAGACTAATGCTTTGCTGGATGATTAACATTTTCCTATTCAACCTTGCTGAGAGAGTGCTATTACATCCCTTCATTAATGTGCAAGGTTTCTTTTGCAACCAAGTGATGCAGCCTTTTGTAATTTAGATAATAGAGAGTTGTTGTTGTTGTTTAATAAAAAAAATAGTAATTTATTGACACTTGGATCGCACAGTGCCGTGAGTGTAATGAAACCGAACAAACTAATTTCATTCCTCCCCGTGTGCTCCATGCTAATTAAAAGCAACAATCAATATGGGTGTATTGTTGTCAACAATGGCATTAAAAGACTGAGCTGTGGCCAAAAGGCTGATGGCAGTTTTCAAGGATGAGGCGGTTGAACAGGACGTTGAAAAGAAACCAAGAATTACATAGAAGGTGGGAGCTGGAACTTTTGCTAGTGACATTTTTAAACTTTCACTTGAGCATTTTATGGCTTTTCTTGTTTACCTTTCATATTTTATTCAGATAACCCCTTTGATAAAATTTGTTTCTGTACATGTTGATGATCATTATGACTGATTTAAGAAGAAACTGCTCGAGTCAGGGCACTAAGCCTTGCTAGGGGGTCACACAAAAAGAAGTTTTACTGAGTGCATCTGATCTGTGCAAACTCCCATGTGAGTGTTGTTTCCTCTGAAGTTAGTAGTAAAATTCCCATTAATGCTGCTGGGATTGGATTTTATTGCTGCAGAAGTCATATTATAAACCTGTAGAAGGCCCCTTGTAGAGTTCAGTTCCCTGATCATCATCCCGGAATCCTGCTCAGGAATTTGAGCAGTCACCTCACTTTTCTCCTGATTTCTGCTAAAACAAAAAATACTCAGTTTATCCTCAGTTCCACAGATTAGAGTAAAAATTATGAACATAATATATTTCTTTAAAAATAGCAAAAAGTGTGAACACTTTGGACACCTTTTATGTGAGCTTTATTCAGAGTATTATTTACCAGTTTTATATATGCATATATTTATGTGTATTTCCCTTGCAGCCCTCAGAGGCAGGCAGATTACTTATTGAAATACAGAAGCTGCAGTGTAACACAAACAAGCAACTATATTGCCAAAATCTCCCTTGCTAAAGAATTTCTCAACTCTCATCCATCTGGTTACCCTTTGGGAGCTGAGTGGACTTTGCAGTTTATTCACTGAAATTCAGCTTGAAAACTCATTGAGGATTTTTCAGGTGGGGATTAAATAAGTTCTGACAAGAGGGGATTCCTCAAGAGTGTGTTTCCATAGCCAAAAGCCTCTGGAGAGACAAAATCAGGGTGATTTCAGCTTCAGTAACTCACCTGATTCAAATTTTGTTAACTAATGAGCAATTTTGGGGTGTCCCCTTTGGTGTCCTTGAATTCTATGGAGACCATAATGTGCATGTTCTCATGTTGTGTCTCTGGGGTTCCTGTGGGTAGAGATATGTGCACAAATCTGAGGCACAGAACTAGGAAAAGCAGGATAGAAAGCACAGACACGTGTGTGGCTCTCTGGGAAGACATCTCTGCGGCTTTTATGAAGTTACATCAGGGAAAGCAGATCCTGCCTGACCAGTTTTTGAGAGTAGATGAAATTACCATATATCCTCCTTCAAATCAAGGCTCAAAATAACACCATGCTGAGGGAAGCCTTCAGGGAAGCTTGCGGAGACAAAGAGCAGAAGAAGGGGAAAACAGAGAGCAGATGGTTGTCTCAGGGAAATGATCAAAAGGCTGATGGCAGCCTGTTTCCAAATTGAGGGGTTGTGCAGCTGGACCTAAACATCTGGTCAGTTTACATGGATGAGAAATTAGTCCCTTTTTAGCAAAGGCAGTGAATCCATAAATGTATTCTTCAGGGATTGTGTAGTCCATTGGTTTTTTTTGCAGAACTGGGTTGCACAATCTACAATTTTGAATAAAAATTGTTGGAACAATTTTGCTTCTGCTTATAAATCACAAGCTTGAGCCTCAGATGTAGTAAACATGGACATGTCTATTGAGGTCAATGCAATTAAATGAAATCAGGAATGCAGTTGAGAACTCAACCTATATTTTTTAGCCTTTTTCTGCCCTTCACACTGAAGTGACCAAGACAAATTCCTTCTTGAGTCTTCTCCACCCAGAGATGTCCCTTCCTCTTCTAGTTGGAAACTTCTGCACCCTCTTACACAGTGGAAAATGGGTGCTGAATATGACCCTGAGTCAGTGGAATCCTCAGTGCATGAGTAGTAACTGCAATCACAGGACTGAGCCCAGACAGAAAGAGTGGCATTAACGGCCACATAATTTGCAATCAGAGGAGTAATTCCTCCTGTTTCATTTGCAGATTGCCCTAACTAATGGAATAAACGCTATTCCACCCATGGACAGAAAGAAGGAAATAGGCAGATTGTTTCTAAAGAAACTGACCTCTGATGCACCCGCTTCACTCGCAGCAAAATACTTGCCTGGAATATAAACTTTATGGTTCAGTGGCATCCAAACAAATTATTGTTTCCTCTTGTTATGTATCAATTAAATGAGAGGTTACACATGAAGTAATGTTTTCAAAAATTTACTTTAAATGAGACATGGAAAAGAGAAATCTAGAACTGTGTGATCAGAATGATATTCCTCAAAAATTCATTGGCACTCCAAAAGAAATCACTACCAATGAGGAGACCTCTACAGAATTTCTTTCTCATGGCAGTTCTCATAAATCTGGGTGTATTTTGATAGTAGAATCCAACCTTCACAAATGCAATTTTCTTTCTTAATATCAGTTATTTTGAGCATGAAAAAAGGCTAGTGATACAAAACATGGTTAAAAATTAAATTTATTTCTCTAATGCTTACTGTATGAGTTATAAATTCTATGTGAGAAAAAGAAATGAGGCTGCATAGTACAATTTTGAAGTCTTATCTGCAGTCCTGCTGCTCATTACACTCATTTTGTAGCTGCATTTAAAATGTATTTTTCTGCATCTGAGAATATTTCAAGGATTGTTTTTGTTGCCACTTAACTGCACAGAGAGTAAATTCTTTGCTTATGTTAAGGGACTATATGCATACTAATCAAGGGCTGACTGATGAGTCTAACAGATATTTTTTTTTCCTTATATTTTCTAGCTCTGGAGGATTCCAGTGCTCATAAAATATCTCAACAATTTCACACTACTTATCACTAGAGCAATTTCTTCCTCACCATTTGGATGCTGACTTAGGCTTTACAATTGGGTCTATCCTCTGTACAGCAGCATTCAGTGGCCACTTCCAAGCACTGCCACTCCATCTTCCCAAACACTGCTGCCTGCTTTTCTGGGATGTCACTGTTATGGTCACCCGAGTGAGCTCTGCAGTCTTTGAGGGGATAAAGAAGGAATATAGAACAAATCTTGGAGAGGGAAGAAGAGAAGTGTACTTATTTCTAAAGCAAAAGTCTTGTGAATCTGTGAATTATTCATACCACAGATAACTACTGTGAATGATTAGCGTGGTTCCACAAGAGGGCTTGAGTTCCCTCCTCTCTACCACTGCCTTGATTATGTTGCTGTTATATCTTGAGGCAAATTGGCAAATCAGTCCTTGCTCTTCAAATAAACTTACCTCACCCTGAAGATTTCAAACAAACACAAATTCCATCTGTTTGGTGAGTACTTAAGGGGGTCTTATATCAGCCCAACAAATCACTCCCTTCCTGCCACCAGTTCTGTACAAAATGGTCAGTAAGCTCTGACAAAAATGAAGCTGCTCTAGTCCAGCAGCCTTTTGTCAGCCTCTGGATATAACCATGAACGCTGAGACAAGGGGCACAATTCAGAAGCAGGTTTTTATTTGTTTGCAGTGTTTGACTGAATTAGAGGTTGCTTTGGAGGGGCAATCATTGTGTGAAAGTACAGGGATGTCATCTGAAGGTAAAAGAATGTTATATTTACATATAAAAAAGAGTTTTAAAATCCAAACATTTTACACTAGAAACATTAAATTCTCAAAATTCTTCTAAGGAGAGAGTCCTATTTCCCTCCCATATGGCTTAAAACTACCCCGTCTGCAAGAGTCGTATTGTTGAATATTGATTATTATGTTCATATGCACACAAAACATGTAAAATATCATACATTCCTTCACAAAAAATGCAGATCATCCTGCTTGCAAATGGAATGGTAGAAGAGTATTTCAGGCAGAAAACAGCTCGACAAGATTCTGTTCTCTTGTTCCCTTTTTAGTATCAGTATCATTCTGGTGACCTCTGAGGAGTTAATCCAGGGTTACTCCAAAGCAAATGAAATTACAACTGGCCCCACTGTTTTTATACAGATTTTAAATGAATGGGCAGCTGTTCTCAATGCAGCAAGGTCTGTTCCAAATATTTAGCCTCTCCTTCATCACTTTTGATCCCAGTGACTTTATTAGTATTTAATTGGAGCTTAATGGTTTGTTTGAAAACATTGTCAAATGCATCCCATTGACTTAGTTTAAAAACAGAGCTAAATCTCACTCTCTTCACCTAAGAGAAGATTTGCCTCCTTGTTCTTGTGTTACATCATCTGTTTCTATTCTTTGATTAAAATAGCACAGTTTGATTATTGTCAGTAATATACAAATGCCATAGTCAGTAGGAATGCCCAGTAAGGGATATCTATGTGTTTTCATGTATTAAAATATTAATTTTAAACATTATCGTTACTGGCCTTATCTTTACCAAAACTCTCAGTATTTAAAGCTCCATAAGGAGAAAATCAGGGTCTAATGCATTAAACAGTTGGCAAAAACTGGTGTTTAAAAATAGCAAAGCAGTTTGTTCTCAGTGAGTCAGTAACAAGCAGTGCCATACAAAGCCTACAGGGTGAATCCTGCCTGCACTGATGGTGGCTAAATCTCACTCAGTTCTTAAGACTCCTTGACTTTTATCCTCTCATGGTTTTGGTTGGCATATGTGAAATCAGCAGTAGCCTTACATATGTCCTAGCTGGTTGCATTACAAGAATCCCCAGTTGCATAAATGTTCTTGCTTTCACTTGTCAGAAATATAATCCTAAATGAACCTGAGATCTGAGTGAGCTCAGGGACATGTCATCATGGGTGGTTTTTCTGGTTTGCCTGACTAGAATTGTAATTTTTCCTGTGTTTATTGACCAAAGGTCAGTCAATAAGTCTCTCTTTACATTTTTTATTTCAATACTTTGGCACTGCCACCTAAAAATGCATCTCAACAGTGTCTAAAGAAGAGCAAAGGTGTTTTTCAAATGTTGTTTCCAATAAAGGCAGTGGCACATGTGTGAATATCATGGGTAGAAAATTTTGTTCACAAGGAAAGTCTCTCCACTTCTGGCCACTGGTGCATTTGTGTGTCATAGACATGGCTGGCACAGGGAGGAGCACCAAGATGATTTGGGGTTATACACAGAGAAACAGCTGGAAATGTTAACACACCATTCTGCAATGTTTAAGAAGAACCACTAAGAACTGCATTTTTAAAGAGGAGCTGTTGTACTTGAAAATTTACCTGTTTGATCCAATAAAAGATGTTTCTCCCTGCAAATCATATTTCTCATTTATTCTTATGTTTTCATGCCTTCATCAACACAGTTACAACTTGCATATGAATGGGATGATAAAAATATATGAGCTTAATCCATGTCTTAAAAATCAATTCTGTTCTTAAGCAGTGTTCTTCAGCCCTTTGTTAAACTTATGCCACCACCATAAGTCTGTTGAGACCTATGTAGCCTGTATGCAGTTGACAAGAGAGGGTTTGGTTTCACACTCAGAATATAATCTGAGATTTCCCAGATATTTATACAGTACTTTGGGGATTTGGGAAAGCTCAGCAAAATTTTTCTTAACATATTGTTGGGGATTTTATGACCACATCTGAGTAGATCATGTGATTTCAGATACTGCTGCATAATAAGGTTACATGAAGTTAGTCCCTCTTATACTACTGTGTGAAATGCCCTCTTTTAGTTTTTAATTTACATGGACCTTTACCAAGTGATTTATTCTTCACAGGAACAAACAAGAGGGAACCAGAACTGCTTTGCTGGGCTAACCTGGTTCTGCAGAGGATTAAAGTTGAAATTTTAGATCTGGTTGATTCATTTTCACTGCTGAACAGATTATGTCTCATTAAAGATCATCAAGTATATTGCATTTTCTCACTGACGCTTGTGTAATGCCAGTAACTTGACATGTCAAAGTTGGCTGGGAACAGCAAGTGAGAGCTAGGAAGGAAAAAGATGCAGGTTCTTCTGACGCAGCTCAGTGGCAGAGCCATTCAGACAATCCTCACTGAGTTTGTGTGATGGGAGGGCACAAGGGTTTGGAAAGGGTCACAGTCAGGACAGCTGACCACAACTGACCCCAGGGATATCCCAGGCCATATGGTATCATCCTCAGTGTATAAAGCTGGGTAACAAGCAGGAAGCGGGGGGACATTCGGAGTGAGAGTGTTTGTCTTCTCAGGTCACTGTTGCACATGGAGCCCAGATTTCCTGAAGATAACAGAACACCTGCCAGCCCATGGAAGTGGAAAATGGATTCCTTGTATTGCTTTGCATTACTTATCAAACTTTGTCTCCAACCATGAGTTTTCTCACTTTCCCTGTTCCAATTCTCTCCCCCATATCACCAGGGACAGCGAGCAAGTGCCTGCGTGGGGCTGAGTTGCTGGCTGGGATTAAACTACAACAGTTTGATTGTATTTTGCCTGTCTGCTACTGTCAATCCAAGGATATAATCCATTAACTTATGTTTCTGTAAAGGCCATGAAAAATTCAAATGGGATTCATCCTGTAGAAGTACAAGAAAAACATCATTTCTTATATAAATACACTTTCCATTGGTTTTTCTTCCTTCACTACCACGCAACTTCTACAACTTTGATGTCAGCAATAACCTGATGAGTTATATTTACTGCAAACTAGAACACAAAACAAACTCATTGTCCCTGTATTTTGCATTCCCAAATGTATCAAATTTCAGTTTCAGTTCAGTTTTTCTGTCATTTCTCCCTGTGGTAGCTGAGTTGCGTCCCTTGGAAATGGTCTCCCCAGGAGGACGCTGCTGCCTGGGGCTCTGCTGCCATCTAGCCAACTTCCACCTCAACTCCCAGCTCCATTTCTTTCCTGGGAACCGTGTGGATTCCCTGGGGACCGGGGTAGCACCTGTGAGTGTGAGAAAATACAAGTGGTCCTTTGTCACTGCCCCAAAGGAGCACAGCAATGGTTATCCAGCTGCACAGGCTTCAGTTTGTAGGGAGGAAGAGTGTGTTGTACTTAGCCTAGTTCAATTTCTGCTTAAAAAAATTCTGCTTACAACTCTGACACCTCTGAGTTGGTAAAGCCCAACCTAGCAATTTCAGGTGAGAATTTCACCTGAACACTGACAGGCAGTTTATCAGCACTTAAAGGAAAATCATTCAGTCTGTTGGCTCAGAAGCCTTTCAAAAAGCACTGCAACACTCTAAAATCACAAACATACAAACTCCAAACAACAGCAAAAACATTTCAAGGAGAGTGCAGGTGCAAGACTCCTTTATATAGCTGCTGCTCTCATCTCACAGAGCAGATCTTAAAGTAACACGTCCCCAAAGTATTCCATCAGGAGGACAGCAATGAAGTGTAATGTGCTCAGAAAAACACACTCAATAAAAGTAAACCAGAAAACAACAAGGGAAGAATATGTAGGGAAATATATATAAAAAGCAATCATACATTGCAATCATATGCTTCTAAATAAAGTATTCATCTTAAAAGTTTATTTAAAACTATTCTCAGCTCTCCAGGAGTCTGTTTGATTACCATTTTATGTCTTTAGCACAACAGACAGCGGGAAAAGAAGTGGAAGATGTTCTGTGTGGAAAAGTACCTTAGTTTAGCTATAGTAATCTATGCAAAACAACTAGGAATAAATAAAGTATGAAATCCACCAGCAACTCTGCTTTTATATCCTTCCCCCTCCCTTCCCTCTAGCTTCAGTGGTGGGGTTTGTCTTGATCCCTGGGTTTGGATCCCGTGGTGTTGATCACTCAGGAGCTCTCAGAACAGTTCTGCTGAGAAGAGACCTCTGTGATCTGGGTAGTGCTGGACCCTGCCACCAACAGGGTGAGCAGAACTCTTGCCCTAATCCTGAGAGCACCAAGGGTCCTCAGGTCCTCTGCTGATCCCCAGACCTGCATTTAGGGATTTTCTTTTAGGAAAACAACCTGGGGGTTTAATTTGTGCTTAAAAAACAATGGTGCCGTGCTGTGTTTCTCTCCATGCTGTCTTTTTGTATTATCTCTGTTCTTCTTGTATTTTCTCTTCCATTTCTCAGCACACTTTCACCAAACATCTCAAACTCCCGAAGTGTGGCAAACCAAAACAAACAATACAAATTCAGGCGCGGTGATTCTCTGTATTTTATTCTCCCCCATAAAACTGCCTCTCACATGTTGTCACGAGTAGAACATTCCTCTACAGCTGAGATGGATCTGGGGAAAGAAAACACCTGGATTTCCACTAGAGGGTGACGTTGTAAAGCTCAAATGGGATGAGAGAATTCCCAGGGTGAGGAGAGATCCCGGGACTTGGTGGGGATGGAAGTACTGCTGCTTTGGGGGTTTGCAGGTTCCTCATCTTCCTCCCAGCATCTGCAGAGGAAAGCAGGGGGGCAGGGGCAGCTTTTGGGGCACCACAGAAATATAGATTGTTCTTATCTTCCACCTTGGTGAATCAGAAGTTAAATGGGAAAATTAATTTAGTGTATTATTTCTTTTAAAAATAGTTTCTTACAGAAAAAGTAATTTATCCCACCAGAATTTGTCAACTGTTGTCCTGATCTTATAAAAAATTTGGATTTTAGGCTGCTTTGACATATGCTTTAATTTGGGGGGTGTTAGGTGTTTTTATTCTTGAGAGTAATTTGTACAGCATCAGCACTTAAACACTGGGAGAAATAACAGGAATAATTATTTAATTATTTTTTAGATAAAGTTATAAAAACAAAACAAAAAAAAAAAAACACCACACCATTTGTATCTGGATCATCACAAGGAATTTGCATGAAGGTAGGTTTCCACTGAGATTTTTTATTCAAATGAAAGCAAGATTTAGAAAATTTAAGCTTTAACTGACAGTTGAGATTATGAGCACAGGCCTTGCAAAAATAAACTTTATGACCGTTTCATGAAGGTCTGACACTTTGTTTCACACTCGGGATAAGAACACAAAACATTATCATCTTACATAAATTCTTAATTTTGTTAAAATATAGTTCATTCTTCTACACATCACCATGAACTCTGATAGCACAAGCCCTTCTTCCGTTCAGTTTTCTGCCACTGAGAGAGCACTATCTTGTGCATCCCTGAATCTCCACTGTGTACAGTATCTGTTATTCTAGTAACTCTTTTAAAACAATTATTTTAATTTTTTTTTATTATTTGTAGCAAATACTCATCAAACAGGCTGCAGTCTATGAACACCAAACATCACATCCTGCAGCTGAGTCTACTGCGAGTCACTTATAGTGTTTTGGAAGCAGCTTTCAAATAAACTGAACCCCCCCTTTGACAATCTCTACTGTCAGAACACTGAAAATCCATCAGATCATTGAAAAATACAAGATAGAGCTCACTCCATCCTTCCTTTTACTGCATGTAAGAGCTGCTCACGCAGATCTCTGCATGTTGTGATCCATGAGCAGAGCCTGGTGCAGGATTTGATTTTCCCTTCGTGGTCCTGCACGCTTCTTGCTTGACTGCACAGATTTCCCCTTGGCTGATTTGCAGAGGGGCTCCTGCATGCCTGCAAGCAGTGGGAAGCAGGATCCCACCGTTTCTGCCTTAAATACCCCACACATTTTTGTTGAGGGCATTATGTTTGCAGCAGTGAGTAAGTTTGTTGAGATACTATACAATGTATGTCTAGAAACGATTGGTTATCTCACATCCACTACAAGTATTAGCAAATACGAATATTTTCAAGTTACCCAGGACAGTATTTCATTAGTGAAGTGGGAGATTTAGTAGCTTCTCAGTCTTTTGAGTGCATGTTGTAATTAGATGATAGCAGATCTCTTTGAAGGTGGTTTATTCCTTTTCCTTGTGATTATCTGCAGCTACTATCTATAGTGGCTTGTTTTCAACAGAGAAAAATTCCAGAAGTTAGATGCTGAGACACTGTGCTAAAAAACAGTCGTTTTGTCTTGCTTACCATAAATAGTTTTCTCTTACAATTTTTACATGCACAAATCAGAGACTCCCATATCTCTTTCTTGGAATTTCTGTCTTAGAACAACTGCACAGGATATATGGGTCACACTCCTTCTGTGAGGAGAGCTTTTCTTCCCTAATGTCACTGCAATGAAATTAGGCAGAACAGAACAAATACTCTGAGAAGCAAAGAGTTATCTCATTCTCACTTTGCAAATTCTCTGTTCTTTCTCTATTGCTTTGGGTGTAAAAGTCATTGTGAGGGTGGAGGGAGGAGTAATTACAAGTTTTGTTACAGCTTCTTATTTCCCCTCCCAGCAATTCTAGGCACAGAATGGAGATACCTGGAGAGATACATTTGAGCTGAAGTAGTGCTTCTAACTGCAATGTTCCTGCATACACTCCCTGTTCCTAACAATGGGATTATGTTGAAGGTGAAGTAGATCCAACTCTGCTAAAAGTGTGTTTGTGTGGGGTCTGTTCACACAGGAAATATCACAGAATCATAGAATGGACTGGGTTGGATGGGACCTTAAAGATCACCAAATTCCAACCCCCTCCATGGGCAGAGACACCTTCCACTAGACTGGGTTGCTCAGAGCCCCACCCAGCCCAGCCTTGAACATTTCCAGGGGTGAGGCAGCCACAGCTTCTCTGGGCAACCTGTGCCAGGGCCTCACCACCCTCACAGGGAAGAATTTTTCCCTGTGTCCAGTCTAAACTTACTCTCTATCAGTCTGAAGCCATTCCCCCTTGTCCTATCACTACGTGCTCTTGTAAATAGTCTCCTACCATCGTCACTAGGCATGGACATTGCTTAGTCCCCTACTTAGCCTCTTATGTCTTGGTGCAACTAAATATAAACAAGAAGCCCTTGATCCTGCCAGGCTTTCCATCCATCTCCCACGTCCAGCAAACGAGCTGCCGACAAACTCGGCTTCGTGTCTCCGCTCCAAGGCTGTCCCCAGCTGGCTGCAGTCCAGCTGTTAAAGAGCCTTTCTAATTGGAACACTGGAGAATTTACCCAGGTAACCCCCTCCATTTAAATCCTCTTTGGCTTCTCAGTGCTTTTAGATATACTGACTGTGTGCTCCTTATTGGAATCATGTCCATCCATGGCTGTTCCTTCCTCTCTCCTGGCTCCTCAGGCCGTACAGATCTCTCTCTCACCACCCTATCCTAAATGTCAGCCCTTCTGTCAGTGATCTCCTTATCATTGCCTCCTGTTAATTTCTATTTAAAACCTATTCTGATCAAAAATGAATTTGAGAGCATTTTTTGACACAAGTGACATAAGTCATCCAGCCTCAGTGAGGTTCTCCACAGTCTCCTCTGACCTTTCATCTACACAAGTGAATGAAATCAGACCTTAGTGCCATTTCCTTCTAAAGACTTTTTTCTTTCTCTCTACCAAATATTCCCCATCCCAAGTCCTGACATCTCCCTGACAGTCAAAATCATCCTCTCCTGCCAACTCATGAACAGAAGACAACCGCATCCCTCATCCTTGGATCTCAGGCAGTCTGAGGCCTCATCAGCATCTGGGACTGATTTGAAGACAAAAGGACCTTAGGAAAGATGAAATAGCTGAGCTGGGGTGGCACTGGATTGCTCTGATGTTCTGATACATTGCCCATTTACTTTCCACTCATCTGTGGCTATTCTGTCAACAAGAGAAGATGTTTTAATTGCTTTCTTGAATATGTATGGCAATACCATAGCAACTTCTCGTCAATGCAGCAGAACTGTTTCTTCAGTAATTATTGCCCCAATTAACTCTCAAATGTTAGCAATGCTCATTCTGCTAATTAAATTTCAATTGAATTTTGTTACTTGCCAGAATTAGAGCTGGGTTTTAGAACAGTGAAAATATTCTCTAAATTAAGATCTGTTTTTAGTTGGTTTTCCCTGAACACTCCTGCACTTCTACAGAGCAATGTATATATTTGTATTTTCATTTATTTATGAGCATACATCTTCTGCCACATGCCTTACACCATAAGCTACCCCAGTGGAGCTTGCAGGGCTCTGCAGCATGAAGACAATACTGACTGTGAAAAGGGCTCTAAAACTTACTGATTTGCATGCCTCTCTCTTTTTTTTCTTTTCCCATTTTTTTTCAGGAAACAATTCTACCAGATACCAGCAACATAATTTGTTTCTTTGCCTTCCATGTTGTCCCCTCTATGTTTGATTTCTCTCCTCTGTATTTATAATATTCAACTGATAAGATATGGTGGGTTTGTCTCTTATATTCTTCGCAGGATGAACAGCCCTTATTTTTCTGTTTGATCAATGTTTGTGCCCACTGAGAGAACTGCACTGGGTCTAATGGTTAACATGGGATGGGAGGATTCATTCGCCCAAGCTCTTCTGCTGTTTGACACCCAGAAGACTTGGACATGACCAAACATTTGGTCAAGTTACCATGTATCTAGATCTCGTGAATGACACAAAAAGTTAAAATATTTTAATACTGAATATTATTAATTTTTTATTACTGAATATTCAAGGAGATTTAAAATTGCAGGTAAGCTAATATAATTTCCAGCTGCTCTTGAAGGATATTTTCCTCTTACACCTCCCATCCCATATGCACACTTCCACACTTTCTTTTGCACTGGTAAAGGGACATAAATTTAGGACGTTAATTAGGGACACAAATTGGCAGAGCACTGATCGCTTCCTTTGAGGAGGAGGATAATTTTCCACTGCTTTAACTCTGTGAGGCAGCTCACCAAGAGGGCATCCAAGCCTCCATATGTGTGCCAGGGAGGCTGGGACCTCACAGCCGAGGGCAGAGAGAGGATGGGATGCTCAGGTCAGACCCTTGGATTGGTCCAGCTGTAACATCACAACAAACCCTTGCCCACAGAAGTGGAAAGAGAAATACTTTATTCAGCCCCATCATAACCAGTGTATTGACAGAACTTAAAAAGATGAGCAATGTATAGATGAAAGAGGTCATGGTACATGATCATTGCCCTACAGCACCACTGGGACATAAAGAACCTTTATTTCTTCCCATTAAAAACTTGCAGGATTCCTTTAATATCTGGGTTTTTTGGAAAGGAGAAAAGAATTTAGATGATAGATCTTGTCTGCAGAAACATCTCATAAATATAAAAGAATTTTCTCTGAGTTTTTGTATGGCAAAGTGAAGGTGATTTTGTGCAACTGTCTTGAAAGGTCTGTGTGAGTCTAAACAAAACAGAAATCCCATGTGATTGATGAGGAATGACAGATGCTGAACAACGACTAATGAATTCAGGTCAGGAGTCAGCTGCTGAAATTCCACCTCTGTGCAAAAGGCCAACACGAGTCTTTTCATTTATTTAAATCTTGTGTTATGACTACTTAAAATGCTCACACTTGCACATTTTCTTAGCACAGGACTGAGAATTTGACATGGAGGGAATTGGCTGTCAGCAATCCCACTGAACTGTAATAATAAATGTGTGCACAATTATTTAACTGAAAAATTTATAAAGACAAATTACTTTCTAAGAACAAATGTCACCTCTCAGATAAGCTGCAGTGTTTCCTTCTGGAAAAAAAACCTGAGGGTGTTCTGGAGAGTACTGTCCAAAACCCTGGGTCATGGAACCACCCACCCTCTTCCCCCAGCTGGATGATGGTTAAAGGAGTGACTGAGGAACACACAACCTGCCTTTCCACCCAGTACTTTACAGAAGGAAATGGATACCTGAATGGCTGTGGAAAACTATCTTCAGCTCTTTCCAACTATTTATCATCTTCATTCCTCTCAACAGCTCTCTAGATAAATAGTAACAAGTCCATCAGAGCTGACAGTGAGTTCTGCCTTTATTAAAAAAGAGCCAGGAATATGTACAGCTACTGTAATAGTCCTCCCTGTTCTAGCTACCTCATTCCCTCAGGTGACAAACTGTGGACTTTAAATTACTGGTCTTATTGCTGTTTGCTCTCTCCTCCCTCTTAGTAACTCCAGGCAAGTGATTTAGGGCAATTATAGCTTATTACATACATTTATCCTTGATACTTACCTGTCATTTCGTGGCCTCTACCTACTCAATCACTCTCAGAGGTACAAAAAGTTGCACTGTAGAGATGTCTTCCCACTAAATTAAATCCTCAGATTGCACAGAAGCTCAAGTTTAAATACTGGCAACAGAGGTTTCAACAGTGCACTCTGAAGACACCACACCACGGCCATTTAGTCTTCTTTAGGTTGCTCTGGAAGCATGAACAGGGCATGAAACTGAATCCTGGGGGGAAGGGGGATTCCACCAGGCCGATGTATTCAGGACAACATGAAGTACAAGAGGCATACTGACTATTTACCAGGGCAATGAGTGCCAGCCGGGAATAACCCACACCTGCAAAAGAACATGAGCGGTGATCAAACCAGATCTGAGGCTGTTCTGAGCTGTGCTAAGGCCTGGCAGCTGAAGACCAGATCTGCAGGGCTGAAAAAAGAAGAGGGAATGGTTCTGGGCAGGTGGGCTGAGATTCGCAACAGCACCTGGTTGCACAAGGCTTTGGCTGTTTTGCTGTCTGCGTAACCTCTCAAGGCCCAGGCAGTTTGTCATGTGGCGTCTTTCATGACTATTTTCAAACAACTCAAATGTTGTTGAAAGTGCATAGAATTAGGGATCTGCTGGATTTTGCAGACCAAGTTTTGTGTCATCTGCCTGGACATGGTCTCCCTGCTCATCCCCTTTGCTCTCAGCAGGGTCACAGCAGAGAAGTGGTGTTGATGGAGCAATAATAGTGTAACACTGGGTTAGAGGAAAGAAGAATAAGGCTTGTGTCAGCTCCTAATTGCTGGAATTGCAAATGGGCAGGTGACAAGGGAAGCTGAAATCTCATGTTGCAAAACTGAACTGCTGACATTCTCTCTGATTTCTTCTTCATGACTGCAAGTGTTTCCTCAGGAAAAGTTGTTCTTTAAAAACAATTATTAAGCATATCTTTCTTAAAAAATATATCAGACATTTAAAATGTACTTTTCGTCTGACTTAAATGTTACAGTGGAAACATTCTCATGTGTCATTATCGTAAAATGAAAAGAAAAATGTCAAGGCTAAGTCATTGCCATCATTTATTTGGCCCTGGGCTGCTTTTGAATTGAGAGCTGCCAGCAATGGGATGTAATGTTTCTGTTGCAAGTTTGAGATCTATTTACCACAGAGATTTGGATATATCAACTTTCTGTATTCCTCTAAACCCCTTTAAATCTGTTAAATGGTCACCTAGCATTTACCTTAGATTAGAAATGAACATGCATAATTCCCACATTATTATTTCTCTCTCCCCTTAATAATTTTTTTAATTGCAGGCATTTTCAAAGGAGCAGTTTTTTAAAAAATTACTATTTAATAAACCTATTCAATGGAATTTTATCACTGTTCATCTGCGAACTTCAGATCCTGCAGCCTTTACATGGGCTCCTCCTTTTTTAACTCCTGCTACTTCATATTCTCATTTCTTCATTCTGATTACTTTGTTAGATGATGCTCACTAAAAGCTAAATAAACATTTAACTGTAACTAGGAGAGAGATGCAGCTGTGTTTGTTCTCATTTGGCCTGACATATTTTGTGTTCTTTTTTTCCTTTATAGTTGCATAAATTTTGTGTCATGAACTTCCATCTAGAAGTGCAGTTATTCAAATTTAAGTAAATTAGCCCTCATTAACTCTTGCATAGATGCCACTAAATTTTAGTACTAGTTCCCAGGATAGCCAGTTAAAGTTAGTTTTATCACACTTCATCTGACTGACTCTAAGCTGAAAAATATTGTTGGGGTTTGGTTATTTTGCTGTGAGACAAATCAAGGCCGAGCATCATTGCAGTATTTTTGACAGTATATTTAAATTAAAGCACCAACCCAAACACAGCACACCTTGCAAAGGCAGAAACGAAACTACACTTAAGTTGAAATATTTTAAGGCAGGGAGTGACTGGTGAACACACAAAGAATCTGAAATGCCCCAGGGTGCCAAATTAGCTTATGGCGTTACTGAAGATGCTCTGTGTTATTTTAGTTGTGCTCCTGAGACTCTGGCAGTGTTACAGAGCAGAGTTGAGTTTGTTCAGCTGCCTAACACAGTCCCTTGTTATCTTCACTACAGAACTAGTGTGTTTTCCCCTGGGGAAGATTTTCTGCCCAGGATCCTGGTGTGTGTTGAGGCTCAGTTCTGTCCTGTGTCCATTCATAAGCCTCGTGCCAACATTATGAAGAACAGCAATATCCAGACACTGCTGAACCATTGTGCAAATCAGGCTGTCTGACACATATTTGGACTCCTTATGTGGCTTTTACCTCCTCTAAATTTATAACATCCCATTAGACCATAATAGGAAGTTGGCAGGGAATCTGGTGATCCAGTTCAGACACAATACAGTTGGAGGTTTGCTCAGGACATTTAAAGACAGGAATAAACATTTTTTCTCTTATCAAATCCTTTGTGAAATGGCACCTTCAGCAGTCTACAAATGCTCATCTCTCTGAGATGAAGATGTGTGAATGTTCTAACAGTGACAATCACGCTGCTTAATAAAATGGACAGGAGAAATGCTACATCAAGAAATAGTCTTGATCCATCTTGTCAGCTCCCTGTTTGGAGGGTGGACATTATTGGATGATTTAGAAAAGGATGTATGTGTCTGGTTCACACCAAAATCTCTCAATCATGCCACAGATTGTAATTCTGTTTGCTTTCTCTCTCCTAGAACAGAGACAGTGGAAGGTGTGGCCACAATGTGATGTGAGTCACCCAGTGTTTTATTCCATTCAGTGCTTGATGATTTCTGTGCAAGGAACAGGAGTATCAGTTTGACTGAGTCTTCCATCTTCTGTTGCTCTTGGTGTTTTTTTGGTGTGTCTCAAGTTTGGAGGATAAGATTAAGCCCAGGACACACAGGGCAACTGCTGATCTGTCTCTGATGGATGTAAGGTACCTGCCTCCAGAATGCTGCTATTTGCACATTTTGGTACCTCCTCCCTGACTAAACTTTTGCAGCCACTAAAACAGCTGATGGCACAGCAAAGAGTTATTAGGTTCCTCATATATGAATATCTAGCAGCATATCTAGGAGAGATCCATGGCTGACTGCAGAAAGCTCTTTGAAGCTAAATGTAGGTAATATTATTGGGAGAAATAGGAAGTTATTGGCTTCTACAGAGCACTTCCACCATGACTAAAGGAATCTGTCCCTCTGTTTCTGAGTTGTGCTTTAGTGAAATTCTTGAGGACACTGCACTAAAACAGCTCTTAGAAACTCCTTTCCCCTCTGTCTCTGAAAAGGAAGTTTTGCCTCTGTGTGACCTGCAGAACTTACCACAACAGTTCACATATTTGTAGCCACTTAGTTTACTGACAGCAAGTGACTGTACTCTGAGGATGAACTGAAGAGTTCCTGAGAAAGGACAAAGCTCTTGGCCTGCTTGGCAAAAAACTTCCACTTGTTTTGTCCTAAATTTTGAGTCCTGACATTTGCTTCCCTTTGAAACATCAGCTGAGACTGAAACTCCAGATCTTGCATTTTTAACGCATTCAGTTCATTGGGACCTTATTTAACCCGGAGACCTCCTTTTTTTCTGAGATATTGATTCAACATGATAAGTGCACTCTACAGGAAGGAGGAATCAGTCAGCAAAGCATATGAGCCTGCAGAATCCATGAGTTCAGCTCCCTTGCACCAGCCGAAGAGCTGCCTGCAGAGCTCATGCTCATGAGGGCTCCCACTTACCTCTTATTTTCCAGGAGGGATATAAATATAAACTTTGCACCATAGCTTTCTTGAGATTAAACTATGCCTCAAAAGCTGCCTATAACCTCATCAAGAATCAAAACGAGCAACATTTCAGCTCCACACAGTCTTTTTGGAAGGTATTCAGCTCCTAAAGCAGTGAGGTTTAAAGGTGTATGGAGCTGTGGTTTGTAGGGTTCGGGGTTTTTTCTGTTTAGAGGGTGATGTGCGACTCTATTTTATTGAGTTGTGGGTAAAAACTAGCATTGTAAAACAGCAGTAAGACAGATATGGGATTTTTAATGGCTAAATAAACAGGTTTACCTTAATTGCTGAATAACTAGACTTCTGTGGAAAAAAGAGACAGAGAAAAAAAAAGGAAAGCCAGAAATGTAACAGTAGTGAAAAAACTACAGGTAAACCTCCCAGGCATAAAGGTCTTACATCTCAGCCTCACAGATCTTGCTTGAACGATGAGTTGATCAAGGAGAGTGTTAAAATGGTACTTGAAGTACTCTTAATTTTAATAAAAGCACAGGTATAGATTCAAGGTAACACTACACCCCAGTGTAAAAGCATGTGTGTGTTGATTCCTCTGCTCCAGAACAAATGTGGTTTTAATTCCACCCCATGGAGATAGGCATTGTTGATATTAAGCACTGCTGCCAGAGTGGGTTGGCTTCCCACTGCCATGTTAGAAGGAGGAGTGTATTCTCTTCCAGTTCCCCATGTTTTTCTGCTTACTTTGTCTTCACCACAGCTCTCACAACTGCTTTTGGCAAAAAGCTCTCAAACACGAGAACTCCTCCCTGACTAAGTGAAAACATCTCAGTAGCAGAAGGCTCAGGAAACAACTGAGGTGTCCCTGCAAATAGGAAGGGGTCGCCTACGCCAGAGAGGACTGAAAGCAAATTTTTCTCCTTACTGAGGCCCCAGAAAGGCTTCCAATCTGCTCAGGGCACAGCCTGTGTAACTGCAGGCAGGACAGTGCTGTCGTGCCAAGGAGGAGCATCTCACTTCAAGCAGTCTCTTCTCCTGCCGCCTCCGCACAACCCCAGTTCCCTTCCCTTCGCTCCTCTGAGCAGAGACAGCTTGGATTTTTCACTTGAAGATTTTAATTTAGGGGATAAACAAAGCTTCACCCAAGCAGATAAATCATGACTTGTGTCTGGAGAGACTATGCAATTAATTCCAGGCACTTTAAAGGATATGACCAGAATTGTCTCTGACTGAAGAGAACAGTGTGTGCTTTACTGTATATCTTGAGTTTAATCCCACAAGAGTAAAACCTAGTTGTTCTTGGAACATTTGGACCTCAGAGATGTGTTTCAGCAAAGATACTCACACTGGATGAGCCAAATCAGGCTCCAGAAAGAGGCTATCTCCCTACTCAACCCACTGACACTCTCCCTGAGTCATTTTCTGTTCCTGGCAAATGCTTTTGCTAATTGGAATAATTTTTTTCAGTGATTTTCCCTCCTCAGGCTTGGGCTTTGAAAAGTTCACAGAATACTCCACATTTTTCCTCCATTATAAATCTAATCTAGCCTAATTTGCATATTGACTCATGGACCCTTTAAGAAATTGTATTGTTGGCTCAGAATTGTCACTATTTGCCCATTTGATAACCAGTTTTGCTCAGGGCTGCCGTATCTGCACAGTTTCACCTGTGTTCTAGAACACTGACTCCCATTTTACAGGTGTAATTGCTCTGAAGATGGCAATGCAATCTTAATGACTTGAGGAGAAGATAAAAATATTGAAACCATGGCAACCTCCAAAATTCCAAGCTGATGCCTAACTTTGCTCTTCTGAGAAATGCAACCTGTTCATGATACACAAACAAGCCTAAAGCACATGTAGCCTATGAGTGGAGGAATTGGCTCAAAACAAACTAGTAAATCCAGCTACTCTGCCCATCTTCTCCGCTAACAAAAGTGATTTCAAAGATAGCCTGTTCTCCTGCATTCACACCTTTTCTAGATCCAGCACTGCCACATTTCCTTTTTTTTCACTGTGAATATTCCAACAAGTTTTCACATCCTCTACTTTTTTATCCATGTACCTAATTAGAAAGATGCTGTTACAAATGTAGTGGCTCTTTTTTGTTAGGTTCTGTATGGTATTCTCTGGGAATGAGTTCAGCCAGAAACACAAGAGTCTGGTTCATTATAATAATCATGCTTGTAGGGAGAGGATGCAGTTTTGCATGTTCGTGGGTTCATAGGTTCAGCAGCACCAGGTAGATGATAAACAAGATGATAAACATCTATCAACTCTGGTCTCTTCAGAAGGTGAATTCTCAGGCACAAGATATCCCACAATTCACAAGTATAAAGGTCAGGTGAGGGATGAGTATCTATAGAATTCTAAGGGGAAAAGTGAGGAGTCTGATTCAGAAATACCAGACTATAAATAAATATTAATTGTATATAAGTTGTTGGTTTCTCTCATTCCAATGATTCCTTTCTCCCTTTTTGCAAGCCAGGTGTAGTCTCTGAAAACAGCAAAGACAGAGTGCATTAATGTCATCTCACTGTTAATGTTCAAGGAGTAATTGCCACTGAATCAAATGCTAAAATGAATCTTACATTAAATGTTCACCTCCAAGGATGCTTGTTGATGGTTTCTGTCAAATAACCAGCAAGAGCCTGTCACTGGAAAGCCTACATACAAAATCAGATGGAGATATAGTCCTCCTTCCCACTCTTTGCTGGTGTTACTGGGCCTTGTAATCAGGGTGTTTATAATGGTGAATGCATCTTTTTATTGACTATGTTTATGAAACCAGTTCAGTATGTAATGTATCATGTGCTGAATGTTCTGTACTGTAAAGCTGACTCCTTTAGAAAAGGGTCTTTCACAAGAACACCCTGCAAGATTTTCAGAAGACACAACAAAAATAATAGACAAGAATTTAGTTCTTTCTATGCTGCTTTCTGCTCCCACCCCTATGAGTTACATGTTTGGGGATGTGAAGGAGACTGAGCTGGAGACGGCAAGAGAAGAGGGAGTTGTGGACGCCCCAAGGCAGGTTTGCTCTCCAAATCTGTTCAGTATTTGGAGCATGTTCATCGTGGGGCAAAGGAACTGATGCAGTTCCAGCTTTGCGCTGCTGAGGATTGTTTTCTCAGTGGCCCTGTGTGAAGCTGTGCCATACTATATAAATACAACTCATATTCAAAAAGAGAGAGATTTGGTGCTTCAGAAGAACCAGTGCAACCATTTTTCATTTGGTGCAGCAGTCTTTCACGTGAATACTCACGTCTTATTTCTTTTGTTCAACCAGTTGTGTATCTGCTCCAGGACCTGTCATTTGGTGATGTTTCCTGAAAATTTCCCTGAAACTGAGACGTGTTGATAGGACAACTGGCACAGATCAAGTCAGACAGTGCTCTTTCACACGCTGTCCCTGGAAGGGACCACCTGGGCCATGGAACTGGGTGGTTTCAACCAGCTAGGTAACAACATTTCATCCAGACAGGTCCACATACCATTGGCACCACATCCCCAGCACGTGCCAGGGTCCAAAATCACCTCTTACTATCCTTTAATAAACCTAAGATCTTTAACACAGCATGTCAGAGGAAGAAAAGTAAAGGTCAAAGGCCCTGAAGCTTCAAAGCAGGAGCAGCTCTGCATTTCCCCAAATATAAACTGTGTATGTCTGTTTAAATACAAAAAACTGTGAGATAAACATATCTGGGGCTAATTTAATTTTTTTTTTCAATCCCTGGAGCCCTTTCTTTTCTAGTTCTGTCAACAATTTGTTTGCCTCTGATTTTTCCCAGGCTACCTCAGGATTTGAGTTTTCAAGGAAGAGGGGATATAAGGGTCTCATAGGAACAAATTTCCAAACTGAAAATACAGTAATTAAAAGCCACAGTCTGTAGGACCAAACATTTTGTTCCAAAAATCATATGATAAAAATGTGCAACTATTCATTCATGCAATAACTGTGTAATTTTGGCATTGAATGAAAATTTCAAGAATGAAAATTTTGGCCTAGATATTCTCATGTGAGGAAAGGCTGCTGGGCTGATTCCAAACTCATCAGCAAGTGGAAATTACAGGACCTGAATACAAAAAAAAGGAGTGAGGATGACACACATACCACTGAGGCATTTTATTCTAATTAGAAATTCCTGGTACAGGTAAGTCAGGAAACTCAGTGTGGGACTCAACTAAGGCCCTTCACCTTTTATTTGGTTACTTGTTACTTTCATGTACCAAATTAAGGATGAAGAGGAAACAAAGCTCCCATTTCTGAGTCAGTTCCCCCATTACAAAGGTTCTTGGGTCCTGGTGAGTGGTTTGAAATATCTGTTTTTCGGGATGCCTGGATAGAGCTGGGCACATGGATCACTGAGTGTGTCAGCCCTCACCTGGTCTCCTCTTCTCCAAACAGCTTCATGATGAGGACTTGAACATTATGGCATGAAAGGTAACTTGACAATGCTAAATCTTTGACTTCTGGTGTGTGTGTGGAGGGAAATATTGTCATCTAAAATAATCTCTGAGGAGTTATGTGGTGAGTATTGAGTCTCTTTTGGAATGACGATTTCCATGCAGTGAGGGGCTGATTTGCCAGCAGCACTGAAGTTAAATGGCTCAGAAATTCGTGCCAAATAACAGCAAAACTTTAAGCAAAGCACACAGTCTCTACTGGTCACCAAGGGACTGTTCTCTTGAAAATTGTCACCCCTTGAAGGTACTTTAAGTTTTCTTCAGATTCTGGTATGTGTAGTTAGAAGCAAAATTTTAAGGCAGCTTGAGCTGTGACTGAAGTTCCTTTTTATTTTAAAGAATACAACCCACAGAATACAATCAGAAGAAGACAAAATAGGAAAAGATGTCTCAGACAATTCTTTAAAATTTCTAGCTGATGTCCTCCTCTACTTATTTCTTCTGACTCAAAAGAGGTTTAATGGAGGTCACTGGTAGAGATGTGACTAATGGGTACTTATTAAACTTTGCTGCATTATTAGAGATTTCTTGGCTGTCTAATTTTTCAGGCAACACATAATCCATAACGTCGTCATAAAGCATTCATTCTCCGAGCTATAACAGCTGAGGTTTTTGTCCATGAATACAAATAGAAAGTTCTCTCTGCTGGGAATTGAGCAGTACCTTGCAGCTGACAGTTCACTTTAAATTCTGCTTGAGGATAAGTTATTTAGTAAATAGAACTTTGCAATTTACATAAAGTTGGTTCAGTTACAATGGCATGTCAGTTTTGGCTGAATATTTTCTTAGAGTTATAGCTATCTTTTGAGCCAGACAGATTTTGTTTACAGTGTGATAAATTCTCTGAATTCTCTAGAGTTTTTTGTAATTTATTCCAATAAACCTGAAATCAGCATTTGATCCTTTATATTTAATTTTAAAGAGCAACTCAGAAAATAAAGGTCCACTGGACAAAAATGTTGATGCATTTCACTTTGCACTGTTAATGAAGTGAGATGATTTTGTTAGACTGTCCACGTACAATAAAACCAAACTCCCACAGACTTAGGTCTGAAAAGAAATGGACTTTGAATATTGCTATCACAATTAGGCTTATCATATTAGGGTAGCTTGATAAATAGCTACTAGGAGAACACAGAAAAATTCAGATAATGTTTGTGCTGCAGTAAAGCAACAGAACTTTGAAAGCTGTAACGGGAGTCTAAGATTAATTGTGGAGATATGATTCTGCACCACAGATTGCTGTCATGTTCAAATGAGATCATCCACTAGGAATCAAGTTAATTCACTGGCTACAAACAGCAAATAAGTCAATCAACACTAGTCAAAGAAGTTATGAAAACACTGTGTACTCAAACATATGCTGCTTCAAAATTAAATCATGTCTTCTACTGCTTAACAAACATATGACAAAGGAACATACCCAGCACCAGAAGATTAATAAAACAGAGGAAAATCAATACTTGTCTAAAATAATAGCTCTCCTCTGGAGATGAAATATCGATGCATATAGAAATAGTATAAAATGCAAGTAGAAAATAATGTCATGGGGTTCAAAACTGGACCTGGCTTGCCTGCCTGTGATGACATTCTGCTGTTTGGCTGCTGTGCCTCTGAACCACACTGGAAACTAAACCACACAGAATCAGTTAGGTTGGATAATATAATAGAATGGGGGGAAAAAAAAGTATTTGAAAAATGAGGATGATACAAATATAGATGTTGTTACTTAGATGATCTGCTCCAGATAAATAAGTGGCTGCAAGTGAAACTGCATGATGAAGAAAGATTTCTTTCAGGAAGAAATTATTTATTTAGGAAGAAATTCTTCCCTGTGAGGGTGGTGAGCCCCTGGCACAGGTTGCCCACAGAAGCTATGGCTGCCCCATCCCTGGAAGTGTTCAAGGCCAGCTTGGAGCAACCAGGTCTAGTGGAAGGTTTCTGTGCCCACAGCTGAGTGTTGGAATGAGATGATCTTCAAGGTCCCTTCCAACCCAAACCATTCTGTGATTCCATGAATGCAGAGCTTCATTACAAATAGCAGTAGAATAAATGGTAATAACTATCAGCCAGTCAGTAAAGGGATGCAATAATTACAATTAAAAAACATAAACTGTGACAAAAGGAACTGAAAACTGTGCTTTCCAGATAATAGCTATCTTTATATACCCATTTTTAAAGGTTAATTTGAAGTGTTTAATTTCTGTAGCAATACGGTAGCTTGATTATCTATGCAGTGTTCTGGTTTGACTCTTAAAGGTAGGAAATACTTGGTAAGTACCAAAGTAAATCAGCCACTTTGCACTTAACCACTGTTCAGCCCACAGTTTACAGAATATTTAGACACAGTGTAATCACTTG
>JAWWES010000030.1:14432347-14448299 GCA_035583135.1 Lophotriccus pileatus | reverse complement strand
TTGTTGATGTTGTTAGCTCCAAGAAATGCAACTGAGTAGCTTAATGCTAAAAGTTATTAAATGAATACTGTGCCTGCATTTTATTCCAAAGCAAAAGTTGACAGAGTATTTAACAAGGAGACAAATACAGGGTACAAATACAGAGTACCCTGAACTGTGTAACACAAACATGGTCTTGATTCAAACCCCATTAGCGTGAAGGAAGTCTCTTCAGGGACTGTAATGGCTTTTGAATGAGGTTTGTATTGATTTTATACTAAATGTAAGAAAAACATTCTTCCCAGAGTCTAGGGAGAAACAGTCTAAACCTTTTCCTTGCAAAGGGTCAGTTTAAGAAAAACTGATCACCTTTCCTATTTTATAGAGAAAACACTGACAGTAGTTTTGGGGCAAATTCAAATTAATTCATTTAAAACTTTGGAACTTCTAAACAGCCCAGCAGGTGTTTAGCAGAGAACTCCAGCTCCATGAGCAATTCTGTGGGAATACTTTTGGAAAACCTGATAGAACCTGGTTCTCAAATACTTAGTTATGTAGCTGAGGTTTATTTTATCCCATATTCTTTGACACCCGTGTCCTATGTGAATAGAAATAATAATGTTTGGTTTGTAGGTGATATTTACAAAGCATTTCAGCTACATTTAAACAGTAGCTCTCATCCAAAGAGTTCATTGGTTCAGTACAGATCTCCTCTTTGCCATGTACTCACACAGATGCAGCACTACAAGAAAGAGTGCTGGAATTTCACAAGTGCTTTATTTTATTTTGTACATAAAGATAACAAACTGTGTGCCACAATGTGTGGAGGAAATATTTAAAACTTGAGCCTTCTGCTTGTGTTAATAGAGATTTTGTGTCTATTTGCCTTTCACAACAATGTATCAGTGAGACTAAAGTTTCACATCTTTAAAACTTTGGATAATTCTCAACAATTTTTTATTCTATAGAAAAACGCTCGATGGTCAGTTCATGAACAACTACAATAACCTTTGCCAAATATCCATTGGAAGTTATTAGAATTTTTAGGTTGAAAGAGTGACTCCATACTGGTATAATAACCCAGGAGGACCATCTTTTAGTGGTTAGAAATCATTCTCTTCTGGCTGAATATTTATGATATATCATTATTATGAATGCTGAAAAAATACTAGCAGGTGTAAAGCCACATTTCTTCTGTCATTGTTTTAGTGTTCTGCTTTGGGGAAGATTTTTTTCCTTCCCTGGGGAGCAGAGGATGTCTTCAAAAGCTGTAAATACTTGACAAACAATGTGGGAAAGCTGCTCTCATGCTAAAGCGTCTGGGAGAAGAGTTCTGTGATTAAGATGCAGATCTGATGTGCAGTGAAATCTGTTCTTTGTCACATTTTCAGCTTGTAAGGTTCACGCTGCTGTCACTGAAAGCTTAACAACACTTGAAGCACGGTGACATATTTATGCGTTGGTTAGAAACGTCCTGAGAAGTTTATAAAATGACATTAAACCAATACAAAGAATGTGTTCTCTTGGATTAGTTATTAGAAGAATATGTGCTATGTACAAATATACCCACTTACGTAATGTTTGAAGCTTTCCTCAGTGCCCAGATGTTTTTTGTTTTCTTCCCTTCTTAATTCAGGGCACCTGCTGTGAACATCTCTTTTTTTTACTTTTTACAACAGCAAAAGAATGTAGACAAGGAACACATATTTGTATTACTTTCAGGGGTCAGGGTAATAGAATTTGCCACAAAATTTCCTGCCATGTGGGTAATTAATTACATTAGTTATCTACAATCACTCTGATTTGTTTGTTGTTCTTGACATCCGTAATGAGCACGTACACTGACAGCTCTGAGAATTCCCACTGAGGAATCCACCCCACAATCTGTTTAGTCCAAGGGCTGTGCTGCTGGAAGTGCCAGTCGTGTCAGGGATGATGAAAACAGACCGAGATTATGCAAGCCTTGGCCTCTTGCTGCTCTGCTGCCACAACCTACAGCAGACATGAGGATATGTATTGTTATCCCAAGAGGCTGTGCCACCTGACAGAGCCATAGTGAGACAAGCTCTGTGTTTTAGCCGTTTGTAAAACACAGTCCATGGAAGTTCTTCCTGGAAAGTCAATACCGGGGGAAGGCGACCTCCCTTTCCTTCTTGGAATGCTTGTGTGAATCAACACACAGCAGTGTTTGATCAGACACCTCCTGACTGCCATTGGAGCTGCCTGGTGTAGACACACAGGAATGGGACACAGCACCCACGGAGAGAGCAGCTGGAGGTTCTGTTGCTGCCTCCTCTGAAGTCCCAGGAAGGAACCTCACTCCCCTTTGCCCAGCGAGAGAGAAAATGAACACCTCATCCCAAAGGCTCCGAAGGTGAAAACTCCATCTCCCTTTGGTCACAAAGCCATGCACATCATTATACTTTTCCAATGATTTTTGGTTGTCATCCACACTGGAAATTTCTATTACAGTAGTTTTCTCCATTCCCCAGTTCTGTTCTTGCACAGAGACCAGTTGTGTCAAATAACAAGAACTCCCAATGTGCTCATGCTTTCTGTGTTTGGAGGAAACTGTTATAAATTATTTTACAATCCAGAGAGCATCAGAGCTCTCATTTTTTCCTGTGTGTCTATGGGTGGCACAGTAGCCAAAGAGATTATCCAAGACAATCTTAAATGCATGCATGTCTTAAAATCAGGTAAAAAATAGAACTAAGTACAGCACAAATTTACACACACACACACACACATCTCTTGAGGCCACAAACAATTCTCTCCCACCCACAACGTCCCCACATGAATATCATGTGTACTGGTCAAAATGTCAGTGCACAGCTTCACCGATGGTGTAGAGCTACAAAACCAAACTATCAAAGACAAAAGGATTGTAAATAGCATGAGGGAGAGTTGGGAACCAGCTGAGACAATGCCCTGTATCATGCCAAGTCCTGCTTCAGTCAACCTCCATCAAAGATGTGGCTCAGCTGTTCAGTGGATTCCAGCTGGTTCTCCTTTCTTTCCTGGGAGTTAATGCTACATTTCTGCTGGCATTTCATGGCAAAACTCTCCACCTTAGAACCACAGTCCTCCCAGCACAGCTGGAGTACAGGAACAGCAAGAGAGAAATAACGAGATTTTTTTTCAGACCAGCAAATTCGAAGGAATTTCATTAAGATTTATATTCTCATGTCTCATGGGCCCTTTTGAAAATTATTTCAATTTAAGGTGAAATTAATTAACTATCCATCTTGGGGAGCAATACATCTCATCACTGATTTAATGAATTTTCCTTAGAGAAACATTAACTTAAAGTAGATGTTAAGCTAAAATTTGGTGAAATTAATCTTGAGGTGGTCTGTCCATGGCTACAGTTTATCTGAGGAGGGAATAGAAGTCTGATTTTTGGATTTCCATCTGTACCAGGCATTAGATTTTGTACCTCAAAAACAAGTGCATACTCCTTTGACATCTACCCTCCCATAGAGGGATTTTTAAAATTTTTTTTAAGTTATGGGATATTTTCTTTCCTCAGCCTTGTGTTCATTACGTGTTCATGCTCCTTCATTTCATAATATCAACTTTCTAGATTTCATTAACCTTTTTTTATGTTCTATATATCTCAGAAAATGTACACATATGTATTTGTGGGTGTATTATTGGCCTTCTTAGCACATCATTAATGTTTCTGACAGTGACAGCAGTTTGGAAGCTTCATCCCAGAATATACTACCAATGAGCATCTTCTCTGAATGTGCTCATTCCTTGCAGACTTATTGCAGACTTTTTTGGAGCCCTTCTTGTTGGACTTTCTGACAATGAGCAGCTTTCACTTCAGCTGTGAACAAATGCTCAAAACATATGCATAACTCTCATTAATTTTATTGCTTATAATTAATTTCATCAATTACATTAGTTTTATACATAATTTTCAAGCCAGGAAATCAGCACACATGTTTTTCAGTGATTTCATTGCTGCTTTTTGTTTAGGTTTTCTGATGGGCTCAGGCATTACATAGCCAGGTGCACAAATAGGCAAATTTCCCTTGAGGTTTAGAAAAGCATGTCAGGACTGACATAAGCAGGAGAGAGAGATTAATTTAAACTGGACCTGCAGCAGGTGAGGCAGACCACGATCTGAATATGTGCATGAAGGCCTGAAGATGGAGAGAAACTGTGAGAAGCTCATTATTCAGATCTTACAATTGTGTGAATCTGAAAATTAATTATAAAATTTAATTTTTTACTAACAAGGAAAATTAAAATATTTTAACCTATGGTGCCAGATGTTATAATAAAAAAGGAACTGAACTGAAGCTTCTGCTGTTTCTCCAAATATGTTATTCTTTTCTTCTGAACATTTAATTAATTCTGTCAATTTTTTTTTTTAATTTTTTTTTTTTTTAGAAAAAGCATCCTTTGAAGAGACTCGCTGTCCAAGATAAAGCTGTCAGCCTTCTCTGGAGGAGGGGGAAAATTTTCTGATCGGATTTATGAACTGCGTGGTTTCACAGCTGGAAATTATGATGTGTACAACAGAAGTGACTTCTTATCACTTGGTTTCTTGGAGTAAGTCCAAAAGAGATATTTGCTCAAAGCTGAAACCTCTTTCTCAGTCAATTTTTTTTACAGCAAATTTGGCAACAGCAACTTTTGATCTGAACAGGTGCAAACCAAGAAAATTTTCCCAAAATAGAGTTTTTGTCGCATCCCTTAGTGAACAACGAACCATGTGCATGGTAAAGGCACAGACTTTATTCTGCAGTGAGTTTTCTTCTGTTTGTACGAATTTTTTATGGCCACTCAAGATTCATGGCCTGTTGTGACTCTGGCAGGTACAGCACCTTTGGTCTGCCTGCCCCTGAGAAGTTCCCACCTAAAAGGAGGCAGCAGGAAAAGAAAGATAAATGATATAGAGAAAGTTGAAGACAGGCTGTGGAACAAATGACTAACAGCAGCACCCAGCCTCTCTCTAGGGAGTTCAGCATGGGCACGATATTGTCTTTTGGCTCCCAGGTAACCAAGCTAAATGGTATTCAAAGGTCTTTTTGTTCCAGGGAAATTCTCTCTGGTGTAAAGAAAGTTTTGGTGGAAAATTCACATCAGTTGGAGGTTGAGATTCCAGTTCTGACAAAGTTTCTTGTGGTGGTGATGACTACATCTGTTGCTCAGCTGAAGACATTGACAAGCTCTTTTTCAGCCACAAAGAGGACTCTGAAGGAAATAAATGTGTTATCCCATCAACAGCATCCCATTGTCTTACATTTGGATGTGCCGCCTTTGGAAGTTCCTCAAGTTTCAAGCCTGTTGCTATAACGACTCTGCCACCTTTCAAGTGAAACTGAAAACTTCTAATCAGTGTTTCTTTAAGTCCACCCTGCCTTACATAATTCCTCCATCTTCATTCTGTGATTTCTTGGAAAGAAACTATATCTATCATATTCAGAGGTTAAAATGGTATCCTGCTCCCTTCCACTTATTTTGCACAAATTACAGTCTTAACCTCAGCAAAGATCAAACCAGTGGGTGACAGTTACCAGGCAGGAGCTTCTGGGAATCCAGAACAATGTGCTGCTTGACTTGTACACACATACTTACATTTTATTTCCAGGGTGGTCATGAACAGAAAACAGGGTTCAATATTGGTACTTCGCACACCATTTGCACAAGTGAATTTGACAATTCCATCTCACGGCTTTTTCCTGTATTGTTTGGATAATTACATTGTCAAAAATTACTTATCATACATTTAGCACTTAATACCCATTTATTATGAGTTCATGTAACTGCTATTTAAAGAATAATACATTCTAACTCCTTTCTACGCCATTTGATGCCACTTTGATTCTGTAATTGCTGGTTTCCTAGGATATTATGCCACAAAACCTGAAGAAATAATTGGTTGTTTCATTCCAGACAATACGTTTTGGAGTTGCAGAGAGTTTTAACTGGCAGATTTGTAACAGTGCAAGGGAGACATAAAGGGAGTGAATGTTAACCATGGAATGGGATTGCACAAGGCAACCTGCATAGCTACTGCTATTGTGCAGCTCTGTTAACATTGTTCAAAGGAAAAGGATTCCTTATGCAAATGTTATAAGTTTTATGCCTTTGGGGGATGCTACCTGCAAGAGTATGTCAGTATTGCATGTCAGCACGGGGTGGAACAAGTACCAAATGAGATGTGAGAAATAGGTGACTAAAAACCACAGCTCTCTCAGTGCTCAGCTATAATTATTTCTTGTTTGCAGAGTACACGCCGAAATCTGCAGAAATAACTGCTGGGTTTGTGGGGGATTGTTTTTGTAAGTACATGAAAGCAAAATGAAGGAGTACCTTGCAAGTATATTTAAAAAGCACTATTTTAGCTGAACTTTTGTCACTTGTTAACTCTGTTATCAAGTGCTGTAAAATACTAATATATGTTCTTTTTCAGCATCTTTATAGTCTACACTTCTTTTACAGCAAATCCAGTTATTTGATTAGAAAATGCTGCTGCTTTTATCTGGTTTTAGTTTGTTTATAAGTTTATAATTAAAGTTATTTTCACTTTCCATGGTAAGATCACACAGTTGTTGCATACAGTTTTCATAGACTTCGACTAACTGGGCTGAAATTTGTCCCAGCTTCCAGATTTGTAAAGTGGGCAAGAGACTAGATAATTCTAATTATTCTGGGCATTGTTCCTTTAAAAAAAGAAAGTCCATGGAAGGGACTGTCACCCTTTGAGTAGCTTTACATGCTTGGCTCCTTTAGGAAAACTAGTTTTTATGTGTTCCCACGTTGCTGCCTGACTTACCCAGAAGCACACTCTGGTGGGGTTCTGGAACGGAGCCAACTTGCAGGGAGTTTTCTCAAGGCCCTTAGCCACTCTCTTTTTATTTAATTACAGTAAGAAGAAACAATTGTGTTTATCCAACACCTGGACACCAGATTATCACACAGTTTTGTAGCATTCCAGCTGTAGCTTATAGGGGAACTTGGCTTAATGTACAGCATGGGTTCGCGGAAATCTATTATTTTTCCACTTAAAATCACTCTTCATAAGTCTTTGAGGATGGTTTGGAATAAAGTCTGGGTTCAGTTTACATCTTACAAAACTTCTCATCAACTCAGACTCTCTGAGTTAATGCTGGTTGGGCTCACATGGTGCAACCTCCCTGAGGACAGAATACAAAATGCAAACAGCTTTGATGAGCTATTCAATTGCAGGTCTCCTCTTGAGTGGCATCAGAGCAGCCAGGACTGCAACTCATTCTATCTGAAAGCAGGTAATGAAATAGGCTACTGAGATTATTCTGAAGGGCTCTGTCTCCTCACTGTAACTAAAGAGAGAGACTCAGCTCACTAATTCAAGTAGAAAAGTCCACCTTGTGCACCTCTCGCAGGTTGTGGTGAGTCCCCCAGACCAGTGATGATCACCTGAGTATGCAGGCTCAGGGCATCATTAAAACTCAAAATAGAAATGGGTCGAGCCCTTAATAAAGACTGATGTGAAAAGAAGGGAAGGGAGTGCTAGATCGGTAGCTCAGACATCTTTCCCCATGGCAGAAATAACAATTTTAGAGAAAAGCTGCATTCCCAAAGTACGTAAATGAGGTTCTAGACGTGTTTAACTGCTGACTCTTTTCTAATTGGTGTGTCCAGAGGTCTGCAGCAGGAGGTGGTGTACACATCACTCAATGTATTAACTTATTAATGAAGCCGCAGGGTGGCCTGACCAGAGACTGACTCATCATCAAATCCATTCTCTGATGACAGCTAGACAAATCAAAACAAGTCATGTAGATTATAATTCAAGTTTTAGAACAGACTATTGAACTTTACAGTCATCTAATTAAACACAGCGGGGCTATCATCATCTTAATTGAAGAAACTTTCTCATTGTATTCAACAAAAGGTAAATGACGCAAGCAAATAAAGCAGAGGCTCTGTAACATGAGCTGTAGTGCTCTCATGATCTGCCAACAAACTTTGTTGCTTTTATAGCCTACAACATGTATTTCAGCAAGGGTCTGTGAGAGACCAAGCCTACAAAAATGAAATCAAATCCAACCTTCACCGGGGAACTGCAGCCCAACATTTTGCTTCCTTTCTGTTACCCTTCTCTGGTTTCAGAGTAAGGACAGCATGGCTACATCCCCCACCCTGAGGAATGCGTTTCAGTGCAGTATTAAGGCACAGAGCCACACATACTGTGTACAGCAGTTACCAAGGGCTGCTCACAATTAATATCAAGCCCTTATCTCAGTTGTTTGATGCTAGAAAGGATGCAAGTGTGGCTATCCATCCCAACAACGTGCCAGGAGGTGATCCAGCTGCAGCTGAGCCAGCACTGCCAGTGTGCTTTCAAAGGCAGCAGTGCCAGCCTGCAGTGGATCTGCTGCTTCGCAGCATCTGCAGCTTGACTGCAGCTGTTTCAGCTGCCACGTTAACCTCACACTCTCAAAGGGGCTCTGCACTGCAAATAAAAACCATGACCTGCAGTCAGAAACCTGCAGCGAAAAAAAGGTAAATGTTCTGCATGGGGCACAGAACATGGGGACTGGATTTTTGGAAGTGATAGAGTAAATTCAAGGCCAATGGTAGATGGATTGCTGCAAAAGAAAACATTTATTTATGATTGACTTGCTGGGTATTAAACACAAGGGTACCAGCATGAAAAGCATCTAAGAGCATTAAAAATGCTAACTACCTCCCAGAATTTGGGTTAGATGCTTCAGACCCATTTCCAAGTGACTGGGTTGTGGGTTATTTTGATATCAATACTAAACTAATACTAATGAGAACCAAGTTGAAAGCTGTGTCTGCACTTGAAGTGTGTAAAATGCACCTGCATGGTGTGCATGTGATCTGAAATGTAAAAGCTCATGCTTGACCCACCATCTGATGGTAATGCTCTGGAAGGCAGCCTGCTATATATAACTCAGCCAAAATATAACTGAATTCACCCTCTTACATCTTGCATTCAGTAGTTTGCCTTTATAAAATGCTGGTGGTAAAGTTGTCTTTATCAGCTGTCTGAGGCTTCAGATTGCAGGTGATTTGGCTCATTAGCAGACATGGTTTCTATAAGCAGCACTTCCAGTTTTCTAAAAGATGTGACAGATTGCTAATTGTTTTCAAGTTCACTTGTGTTTACCTTCTTTAACGTGCACAAAGTAGGTGTTTCTAAAAAAATAAATAAGAATTAAAGGAGTTAGAGAGCTATATGCAGCTTGAAGCAAAGCTGAGTTGTTGCTTACTGCAAAAATCTCAGCTAAGCCTGAAGGATTCGCCAGGTTCAGTCTAATAAAACATCTGAAACGTTTGCCTTTCAAGAAGTGCTGCCTGAAATGCAAGAAGGTACCCTGTGGATTAAAAAACAAGTTCCTGGCTAATTTCTTAAACCAAGTTCATGAATCATAAATGTGAGATGGAATAAGAGAATGAGCCTGCTGAACCAGAAGGCAAAGTGTAATATGAAATTTTAGTCTACAGAGGCAGGATTTAGTTTTGTTTCATACAGTAATAATGATGAGCTTGTGCTAGTTTCTTGGCCATTTGGGGCAGAGGAGTGTCTATATTCCCTCCTTTTGAAGTCTGATTTTTTCATCAGCTTTTGCTCCCGTTTGAGTGAAATTAGAACTGAATCAGAAACATCTGGAGTTTTATGTCCCTGCATTTGGGATTATTTTTGTCACATTTGGGGTCTCAGAGCAGACAGCTCTGGCTGTCTAATCTCTTGTACAAATGTATGTGAATCTCCAGGTGCTTGTGCACAGCTGCTCAGGAGGTGCCAGGCTGGGCTATATCCAATCACTTCTGCAACTGCAAACTCAGACAGCTGGGAATCCTCATCTAACCTTGGACATACAGCTCTTGATCTCCAGTTTGTCCATGATGTGTACAAGGCAGGACATGCTGCTATTCCAAGCTGTCTGAGACCAGTGTCAGAAACAAGAGTTGAGAAAAATCACATTCCTGCAGGTGCCACTGGCATGAATTTTGAGGTTTGAGCATTTCCATGAAAGCTCTGCCTGTATTTGGGGAAACATTTCAGAACCATGCCCGGAATCTTAGCTCTGCTATATAATGGGGGTAACGACCCACAGCAATTCTGCTTTGTGTGAGTTGTGAGTGACTGTGGGAGTTCACTGGGCTGCCACCCACCAACATTATGGGAGGAGGCTCCAGCACTGAATAGTCCTTTGCCTTTACTCCCCAACTGCTGCCAGCAGATACCATGGTTGCAGAACAACTAAACAGGCACAGAGCACATTAAAGCCCTGTTAAAGCCCATATTTAAAAGGATCTTGTTAATGGGAATTCAGCACTTTCATAGTATTGTAATGTCACTCTACTTCTCTTGAGTACCTATTATTAATGACATGTAATCATTAACTGTATAAGTAATAGTTTTCCTAATAATAGAGGAAAGGGAGGTATTCAAAATGTGTTCAGTTTGGCCAGGTGAAATTCCCACCCCAATTTTTTTCCTTTTTCAAGACAGCCAGTAATATTGAAAAGTCTCACAGGACTTTATTCCCATCACTAGAATGATGTCGATGAATGTATCACATACAGAGGAGTCCACCGGTGTGATAACTCAGTTGTGATCTCGTCATAAATCTGCTCACGTACCTGCTGCATTTATATTGACTTTGTGCATCCTGATGTCCTATTTTCTTCTTCTTTTTTTTTTTTCCCTGGATGACAAAGACCAAGAAATGTTGGAGAGAACTGGAAACTTTTACGGCTGTATTTTGTTTTCAAAGTTCTCCATAGGTCATCAGCTGTCCTTAAAACAAAATGTATGGCAGATGCTCTGTCTGGGTTTCAGCACATCTCCCTTCTTCCATGCTACAGCAGGTGAATCCAGAGTTTTCCTTTGTTTTTCTGCAGAGGTTTTCATGATTATACCATTAGTTTGCAACTGAAAGTTTCTATCCGCCTTGTATGAATTTTCAGTCCATGACCACCCACTGGTAGCCGTTGTGGCATTGTTGCTGAAAACTAGATAAGAACAAAAGTTTAGGAATGCAGTTACTCCTGAAGACTGAACGCTAATTCTTTTCTCAGTAGAAAAAAGCAATCTTATTTTGATAAAAATAAATCTGAACAGTATCAACCGACGATCAAAGAACACATACAGAGACACTGGGAACTGGGTCTGTAAAAGTAAATTATTTAAGCAGTAAAAATCAGCAGATTATCAACAATCCCATTTTCCAAGCTAGTGGGAACTTCAAAATATATTCTGCAGATGTGAAGTCACTGTTGTGGATTTGAAAGCAAAAGTGGAAAGGACAAAAAAGAGGTACTCCTTTTCTTCATTGCTATCTGGCAACTAAGCACATTTGTTATTCAATAAATCTTTTATTTGACCTCTTTAATCAAGGATGGAGCTGCCACTAGAGTTCAATACCTGGGAATTCATTGTTTTACGCCTAGGGAATGTATTTTAGCAATGGGATGCAACTGGGACCCTTATTTTGGTCACCTTTCAAATGTTCTTCCTGTTCCCTCCAAGGAGATAGACCCAGGATGGTGTATACAAGAAAACGACAACATTTGAGCCCAGAACACCATTTGCTTGAGTTTGTCCTCATGGCAAAGCCTCTGGCTGTCTCACAAGGAGGTGTCTGATGCCACCAGTTGCCTCCTGCTATGTGTAATTTGGTGAGCTTGTATCTGATCAGACTGCACTGTCTTTTCCAGCCTGGGAAAAGTTCTTCCCTCCCTCAGTACCCACATCTCAGGGGAAACTGGAAGATGAAAACATCTTTCAACAGAAACAGATGTTTGAGGTTTGATACCTAGCAAATGTGAGTGTGCTTTTCTACATTACCCCCTCCTCATACACACATATTGCATCTGCGTTGTAGCAAGTAATTAGGTAATGCACTGGACTGATATTTGTACCTTAATTGTAGGTTGTTTCCTGGTTTTCTCTTTCAAAAGATAAAAATAAAAGCCTGCTCTTTTCAGCCTTCTCATCCTGGGGCAAAAGGGCTAATTAGTAAACCCCAACCCCTCACTGTTGTAGCTCAGTGCTGTTAATTATGAGAAATAAGAAGGGCCTGAGCACTTCCAGGGTAGAACCCACGAGGGAAAAGAAGACTTCTAGAAATCAAAGGGCTGTTTGGCAGCCATTATTTAAAGAAGGAAAACTGCAGCTGAAAGGACCAGCAGGGCTCTGCTGCCTCGGAGCACAATAAACCAGGACGGAAATATTAACCTGGAACACACTAAGAACTGAGGAAAGAGTCTTTGTTTTTTCTGCCCATTCAACTATTAATTTAATTCTTGACTTTGAATGCAGAGTCTAAAACAAGCCTACAGCAGAGTCTGCCCTCATTTTTCTTGGTTTAACGGTAAGGAGTTTATTTTGGCTGGGGAAGTGTGTCTGCCTGGGTGAATCTTTCTTCTCAAAATGAAAACATGAAGCTGGTGTTGAGCAAAACAGAGAAAGCAAGCTACTGATCACCTTGGTGGCTGGGGGCTGCTCTGTCCCCCTCCTCAGGTGCTGTGGGCTGGGATGGGTGGGAGTGAGGAGGCAAGGTCCTCAAGCACCGCTTTCCCTGGGTTCCTACTTCTGCTGACTCAAGGGGCACTGCCAAATCTTATCTGCCTTTCTAGACAGAAAAAAAAACTCCTCAGAGTGCCAAGGAATAACAGATTTTTCACTTCCAGTGCCTGACACCTTGTTTTGGGCAGCCTGGTCCACGTATAGCTGAGGCTTTTGGGACAGTAATGTCCTCGTATTCCCACCCCTTACTTAGTGGTGATCAGTCAGAGGCTGGACTCAGTGATCTTAGAGGACTTTTCCAGTGTAAATGATTCTGTGAATGCTATTTCTTATTGCCATTGCCCTGTGAAGGTGCAACTTGAAGCCAAAAATGTGAAGGCTTTAAATCCTAGACTTTGAGCCTTAGAGGTAAACAGGCAGTTCTTCAAACTCCTGCAAAGAAAAGCACAGTGCCATCTGGGTTTGTAACTATGGAAAGTAAATTAGTATTTAAAGGCTCTAAAACCTGTCTATGGAAATCAAGAGCAATGCATAAAACTGCTATCTAACCTTAATCCCCACTACAGCTCTTTCTGGAGAAGCAGAGTCAGGAGACATTATTATGTTTGTAAGAGAATTTAAGTGCTGTGTAGCAGGTTCGTGTACCTCTTGGTGCAGAGTTAGCCCAGCTGAGTATCCAAACTGGCATTTTCACACCACAGACTTAATTTGTCAGGTTGAAAAATAACTCAGCTTGTCTTCTCTCAAGACCTGCCAAGTTTCTAATACTGAGTTTTATTCACCAGTGAAATAAATTTATATGAGAAGTGGTGGGACTGTCTTAAAAGCAGAAACTTTAGTCTTCTGTCAGTATAAATTCACCTGTCCAGCTATAGTGTGTGTAGGTGTGGCAAAGCTCTCTCCTTGATGCCTTTCTTTCGTAGATATCCTCTGATCTCTCAGCGTCACTTTTCACTTGTGATGACTCATTTGGGAGGTATTTTTGTTCCTTGGCATTTGCATTTTCTGTCACTGGTTCCTTTATGTGTTCTGATCTTTTCTGCTCAGCAAACATGTCCAATCCTATTCACTCCACAATGAGTAAAGATACAGTTTGTGAAATATCTGCACAGTAGCTGCCATTAGCAGGCATGTTGCAAGCCAGGGATTCAACCCTGTTTAAACCCAAAATTAGACAGCCATCTAAAAGAACTCAGTCTCACCATGCAAGCTTGAAAAGCTTATTTGAAGTAGAGAGTCAGCCTTGTACTGAAGTTTCTATGAATGTTTACCACAGAACCATTAAGGTTGGAATAGACCTCCAAGATCACTGAGTCCAACCTTTGAACCTTTATGTAAAGCTATGGGGTGCAGGGGATTTGCCTTGTGTTCCAGTCCCTTTCCATTTGTGTGACACCAGGTGTATAGCAATGCTAAATTTGGTTGCACATATACTGCCTCTCCTATTAAGGCAAGAAAGCTTTCTCACACCAAATATTCATATCACTGGCAAATTGGCATCCTAGAGTAAAGGTGCCTGTTTGGTGTGCATCAGCACATCCTGTTAGCAAGGCATGTTTGGCTCAGCTTGAGGAAATTTCCAGGTGCTCACAGGTGGTCCCTGCTCTGCCTTTTGCAGAACGGGAGGGAAGATGAAACCGAATGGCATTCCTAAATTATCTGTGCACACATGAAGATGTACATGGGTTCAGAGAAGGTTTCCAAAGCAGAAGTGTCTGCTTGAGCAGGGACTACATGGCAGTTTTTTCTAAATGGGTGGATGACAGCCCCAATTGATAATTTCAACATTTATTGCTGAAGAGCAATATCTTTCCAGAGGTTTGCGGTGCAGCTGAGTGAAAATTGCTTCAATAGCCTTCTGGAGTTACTCTTGGTTTACTCTGATGTTGAAAAGAGATGAGTCTGGCTATGTCAGTGACAGAAGAAAATACTTGATTTCAGCTATAAACTGTGCTTAGAATTGGATTTCAATTCCAACAATGGAAATATGGATTCAATCAATTAAAAAGAGAGCAATTTTGATGTTGGCACTAGCTTCTTCTCTGAAAACAGGTTGGCAAGGAATAGGTTTTATCTGTCTATTATATGAACCGTCTGAAGTTTCTGAATTTTCAAGGTTTGCTTTGATGTCCTTAAAGATGATTCATCATGAGGTTGTTTTTTGTTGGTTTTTTCTCCTGTCTTTCTCCTCTTTTCTCCCCTATCCTTATATATTTTATTTCCAGTCCTTGATGGATCCTGGAAATATAGAGGAGATACTACAGAAATGCAAATAATTGGGTATGTGTCAAAGTTGGTAAAATATAGTGAAGAGAAGCCAGATATTTTCTGTGTCTCTGGGAATATTATTTGCATTTTGTTCTTTGCAAGGAAGGCAATCTTTTTTGTGTGACACTCCGATATAAACCTGGCATAGCAGAATCAACTTCTCAATTTCTTAGCTATTTTTCCAACTAATTTAATCTCTGTTATTCAGCTAGTCCACTGAGATTTCTTTCTAAACAATATTGATGTCTGAAAAAGCATTCGTTTCATTACTTCTTATAATGGAATTACCCACTGCCTTTTGTGCATTTAAAGTCAAGCTGTAAATTAGGCAGAAATAACACTTGACATCTTCAGAGGTGACTCAATTCTGCTAAAGCTTTTGGATCTTTAAAATGCATTCCTGTATCCATTGGCACTAACACTTCACTGTAATTTAGGAAAAAAAAATCTTATCATAAATCTCTGGTACAGGCTTGTACTTCTGCAAAATGACTCTCATTATTTTCAAGAAGTAATTCCATACTCTGGCTATAGGGTTCATCTTCATTCGATTCCCTCTAAATGGCTTTTATATCTGCACTGCAGATACCACAGGAGTGACCATTAGTTTGAAGATAGAGTGTAGATTAGCCAGTCCTCTTAATCTTTCAAACCTTTTTCAAAGTTCCTTTTGGCCTTTGATCTTCCATTTACAGTCTCAGCCATAAATATTTCTGTCTAGGATCCCTACAGATTTCAGCAAGTTTTGGAGACAGCCTCCTATTTCAAGAAGAGGTGAGCATTGCCTTTCACCAAGCACTGTTTAACAACCTTTCCTTGCTGCCTCTGCTGTGGTAAAAAACACTTTCTCCTTGTGTTGTGAGAAGGTGAATATATTCCCTTTGCTACAAGGGATTTATTAAAATAGATCAATATATTAATGTAGGACACATTTCCAAGAGCGTGTAGTGACGGGACAAGGGGGAATGAGTTCAAATTGAAAGCAAGTAGGTTTAGATTAGGTATTGGGAAAAAATTCTTTACTGTGAGGGTGGTGAGGCCCTGGCACAGGTTGCCCAGAGAAGCTGTGGCTGCCCCATCCTTGGAAGTGTTCAAGGCCAGGTTGGATGGGGCTTGGAGAAACCTGGTCTAGAGGGAGGTGTCTCTACCCAAGGCAGTGGAATTGGAAGGAGATGATCTTTAAGGTCCCCTTCCAAT
>JAWWES010000030.1:14361062-14432247 GCA_035583135.1 Lophotriccus pileatus | reverse complement strand
TCTGAGATGACTAAATTGAGGACCCTTCAAACTATTGAGACAACCATGGTTCTGAGAGCAGGACTGTGTAAAGATTGAGTCTGTTCTGATGCCAGGGAGGAACAGCAGTAACTACAGAGAAAGCAGTGCAGTCTTGCCAGGATTTTGGCAAGCGTGTGATTGCCAACAAAATTTTGTCTCAATAGCTTTGAAAGCAATTATTTCATGCTCTGTCCTGGACTGCAATCTGGATGAGTTGACCTCGTGCGCAGTTACATCAGTGAGGTCTCTGTAACTTCCCATCTAAATAACATAATAAAATATTATTTACTCAAACCTAAATAAAATGAAACAATTTCCGTAATAAATGAGGATCCAAGTTATCGGGAATGCCAGAATATTTCAAAGCACAATGTCCAAGGAAAATAAAGCTCTTAATTTTCAGCAAGAAGAAGGACACAGATTGTTGGGTGTAACTAATTACAATTTATCAATTTTCTTAATATTTTTGCATAGTTACTTTTTAATAATGAGGACTGCATTGGACTGGCTTCATTTTTCTTTAAAAGAAAAAGATAAGAACTTTCATTCCTTATGCCTTTGTACAAATTGTAGCTGTGGCAGTGAAGGCATTATACTCTTTATAAAATAACCCCACTTTTTTTAGAAAATAACAATTACTTTATCTTCAGAATTGAATCCATTAGTCCATTTCCTTTTACTTCCTCTGTTTAAGACTCTGTGCTGTTCTATTTCTAAATATTTTTGGGAGGTTAATATGTTGTGAAAAATTTCGGTGACGTACTTAGGTGGAAAATCCTCCCTGCTGCACTGGAAAAGCCAAAAAGAAAAACAAAGACTATGAAAAGAAGCTCTAAGAACCTCTCCAGCTGTAGAGAACAGCAGAGCCTTGACAAACAGAGCAGGCAGGATTTCTTAATTCGGCAAAGGGAGCCCCTTTTACACCCTAAAGTGACAAAAAATGTGTAGCTTATACTCCTCTGCATTTGAAAGAAGAGGAAAAAAAGTCCCTTTGGAGCCGCCCCATAGCTATAGATTTTGCCACTCTAATCTGATAATTATCCATTGTTTTTTTTCTCAGCTTTTGTGATTAGACACAGAGCTTTAAGAGGAATTTAAGCAACATAATTTGCAAGATCTGTGGTGGGTGGTCTTTAAAATAATAATAGAAATAAGGGAGAGTTTTATTCCAGCATTTTGCAATATCATAACGAACTCAACACTTTCAGCCATGCACAATACACTGCAGTGTGAATCCTGATTTATGAGGGAGCTATTGTGCAGTTCTTCACATTTTTTATTTGAAACATCCTCAGTGATATTGAGTTCTCTAGTAAGAGATAAAAGTCGGACTGTGATTTATTATTGGCTTGTACTCCCCCAGCTGAACAAGGCAATGGGTAGCTCCAGGAGGCATCAAGGAAAAGCTGGAAGTGGATAAATGTGGAAGCTTTGTGACATTCACCAATGGTCCCCTCCTTAGAGCACACAACAGTTTCACAGGGAGACTTGCCCATGATTTTTCATCCAGAAATTGGTACACCTCATAGAGAGGTCACAGTAGCAAATCTTAGTGAAAGAGAAAGTATTAAGTGAAATCATCTAGCTCTTAGTAGGGGTATGTGACTCAGGAATGGGATTGAAAAACTCCTTGTAAATTGGGAGAGGAAAAAAAAAACAGGAGTAGAAATTTGTCTTTTGGTAACTGTGCCATTGTGAGATTATTTAAATTTAATGTAAGAATGTTAATTAATAATATAAATAAGCATTGATTAATATTTGAAAACCTGTACTTGACATGCAATTAACACAAATTACATGAGCAATTATATGGGGAGTCAAATTATGTAGCAATTTTAAAGCTATTTATCCTCATGCTAGACTTCTCTCTGAATAATTAAGACAAATTATGGTAGACTGTTTCATTTATATTCACTTAATATTTGCTTGCTCATATAGTAACAATTATGGGTACCTCCAGTCCTAAATGAGTGAAGGGTAATGCTAAGATAGCATTCCATACGTCTGGATTTTGGGAACTCAGCACAGCCTGTGTGCAACTGACGGAATCACATCAGCCCTGAGTTCTGGAATGAGACTTCATTTATCCTGTGAGTTAGTGGCTCTTTGCTTTTATTATGACACATATATTTTTACTGCTTCTTCTGTCATTTCTGTTATTCTTTCTTGCTCAGGCTTTGATCGTTGCTTGGGCTTTCAATCCTGGTTTGCACATCACCCGTTCTGTGTACTGAGAGCTGAAGTCAGTAGGATGCTCTTGTGTCTGGGGCCTCACCTCCAGCTCAAGTGCCATAAATCAGAGTCAGAGCATGTGAAATCAAGTGTGAGCAGGCACCTTTGCCAACCCCTGCCTGCAGCATCTGTAAATCTGTAGCCTTTCCCTCTGTGTCTATACAGCCTGTACGTACACATATGTGTGTGGGGGGGAGCAGCAGCCCCTTTTGGAATCAGAACCTTCTGGGTCTGGAGGCACTTTAACCAGCTCAATACAATGCCAGAGACCACGGCTCAGTGAGCCCTGAGCTGGGCCTGACTCTGTCTCAGTCTTGTACATTGAACAGACACTTCAATACTGCAGATTCCAAGCCCATAACCCTTGGAAAGCTTTATCTCCCCAGAGCATCATATCTGGGCAAGAGCTGCACTGTATAAAAGCACCTGCCAGAGACAACTCTGCTGTGCCTGGGAGTTAGGGGACCTTGTGGCTCCAGTTCAGGATGGCTTTTATATGTGGTTGTTCCATCTGTGTTCAAGAATGCAGTTGCTTAAGTATTTTCTAGATAATGAGATTTGCTTTAGGGGCCTTTGGGAATATTTGATCTTTAATATTACGGGTAGCAAAGGGGAAAACAGCTAAAGCAGAGCTGGTTCATTATAGACTTCTTTCTTTGCGCTCTTTGAAAGTCTTTTGTTACTCAGTGATTCGCACTGAACTTCTAACACATGTAAGGCTTCAGGCAAACATAATTAAAGGAATTATCTCATATCACAAAAGGTTCAAGTTCCCACTGAAATTTCAAGTCAATTTAGCTGTATGCTTTTTTTCAAAACATTTCTAACACGAATCACTGAAGGAACATCAATCCCTGTCTCCTTTTAAGACTACGGGAGAAAAAGTTCTGTTAGAGATGAGGAAAATATGCTTGGGATCTTGCTTCAGAGTGAGCGGGGGTTTAAGCTGCTTTGTGGATCTCATGCTCTGTTCTGTGGGTTTGGGAAGGCTTTGGATATTCTCAAAGGTTTTGGTAAAAATGATCAGGAAAAGTATACATGGATTTTACGTAGCTTGCTATACCTGAGACATTTCTAAAGAGGTCTATGCCTCCTTAGGACAGTATCTGACATTTTTCAGTCTCCAAGGTGGCTGAAGACCACCAGGACTAGATCTTCTTTTCCAGCCTAGCCTTCCTATGACTTCAGACTTCTGTGTATATTTGTTTCCATTGAAAGCTGCTTTGGCCACATTTGTCTGGAGAATTTCTTTCAGAGGTGCCATTAGCACAGGTTCCTCTGAGCTTTTAAATCACCCATAACAGTTATCAGTTTCCTCATTAGACATGTGAAATGCTTTTGCTGTTGAGGAAAACTCTGTCATATTTTTATTATGATAGTGTTATAGAGTCTGTTCTCTGAGGATTGTTCTGGAAAGTTCCCATGTCCAGACACTGACATCTAAGACATTTATTCATAAAAACTTTTCATTATAGTTTGGCCTTCAGGTCACATCCTTCCTTGTCTCCCTCCTGAATACAGTGCACTAGTCATTACATAGGATGGTCATGGGAATTTTGTACTAAACAAATCTTCCTGCTGATTCCACTGCCTTCATCCTCCTTCCCTTGAATTACACAAGGAAATCAACGAGAAAGAGCCTGCACGAGTAACTGCAGGCTGATCATCCAACATAAGCTTTACCATTTTTAAATAACACTAGCTCACACAAAACACTTCTGATTTGCAGCCTTTCATGTGCTTCTCCAGGATGAGTTTCACTGCTGCAGTTTTACAGGTTGGGAAGGCTGGCTCTCAGAGGAGACAGGGAACAGCACCAGGGACAAAATCCAGCCTTGGATTTCCAACCCAGTGGCTTGGTTTGGGAAGGGCAGTCTGGTACAGAAGTGAGAGGCATGTATCAAACCCACATACAGAACAGATGAAGGTAAGCTGATAAGGGGTTTAGATATAGTAGAGATCTGTAATGTGAACCAATCTCTGACCATTTTTAATTTAGTTCAAAAAATATTTATGTGAGCCCAGATCCAATTTTAGGCCAAGGAGCCTACGTCAATCTTTTGGCCATTGTGTGAGTCATTGAATGTTATTTGTCTGCCCTTTTGTTTTGCAGTCCAAGCATTTTTATTTTGTAGTCCAGATGCTATATTTGCAGCATCACTAGACACAAATGGCTAAACAAGTACTTGGACCCCAAAGCTAAGTGAAGGAAGTCTCAGCTATAATCCCACATCCCCACAGTGAAAAAACCATGAACTACTCTCAGCCAAAGCCTCTTTGCATACACATGTATCCTCCTTTCATATCTCAGTGTTAGCAGTGTAAAAACTGATTTCTCACTGCTCTGGAGGCCGCTGAGCAGAACTCAGCTGTTCCCTGCGTTGGCTCAACCTGTTCTGCTCACAGGAGTGAGGAGCCTTCCGTGGATAATCAAGGGCACCTTCACAGCAAAGTCAGGCAAGGCTGTAATTTTGCAGCAAAGTGCAGGCTGGTGCCATCTGTAACCCCATCCCCATCTCTACTCTTGCACTATTTAAAAGCAAAACACTGTAAAATATTGAAAACATCCTTGTATGTCTTGTTGACTGCCTCTGTTTCAGATACAAGCCGAAGCTAAGTAAAGACTTGGATGAACAGCACTAAAACGCAGCTATATTTAGGTCTCAGCATGTTAATGTTTCTATTTGTTGCACAGCCCTAAGGAATTCTTCAGATAGCTTTTATGGCATTTCTGTTGCCAAGGAAACGCCTCGTCATGTGTGTGCGCGCGTGGACCCGGAGCCGCACAACCTCCATCCCCACTGGCAGGCACAGAAATTCGCCTCGTGTTAAACAAGGCGAAGGCACAACTAAGAAATATCCTTCCAGGTGTGTGGGTAAACGCAAAGGGAGGAACTGTGCTCAGAGTTATCACTCGTGGGGCTCACAGCTGTCCCCCCAGACCCACCTCACCTTCCCACACGTGTTTTTGTTGACTGTGCTCCTTGCTCACAGAACTGGGACAGCACCTACATCATAGATCGGCTGAGCAAGAACTGTAGGCCTGTTGTGCTCACTGTCCTGTGCCAGCACAGTCACTGCCCCTTGTTCAGTCATCATCTGCTCCATACTATTCATGGAGAGAGAGTTAAAAAGACACAAACTGGTCAGGAGTGAGATGAGTGAGTTATTTTTTCCGCTCCCCACAGGGTTTGCTATATTAGAAAGTCACAATTCTGCAAAGTGACAGTCATGGGAAGTGACAACCATTTGGAAGATTGAAGCATCTGTCTTACTTGGTCTGTGCCCCCTCGCACCAGGAGGGAGCTGACGTGACATGATCAGAGCAGAAGTTTGGACTAAATCTTTCACAGTCTGTTAGTGCAGGCAGAGATGGCTGTTGGAGGGGCTTCTTTAGCAGGAAAACCACATGGTCAACTTGGGGAGCAAGGAGGGGGCAGGAGAAGGAGGGAGAGGCAGATGAAAAAATTAATGTTTCCATTTTCAAAAGCTTTCCCTTGCAGTGGCTTCTGAGCAAATGTAGGTCAGCTGTAGGATCCCTTTCCCACAGGGCTAATAGGAAAAGGTTTTTCTTGTGTTGCCTTTCCCTGTCCTCATTTAAAATCTGTGTAGTTTTTTCTAAAAAGACATCCAGCTGCTTTTGAACTGTGGGTGAGAGGATTACAGATTTGGGAAAACTGGTGGCTGCCTACAATAAGTCTGTTAGCTCATTATTTCTTTCTGTATTTAGGAGTTTTTCATCATTTCTTCACTCTATATCTCTGTGTTTTGGGCAATCACAGATCATGCACACCCAGACTCCCATGGACATCTGTGAATCATGGAGTTTTTTGTTGACCTTTAAAATGTTACTTTTTAGGTTTGTCATGTTTCTTGTTTATAAGTACTGTTCATAGTGAGTCTTGTGAGTTCTCAGTAATTTCAGTGAGAGCATTCTTTTATTAATAAGTTGTCACCACACTTATCTCTCTGAAGAAACGACTGTTGAACAGCAGCTGAAATTTTGGCCTCAGGAGAACATTTAGAGGACATGAGACCTGTTTCCCAGAAAAGAGCCAGTGATGGTATACAAAAGATGCACCCATGATGACGTCTTTTCTATCAACTGAAACAATTTGTGCTTCCTCTGTTTGGCTTGAGGTCTCAGCTTGAAATGCTTCTTTTCACATCCAGTAGTCAATTCTGTCTTCCTATGCATATTAAAATAATATAAATACAGGTGAAGTCTGGAAGATCTAGCAATGGGATTGTTGCTTTTTCACAAATTCTGCCCTCAAGCTTTATATACCAGTTTTACTAATCCACTCTTAGATATTGGTTGCCTCCAAAGAAATGGCTGTGGCAAAGCTGACAGTAAAGGAAGATGGGAATGAGTTCAGATGCCACATGTTGTATGTCTTGGAATTTGCCTTCCTCCTCTGCAATACGTCTGTCTCCGCTAGTGAGTTTGGCATTGTCAGTTCAGATCAGTGTTTTCCTTTGCAGTGGGATCAAATACAAACACACATGGCTTTAAATCACCTTTGAGTTCCCTGAAACCTGGGGCACTTCAAGAAATAGTTGTACCCCAGCCCCCTAAAATAACTTGTATGGATGTAAGAAAGAATAGCAAAACAATTGCCTGCCTGACTTTAGCTTTCTGTTTCCCTGCCAGTGCATACATTTGTCAGGTTTATCTTTAAAGGCAGATACATTTTTACAATATAGGCACAAAGATCAATGCAAATGTTTTTAGGTAATTGGAAATTTGCAAAAGAATTAATTTCGATTTTCATCAACAGCGATGAAAGCCTGAGTCGATTGCTGATGAAACCTTTGTGCTTCATCTTTTTAAGGGAGAATAGTTGAACAGGTGTCTGCTGCTGAAGGTAGTGATACTTTGTAAGAGGATAAGCATTCACTCCTTTATATATTGTTTCTTCCTTCAGTTACCTTAAACTGAAAAAATGAGTGCTTCATAGAGGTGTTAAAAGGCAAAAAAAATTAATATTTATTCATTTTAATGTGTGTTCCTATGCCTTTACAAAAACAGCCTCCACACCTGAAATAAAATTGACAAAAAAGGGTAACCTTGAAGTGCCAGAAAGTTTCATAATGTTATTTCAGAAGCATCCAGCAAACAGTTCACAGGAGGGAATAAAGTAGGTGCTGTATAGGGAACATCCAGCAGAGCACAAGGGATAATGTTCATAATGTCACCCGTTACAGACTCTTCATACTTCACAACTAAACTCCATGAAGAATTGTGCCAGGTTTATAGAACAGCCAGTCTTTTTGCAAGGAGGACCAAAGACTGCTTGGGACCTCTGATAATGCTGCCCAGTTGTGAAAATGTTACCCACGAGGGTCTGAGGACCCGAGCTGCTCATGTGAAATTTGGGAGGAAAAGGTTTAATGGCCAGAGAGCAGGTGTATCTGGGATTTATCAATGTACAGTGCTCAGGTTACAAAGAAACAGGAGGCAGCTCTTAAACTGCTTTTCATGCCCTTCCTTCCATCCATGGCCACGTTGAAAGGTGAAACTTCCCAGTACCACTGCAAAGAACATTGTAGGTTGTCTTCAGTAATAGCATAATAGGGAACATCACAGAAATAAGTGGCAATAATTATACATTTCCTTTTTTGTCTTTCAAAGGTCAGCGTTAAAGTCACGGAAAGAAAGTTTCTTGGTATCACAAGGAGAGAGAGAGAGAGGAATCCCTTGTGCATCTTGAGAAAACACTCAGTCTGTCTCTTTCCATACATGACTACAAGTGTCTTTCAGTATCTCTTATAAATTACACACACAATTTTTCTTGGAATGCAAAATCATCTCGTTTCCAAGATGGTCTGATTGTGACTTAGGACACTGAAATACTGGAGGACTATATATGATCAGCAATCCTGGCTAGCATGTGAAGGGGTTTTCTTTTAACTGTTCATTTTAATACAGGTAAACATAAAAACGAAATCATTTAGTCCGAGGACTGTATGAAGTGCAAGTTGTAGATTCCAGACTAAAAGTGACTTTACTTCAGTATGAAATGGCTTACAGAAGTGGTGGCAAAACAGATACTGTGACATAGACATAAAGCAGTATTTTACATCTGCATGTCTTTGTGTGGGGCACAGCTAGAAAAACTGTTGCTTGTTTATCTGAAAAATTTAAACCATCTGCCCAAGACCTTCTTTGTGAGTGGTCTGTGGTGGAAGGACAAGGAAACCGAAGCAGTTCTGACACTTCAGGTGTGTCCCCACTGCTGCTTTGCATGTCATTGCACTTAATTCCCCCTCATCATTCACCTGCAAAAGAATTTCAAGTTCCTATCATTGATCTCTGATCTGCAAACAGAAAGTATGAACACCCCTGAAGCAGGCTGCACCGTGTTACAAACAGAAGACAGTTTGATCTAGAAAAGAGCACTACATCATGTTAAGTAAAAGTTAACATTAAGTATTCAAACGGAACAACAACAAAAAAGAAATTGAATATTTCAGTAGCTGTTCTATACATACATACATAAATACCCAGTTTGACACTATACTTCACTCTTCTTTGTATACTATTAATGTGACATGTAACAATTTAACATTTAGCACTGCTTTTAAATTTAAAATCCTTTTAAATAAACTTCTAAAGAAATTGTGATTATATGAGTTTTCAAAATTTTCTGACACGAGAGAAATCAAAAAGACATTTCAACATCTACCTTCTATTGTGAGTTGCTGTTAAAACCTATGATTTCAACTGCAAAAAAATCTATTAAGAAGGAGTCAGATTATTTCAAATGTACATTTTGAGGAGACGTTATTTTTTTTTCAAGTTTCTGAAGTAACATTATTGTTAGAATTTTTAATACCAGTAATATGTCTGAATTCTACAGGCTGAAATTTTGTGCAGAAGTTACAAATGTCTTGATGACAGAAATTGTATGTTAGATTGAAAAGAGGATCACATTGCAGGAGTCAGGGGAGGTCCAAAGTTTTCATTTGCATTCAGGATTTTCAGTCCGATTTTCATAAAATATCTGCAGAACTTACATCCATATGTCCCCTGTCCCCAAATCTCTAAGTCATGCAATATGAGGTGGTTCAACTTGGGATTTTGTTCCTATCCTGTTAAAAATTAAAATATTTCAACGATGCCTTTGCTTGTTCTTTGTACTAGTGACTGGGCTAATAGTCAAACATTAAGATCTGTAGATATAAAGATATATAAGCTTTGTTCCCTAGAAACACACAGCATGGCTTGACAGTTTATTATACTGTCACTAGGAGAATTTCAGGAGTATAAACTTCACTCGTCTTCTAGACAAGCTCTTCTAAGGTACTTATAATTATAAAAATTATAGGGTTCCATAAAACATCATTACTGTTATGTCTCTAATATTGTACCCTTTTTTTTTTTAACATGTTACAAACACGACTCTAGATGAAATCTATTTGTTTATTAGCTTTTTGACATGAATTGACTCAAGGTCAGAGAGATTTGGCAGCAAATGAGATTTAAACTGCCACCAGGAGCAGCTCAAAGAAGATAAAATCAAACGGTTCTCAAGGTCAGCACTAACAAACTCTGGGCAATCCTTGGGAAATTAAGCAAAGGAGGGCAAGAAAATTAAGCTCCCCCTTGGAGGAACAATTGTAGCCTTTGGCTCCAGAGGAGATTTTCTGTCTTTTGAATGTACTGATATTGATGCTGCTGTTTCATCAAACAATGTCTGCCACTGCAATGTCATTTTCCTCCCATTCATTCCCAAGTTCATATATTTGTTGTGGGCTTTGATGGAGATGAAAGTCTGCAGTGCTCTTCACATGTTCAGTGGACATACTAGTGTTGATGAAGACTCCAGTAACTAAAACTTTGATCACATTAATATTTTTTAAATGTATCTAATGACTTTTAAAAAATTGTCTTTCCTCCTTTGTCTCTTGATTAAGTTTTCCACTGAGATGTTACAAAATTAGGACAATTTAGAGTTCTACTGAAAGATTATTTTATTTTCCAGTGTAAAGAAAGTTTCAGGTTTTTTCCACTTCTAGTGCGTGACATGCATCAAATGTAACATCATCTTCCAGCTCAGTGTTTTGTTGAGAGGCTACACAGTCACCTGTTACCTAAAGCAAGAGTCTGTAGTTTCATAGTCACCAAATCTTATTTCAAGATCCCTTTTCTACTTTCCCTTTCTGTCCTCTTCCATGATGGGTGGACATGGACTGCAAGTGAAATGTGTGGTACCCCACTCCCCAGCTGTGTTTTAATGGAAGCTGAGGTCCAGCATAACCACCATGAATCAGAATATTCCTCTGCATGGCATAAGAGTGGCACACTGACAGGACACACTGGATCCTCGGTGAGTGACAGGTAATTCAGGTAGAAAACAGCAATTTTGTCAAACTTGTCCACATAAGCCTTTTCAGTTTCCGCTGTGTTAAACCTCTCAAGAGGATGGATACTGCTGTTATCTGTCGCAGAGCCAGGGACCGGCGCTGACAACCGTGCTCTGACGATGTCATCAACTAAGAGGTGGCAGTGGTCAAGAAGACTTCAAAGAAGGGAGAAAAAAAAAAAACCTCTTCAACATATTTTTTAGCATTCATTGCTTGCAGGGAAGAGATTTTGAATCTCTGAGATGTCTCAGTGAAAGATTCTTTTCATTTTCTTAGAAGACAGAGTGTTGTGTGGTTTGTGTATATAAGTACATGTGAGGACTGAAGAAAATAGGGATCTAGTCTTGTATGGCTTAAAACTCTGAATTCAGATGAATCATGGAACTTTTTTGGTATTAGTATTATTACGCATTTCAGGGTCAGGCAGTGCCGGCAAGAAGAGGATCAAGTGGGCAGGCAAATTCCTACACTTCTGAAATGCAAGGATTCTATTTATCTTTTAAGGGAGGTGGTTTGCTGCCTCTGCTGACTGACACTAACATGCTGTGTTGCCCCTTTATGGTTCATTCGTTTGCATTTTGTTGCTTTCTGTTTTCTAAAGGAAACGGAAAGAAATTAAGAGTAAGAATTCTGTCCTATGCTATTCTATTCTTTTATTGCTGGGGGCCATACTGGCAACTGTGCTGTTGTTCCAGTTATTTCTGAGTGACTGAAGCATCACCTGCCTGGCATCATCTCAGGAAGGTTGCACAAGGTTGTTAATTACCCCTTAAACAAAGCTTTGTGTGGCTCCAGATGCAAATAGAGAGCATTGGGGAAACTGTTGGGTAGGAAGATGAAGGCAGAGTGTGGTTCTCAAAAGTTTTATTCAATACAGGGCAAGATTCTGATTAACTGATCTTTTTACTGTACCTGTTAGAGGCTGAGAGAAAAAGAGAACCTGTGATTTATATGGCTGGAATAGCAGCATTCATGTTGCTTTCTTTTTAACGGACAGATGAAGTAAAATTCTTTTCTAATTTTCTTCTAATTTAAGAGAAAATTATGAACAATAAAAATACTAAAAATGTTGTTTCCTGCTCATTTTTATTTCTTTCCCCAGCTTGATATTTCAGAAATTCCAGAATTGCAAATTGAAATGGGCTGTGAAGAGTGAGGTATCAGAGAGATCACACCTTGACTTCATATGACCAACTTTTAGCACACTGGGTTAAAATAAAATACTAATTTTAACAAAGTTCTGTATGTCTTCAGTATGAAATGTTGCTGGAGGAAGCACGTAACAGCAACTGTAAGAGATGGCAGGGGCACAAAGTGCTCGGTTTCTTCTGAGTTGCTTTATGGGATTTGTAGTTTCTCATCTGTTAAATATGGGTCAAAGCTCCATGGAGGATGCCAAAAAGCACTCTGCTTGATAGCAGCCTTGTTGCTTTTCGCTCCTTCAGAGTGTCTGACTGTTTCTGTCACAGTTCAGAAAAACACATACCAAAGCTTCCGTTCATTTTGCTTCAGAATAAACCTGTTCTTCCCCTTTATCTGCCATCTGAGTCTAATCATTCTCCATTTATGACATGGCATTGATTTCTGACTGGCAGGTTGTGTTGTGACACTCTTAGGGTAATGGTTGCTGTTTTGTGAGTGTCAAGCATGCTTAGTTTGCTGTGGAAACAGAAAATAGTGCAGTGCACAGAGAGGTGCCCACAGGTCTGCTCCGAGATGCAGTTAAAAAGAAGAAAATACTGTAGATCAACAGCTGACAATTCCAAGCAAAGCACTTGCTTTAAGCAGGTCAGCAATCCCACAGATGTTGGATCAGATCTTCTGAAAGTTTCACAGGTAAATTTGTCTTGTAGAGAAACTCGATCAAACAGAGAGGGAGCATTTAAGCAGAGACTGCTTGGAAAGGGAAAACAAGAATCAGAGGAAACAGTTTGCAGTCAGACTGGTACAGCAGCTTCAGGTTAAGGAATTTAACTCTCATGTGGAAACACTCAAAGGCGGGAGAGTGAAACCTTGGCAAGACAACAGGCAGGGGAGAAGTAGCATTTTGAACAAACTGGGCTGTCAACAGAAAGGCTCAATTGTAACCAGAAAGGGTGAATTGAAGGGGCAGTAACAAAAGCAAAATTCTTTACTTTTGCAAGAACAATGTTGTCACATTCATTGGGGTTCTGGCAAACAGAAATATTTAAGACAAACTGAGACATCTTCAAGCAATTTTAACCCCTCCCTTACACAGACACACTCACCCCTGAAGCCATAGATGTCAACATATTATAATTAGTCATATATTTCCTGTATTAAAAACAAACCAAAACTAAAAGATGTTATGGGAGTGGAATTGCTTGCATGAAAAACCAGCTGCTCTGTAAAAAGAATAAAAGAACAGACTGTATATAGGAGATTAAAATAAATAGTGCTGTCTTGTGCATCTGCTTCTTTTAGAGCATCAAAATGAGCTGAACAGTCGATGCTGAAAAATTCTCTTAACTGGCACAGACATTTGCTAGTTAAGTGACTGCCCTTCTCCCAGCCCCACATTTATAGTCTCCATTGGGAACACCTCATAATTCTTGCCTGGATCACAGTTTAAATGGGCACAGTGCAAAATGCTCAACAAAACAATGATGTAGGGGGCAGATAAACTGCAAACAGGGAGCACAGAAATTACTGTATGGAAAGAAAAAAACCTATCACACAGGGAAGATAATGCATAGATTTTACACCTGCTCAACATGCCTGCCTGCTTTTATTTTCACAACTAGTGGGGTCATTAGAGTGCCCTCCTGGCACGTTCCTGCCTGCTCTGAGGGTCACTGGGGTGCAGTGCTCTGAGGCAGGTCCTGGACCCAGAAAGGCTTCATATCTATGATAGGTGGAGATTATTTTCTCTGTCCTTTCTCATCCCACCAGGGATTTACTACAAAAGCCCTGACCCTGGAGTCTTCTGTTCTTGCCCCAGGGAGAGGGAGCTGGACTTCACTGCTTGCCCTGTCCATTCATTTCCAACTAATGAAAGGAGTAGCCTTCCCTAAGGAAGCCTTCTGTGGAAAATTCTTTCTCTGAGGTACTGATTTTCCTTGTGTCTGCATCACTAGCCTACAGAGATTGTATTATTCTAACTTTTTTCTGTCACAAAGGGAACATTTTTGTTGTGCTGCAGCAGAACAGGAGAGGCTACAATAGTCTCTGGGAAGAAAGATTGTTCTCTTTTGAGGCATTAAACAAGGGCCAGATCCCCAGCTTGTCACAGGAGAATTGACTGTTGGTTTCAGCCTGAAGACTCCAGTACCTCTATTTTAAAGAGGTTTTTCTTGAGCCAGTGAATACCCACTACCAAACTGTGGTGGGACCTGCTCTGAACTCACAGATACCCAAGGAAGAACAGAATCAGACCAATCACTTGCTCTGTTTGTCTCAGGTGAGTCAGCAACCAACTATGGTCACAGGGTGATTACCAGTAATAAGTAGAGGATATTTTTTCCTTCCCTCACCTTTGACAGCCTCCAGGCCCAAAGAAGTTAGCCAAGATGAATCTCCCATTGCCAAATAGTAGCACTTCACTTGTAATCTGCTGTCAAATCCATACATTTTTAGCCATTTGGGCATATTGCCCCTGGCATAGTTTCCTTGCAGAGGGACACACAGGGGTCTGTTTTGCTTGTGTTTTTTTTTCAAAGTGGGAACAAAATTAGCAGTCCAAGTACAGATGTCCTGAATTTACTATTTAAGACATAATAAAAGCCATGCTGCTGCTAAAAAGCCACCCAGAGATGGCTCTAGACTAACAGTTTGGAAAATCTGATTCAAGACTCCCTGACTAACTAAAAGGCACTGATTAAAACTAAGAAGATTAAAACAAATTTAGAAATCAGAGCCAGAGTATCTTTGAGGAAGCCTTTTTTTGACAATAGAGCTACCAGGAGTGAGATTACCAAGGACTGAGTGTTGACAAGTGTCATTCCCAAAAGAGACACCTTGGGTATGAAAATCTGGCTGAGGATTCTGGGAGTGGAGAATGCCACTATTTTTATCCTCACAACATTGTTTGTTTAATGAATGGAGGTGGAAGCACTGGCAGGAGGAAAAGCCAAGCTGATGAATCCTTTCCTTCTTGGAATCTACAGCAATTGCCCCCACTGACTTCTGCTACACCTGGTTTTCACCCTACATGGGTAACTAACCCTGAAGTGAGTTAGGCTTTTCATTTCAACCTTTTTTTAACAGCATCCTGCTATTAAATGTTTTATTACAAGTTCAGCCACTTTGAAATGCATCCTTCCTCATTGCTGCCTACCAAAGGTAAATACCCCTGAGCTGTACCCTGTTATTTCAACATCCTCATCAACACCTACCGAAGTTTGCTTCCCCTTCTCTGCTGGATTTTCCATCTCACTGGGCAGCAGCTCTGAAATGCCCCTGTGCCCAGAAATGGGGCTCTCCCCGGGCCAGACAGTGAGTGTTCACAGCATGAAGCATGCAAAGTGCTGATCCCCACCTCTTCTAGCAAAAGGCTGTCAGTTGGGTGCTCCAGGGGAATTCAATCTACTATTAGGCTGTGAAACAGGTAAAACAGAGACTTCAGTTAGTAGACATATCCTGAATGAATGGGACATCTCTGGAATGTGCTATGTAGTGCATCCAAGAACCACAGGTAGGACAAGAAAAGCTTAAAAATCTGAGCTCTTTTTCTGTTCCTCAGCTGATGATACATTTTGGGCCTGGGGAGACTTTAAAAGCAAATAGAAATAAAGGTCTAGAAACAGGCAGTGAAACTGTCACATGATAGCTAGTGAGGCAATAATTCAGGAGGCTCTCAAACATGGGCACCCACCACCACTTTGACTACTTTGACTTGTTTAAGATCTTTGCCCAGGACCAGCAGATATGGTCTACAACCTAGGCAATTTTCTGAAGCAAGAGCTGGAGGCAAGATAAGGTACTTTACATCATCTAACACAGCACCTGCTCCCCTACCATGCAAATTAGGGAATTAATTTTGAAGGAGTAGTTACTTTTTTTCAGAATGGCCAAATTATATTTTACCACGGCGGAGTCAGCTCTGCGGTTGGCCAAACACATCCCTTTTTGTCAGTGGCCAAGAAATAACATTTTCCACTAATAATATTCCTCTCACCAGATTGCCAGCTCTAGAGTCTCACCTCATTTGAGAAAAAAAACCACTACAGATTCACAGGCCACTTGGTGTCAGAGTATTTCTAAGGTCTTTTGCTTTCACATCACAAATGTTACAGCAGAGGGAAAAAAGGAGCAGTAGTAGAACAATCTGAAAGGGACCCCAGCAGCAGAGCTGGTAGGTGTAAAGCACCTTCCTCCCAGGGTAATTCATTTGGACATCTTTCTGGCTAAATAACGCCTGAAAAATGCACACCAACACCCCTGTGCTCCTGCATGCATTGCACAGCACTGCTAATTAGTTTAGCACCAGGTTTTCTTCTGAGGGAGGAATAGTGGGTGGGAAACTGTGGGCAGAGGAATGTACAGAGAGAAGAAGCCAATCTTAAGATTTGAAAGAATAGAGAAAGAGAAGGAAGAAGAAAAGAATAAGCCAGTAAAGGAAAAAAAAAATCTGATATTATAAAACTGAAACAAGGAAAAATAATTACTGTTTATGGCAAGGACATTGCCTATGGAGTTGCCCCTTTTCTTTGGGATCTGTAAAACTTACTCTACGGTAATTTTCTCCTTAATTTCTTTTATGTGAAATGTAGATAAAATGCCACTAACATAGGAAAAGAAATGCTTTTATTGTCAATATTGATTGCTGGGGAGGTCATCTTCAGCTCACCCATTGAGGGGGGATGTATCATATCAACTTGCCACGCACAATTGCCTCAGATAACAACGTGATGTGTGGCTAATGAAAACAAATGCCAGCCCCTTGCAACAGAGTGTAGAGTACTACATACACTTTTCCAGCTGGACAAATCACTATCAATGCATTAAACAGCTTTTCCAGCTGAAATGATGTCTCAAGCAACTGAATTATCACAGAAGGCAGCTCTGAACACTACCAAGACCAGATCCTCTTCCTGAATCAGGTATGGAAGATGCTGGAATTTCTGGGTTGAGTCTGAGCCTCCTCTTCAGTCCCCAGAGGGTTTGGGGACCACTGTACTTACTGGGGTCAATGAAGAATGTTAAACACATCACATGTGCCACATACTCTGCATCTCTCAAGACTGGGTGATCTATCCATGGAATAAATTATCGCTCTTTATTAAGATAAGATTTAAAGTGAATCAGCAGTTTTGATCAAATCAAAGAATTCAATCTGCAAGGGTGAGGATCCTCAGCTGGTGCAGTCAATAGGACCAGGAAGGAGTTCACTAGCTTGATTTGTGCAAAAAATCTTGAAGAACATTTTCAGCAAAGTGAGCATCTTGGCTTAAAATAAAAACCATTTAGTCTGAAGATACATAACAATAGTGACTCTCTTTGTTGAGGTTTTTTGATTTCCAATAATATAACACTTCAATACATTACTCCCTTGGCAGCAGTTTTTATTTTCTAATTGGCAGTTCAGCCAGTGTGTGCTCGTGTGTGTAGGCTCAGGGCACATATATTACAATAACAATGAAAGTTTGAGGTTTTATTCTGTCACTGCCACCCCTGTGGGTGTTTTAAATAAAGCAAGATGCAATTCTTTGTGGTGTAGCTTTCCACAGGACAGCAGATGAGGGTCAGCCTCACGTACAGAGCTAAAGGACCTGTTTCTGTCTTTCAAAAAAGGAAGTCACTGATATATTTTGAATACAGCATATGCATCCATCAATATACATCACATCAGGAGAGGGTGGCATATATCACCAAACACTAATTTTGTTGAGCAGATAATAGGTAAGAACAAAAGTAACTTTAACAGAGCAGGAAATAAAAAGAGGTGTTTTTTTCCTTCAAACCACTGAAATTGTTAACACATTGAAATGCCTAATGATTCATTGAACTCTGACTTGAAAGGCAGAAAGTCTAAGAGATTTAAAGTACTGTTCTTTCTGAGGAGCAATTACTTGTGATCTAATCAGCTATGCATTTTTAAAAAAAAATGTAGAAGCTATTTTACGTAGGAGAGCAAAATGAGTCACTAAATGAACCTTCACCATAGGGAAAAAAAAATCCATATTACCATCAAAGTAGTGAACGTGATTCAAAGAAATATCTGATGAGTCTTGACAGTGAAGATTTGAGGGACAGAAAGTCACCTCAGTTCATTCTGCAGCCTTCAGCCCAAAGAAGATTTAAGACTTGATTTTACTGTCATATACAATGAGTATCTTGAAGTTTCTTGTCAATAAGAGGATAAACAGAGCAGAAACACACAAGTCCCTATACTAGGCTCTCTGTTTTATCCACCAGTGAAAACAGTACCATCTCTCAGAGCTCTCTGCAGTGGTGATGAATATTCTCTTTAGCTTTCACAGTAGGCACCAACTACAATAAAACTCAACTGACAATTAAGTAATGTGACTGGAAAAGAAATCTGATCAAAATAAATACGCATTATGGATAGGAAAGTAGGAGAACGTATGAGGTATCTGCAGGGGATTTTTTTTCTTTTAGGCATAAATTACCTGTAACACCCTGTTTGCATGTTTGCATCTGATCTTTTATCTAGAGTTACACAGACTTCATGAATACAAATGTCCAGTAAACGTTATATTGACAAACAAAAACGGACACATTGATTTTTAATGTGGAACCAAAGTTACACAGTTTAGATGCCTTTCTCCGTGACTGGAAGCCCAGGAATTACTTTAGTACAAACAGTACATGAATAATAATGTCTGTATTTAAATATGTAGGAGGCCTGAATGTCAGGTGCTCTGGCATATTACAGCTAAAACTTTTTTAAGGTTTTCAGCTCATTTTTCAGAATAACCCAACAGCTAAATGTCTATTAATTCTGTGAGGTTATGGAATCCAACAACTAAATGTTTAAATTATTTGGGTTTATAGGATAACGTAATAGCAAGGCTTACAGCTGCATAAAGCAACACTTTTTAAAACTTCCTTCAACGACTAAATTGAAATGTTATGATTCAATAATTTTGTCTGGAAGAAAATAAAATTTTAAGAGCTAACAACCACTAAACTCTCATCCAGTTTTTGTATTTACTGTGGTCTCTATTTCAGATAAAAGTTCTGCTTCCCTTGAAGGAACTAGAAAGATGATTATACGTTCACAGAGCACTTGCAAGCATCTGTCCCAGATCCACATGCGCTTGATTCATCTGTGTGCACAAATAGCATGAGTTTGATAACAAACGATCAGAGCTGGTAATTAGCATCGACAGCTCCCTAATTTGCACAGGAAGACAGCACAGTTTTTTAAGCTAAGCAGGTACCTTGTTGCACGCCTTGATCACAACTGGAATTATTTGTGTCAGTGGGAATCCAGTGTATCTGAAGAAATACTGTACATTTCTTAATATTCTGGAAATGAAACAAACACAAAGAAATTTTCTTCAGTTTTCCCCTTTCAGAATGATTCAAAGGAATTTTTTTACAGTATTATACACAATATCATCTCAATCATGCCAGTAAGTAATAAGAGGCACATCTTCTAGATCTGCCATTCTATTCCTCAAGATGATCATACCCTAAAGGAGCTGTGTTTGGGGAACATGTGTGGGAGGTCGCACAGGACATCCCGGATATTATCCACCAACCTTCTCATTCATTAATAAATCTGGAAAGAAATAAAAATAAAAAGATGGTGCTCGGATTTCTAGAACTTGGAATTGTGCATAAAATATTGCCCCCTGCTCACCTTGAGATGCTGCTTCAGAAAGGCAGCAGTGGCCTCCTCCCTGCCCAGGGACCAAAGCAAGGAGGTGTTTGTGGTGATGTAGGAGGGTGTTTGCAAGTGGCAAAAGCAGACAATTACTTCTCTTACTCACCTGGGGGCCCTACACTGTCAGGACCTGAAGGCAAGGTGAAAAGTGCTCATTTGCTGATGGATGGGCTGTGTTTTTATCGGGTACTGTGCCTCCTTAGGCTCATTGTTTACTTTCCAAAATACCTTGGAGACCGCAACACTGAGGCTGGGAGTGTGCTCTTACTTTAATAGTGCCTTAAGTGGCCCAGAGGAGACAAGTTTTCTAAGATTAAATCCGTTGTCTGGAACAACATCTTTATGTTTCATCTTTAGCCTTTTTGGCTTTCATGTACTGTATAACAGAAAAAAATGTTTCTATTTATTTAAAAGAGTTTTTGTTCTCTTCTGTTTCTTTGCCTCTCTGCTTCCATTTCAATTTCTAAACAACAGACATGAGCATGAACATCATCATTTATCCTCAAAATATCACGAAGATCAGAGAATATGCTCATTTTAACTCCATAACCCTTTTCAGGGCTAGCCAAAAATTTTGATCCAAAGCCAAATTTATTTGGCTATCAGGCTAATTCAGATTCAAGGGATTTTTTAGCCATAGCCTAAGCACAAACTACAGTCTGCCTGCTGGACCTGTAAGTTCTCTCCATGACTGTTGTTGCTTACATATTACTGTGCCTGATGCACATCTTGAGCTTTCTATATTTATTACAGAATAGTTCAGTGCAGCAGAAGACAAGTTCAACCTGCAGGGCAATGACTAAGGGTTTGAGTGTGGGGGTGAATCAGTTTTCTTCTTTTTGATTGCCATGGTTTGTTTGTTGGTTTATTTCTCAGTGCCTTTTGATAAAATTTTGATACAAATTCTATCCTGGATGTACTATTTTCTGACATTAATGGCACTTTTGTCCATCAGAGTGTTCTCACCCACAGCACTCTCGAGCTTTTCTCTCTTTGATTCTGTCACTTTGCCAAAAAATGCATCAGTACCTACTTGAGATATGAAAAGAATTCAGGGGCCCTTGCTGTCTCCATTGGGTTGTTCTTAAATTATGTAATGGAGAGGAGAGACTGACTTTCAGATAAGTACCTAATCTATTACTAAATGTCTCAATTATATCTACGCGTAATTGGGATGTTTATTAATAGAATAATACATCTACATTGCTGTTAATTCTGAAGTCACTAAAAGGATCAATATAACAATGTAAAATAATTTTTCTATGACCTTCAATTATTAGCACTCTGTGATTCTCACTGTTAATTTTTGCCGCAATTCCTCTCTCAAAACACACGTCCAGTGTTCATTGGCCTACAGGAGCCTTTCCCAGGGTCTACAGTCAGCTGCTGAGGTATTTACAGTAGTCCAATACCATTAAAATAATGGCTGTTACTATATCTGAGACCATGGACTAGAAAAAGGTCTTGCAAACAGAAAGACTGGATCAATTCCACTTCCAGGGACAGACAGACACCCTCCCACAGGAGGCTGAAGTTCAGCAGAACAAACAGATTGGTGTGATACAAGACTTATTACAGAGAAAACTCCTCCCTGATCCAAGATAACAAATGCTATCCTAGCAAAAGTTCAGAGAACTTTTGTTTAGCTAAGGAGCTCAACGTGGGATATTCCTCTATCTACATGTCAGGTTTTTTTGCCACAGACTCCCTTGGGACTTCATCACTTCACCAGGAGTCTGGTCAGGCTTTGGGGAGCATTATGGGTAAACAACAGAATATCTTTCTCTGGCTTGTTTTTGTTTGTTTCCCTACCAAATAATGTTTTTAGTAGTTCAAAAAGCCTCTCTTCTCAAGGCTCCCATGTAGATTAACCATTTAGTGTTTCCTCATCTCATTATAATTTTAGATGTAAGACTTTTGTAAAAAGTCTGTATCTTAGAAAATTTCCATCTCTCTTAATATGGTAATGCCATTAAAAATAGTATTTTTATTACCTTAATTCCCAGGTTTTACAAGGATAAAAGTAACAATGCAATTGAATTATTTAATTCCATAATCATTTTCAGACTGTATAAAAATTACTGAAGGAAGCTGTTAGATGACAGCTGATATCTGCATGTTCATGAGCATTAAGTGAACTATAAATATAGACGGACTGAAGCTGAAACATCAAGTGTGAATTTCCTCTTTCAACTACTTAGCCCTTGAAGGGCTGTGACAACAATGCAGTAAGAGAGGTTTCGGTGTTTTAGCAGTAAACACTGACTCACCTGCTCAGTGCTCTGGATAAATAATCATTAGTGACAAATATAAGCCTTTTTCAGACATAACCCAGAACAACAAAAGTTACATAAAAGCATGAGATATTTTGTCCCTTTCCAGTAGCAAAAAATATCGTGAGTTCAGTTCATCTCAGTTATTCTCTGCCATTTGAGGCGAGTCCTCGGGAGAACAAATCTTGAGGGTTTTGCACCTCTTTCTCATGTCTCCTCCTTGGTTTCAGTGCCCATGGTGAGTCCCTGGTGATTTTCCTACCCTTCAGCATGTCTGTCAGTGCCAGCAGGCAGCGTCTCGTAAGGTACAAAATACTTTACTGGGATATCCTTGGATCCCAAGTGGCTCAGCAGAAATGCTCATTGCTTTGTGAGGTTGAACACTCCCTTCTCTAATATTGACCTGAACAGAAGGAGCAGAGTTGCTTTTACAAGACCTGAAGATAGTTAGCAGTGGAGACTGGGTAAGGCAGGCAGGTTGAGGACATCAATTTGTCTATTTAGATAACAATTAAAATCAAATAGGTGCATCTTTCAGGTTTGTCAGCTGTGGACAAAACCAATTATGTTCTCCATCAATTAGGCCTTACCCAGCTTTTCCGAGCTCTGCCACAGCAGTGCAAGGACAGAACATTCATTACATTCTCCCCAGAAGAGCAAAGTGTTTACACTGTACTTTTGCTAGCAGCAAAACACTTTTCCCACCAGCTGAATTTATCTACCCTTTATAATTGCTCAGTCTAATTAACAGTCCAGTATATCACACACCTGCATTACCTCCACATCCCTACATGCCCGTTCTTCTGCCCTGATGCAGTTGCCAAATCATTCAATTGTTTCTGAGTTCCCTGAGTCTTCCAGGAGACTGCAGGACATGTGTGTGTTGTGCTCTTCCATGAGGGATGAGGAAGATGCAAGCTGGCTCAGAACTCCGTGACACAATCTATTTTTAGAGCCCCCTTTCTCTGAGTAACTAGTTTTCTCATGGGAAATAAGTCCTTGGGGAAAAGTCATTTCCACTTCATTTGTTAATCTAAAATATCTTTGCTTTTGGCTTCCTGCTATGGAGCACAGAACTGCTGCATCTAGTTAATTTTGTAGTCTTGCTAAATGACAGTGAGATTTATTTAGAAGGAAACCAAATTTAGTCCCATTAGATCATGGCAACAGTTACATGAAAAAGATTTAAAAAAAAAACCTCTTGTTTTGGTCCTGGAAACACTTGGTCCCTGCAACCACCAAATTATATATAGGAAAGTTAATCAAAGTACCTACCTCTGGAACACAGTAAAAGGTATGACTGCAGGGGAATCCCCACAACACCTGACACTCCAAAAACAGGATAACTTCCCCTTGGAAACTGAAATGTTACATCCAAAGAGTAAGGAAAAGATCACAGTATAAGAGAAAGTTACTGTTAACATGAATCTATAAACCCTGCTGAACTGGGACCTTGGGGCTGCTGCTGGAAGCTGTAAGTCTCAAATTATGGTTGTGTTCCTTGGGTTTGCTATTGTTCTCTTCAGTAACAATGGACATTCCAGGACCATTACCCTCTTACAAGGTATATTTGTATTGACTGTGCTGGACTGTGCACACTGGAGTGTCTGTGAGTGCAGCTATTTATGCCTTTGTTTAAAATAACAGTCTGGAGCTGGACTGCCTTTGGATATGAGGATAAGTCGCCCCAGTAAAGCTGGAGACGTGTCTGATGTGATATGTTATGCACTAGCTCCAAAAAAAGACTCGTTTTAGGCAGCCCCAGCATAGTTCTTAAAGAGCCAAATCATCCCTGTCCATCTCCATTCAGAGGGGAGATGGGGGAAAAGTAGCACCTTGGCATCATCTTTCTCCTGTAGGAGGAGAAAGAAATGAGTCAGGGAAGCCAGGGAACCAACAGCTACCAAAGAAAAGACCATAATAATCATGTTCCACAAATGAAAATTTGTCTTTTCTCACTCCTTCCTGGGAATTATAGATTTCATACAACATCTATTCTATTCCTATATTTCAATGTATCTGTTTTTTTCAATATATCTATTATATTGCATATATCTACTATATCTACATTTTTATTATATTATATTCCTATAGGAATATTCCTATATGGGAATATTACTATACTCAGTGACTGTAAATTCTCAAGTTAGTTCAGGTTCCACATTTTCTCCAAGTATATTCCGACTGAATAGGCATTGCTAGGGATATAGCATCAGTATTTAAACAGTAGTATAGCCCAAGGGATAGGTTAAAGAAAGGTCAGTCTACTGCTAATTCAAGCTTGAGACACAAAATTCACAATGGGAATACTTTATAGGAGTTTGGGAAGGAAAACTCACTTGCTGCTTCACCAAAGATACTTTTAGTGGACACACTGTTAGTGTCAGTGGGGTTTCCAACAGCCAATTTTAAAGGTTTTTTTCAGGGAGAGAAATAACTAAAATAGATGACCTAAAAACATCTGAGCATGTTTTGAAAAGACTCCATTTTTCTGGGGAAAAACCAAACAAACTAATTAAAAAAAGCCATGATTCCTATTAGGAAAAAAACCCCACCCTTTAGAACCAAAAAAACTCTCAGGAAACAGAACTGGTATCTTCTGCCTGTTTAGAGAAGGCTCACTGCCTGACTTGGTCAATCAACCTTGGACCAAACTTTCCCTGCTGATGCTGGGCATCTCTTACTGAAAACAATGTCTTTTTATATGTCACCACTACATCACTTCTTTGGTTGCAGCACAGCATAGAATTATCCAAATGTAGGCTTTTCTCCAGCTGTCTGTAGCTCAGCTGCTGGTAACAGTCCAATTGCTGTTGTAGGAGCCAATGATTTACAGTATTTGCCCTCAGGACAGGTTCATTCCAGGCAAACTTAGCTATGCACAGTGATTACAGAATGTCCTTTGTGTCCCTACCTGCAGAAAACAAGGATAACCATGAATAATCTCCTCCTTTTGAGTGCATGGAGATCTACCAAGGAAAAACTCCCTAAAATTGTGTGTGGTTTTACAATTTTCAATATTGTTGCTCTACTCTTTTTATTTCCACAAAATTGAGCTTTGATATGACTGAATTTATTATGTCAAGAGCCATTGGAGTACTGATCATCAACTTGCTTATTGTACAACTGAAATCTCTGGAAAATAATGAGAAAGTTGTGGTTTCCATTACTTCAATTAGGTTTTCAATGCAATAGTACATCAGATAACATGAAGCCTGGAATGGCTGTTTTATTTGGGTTTGGTTTGTTCTTTCTTTCAACTAACTCTGCATTTCTTTTCTGAAATATGGCTAATTTTTTAATAGGTATAAATGTTGACTCTATTTACTGGTACGTACCGAAAAGTCAGACAATTATTTCATCTCAGTGTCCAATCTGTAGTTGTGATATAGTGTATGTGATTGTCACAGGCCAGGAAAGAAAAGAATCCAGGCAGAGAAGCACTGGAGGAGTGAGGACTTTGGGAGATGTTTAATGAGTTCTCTTTAATGAGAACCTTTACCTGGAGATTTGCTTTTCAACTACATCCAACCTGAGTGATCAAAATTCTCCAGTGGCCGATGTTAAACATGAAACCTGCTGGTTCTGCCCATGTTAACAACATGATGTGCAGTAGTGGAGGGAATGGGAAATGTGCCATCTAAATAATTATTTAACTATTAGATGGGTCTTATCTTGAATACTGAAAATGCAGATTTCAGTGAAATCTCAACTATATGCAGAAACCTTTGAGAAAACCTCATGCTCAGTGTGAGCTGTACCTTTACACAAAAGCATCCACAAGAAAAGGTCCCTGGCAGTCTCATTCCACTGATTGCTTTTTAACTGGCAGAATCCATGTCAATAGTGCCTACAATAATGTTCTGCCAAAGGGGCAAAGGTTGAAGTTTGTTGGAAATTCAAAGGCTTGTGGCAGGGACTGATATCTGAGTGACAGCACTGGTGCATCTTGTCAGGAGAATCCCATCTGGAGCCTAGTAGTGGGATTTTTGTTACCTTTATCATGAAACTTCAGCTGCCTGGAGAGAGCCAAGGACAGGAAGCCAAGGTACATGACAAAAAATGAGTCAAGCAAGAGTTTGGGAAGGGAAATGAAGCAGGTCTGTGGTGGATGCCAGCTCCAGCAGCTGCTCCACTCTGATACCTGTCCTTGCAGCCAGACCATCTGGGCACCAGTGTCAGATACTCTCCCCTAAGTCATCATGGCACACCAGTGACCTGTTGGAAATGAAAAAACCTGGGAAACTCACAGTGTGTCAGAACATTTTCTCCATGGAAACTTTTAACTGCCCTAACAACAGACCAGGCAAAGAGAGTGAGGATTGTAATGCTTATCCTATGGCATCTGGGGCTTTTCTTCTGGATTAAAACTCCAGAAACTAAAGAGCTATTAGAAAAGTTCAGCAACTGTTAAAAAAAACAAGACAAAAATAAACCAACCAAGAAAAAACCTCTTCAGCTTCCTGAATAAAAAAAAAAAATAAAAAAAAAAAATCCAAAGTATACTATAGTTCAGAAACAAGAAGAAAAGAAAGAAGATGACCCAAAATATTACCTTTCCTGGCAAAAAACTCTTCTATTCTAAGCTTCTCACATCCGAGGAGTCCAAATATGTGTCTCTTCTCTTTAAAGCATAAGGTTTCACACATTCAGCACTGCTTCCCTCATATTCCATGAAATTTTTGAAGTAGGAAAAAATATAATGGTAAAAAGCAGTTGTGAATTGAAAATCTGAAGAGAAAAATAATTAGATTCGGGTCAAGCTTTCATTTTGATTTCAACACATTTTCATTTTTAAAACACTTTCCCTTATAAATAGCCTACATTTTAAAATGAAAGTTGCTTCAAAAATTGAAAAACAAGTTTCCCCATTTAAGAAAATCTTAGGTTTAAGCCATTCAAAGTTGTATAGAAATTAAGAGTGAAGAAAATTGTCAAAACTGATCCTTTCTTTTTGATGAATATAATTACAGAAGTATGGATAAATTAACGTTTTCTGCTAAAATACTTTTCAGAAAAATACCCAGCCAGGTGTGATAGGCACAGAAAAGATAACCAATTATGTCTTACTGAATATATTTGATTGCATAGAGGTAGCACTTCACTGTCAGTACCTTCAAAATGAACATTTAGAGTTATTTACATTGACAAGCAGCTGAACTGAGCCATTAGGTCTCAGCAGTAAAAGTGGCCTTGTACAAGCTCTTTAAATAACAAAAGGTTTTTCTCCTTTAGATTCCATGCATATGAAGTAAATATAAAATGAACAGTGTGTCTGACTCCTGCAGTGGGAGATGATAAATACTAAGACCAAAAAAAACACAAAGCAGCCTGTCATAAGTTATACAGCTTTCACCTTCTTTTTTTCCCCTATAATACTGTATTTCCATAATTCTCCCTGACCCCATCATCATCTTCTACTTTCCTATTTCTTTTGCTGCTGAAACCTCTGAGCAGACCTATCATTTATTGCCTTGCACCTCTCATGTGCTTTTTCCACTGTGTGCAAATCACTGTTGGATATTTTTTTTCTTTAGCAAAACTCCATCTTACAAGTTTCCTAACAGATCCTTAGATATAATAATTCACTGGCCGCAGATAGTTATGTACACACTATGGAACTAATACAAGGTGCAGAGTATTTCTGAAATTCAGTTAAATCTGCAGTTGTGAAAAAGAGTCCCTTTGCTCTTCTGCAGAGCTGGGGTTACATTTGTGTGTGGGCCAGTGAGTCCCTTGTACTCCCAGGTCCCCACATCCTCTGATTCTGAGAATTTCTTATACTTGTTTAATTCAGCAGTATTTAGATCCAGTTTCAGATATTAATCAACACAATAATCCCTCATTTAATTTCATGCTGGCAAGTCTTTTTCTTACTGAATTGGATTGCATAGAGCATGAATAATAAAAATGACCCATTAAATCATCTAGAGCAATCCTGTGCAGCTATCAGACATATGCAGCTTGATTTCCCTCCAACTTATCCTCCTCTTGAGAAGATGACTCTCAGTGATTTCAGTGTATTAATCTTGATTAGCACTCATTAACTTAGCACATCTTCTATTCAGTTTAATGTATTTAGCCATTTCAGAACACAATTGCTGTCAGCTTTCCCCACAGGAAAAAAAAAAAAAAAAGGAGAGGGAAGATTCACATCACCCTTTGTAGACGGGGGTGTCTCCATGTTCTCTGGGGTAAGAAGAGCTCCCAAACCTCCACTTTCATGGGATATATTGGCAGCTTTCGATTCACAGACTAAAATAGGAATTTAGACATCCTGCTGACATGTATAAGCCTACATGGAGATGCCTAAATTTAGTTGTCTCCATTTCATGCTGAACATTGGCAGAATTGGATGCACGCTACAGTCTCTCGCTCTGTACACAGCTAGGGAGAGATGGATCCTCTTTTCACATGGATACAAGGAACTCCACAAAGCTTGTCTCTGCAAATCTTCCCCAACTCCCTGAAGTTCATTTAATGATAAAAATGGCCCATAGAGCTACTCTCAGATGTGAAGGAATTGACTTGGTTCAGCACTGCCGTTTGTTGCTTCCTCAGTGTCGTGCCCCAGGCTGCGATGCAATCATTACTGCTGGACTAAATTTCAAGCTAGATATTATATCAACAAAAGATAAGGGGTATCATGCAGAAAAAACAACGAGCTAAATTTAGTGTGTATTCATTTTGCCAACAAACCCACCATAAACCCTTCCTTTCATTTTTTTCAGTGTTGTCACAAACTTATACAGTGCAGATAAACTCAAAATTGGTACCAAAGAGGAGAAAGATGAGGCAAACCTGATGGAGCACAAAGCCATATCTATTGGCATTTTGCTTTAGACTCCCAACAATCAATAATCTGCTCTGCACAAGATGATAATGTACAAAGAAGGATGACTATGAAGTACCACAAACCTGACGGAAAGTCAATCTCCCAAGGGAGATCTGCCTGCACCATCACAGTTGGACCAGTTTGATCTGTATGTGTCTACAAAACCCATTTTTTTGCCAGGCCCTATGAGAGGGGACACAAGACAGTTTTTCAAGTCTGAATCCTGAAAACAATATAGGGTATCCTATTCACAGATGTTGCCTCAAAGACATAGGGTGATGCCCAGCAACCCCAACACCCAAGGAATAGTTTAGATCATGCAATGAACAACCTACTGCTGTCACAGGAAGGCTGAGCCACTGCCCAGTTTCTAGAAGCACAGCACACCCTATAGAGGAAGATTTATTGGTTGAACTAGAAATGTGTCTCATGTCTTTTCTTCCTGGCATGCAGTACAGCTTTGCTTATTTTTTTCCTGATTTTTTATGGCTTGCCAAGCCCAGGACTGACAGACTTTTCTAGTAGTACAGAGCAAGAATTTGTATCTGGGATACTGCATGTGAAAAGATTAATGTCCTTTAATTTAACATGGAGGAACAACTCAGGTCTCCTGGGATTCACGGCTTTGCAGCAATGGCCTGGCAACTCTCATTTTTAACAATGATGCCTTAAAGCAACTCTGCTACTTCACAATGTCATATTAAATGATAAAGTGATTTCAAACACTAAGCAGAACTCGAAACAGTATTAGCAGCAAATTTTAATAGGGGTCAAGTGGTTTCATTTCAAGATTCACCCTGCATTAATTTATGTTAACTTTCTTATTTCAGTACAACTTGTAAAACTTCTGAGGCCATGTAGTTCACAGTAGTGGGGATTGTTGGATAATCTAAAGCAGTTAAAAGAACAATTAAAGCCATTAGTTTCCTAGAAAAGAGGGAGCAAAATGTCATTTATATTAACACGAAATACTACCAAATACAAAGGATCAATTTAATTTCAGTGTCTCCATTTTATTAGGTCAAAAATCCCTCTCTCCCCATTTTGCTCATGGAACAGTTTTCTGGAAGGTGAATGGCATGCAACTGTGAGAATGAGAAGGAAATATTTTGGAGCAATAAACCACCACTCCTGTCCACCCAAGAGTGCTTTGTGCTGTGCAGGCCCCAGTTGTATTTAATTCAGAGTGGAAATACTGATGTGTTCTGCTGTGAGCAGATCTTAGGGCATGAGGCACATGGGAGTATTGGCTCCCAGCTCCATAATTTCCTCTGATTTGCTAATCTCCTTATGATTTTCCTGTCTTGCATCCCTTGGGAAGGGGGAAGGAGCAAATGAAATCTTCACTCTGTTTTCTGGTTCTTTCAGTTAATCCCAGTGAAGGATCCTGTATTGTGATCTTTCCTTATGCAGCAGAGGCAAATTGCTTGGAGTTGTTTTTATCCCAGGCTATTCCAGCCATCATGGGCATAGCTTCAAATCTTTATTCCTCAATTTTGTACGAGAATTAAACAAACTACCTTCTTGTCCCTTTGCCCCACAGACAAATTACTTCCTGTGTGAGAAATGACTGCTTATTTCAGGAGTTAGACAGCTTATGTTGCTTTATAAGTGCAGAGATGTGCTGTACAGGACCTTTCTTCCTGCTGTGTCTAATTTCTGAATCCAAGGGTATTATTAAGAAGGAGGAGTAGAAAAGATTAGGTGTGCTTTCATCTACGTACCCAAACGGTGCCAGTCCTCATTAGAAAGCAGCAAACATTTCTAAAAGAATTTCTCCTTATGGCTCCCCCCAAATCTTTGATCAAAGGTCTCAGAATTAAATTGATTCTGGGAACATCCATCTATTTGACGTGCAAATTGTGCACTTCAAAAAAAAAAAATGGGTTTTAAGCCTTATACTTGTCAGCTCAGTATAACAGTTCATTCTTTCCAATCCATTTGAAAGAACCTTGAATCTGACACAATGCATTTGAATTTACTTAAATATTCCACTCAATTGGTGCAGCAGCATGGTAAGTTAATGACATCGCAATTAATGAAATTAATGAAAAACACCTTACAGTTCCATTTCTCCAGAAATTAATTGGTTTCCAATTCTTATCTATATTTAATTAAACAGCTGTACTTCTCCGCAGCTCTCTTATTTGTTCAAGAAAATTGGCGAGAAATATATTTGAAACTGTATTTTTAAAATACTATTTATATTCCTGATATAACTCACTCATTCAAGCACCAGCACATACTGCCATGTCCAGCATCCAGCTCACCCATAAACTGTCCTACCTGAAACCCTCAGAAAGCTGAAATATCCAAGTGGAAAACCAAATACATTCCAATTCAGCAGGCACTGATTGGAAAGGACAGCCAGACCTTTCCCCTCTGGCCCTCTCTAGATATGGTGAGGCACTTTGTCCCTGGGTCTGGTCCCCGAAAATGAGTGCTACACTTGATCAGGAGCATTTTACATCACCTGGATCCCATCTGGATAAAAACAAAGGTCTTTTCCAGAGAGTTCCTGTAGCCTGAGGCAGCCTGGGCTGTCAAGAAACTCTCCCAACCAGCTGAACCTGCGGCTGCTCACCTTGAACAGGGCGGAGAAGAGATTTAGGGCCTCACCCTCTTTGCAATGCTTCCAGCTGCCCACCAGTCTGGGCACAGCCTTGGAACCACCACTAGCTCCTCCCAAGAAAGGCAAAGATGCCTAGTTTAAAAATATAGGTCCTAGAAAGCAGCAAAACAAATCCCACCCTTCTCTCTGCTCACAATTAATTTTTCAATTAAGACACTGTTTTTTTCGAGCATTTGAAAGTGTTTTCTCCTGGAGGAATTCTCCAGTTTTGAGGGAAAAAAAAAAAAAAAAGGCAATAAATTATGGCCTTGAAACTGACCCCAATAATGAGAAAAAGCCAGTTCCAGCAAAAGTCCCGTCCAATTTTCTTTTAAATACAGATTTGAATGTAATTGAGCATGTATCAGACCTTTTTAAGATGTAAGCTAACTATAGTAAAACTGCAATAAAATGCCTGACCCGAGCACTGCCATAATAAATTCAGCACTGCAGAGCTACCTCTGAGTCCAAGAATAACTGGTAAGCTCATAAAGACAAACATCTGAGACTAAAAGCGTTTCCATTTGAAGGCCATATTTTAAAAGCTTTGAATCAGTTTGTGGTTATCTGTTTTTTTTACCTGTATCTTGAAATTTTGGAGAATCTTGGTACTTACAGGTTATTCCAGAAAATAGTCTGGGATTGTTCATAATGGATCAAGAATACGTAATGTTCATATTGATTGTCTCAATCAGATGCATTCATTCTGTTCATTTTTATTTCTTCAAGTCTCTGCTTCAAGAAATCATTCTCAAGAGAAATTAAATGGGAAAAATTTGTAATCTAAGAACTGATTATCCTGAAGGAAGACTAGCAAAGCTGGCACTTGGAAGTGTTGAAAACATTGTCCTTATTACCATGGGATTAGTGTCTTTCAGCTAAAGAAATCCTTGCAGTGAAACAAAAAGTGAAGGCTATCAAAAACCCTTACAGAAATCAGAAAACAGAGCTAAATGACTGACAGCTATTTGACTTCTTGCTGTAAAGTGTTACTGCAAATATCCCTAGAGAGAAGAGCACTTCACCAATCTTATCAAAATGTTGTGGCTAACTATTATTTTGTCAAGAAGGTACAAAATTTGGGGGAACTAAAATGGACCATGTTGCCTTTATCATTTGCTGAAATTTTATTACTGAAACTTGACAGCATAAAAAAGCCAGATACTAAAAAATGCTGCATACTGTGCACTAATACAGTATAGAAGACCTTCCCACATAGGACTTTCCAATTACTATTAGAATTATTATTAGTTGTCAACCATTTCTAAAGCTGCACAAATGACTTCTAATGTAACAAAGGAACAGCCTGTTCATCCATGTATGTGAAAGTGCAAAAAGGAAACATGTCTCTACTGACGAAAAAAAAACAAGTACTGGGGTCCCTATATTTCAGAAGTTCGAGGAACATCACTATGAGCTTGTACAGTGAGACCAGTGAGTCAGATGGGAACTGTAACATTAGGCAATGTGCTGATAGTTGTAAAAACCAGTGGCACCACTGGTGCCCTTCATGTGGCACCACTTTCACACATAGACCCCTGCAGAAACACCATCTCAAAAGATCTAAGCCCATCATCAGTGGCTCTTAAAAATAATGTCCCTGACTTTCCTTGAGTTTGAAGGCTGGAGTTTCCACAAATCCTTTGCAGGGTGTCTCTTCATTGTGATCCATCCACCAAGTCAGCAGCGGTTCACTGGCTGCACTTGCAAACCCTGGTTCTGTAGTGGGATCCCACACATGACATGTTATAAAAAGCGAATAACAACAATATAAAATACAAATAACAACATGTACAGAAGCACGATTCAGAAAGGCCCTGTGTTGTTTCTTCCATGTTTTAAGAAAACTGACACTTTTAAGGCTGCTGAAGGGCACAGATCTGTGTGTTGGTGCTGCACTTCATTGCCTGTTTATGAGTGAAAGCTGTTGGGTGAAAGTATGACAGTTATATTTGTAATGCTATGTATCCATCTAAACAGTGATCTGAAGATTATGACACATTATGTGAAAATAATCTTCTCTCTGTGTGCAAAAACAGAGCAGTGATTTTGAGGATTACTCCTGAAATTTCAGTATAACGTAAATCCCACATCCGTCTGACATTTGTGCTGAAGGCAGGCAGCAAAGGGAGAGGGGATGTCTGGCACTGCAGAGTCAGAAAGCAAAGCTATATAGATGTGAAATGTCCTGTCTGCAACCAAATTCTGCATCTGCAGGCAAAATTGCTTCAACTTTGACTTCTAAATATGCACAGCGACCTGTTCATTCACAAAGAGAAAATGCGGAGTTGCTTGCTAAAATTATCCATTTACTGCAAGTAGTAGACACAGTTGGGAAGAAATTTATTTTTTTCCCATGAAGCAAAGCAGATAAAAGTCATTGAAGAAAATTATCTGCTATTAATTATTCAGTGAGCTGGACTGTTGTAGGGATATGTTAGTATCAGGTTTCTGGAGAAAACAGCTCTGCACAGTTCATCCTATTACAGAGCACAGGGAGAGATACTGCACTCGATTCAAGTAACATTTTAGGGAAGATGATCAAGGGGTACTTCCTTCAGGTGATTTTGAATGTTTGGTCATGAGTCTGATTGAGACCTACTTTAGCTGCAGGAGCAGAATTCCCCCCAAACTTTGTCTTTTTTGGTGCAGGGGAACTGAGTTGTGCATAATGGCTCTGGGCACATCATCAGGGCCACACAGTTCACATGACAAACCACAAACAGCTCAGCATTGTGCACTCTGTCTCCTGAGAGCCATTAACTAGTGATCTAGATGGACAGCCTTTTATGAGAATCAACCTAAAACTAGATGTCTCTAAGGGTACTTTAATATAATATTTCGTAATTCTTTTCTTATTTCTCTGAGCAGTTAAAAAACCGGTTTGTCTTTGATTCAGTTTCTTCCATGCAAATTACAGGGCATTTAGGAGACACTAAGAAAGTTGCTGCTTATAATCCTGTGTAAAGAAGAGTCTGATGTTTTCAATTTTTCCAAACATTTAGATAAATGTTATATTTAGAACAAAAAATACCCAGGCAAAAGTCACTGACCTCTCAAAGTAAAACATATTGTTAAAAATACTGCAGTGTCCTTGCTAGTAAGGCAAGTGACCCAAGGCAAATTTTTTCCAAAGCCTGTATACTTGGAGTTCTTTGCTTATCAGGGCAGAAGGATAACCAGTGGTGGCTTTGAGCTACTGCTGACTGATTGGATCACAGTGATCTGTATTCTAGCTGGAGTGGAATGCCACAAAACAGACTGCAAACTGAGCAAAAATTGTCTTCACAGCCCTCTGTTTTGTTCCATTCCTGTAAAGGAGGACAGAAGCCCAGAGTTACTCAAGTTCCTTGGCTTACTGCATGGTTATGAAGAATAGTCACTGCAAAGGATGTGTCCTGTCCAGGTCTAGTCTATTAACCTCTTGTAGATGGTTATGTAGTTTGAGGGAAAAGTCTGTAATACTGAGAAAGACCGTGGCATTTGCTGTGTTTGCAGCAAACTGGAGGGCTTTGGAGAGGGACCCCTCAGCAGGAGCTATAGTGACAGGACAAGGGGGATTGGCTTCAAACTGGAAGAGGGGGAATTTAGGTTAAATATACAGAAGAAAATCTTTAGGTTAAATATCCAGAAGAAATTCTTTACTCTGACAGTGGTGAGGCCCTGGCAAAGGGGCCAGAGAAGCTGTGACTGCCCTATCCCTGAAATGTTCAAGGCCAGGTTGAACGGGGCTTGGAGCAACCTGGTCTAGTGGAAGGTGTCCCTGCCCACGGCAGTGGGTCAGAACAAGATGATCTTTAAGTTCCCTTCCAACCCAAACCGATCTGTGGTTCTATTATTTGTTTAATCCCTGAGGGTTTTTCACTTCTGTGAATCTGGATGGGCTAAAGTGCCAAAATCTAAGTTCTCTTCATACGAAAAGAGCACAGGTTTCACAAGACAGAGGTGCTCTGTGCACAGACTGGGACCTTGCTGTGCCAAGTGCTGTAAAGACAGGGAACAAAAGGAAATCCCTGTCCCAGTCTGTCTAGTACAGTAGTGGAAAGAAATAATGCTCATGGCTCTTCCCCTGATCTAGATAGGAACTGTCACAAAGGAAGGGTTGAGAAGGAAGGAGAACTTATTAAAATAATGTAGTGGATAAAGACTTCACTTCCCATTACAGCTCTGCCTGTGTGGAAACCCTGAAGCCTGTGACCCCTTGGAAGGGAGTTTACTTAATAGATATTTTCAGTCAAGTTAATGTGATTTATACCAATTCTTTTCCATCAATATTCCTTTCTATTTCTGGGCTTGTTTTTCATCATTTCCCCAACTTCTCTGTGTTATGTTATTTCCTGAGTGTTCTTAAGCATGCCAAGAAAAATGTCCTGAAAATTTTTTAGCCTGCTACACGATGCTGTTTCCAGTGAATCATGTACTTATACTTCCCTGGTCATGCTTTCTGACCATATTTGTGTCTCCAGACCCCTCCAAAAAACTGCCTGTTGAACTCCAGAAAGCCAAGAATATCTTGCTTTTCCTTAAACTGACTTCATGATGCTCCCAGCATGGTGCTTCTACAGGAGACAACTAGAAATCAAAACACGTTCTAATCCCTAGTGTGGAAAAATCAGGAGCGGAGATGAACAATTTCATGTTGGACTGACCTCTCTCTGTTGTCTCACACTCACCCAGATGGGTATTCATAATTTAATTAACCCTTTCTTGCTTAAAAAGTTGCCAAAAAATTTAAACACAATCCCAACCTTGCAAGAAGGCACCTCTCTATACACCTCTAATTTTCATGCATAAACAGAGTGATCTTCACAGAGAAACTGTAAGAATTTATTGCTCCTCAGATGCTTTAAAACTTCATGAAAATGTTTTTGTTCACATAAAGTCATCATTGCCTGCTGCCCCTGCTTTATACTTGATTTATTTACACTGTAGTTACCAAAATGTTGGGTTTGGAGTATTTTTTTGTGTATGAACACTTGGTGTACAGGAAAGAAAATCCATGATTTATTTATGCATCTGCAAGTATACAGATAATTAGGAAGAGCTATGCTCAGTAAAATTAAATTATAGAACCTGACTAAACTACATACCATCATTTGAAACAAATTAATTCATTCTCTGCCTGTCTTTGATTTTGATGTATTCAATTGCAATTTCTATGTGTAAACCTTCCCCATGTTTTATACATTCTGCAAATTCTTATTTTCTTAACATAGGCACCCATTGTGTAAAGGATTTCTATGCTTCCTAATGCTTCTGGAATTATTAAGTTGTCTGCTAGAGAAATAAAGTGACAGTTTTGAATTTAAAGCTAGGAGAGTTTCTGTGCTGTATTCTGAACATATTTACCTGCTGAACATGTATATATTCATCCAAAGATGGTGGAGCACAGCCAAGACCAAAGAAGAGCCCAGTATTCAGAAAAATAAGGAGGATTAATTGGAAGATGAAGATGAACCTTGATAATCATTGATGTTTCTCAATGGGAAGGTGTCTCCCAGAGCAGGTTCTGTGATTTTAGGGTTCAGACTTTTCTCTGGCAGCTCATTATAAGGAAACCACCAACCTATCTGAGCTAGAGGGCTGTGGTTATTATAACACCAATTCTATATCCAGCTATATGGATTGTGGCTCAGTTTGGGTCCTGTGGTGTAGTGGTTCTACAAAATGTTTCCAAACTGTAGGTGAAAAACCAATACATAACTCAAGAATGTGCAAATACTACTATGAAGAAATAACAAGAGAAATGTTACAAGAGATAAGATTTGGATGGCATTAGAATTATTGCATCTACCTACAAGTGAGGAAAAAAGTGGGGGATTTTTTTCTTCTGCAAGCTATGATGACCATAAATGTCTTGTAGAGTTTCTTGAATAATTCTCTCCATCCTTTTTATATTATGATGCGGATTTGACTTTGACTAAAATGTGCTTATCTAAGCATTTATCATTCTCATTCATTTGTTTGTTTTCCTTCTTCTGTTTATGGAACAGAGAATTCAGCTTGATTCCCACAGTAAACTAAGCAGAGGGAATTTAGATTGATTTATTTGGCTCCCCCAGTTGCAGAAATAATATTGGCATTCATCAGGGTTACATATTTAGCACATATAAAATGATCCACTCCAATAAAAAAACCTAATGTAACAACCTTGATTAATGATTCAATAGAGTTTTTATTATGATTATATGTTTTAGTGAAAGAAAATTATTTTAATGTCTAAAATTCAAAACCTATTTCACCTAAGGTTTTAGAGTGATGCCATTGTTCATGCCTTATTAAGGCATGTTTTTCACTAACATTGCATCTTTCAATAGTTATAACAGTTATTACAGAGCTGGCTGTATTCTGGAATAGGCAATATGTATGAAATATATTCACATCTAGGTCAAATGTGCATTACTTCGTGAGTATAGGAAGAAGAACATCCCTTCAATCCAATTTTGGGTGTTTGTGACAACGTGAAGGTAAGAAAACATCTGGAATATAAGGCACCATTATTGATACCATCCATGGGAGAAAACTTTTGGTTTTCATAGAATGGTTTGAGTTAGAAAGGACCTTTAAAGGTCACCTAGTCCAACCTCCCTTGCAATGAGAAGAGACATCTTTAACTTGGTGTGTTTTCTTTTAAGCACAAGAAATCCTGTCTGGCCTCCAGGACTGAGGTACCTGTGCAACCCATCTGCCTGCTCAGCACTTCAGAGGGGCTGGCACTTGTTTTTAGAGCTGAGGGCTAAAGCCCATTCACATGAGTCCCGTGGAGTTTATTCTAAGAGTTTTCAAAGGGAGGACATGCCAGAAATAACAGGTATTCACCTACTAAATATTTACCATTTCAGTACCTACTGTCTGTTTTCCTGTGGACTCATCTCCAAAGGATGTTTTATTGGCTCTTAACCACAAACAAAACCTACCATATGGAGAGGGCAGCAGCATTATGTAATAAAGACAAACAAAGGTCTTTATAAAAAGTTGATATTATGCTCCAAAACCCTAATTGCTATAAATAATATCATGTAGATTCTATATTCACTGTTTCAGCAGTGTCCACATAATGTTTACACACAATATTCCCACTCAGTGGGGGGAAAAAACACCACAAAAACAACCAAGAAAACAAGGAAGCAAAGAAACAAAGAAACCCCTTGAAAAATCCTATATTTCATATATATAGATAGATAGAGATAGATAGACAGATAGATAGATACATAGATAGATAGAGAGATAGATAGATAGATGCAATTTTCTGCTTTGATTATCAGCAGCAAAAGTAGCAGTACAGCACAGCAGTCAGAGCTTTATCAGTTGATGGACTGGATTCATGAGTAAAGCAAAAGAGAGAAAGAAGACAGAAAGGTTAAGCAGGCTGAGTAATCTCCTACCATGGGGCCACTTTGCCGAGGAGAATCACAAGTCAGCAAATAAAGCAACGAGCCAAGCTCTCACTTGGTGCACTCAGTACTGGTCCCTGGGTTTCAGTGCTGCATCAGCTTCAGGCCACTGAAGACCTGGCTTAGAACTTCTATTTTTTTAACACAAGTAATTCACTCACTCACTGTGCTAAAAAGGATCCTTTTGTTACAGCTAAAATTGGGTTGCCACAGTCAGATGGTTGTAAAGGGAACACGAGGAACCCCCTCGGCTCTCCAGATGTTACAAACTCCTGCCCTGAGCTGCCTGACATCCAGTTGCAGTTTTGAGGTTAAAACTATTCACTCAAACACCTCTTGTGAGGATGATGGATGGAATTTGATAAACAAATTAAACCATATCCTGGTTTCTGCTTTTCTACTCCTAAACTCATCACTTTAAGAGCCTCCCAGCACATCTTCAGCCACAGAAACAGCTTTACCTACCCAGCCATGGGATGGCTTAGTGCTCTGGGTCTCTTGGCAATATTTCAGCTGCCATCAGCAAAAGAGCTAAACAAAAAGAGACAAATTATAAACCTCTGAAGGGTCTGGGGAAAACCACAGTGAGAATGAGAGCTGTATTTCCCCTTGCCTCACCTTCTTATTTCACTGCCAACTTGTATCATTTCCTCTAAAAACTGTAAGAGCTGAAGGCTGCCTGGTCTCATTCTGGTTTTATATTAAAAATCCAGTGTTTCAGTTGCAGCAACAGAGTGAACTCGATAGCAGATTTCATAGGGAATTGCTCTTTGCTGCACTACAGCAAGATTTTATGTGCTTAACTTTAAACACATGCATCATTCAGTTGATTTCAGTAGGACTCCTAAAGCTTAAGTACCTTGTTGAATCAGAGCCTTTATGAATCAGTGGCTACAGACTCAAGTACTGATACTTAAATATCATCTGGGGTGAGCTGCTGACTTTCAGATGTTAGGGCCTCCCCCACTGGTAGAATAAGACAATCAGAGAATGGTTTAGGTTGGAAGGGACCTTAGAGATCATCCTGTTCATACCCCACTGCCATGGGCAGGGACACCTTCCAGTAGACCAGGTTGCTCAGAGCCCCATCCAAATGCATCCCACCCTTTATTGAGTTCTCAGTCCTACCATGTTGCTACTAAACTCTCTCTAGCAATTTCTCCAGGCTTTACCAAAAAACTTATTCTGCAAAAAAAACTTATTGTATAAAAAACTTATCCTGCAGAATAACATACATCTTGTGGGGAATGAAGTCCAGAATAGTCACTTAAGAGACAATCCAAAGTCCTCACTCCCATCCCTGGAAGTGTTCAAGGACAGGTTGGACAGGGCTCTGAGCAACCTGAGCTAGTGGAAGGTGTCCCTGCCCATGGCAGACGGTTGGAAAAAGACAATTTTTAAGGTCCCTTCCAACCCAAACCATTGTATGATTCTGTGACTGATTTTGTCTAGTAAGTGAGAGAGTGAAGTGTTTGAGGGTCAGACTTGGAATTTTTTAAGGCTGGTCCAAGCTTTGCACTTAAGGTTGCAGCTGAGTCTACTAAACCATCTCCTGAAACATCCTTCCCATTGCAAATTCTGGTTTTATCTTCAATGCTACTGTGTGCAAAAGGCAAAGCTTATGGTTGTTAACTCTTATCCATATGAACAAAGGTGGCAGCAGCAGAGCATTGAAAGGCTGATTTACAAACCAGTCAATTACTAGTTCTGTGTTATATGGCAAAGTCAGGACATGCAAATCAAAGCTGTTTGTTAGGAATCTACAGGAAGGATTTAAAAATAATGGTACCATTTAAAATCCATTTTTGGATATGTTAATATTTTATTAGGAATGTAAATTTATATTACGCTGTGCAAACCTTTTTTTCAGGTTATGCAAATTCATTTTGAGATATGTTAATTTGGTTCCTGACATAGATCATTAGAACATCTTAAACAAGTCTAACATCAAAAACAATAGTTTAAAAACTTCACAATTGCATGTAAGACTCAATTTTACAACTCAAAGATAAAGATTGTATAAATGAAACTCTGACCTAAGTTCAGATTTGTAAAACAAGCCTATTTAGCTGTGAGAAAACACATTTGACACTAAACTGTTCAGTATCAATCATAACTGTGGTTATTCTGAATATTTTTCATATACTGTCTTGTCTCTTTGCTGGATAATTTTGAAAATGTTACTTCAAAACAAGATTTATATAGCAAAGTTTAATAAAGTTCTTAATTCTCCCTTTTTCTCCCTTTTGCTCCTTGGTAAGACCTGGCTGTAAAACACCAATTTTGACCTCATGCTACACAGGCTGCCTGGGAACAACAGCTTCAAACTCTGGGGCAAACTCTGGGTTCATCCTGCTGCCCAAGCAGGGCGTTTCTAAAGGTGCCAGGCACTCACAGCTCTGAAACTAAAACCTTTAAGGTTTTGCTGCACTGAACATTTACCTTTGTACATCTAAGAATTATCCCAGTTGGAGGAGTTGGTACCTTCTCTGGACCCACCAAATCTCAGGCTAAATTTAAGTTTATCCTCTTTTCAGCACTGGGAATGCTAAAATGCTGAGAAAACATCTCCCTTCTCTTACTCCACTCTAAAGTAAATTACTCATAAGTTATGGACTTTGGAATTCTTTCTCTTTCTCACTTTGTTTTCAGTGTGGTGAGGTCTCAGGTAATTTTTTCCACTTTTTCTCTTTACTGGAATGATTATTTGCTTACCCACCAAAGAGCAGAGAGGTGGCTATTCATTGAAACATGCACTGAAGTTTTAAGAGTTGTACTAGTAAAGCAAGACTAAAGATATGTTAATGACCTATCAAGTCAGTTTAGAAAAGACACAGTCACGCTTTTTGACAGAAATAACTCTCACAGTACCAAAGATCCAAATACTCTGAATTTTGGAAAGGTTCATATTTGAACTTAAGAGTTTTTCCCCAGAGCCTGTTCTGTACTTTTCCAATCTTAAGGTATTAAAAAAAAAACCTTAGATTAGATACAAATTTGAGAAAAATGTTGTGCAGTTCAGTCTGACATTCAAATCACTCATCAGATCACATGGATGGAAGTGAAAGTCAGGGACTAAATGATCACATTCAGCTGATATTCCAACCATGCCATGAGATACAAACTTTTCCACAAACTCCTTGCTCCTCTCAGGACAGACAAATTGTCTGGGAAATTGTAGAAAACTACATGCAAGGAAAACATTCATAACTTTGAGTTAATGATGGAAGTATCTAAACAAAGGTGTTTGCTCACACCTTAATGTGTTGCTAGTGAAAACCTGAAGCAAGAGGTGCCCCAGTATGAACAGTATTTACATCCTGCTTTCCCATCTCTGGAAAATTTTTTCTTCTTTTGATTCTGACTTTGATCTAAAACAGTTTTCCACTGACTTAGGATTTCTTCTTCCAGGTCTATGATGCCTTTATGAAAATGTTAGCCTTTTTTATAATTACAGATACTTTTCAGCTATTCAGTCACAGGAAAAGTTACTGGAATATCCAAAAAGGAGAAAGTGAAATCCTCCAGGCCTCCTCAGTTGTCACCATCCTCTGAGGAGCCAGAAGTCACAACCTACAGCAAAAGAAGTGCTTGTCAAAAAAGGTGGGGGATCATTAATTCTGGATAGTCACTAAAGAGGCAATGATTTATTCATGGGAAGCTCTCCTGAGAATTCAGTGTGCCCAAATGGCGAAGAGACTTGTCAAGCCTGTTATCTGGAGGATAAAGGCTGCTGTCAGCTCTTTGTAGGAGAGCTCCAGTTGCAGTAAGTTGGCACTGCTCTGATCTCGGGGGGGGCCTTGTGGAGAAACCGTTTTCCTCATTTCCAGCTGAGGCTGTACACGTTTCCACTGATCCTTTTCCTATTTTTCAAAAAACTCCATCCTTCCTGACCATTACCACACACAGCCATGTGAGCCATCCCTCTTTCCCCTACAAATCAGCAGCAGATCCAGCTGGGATGCTCCATTCCCATTCCCAGGGACCGGCCACTGTACCGGCTCTCCCTTCGCTGTCACTCTCCTAATACAAAACAGCATCACAACTGCTTACATGGGTACCCTTCACATCAGATGAGATCTCTTTCAGGATAAGCTACTTTAATTTTATTGCCAGGTCAGGGAGGTTCTAATATGATAGAACAGTCTCACTGGATTTAACTTGATTTAAGAATTTGATCTTTTCCTCATCACTTTCCCATCCAATTAGCCACTCAATAATGACTGGGGTTTGAGCAGTGATTTTGCATCTAATAGTAAACAAGATTTTTCATGCTTATCAGCAAAGTGACTGCTGTGTAGGGTTAGGAGGACAGTGTTTATTAAGCCACTCACTGTGTTATGGTGATGGCTGCAGAGAGGGAATCAGCTTTTGGTCTTTCAGGGTTTGCCCCAGGATCAGAGCAAGGCACTGGTGACTCCCCAAAGCTGATTTGTTCAGTGTTAATTATGGTTGTACGAAAAAAAAGATCAGCCCTTATCTCCCACAGTTATATCCTCCCAGACAAGATAGAAAAGTGTCTGTTTTGATGAAAATGTACAGTTTAAGGGACTGGGGAAAAAGCAGGAGCGGGTCACCAAGTGCTATTCCTCAACACTGAAATGACAGACCTTAAGCTTAAAACAGAAAAGACTGAAAGGAAGGATGAAAATTTGCTCTAAGAATGTGTGTGCATAGGTGGATTCCCACAGGAGAAAATATGCAGGAACAATTTTAAATTTTGTTCGATTTCACCACTTTGTTAATCCAACTTTGTGAGCAAAGCCTGCAACAGAGCAGCACTGAATGCTTGGTATGGACAGCAGGGTCTTTAGACTTCAGTTTGAAATCACTTACACATTATTTTCAAAGTAATACATATGGATTAGGTTTTCTAGTCAGCTCATTTTCCCATTTGTTTGCCTTCATTGCGTCTTTAGCTCAAGCCTTTTCATTTTCACATTCTCCTGCAGACAACACATTAGCGCAGAGGTAAAAATGAATGTCATAAAATAGATATAATATAAAACCAATGAATGCATCTCCATAATAAGTTGCTAACAACACCAGAGAAAATACTGAGAGAAAAGGGGGCCATGAGGATGCAGGTGGCAAGGAAAATACTTGTGGCACCTCCCATTTCAAGATGGGGAACAGGCCCTGTCCTCCTCACCACTCATTTTCTGTAGTGGAGTGCTCACAGAGAAATATTAAAAGTGAAAGAAAAGTTTCTGAAGACTGAAAAGCACTGTTCTAGCTTGGTTTAAAATAAAGGGGTTGTGGGCTGCTTCTGCCCTAGAAGAAAATATCTTTCATGATTTAGACTTAAACAAAGTTTCTTGAACTCTAAATTTGAAACAGCACATTTAAAGGCAGGTGGGTGGAAGGCTGTGGAGGTGGGAAAGTGAAAAGACAAAGGGAAGAGAGCAGGGGAGAGCTCTTGGGAATCTGTTCACGGAGAGCTCTCAGAAATTTTTGAAGTTGAGGAGATATTATGTTAATATAAGTTCTAATTGCTAGGCAATAAACAACACCCACCTGCTGACTAAATGTCAGGCCCAAACTTATCTCTAAATCTGCTTTGAAACAATGTCAGTCATATTATCACAAACAGATTGAACCCTTTCGTTCAGTGTTAAAATAAAAATAATCCAGGATTTTTAATTACCCGAAGTTAGAGACCTCAGGTATTTAAAAAACCAAACAAACAAAACCCCAAACAATCTAGTAGTAGGCGGCGAGAGCTGCAGTTAGTTGTGACTGTTTGGGAGCCAATTATGAAATAAAATCCCCAGGAACTGCATCCACGTGCAGGTTATGGATGTGCAGCACCTCAGGGAGCACGTGAGACCAGGAACGTGCGCGGCAGCGAGCGATGCCGGGGTGAGGTCTCCCTGGAGCAGCAGCTCCCACCCGGAATGAGGGATGGGGGGAAACTCAGGCACCCTCTGTGTAGACAGGAGTTTGCATTTCCATCCACAGGCAGCTGGACATAATCACAGCCAAGAGAGGGAAGCAATTCTGGACACAAACAAGGTAAAGCCACCTCGGTTTGAAATAAAGGAGATTACTTCAGATTCACCCTTTTATTGCATTAAACCAAAAGAATTAAGAGTCTTCAGCCTTAACCAGTTTTGGAATTCAGTGTTTGGTGAACTGACGTGCAACCCCTGCCCTCACCTTTTCTTGGTGGATATCAGCCCTCTGCACAATGCAGCAAAACAAGCTTCCTTTGCTCTAGATTGGACCACAAGATGGAAGGGGTCTTGAATTCTCTCCTTGCTTAGAGTAAGGGAAATTAATAGATGAATCAAGATATAATTAAAACTCTGTTTAATTCTAATATTCAGTAAAATGCTATGGACTTTTGACTTAGTCTGTTATTCAGTTGGAAGGGCAGTGCTTAATCATAGTATTAGATTTAGCCACTGAATTCCTCTCTATTCAAAAAACACACTTTGTGCCTTTATTTAAATAATCCTCTTTCTATGCAAATATAACTCCTCTGAGAGAGGAGCAAGGACAGGTGACATGAGTTGATTTAAAACAGGCTATTCAATATTTCCCAAAAGAAAAATAGGATTCTCAAGTTATTTTAAGGCCATGGGACTTACATACCCAAGTACCTCAAACCTCTGAGGATCTGAATCAAAACACATCACTGAGCTTTTCCTCTGCCTTCACTGAATGAAAATGAGAACATGAATCAACACAAACATCATAAAGCCACATGGCCAGTCACTGTCAGGAAATAACAACTCTAGTTTGCAAGAGCCATCAGTGTTGTTGTGCAGCTGAGTCACACCTGTCTGGAGGATAAATGGAATTATGATTAAGCAGGCAGAATTAGGAGCTACAGGCTTTTTACGGAGCGAAAGGATGACCCAGCAGTGACGAAGCCATCTTTGGACTTGTGAAAACTGAATTCATCTCTCTGCTCTACTCCAGCTCTCTTGCACAATCTTGGGAAAAAAACCAAGGATTTCCCTTCACCTTAGGGCTGTTATGAGAATAAATACATCACAAACTCAGAGGCACTCTAATACTGCTGCAGAGAGGACCAGGAAAGTACAGAAGTTATTGGCAAAGTCTTTCATATTGATTTCTTAATGTGGACAACATTTCACAGCAAGAATACATCTATACAAGTTTCCTTAGCCAATTTTGGAAGAGGATTAAATGAAACCTGTGTGCAGGGTGACAACATCCTTGTGGGAAGCTAATGTGAAGTCATTACTTTTCTTTAAATTCATATTCTCCCTTGCTGTGCAATAGCTTTCCAGTGTAGATAAATATAAAAGATAAAGAAATGGGCAATATTTGTTAAGTAATTTTTTAAGTAATTTTTGTAATACACAGTTTAACCATTATCCATCATTGAATTGGAAGTTACCTGTAGAGGCTTTTAACCTATTAGGATAAACAAAAAGGAATCAAGTGGTAAAAAAATTCACCACAGAAGGCAATCAATTGACAGATGGAGGGGAAGCACCTTTAAAACTATGTATTTGAGAGGACTCATGGTAATGTACACTTCTGTCTCATTTTGGACAGTGAAGTGTAATCTATCACAGTTCCCAAGGGACATTTAAATATTGCCTAGCAGAAGGGTGAAGAAAAGCAGATAGTCAAAGAAAGCAGTTGCTAAACTGAGATCTGGAATATTCTGAGCCACCAATCTAATAGAGAAAGGAAACTCATGAAAAATAATACAGCTGCAGCAGGAATATTTGAAAAGCAATGACAATTATGTGCTCCCAGAGTAGCAGAAGGTAAAAGTATAAAAGTGAAGCCAGAAGTTAGTAATAGTGAAGGTTGCTGGAAACAGCGTGGTTATTTCCTTCAATTTCAGTCCCAGCTGAAGTTATTTTTCTATTTATAAAAGATACTTTGTTTGTTATGAGACATTTCTCATGTTTATAGATCTTTCACTAGAAGCTGAAGAGTCTGACTTTCTATGAGAAATGTATATTGGAATCTTCAAGAGAATTGTCTTTATATTATACACATTAGGGATGAATTTATGCACTTAAACCCACAAAGTGCCTAAAGATGCAGACAGAGGTTTCCAGATTGTTCCCACTGATTTCAATAACCAGGCATTTATTAGCAGTGTTGGCTACCTCATTGTTTTTGTAAATTTAGACAAACTACTTGAGACTGCTTTTTAAGACACAAAAGACTTCTATGTTGAAAATAATTCTCACACAAAGAATTTGCTGCTTTTTTCAGCGTACAGGGGAGGGACCCCTCACTTTCTGCACCACTCTGATTCTAAAAGAGGCAGGAACAGCATGACAAATGGAATATTACTGCTGGAGCATTTGTCGAACAACCCTTGAGCTGATAATTCCAGCTGCATGACAGGGCTTGAAAACTGGCAGGGAGCATCTCTGATTTTCCAGAGTGGAATACGTTTCACACACATGCAAGCACAGCCCCAAGAGCTATGAAATCCCACTCTTTATCAAGTTAGACACATCAAAGAATCAAAGACCCTTACTGGTCTGTAAGTATCTGCCCTGGTGCCTGTCTAGTAGAGTATGCCATGATTTCTTGCAGAGGGATGACCAAGAGCTGTTTATGCACCAGAACACCCCACCTTTGTAGTCTGTTCCTGCTTCAGCCTATGTGAGACTTTTTTGTTTATGCCCTGTGAAATGAACAGGTCATGTTCAGAGTCTGCACAGCAGTGCCATTCTCCTTCTGAAGGCAGTGAAGATTGTCTAATACTGGAAAAATACAGGGAGTCTATGCCTTCACTTGCTTGCAGTGAAAGTACCGTGGGGAGCTCACTGAAATCAGCGTGGATGCCCCAAAGCATTTAAAGTTCATAGGTCTCAGCTTAAGCCACCAGTGTTCCTTCCTTCTCAAATAAGGTGTGCAAGACTTGTGAAGACCTATGACAAAGGGACTGAAAACCATGTGCACTCTTTGCTTTTTTGCTGAATAATGCACGTGTCCCATGTGCACAGCAGTTGGCAAGACTGAATTTTTGCTAGGGGGTTGCATTAACTTCTGTCTTGCAGAATTAACCCTCCCTGCTTCAAGGTTTCCTTTAAATACTTTTTAAAACTTTTTGCTTCTGTTTTAGATTAATTGGAAAGATGAGTACTGCCGTCCTTAGCATACACCTGATATTTACTAAATTTATTAAAGATGAACAGAAAGGAACTAAAATGCCTAACAACATATCTGTTCTGTTTGCAGTGTCTGCTATTTCAATATAATGAAATAATAACAGTTGGGTCCTTAAGGATGTTTCAGCTCCTTGAAACTCACAGTTGCAAGCTGCTCTGGAGGCACAGAGCTTACTTGAGCTCAAAATAGGGAGACACATTTCTGTGACTGAGAATAGTATAATAAATAATCATAGTAAGGATTAAGATACAAAGACTCTTGGTCCTCCCAGTTCACGTCATTGGCTACTCCCTGGATGGGTAAAGGACTGTTTGGGACTTTTTCTTTGGTTGTTTGGGTGTTTTTATCATTATTGCACACTCCAAATTTTGGCTACTGCACCAGGCTGTAGCTTCTGGCTTCCATTAGATATAACTACTCTCAGTGTTTATGCAATAATAGCTCAAAGTATATCTCTATGCCAATTCTCATTGCCAGCTCATATTTTTTTACATGATTTTCAGCTACTCTGTGAAAAACACTTTTTGTAATGAGAAAGAAGGATTTCAGAATATGAAGCTGCTGTACAGCCTGGTTTCAAAACAACCTCCCACCACAGTACACCAGAGAGAAGCCCTCAGAGACTCAGTTTGGGAATGTGGAAGGGGGAATCAAAAAAAAAAGGAAGCTGGAACCACACAAGCTTGTAGGAAGAAGTAAATTCAGATATATTTAATATCCAGTAAGTAATTAGTAATTTAGTCTTTTCTGGCCCAAATTAAACCAGAAGTCAGGAGTGACTCCACCAGTTTAGCAATGTCAATTTCAACCACTGGAAAAGAACACAGAAGAAACAAAAACAAGTTTTCCAGAGCTGTATGAGCTGATATAAAGGATCTGCTTTATACAACTTTCACACTCACATATTCAGATAGCTATGACCACAAATCCCTAAAACTGAATATTTCTCTTCCATTAACCTTTTCTTGAAGTATTAAGCACTTACATTTCCAAGCTGATGCCTATTTTTTGTTATTATCATTAATTATGGCTTGGCATGGAGCTTATGTTAATTTTGTTGATTGCAGATTTTTGCATTTACAAATTATCTAACTGTAGTTGCATCATGGTGATTTCTGGTTGGAAAAGGGCCCTGACTGCTCTCCCACTGGCTGAGGCTGCTCTGCAGGTTGGTATTCCTAGTGACTTGTCCCTTAGGATGCTCTTTGGGGTACACAAATGCTCCTTCCCTGCCATGCTCCCCCCATCCACCCAAAGGCCACTTTTAGTCCATATTATCTCAACTATAGCACTTCATTGTCAAGAGTCAAAGAAATAAATAGTGATAATAAATGAAAAGTCAGTAGATAAATAACCAAAATTAAAATACTGAGAAAAAATTACATCTACACATGCCTTTTTTATTTAATCTACCTCCATTTTCTCCACTGAACACCAACACCAGAAAAAAAATCCCTCAGGTTTTCAATATGCCTGTTTAAATGAGCTATTTTATGTTTTGGTTTCTTCCCCGTATTTCTTGCTATCCACAGTATTTCTAGACAAATTCTGGGAAGCTTTTAAATGAAGGCTTTAACCCTCATCAATGCTGCCTCCAGCAAGCCAAAGCTTCTTTAAAAGGTCTTCAGAAGACAGCAGCAAAGCTGTTTAGTGTAAATTAGAGTCACTTTCTTGCTAAAATCCTGGGCTGAAGAGAGAAATTATTTTAGGTATCAAGAAAAGAAGCAGGCAGCAAGAAAATGTGATGATATAGTGTCATGCCTATTCTTTCAATCTCACTTTGCTTTATGTCTTCTGTTTGCTTTTGTATGGACAGGTGGAGTAATTGCTGTACACAGATAGGTGAGAGTTAACACAGAAATCTCCTCTAGACAGTTCAAACACTGAATTTATCAGATGAGTTCTAGTCCTCCTCCTTACAGACAGACTTTTACTTTCACTTAACACCCAGGTGTTTTAAATATTAGATAAGTGAAGACAGGCAAAGCAAGTAGTGCTGCTGTATTTAAAAACCTCTCCAGTTGTCGTTAGACCGACTCTGCAATGCACTGAGGGCATAAAGCTTTGATGTTTTGACTGACTGTTAGGGCTGAAATTTATCCTTATTAACTTCAAAGAGTCCTCTGCTGAAGAGGCAAAAAAAAGAGTACAAACTGCTCCCAATGAATTGCCTATTCCAAAAATGCCTTTACTGTTGTAAATGTGGGCTATGTGCAGGAGATGAGGTGTTGGGAGTTCTTTCAATGCTCTCGGACAGTGTCCTGCTTTGTGGGGGCAAAATTTGTCAGCAGCTCTCTCAAGGTCATAACCAACACACACATAACCAAAGCAGGTCATTTGGTCATCTCTACTCTGACTTCAGCAATCCTTTTCAAGAAATACAGCTGCCCAGTAGGAACCTGCCAGCCTGATGTTGTGTATGTTTGCTTGTCCCAGTGTACCCACGTAAATATTTAGAAGTGCTTTCTGGCTGCTGTGTGCTGCTGTAAATTTTAGCTGTGCACGTGTCCTAGTCCCAAAACAGCTCAATGAGCTCCTGAAATAGACTCCCAAGTGGAATCAAACAATATTGACCTGCCAGCAGCACAGGGTTTTCAGCTCTGTGTTCGCTAACACAATATTGGCATCATCAGTTCCGAGTCTTGGAAAGGGTGACTGCAAGTGAAAAAGAGAGGAGAGAGCTGATCCTCCTCCCCACAGATGGCAAGAGGCAATGGAACTGAAGTGAGCCTGATTATTATTAGGACTTAGGAAAATTATTTTTCAGCACCCTCTGCTTAGGAGCGATAATCACATATTCCTCTTCTTAACACACTTTGAGATGAAGCAAATAAGAAGTGCTTAGAAGAAGCTAATTATTGTTTATGACTCTACAGAGCAACTTGTTGTGTAAAGAAAAGTTTTATTTTTCTGATTTCTCTTTAGAGTTTCATTGACTGCAAAATTAGTACCCCATGCTCACACCCTTTTCGAATTGTAAGCAAATTAATTTCTTTAAATCTGTCAGAACCTAATTAAAGGAACAAGGCAGAGGTTGCATCTGCCCTAAATTTGAAAATCATACCTCTGTATTGTTGTTTCCCAGGGAAATCCTAGAAAAAAAATAATTTCAGAGAAATCTTAGGGTTGTTTCCAAAATCTTAAAATCCTCCAGGGAAATAACTTTCACCCTGGAGCGTGTCAATATTTCACTACCTGAATCTTCTTGTGAAATTCATGGTCTCGACACCTCCTTTAAGAAGGGAAGTCTGTGAAATGCAAATGCAAAGCCACTTCTTCATCTAATTCAGACGCTGATAGTCAAAGTTCAAGTTAAAATTTAAACTGAACCTCTAGTCTGTCTTTGCTCCTCTAGCCACAGTCATCCTGCTCACAACAGACATTCCTCTAAGTTTGCCTCTGATTCTTTTCTGGGTTAGATGGATCCTAAATAGGATTTCATAGCTTTGAGATATACTTGTTATTTGAGAAGCAAAGATAAAGATGCAATAATAACACACTCTATAAGGCACCTTGTGATGGCTGAGTAAAAATGACATTTTCTATTGTCTTATTTGACATTTCTAAGTAACCCAGAAATTCTCCAGTGCAAGCATGTCATAGTTCAGCATAATTCCTGCTGTCAATGAATTCAAATACATCATATTCTAGCTAGAACAAGCAAGTATTACAAGTAAATGGAAAATAAATAGTTTACACCTCCTGTCAACATCTGCAATGTCTTCTGCACCAAGGAGTTCTGCAGCCTGACTGCAAGCAAGGGAGGAGACAACTTTGTGTATGTGCTTCGGAGAACTTGACAGGGACAGTTTCCTCACAGCTTCCTTCTTAGGGAAAAGTTTAAAATCACAGGCCGTGCCAGACAAGCTGGCCACGAGCAATCCAAAGAGCTCATTCTTGTATCAAAGTTCATTCTGTTGATATATCAACTGCAGCTTTATCTACTGATTGTGGGCAGGTGCAAGTGGCATTTATCAGATCCTGGCAAGGGGCACAGCGACTGAGGAGAGTCTATTTTTCAGAGGGTTGGCTATGAAACAATTACCAACAGCAGTCATGGAGCACACGCACGTCTAGACTGGGCTTTGGTAAGAAATGTGCCCTTCTTGTTGCCTTTAAAAAGGTCTGGGACTTCAGGGTCTATCCCTGAGCAAACAGGCAGAGGAGAGAAGGAAATCATCCACAAGGATACAGCCAGGTGCAGCTCTGGGAGGAGAGCAGAAGCAGTTGGGGTTATGGTTTGGCTTTAACGACCGGTTTTGCCAAACTGGAATGGCCTCCCCCCTGCACATCACCTGCTGTCATCGCAGGAGGTTATTTACTGCATTCTCGTCTCGAGATTATTTCAATCTTCTCTTTTAGCTGAGGCTTTTAAATCAGGATATCTAGACAGACAAAGAACACACACTGCAAGCTTTGGCTTGGATCCTCTTCATAAGGGTGCAAAAATGCATTATGCAATAGTGCCTGATATATCTGTCTAAGAATATCACAGCTCCATCTTTATGGTAGATGGAAAAAGACAAGAGTTGTAGTTTTTATGGAGTGATAGAGAAGCAAATTGTAGCACTTCCTCCTCCATTCCATTTAGGCTGTATTCATCATTCCTACTTCTCGTTCCATGCTTTTCCCTGGTGCATCATTGCTGGGGAAATGTCATTAGTGAGGGTATTGTTCAATGTAAGTCATAGGAAAAAAAAAAGAGAGAGACAACTGCAGCCTATACAAATCAGCCTCAGGGAAGTCTTTGGGGGAAAACTGGTATTGCTGAGTAGTTTAGAAAGCTAATGTTGTCATTCAGAGTAAGATTTAAAACTACAGATAAAATATGAAAAAAAGAGTGAGGGAGAGTTGATGGAGGCAGCTGGGGAAATCTTAAATAAGAAGAAGGCAAATAAATTTTATTTACCTGACTGTCAGTGTAGCTAAGCAGGACTAAAATTGCCTTCCTCTTTCACCTTTCCTCCAAGGTCAAGCAAACCTAAAATAATTTAAATGCACAGACATAACTTTTCTTGTTCAGATATACACTCCACATTTGGAACATTATAAAAATGTTTCCGTGATGATCAACAAATTAAATCTTTTAAATCTACTCTGTGAGGGGAGTGTGTCATAAAAAAACAAAGGAATGCCTGTCTGTGTCACCTCTCTCTCTCTCTGAAACTGCTTGTTTCCAAGCAGTTTCAGAGAGCTATAGATGGTTGGTAAAAGACATTTGGGGGGAACGTTTGCAGGAATACTGAAAGATGTTTCCATGCTACTGGAAAGAGTCAGACAGTATTGTCTAGACAGGATTTTATAAAAATCCTCACATTCATTGGCTTGCTAATCTAAATTATTGTCCACTGTGTCAATGCACATGTACACAAAGTGAATATATTGCTTGTCTCCCATTTTCAATATCTTGATTTTCATGTTAGGCTTAATTGGACTATTCAGAATATGTAAAGAAAAGCAGGGGGTGAGTTTTTGCCAGAGCAGGGCTGTAAGCTGTCTAGTGCATGAAGCATCACCAAATGGGTGTTTGTAAAGCACAAAATCATGATTGAAGAATGGTCTCTATTTTACTGGAATTATGAATTATACAAGTGGAAAACCATTTTAGCCCAAACCACCAGATGTCCAGAGATAAATTTCACTCATACGCTGAGAAAGAGAACCTGTGCCCAACTCACAAGTAGCTTAAGCAGCATGCATGTAGAAGATACACATATATAGCATATATGTTATATAGGTTATAAACAGAGTAGGCTCCATAAAGCCTGGAAATTTCACTGACAACATCAGTTATGAAAGACTTCTCAGTGTTCCACAAACAAATCTCCAAGAGTTTTGTTCCACTTGTTCCACTAATGATCTTAATTTCTATACCAAAGTCATAACTAAATCCAGGCAGTCACCAGACAAATTGGGAGGATTAAAAGAGCAAACTGCTAGAGGCTCCATCTCTCTCCAAAGAGAACAAGGTAATGAGCAAGCGACAGAGCAAACCTACCTCTAACAATAGCAACATCCTGCTTGTGTGACTCACTAATGAAATTTCTTTCCATTTAAACTGAAAGTTAAAGGCTCTTTTATGTTAAGAGTGTATACCCACCCCAGCCCTCTCCCTTAGGCAGAGGAACAGTAATGATTTGAGAGCGGATTCCTGCAGGGATGGGGTTTTATCTTCTCATTTCAGCATCGGCTTCCAGAGCTGATAGAGGGAACACGAGAAATACTGCCTGCTACCAGGCAAGGCCTTTTGCTCTTTTATGCACTTAATCTTGTTTGCAGGACGTGTGATCAACAAAGCAGGAGGTATGAGAGCCTGTGTTTTTAGGTCTCACATCTCCAGGCAAGTCAATAAACTGGATATAACACAGCTGAGCAGCCCCCGATAGACCATTGCCAGGACAACTGATCAAGTGTTCCAGCACAACACCTAAACTGCCTTTTCCTTCACTTCCCTCCTGTCTCTCATCACTCTGTGGCTAAAGTGGGCCATTTTCTGCTTTTTACCACTGCACATGTTTACATTAGGAAGGATTTTTGCCAAGGTTTAAGCTGTTAAGAAGGCAAGATCAGCTTTACATAGCTGATAAAGGTGACAAACATGGGAAGAGTTCCAAGTAATCTCGAGTGGTTTTAATAACCAGATATTTTAATGTGAATTTGTAATGGACAGGCTGCTACAGGAGTAGCTCGCTCTTTCAGTGTTCCAGCCGATTAATTCTCAATTAAATTCCTTCAGAACATTTTCAGAGCTCTGAAGCACCGAGGAATTTGTACAGTCAGAAATCTCAGTTTTTTCAGTGCTGACAGTAGCACAGATTAAAAACCACTAAATTAAACTCTCCACAAAATTAATGTCCCAGTTGTTACCTCTCAGATAGTTCATGTATCAGATATTCTGCATAAGGATATAGCGGTGATTTTACCTTTTCAACTGTGCTTTCCTCAGGTGATTTTACCCTACAACCACCTGCAGTGAATCACCCATGATTTTTGTTCTTCTTTGATATTGTTTGGGGCAACAAGAATCTGACTCTTATTTTCTACATTGTTGGTTCTAATATCAAAGAAAAATAAAGACAAAATTTACTATAAATTCTCTCCTAATGAAGCTCAAGTGTGGCTTTTAAGTCATGTCCAAATACAGGGCCAGCTCATAAAAAGTAATTCTCAAAGTAATATGTGAAACCTGTTTGTCTTTGCAACATTGCACAATGACCATGTCCAGTTCCTGTGTAAAATGTTGGGGAAACCCTTATCCTGAGAAGAACTGTAGGGAACCAATGCTTCAAGATCAAACAGAATGAGGTAAAGTTAATTTGCAGGAGAAAGATAAATCCTGGGTACCACTTATACCCCTTGGAATATACCAAATATCCCCAGCTCTCCCAACCCCTCTCTCACACCTCAACATCCCCAAAACCATCCGCTGACTCTGCCTGTTGTCCACCCCCAATGTCCTGGAATTCTGTTTTATACTCACACAGCTCTCTGTGGGACCATTAATGAATGCACTTACTGTACCCAGGCATCAAAAATGGTTTCAGTTCTGTTGGTGTTATTTTACATTTAGTCTCAGATGATAAATGAATTGAGACTGGCAGGAATTCCAATTTGCATGTTTGGACTAAGGTACAAGGCTATCTGAAATGTGATGACTGGGAGAACATGAATGCAATGGGAAATTACGCAAAAAGCAGTACTTTGCATTTTCCTGTCAGCTTTAGCCAGAGATCTTAAATACTGTATAACTTCAAATTCATAATAGCCAATTTATGTACACCCCTACTGAATTACTGAGAAATGATATCTCAGCCAGATCCTGTAAGCCTGTTCCCTGTACTAAATAAAATTATGTTTTCTATGTACAAAATAAATACACATGTACTCTTATCTGCATTTAGGTAGAGTATTTATAACTAAGCATTACTACAGGCTGCATATGTTAATTTTACGGTGTCAGCAACATAGAATTTGCATTGGGAATGTGCTTTCCAGAATGTATAATATGTAGGTTTCAGACTACATCTGATTTTTCAATATCCTGCAAGGCAGTGAGACAGCTAATCCATTAACAAAAACATGCAGTAGCACTGTTTGGCTTCACCTTTATTATTGTCACCCTATTTCTTTTCATGAAAAAAAGATTGCCAATGCACATAATTATTATCAGGCAGGAGGTAGAGCAGGGCAGCCATTGAGGCACTCCCCACTCCATTACAACTGCAACGTTTTGAAAAGGAACACTTGTGAAAAAGTTCTAAGTTTTGTTGACCTAGTTCTTGAATCTTTGACATGGGTTTGATTACATGTAAGTCAGCAGTGCTACTCCTGATTTATAATAACACCTGGGAAGCAGCTGACCTTGAGACCTGTGAGCAGGCAAAAACAAAGCAGAAAATTACATTCAGTCAACTCAACTTCTCTCATATTTGTTGCAATAAAATAAATAGATTTTTATATCAGTCAGTTGGCCTATGTGCAGTGAAATATTCAGATGTAGACAACAACCTTGAGAAAAAAAACATTATCTCACTGACTTGCATTTTCTACACTAACAAGATTTTACATTACAAGTTTTAGAAATATTCATGACTGGTGTCAAGACTTGCTGGATTTAACATGCTGTGAAAGAACTGGGCTAAGGCATAAGGACAAAGCAAGGATAATTCTACAGCCAGTGTGGGATGGTATAAGACTAATTTATAGACTCTGCATAAACTCTGCCCACTCCTTAAGGACCTATATTCTTAAGCACCTTGCCTGAATTCCTCTAAGCAAACAAGCAATTGCAAGTTAGGTGCAAATCAGAGAAAATGAGGAAGATATCAGTGAGGCTAACACAGATCATCTTAAAGTACCTACAGGAGAGACCATAAAACAACAGAAAAATCAGAAAAAAACAGGTCTGAAGAAATTCAAAGAATTCATCTTGCTGTACCAGAGTGGCAAATACTATTTACAGTTGATATATTTATATTTTGTATTTTTAAATATAAATACAAATGTACCAACTTTGACTTGCTTTGTTATGTAAATATGTAACATCTGTGTTTTCAAGGTAGAATATAAATATATCAGTATCAATACTTATATTTTGAAACATAGATATCTCCATATATTTCCTAAAGACCTGTCTCCCAGGCAATCTCCACCATCCTTCCCTTTAGAAAGCTTCCATAATGTCTAACAATCACTTCCCGTCCACTACTTCTTTCACTGTCTGCAAATTTAAGGAATAAGAATTACAGAATTACAGAATGGTTTGGGTTGGAAGGGACCTTAAAGGCCACCTGGTCAGTCCTCGTACACTCCTTGCTCTCCCACCTGCCATCCTCCCCAGCTCCTGCTTCAGTCTGAATCATAATATGAGTAAAATCATGTGAATTTCTTTAGCTGTAGCTGTCAGTGATGGTACCTTTATTTTTTTTAGATTTTTTTTGCAGTGTTCAGCTGCAAAAGGCAATATGATTTTCATGCAAGACACTTGGGAACAAGTATTTAACAGCATAATCTACTTAACACGGGTTGGTCAAAAGGGCGCAATTATCGACAACCAGACCACGGGTGAAATCCCCATTAGCAAGTTCCACACATCAATGGATGCCCACTCTGGTTGAATGAAAGCTGATAATGGTATTGTGTGAGCTCAGAGCCCGATGTATTTAAACAAAGCTCTCTGGCTGTAAGGTTAGGGCAGAGTTCTGCGTGTTGAAACAACTGATAATTGCATTGACATAGTGGATACCCTATTTTTAGATGAATCAGTGAGGTCTTCCAGCCCTAGAGTTATTGCCCTAGATAATGGCTGAGGGAGAGTGAACAAGAGCTGTCTTGTATAAAATACAGTGATGGTCTATACCATTCTATCTTTGCATTTATTTTTCTGGTATGGCTTTACTGGCCAGACAGGCAAATATTAAGGCCAGCACGTGTTCCACTCTTTGACTTTGTTAATGTACATGTCCCATCACTAATATAACCAGGGTTGCCATATTTAGCAGCTAAAAGCAAAGCAGAATTGGCAAAGCCACACACATCAATATTCAGTTGCTCCATGGAAGGAAGTGGAGGAGACTGAAACAACTGAAACCTTACATTTCCTTCATGATATTCCTTGTATTTTGAGGTATCTAGATGTGGTGATCTGAGGGCTTGATTAAATATCAGGATCAATCTAATAACCTGTATTAATAGCTGCTTTAGGAAAACAGCTAGCAAATCAATTAAATATGACTTAATTTTCTTTGAGTTAATTTTGAGTTCTTCAACCTTGCTATAGTTCATGAAAATACTTCTGTTAAAATAAATATTGAACATACCTGTCAATACACCACACAAAGGTGTAGCAGCACTGTTTCCAGCATTCATCTTTTTCTCCTTCCTTTAACAGCCTATAATATCACAGCAGAGTCTTTGAATTCATGTGTAGAGGGTGAAATATAGACAATTATGAAGTCCTAATATTTCTATTAGATTGCCAGCAGTGCTGTGTTTGGTTTAACCCAGGTTCCATGAATGTTCTGCTCTGAGTGAGCACAGGGCTTGTGATGATTCCTCTGGAGCTTAGGTACAGCATGTAAATCACAACTAACAAAAATGAGCTGCATGTGGCTTTCTGCATTTTTCTACTGACTGACTTGGTTGAGTGTTTTTGCATGGTCTGATTACTGAGATGCCTGTTTTGTGACTGTTTTGTTTCATTGTGGCTATTTTAATGAGAAATTTTTATTTTTATGAGAAAATAAAAATTATAAACATTGAAAATATTAAAACACTTAAATATTAAAACATTAAAAATCATAGAAGGGGAAATTAAATTACCATATTAATATCCAGCCACAGTCTCAGCAGGGTGATTGCAGTCAGTTATCATCATGAAATTGTGACATAGGACCACGAAAAGGAACTCCAGATTTGCCTGATCTGAAATGCTTTGTTCATTTGTGTTCCAGATTAAAGCACCAGAGAGTGAGTGCTGCAGGGAAAAAGTCTGAGCCTTGTACAGCCAAGTGGGTAAAACTGATAACTTTCTCAGTAATCTTTTTGTGGATTTGTCCCACTCATGAATGCCATGAGCTCTAGAGCTCGTGTGAAAACTACAGAGAAACAAACATCGGGGAAAAAAGTAAACAGAAGCCCTGAGAATCTGCAGTTACAACTTCTGCTTTTAAAGATATTGATATGGTGCTTGCTTTGACCCTTTTAGTCGTTATCCAGTATGAAAGTGCCTTTCATGTGCCCACCGTTAAAACAGGAAAACAGCAATTCTGAAATGAAGGTTGTTGGACCAGTATGAGAAGAATAAAACTACACAAAAATTGCCTATTTCAGTGCATATTTTCCCAGCATAGCTCAGAATATTTATGGTTTTCATACATATTGCAACAGACTTCAACTGGCTGAGTCTTCAGGATGAACTCTTCAGACACATCAGGATGAGGGGCAGATTTTGACACAGCCAGAGAAGGAAAGGTGTTTTGCCTGAAATCCTCTGCTGCCTTCATTTTTCTCCAGTTTCAGCTTCACCCTTGGAGGATGCCCTTCAAGAGTGGAAGGCAGGATTGCACTGCGTCTTTCTCCAACATTGCATCATATCTTAAATCCTGTGCTAGCTTTTAGCTTAATTTCATTTTCATCAGAGCAGATTTTTCAGCAAACATGAATTAAGAGGCACTTGTGTAAAATACTGTGAGTATGTGCACTTGGAGAGAATTTGAATAATGTCATTTCATAGGATCACAGAATGGTTTGAGTTGGAGAGGACTTTCAAGCTCATCTAGTTTCAACCCCCTGCCATGGGCATGGACACCTTCCACTAGATCAGGTTGCTCCAAGCCCCGTCCCACCTGGCCTTGAACAGGGATGGGGATGGGGCAGCCACAGCTTCTCTGGGAAAACTGTGCCAGGGCCTCACTACTCTCAAAGTAAAGAATTTATTCATAATATTTAATCTAGACCTGCTCTCTCAATTTAAAACCATTTCCTTCTGTTGTGCTGCTTTATTATGCTGTTCAGTTAAAAGAATTTATCACTGTTAATCCTGTAAGGAAGCCCCCTGCAAACAAAAGAGAATAAGAATTACACATATTTTATGGCAGTATAGTTCTTATCCCTTCGTGCATTTTTAAAAGGAAACCACAAATGGTGTATAATTAGATATAGATTTTTTAATATTTCAAATTCTGTAATTCTTTCTCAGGGACTTTATTTGAATTAATCTTTATACTTCTCTGTGTAAATATAGGAGCAAGGTTCCATTTAAAAGTGCCAAGTGTGCATCTTGGGTCCAAGGCAGAAATGAAAAGAATTAACTGTTATACTTGAATATTCTGCTACACAGAGAAGAAAATCTCTTTTTGGTTTCCCCCTCACCTAACTTCACAAATGTGTGAGCTCTGATATACAGTTCTATTAAAAAACATAAAAAATGCATTCAATATTTATTAAAACAGATGAAAATTCATATCAGTGTTTCTTCTTGATGGTCCCCACTGATCCTATGTCATTATATCATAACAAGTACAAGTTATTCAGAAGCCTGTCCAGATCTCGAGGAGTAGGAATAAAAGAAGGGTGTGAATAAATCTCCAGGAAAAAAAATATCAGGGTAGATTTCCCATTAGGCCCATTAATTACTACAGAGCTTTTAAACCAACATAAATTCAAAGCAATATACTGATGTCAGAGTGGAAGTATTTATTTTGAGATAAATATTACACAAAGCCAGGTAAATCTGCTAACTCTGACTGATTTACTCTTTCTGGGTTTGTAATCATTAGGGATTAAATCTCTGATTTGTGGCGCCGCTGAGAGCGCGAGTCCTTTCATACTTTTAATGGAAGTTGTATAACCTGGTTCAGAGCTGTGGCACTGAAAAGGAACAGGCATAAAGCAAACTGAGTAAAAAAACTCATACACCACTGGCACAGGAGAACAGCTACAATGAGCTTTCACCCGGGCTGAACGAATCCCTGGCTGAGGAGCGCTGGGCTCGGAGCCCACGCAGGATCTCTCTGCCCAGCAGGTTCAGGGTATGCACTGATAAGCCACTGAGCCAGCCCTTGCTCCCACAGCCTAGCCCACTTGAATCCAAGGGGTACTCCTGCTCTGCACAAGGCTTCTGACAGCTTTGGTGCTCCCAAGAGCCTCAGAGGAGCAGTGTCACAGGTGAGGAGGAAAGATAAAAGAGCCATCAGTGAGGGATTTCCCACCTGCAATGAATTATGTGCCCATCTATCACACACAGGTGGGGAACATTCACATGTCCCAGCATAGGAAGGTACATGATAGAAATATATTGTGCTCCTTTCCTCTTTCTGTCTATGCTCCATGAATCTGCAGGGTAGTTTATGAGCTGTTTTGCTCACTTTAAGTACATGTAATGGGCCAGATGTGTCCTTTCTGTACATACCGCGGCTGACAGAGATACATTTGGCTCACTGTACCTTAAAAACAAAAGCAGCATAAAGAAGACACACTTTTAGGTCTTGCCGGTTCAGGAAAATACGAAATAAAATGAAATAAAAATGATGATGACATGAATCACTGCAGAGGAAAAAATCTCTTCCAGTTCCCTGCCCTTTCTGTCACCTTTTGTTTGTTATGGACACCCACTAGTTTCAGAAAGAAATATTTGTACCTGTGCAAATCAGAAAATGTCACCCTGATACCAAGCCCCACTGATTTGCATTGGGAAAATTTGGCTTCATGGGTAGGAGTGTGAGAACAAGTGAAGTTGCACCCACAGATTAAAAGAAAATGACTTGTTGCTTCTATATTGTGAGTTTACTGCCAGGGCAGTGGGTACTTGGAGAAAACAGCTCTCTCCACAACCTGCCATATCCCACAGGGAGAGGGCTGGCAGAACTATTAGGGCAATTAATTAGCTGATAGCTGAACTCCTATTCTCACCTTTTCAGGCAGCTCAGCAAATATTGTACAAAGTTCTCAATTAAAATAATCTGAGATAGTCATAAAAATGGAACATTCCTTTCCCCTAAGAATGTCTTGAACAAAACAAAAAGAGGGGCTTAGACTTTTATCATGAGGCTTCATCTGAGAGACGCTCAAAGGGTACAACATATGATCCTGTAATTGGCCTAAATTGTCTCTCAGGTGCAAAAGAGATATGCTTTACTTTTTAGACTGTCTCTTTCCCCTCCATTTTTCCTTAAATAAGCCACTTGCTTTTAGTGGTGATATTTATTGTTGCCACTATAGCACTAAGCATCAGAATAGCCTCTGTGGTAATATTTCACTGAGCAGCTCCCAGCTAAGGCAAGAAACTCTGGAAAACCACCCAAAGCCGTTAATGTACAAGTTCTCTTGCTGCAGTTACCTGTAAAAATGAAGGATTGCCTTAATCTCTCAGCATTTCCTTTTACAGCTGTCTACAAAGGCAGAGAGTTCATTGATTTAAACCTCAGGATATGCAAAGCTAACTTGCAGCAACTGTGTTCAGAGTGAGTTAGCTGATATCATTTAATTTCATCTCCATCTGCCTCCTGAACAGTTTGGCATGTGTTTCTGAGAACCCATCTGTGTCTGTGGGCTGGGTCAAATGATTGTACTCACAGACGTCATTTGGGATTCTTCTGGTTTGGGGCATTCATGAAAACCAGCAATTCATTGGCAAATGGCTCTTTAGTCATTCTGGACTCTTCCCACATTGTGCTTGTCAGCCGCGCTACTTCTCTTGAACCTTTGTCCCAGGCTGGGTTGTGACGTTGTTTGTGCTACTGAGAGCATGAAGTCAAATCTCAGAATCACGGAATTCAGCCCCAGCAGGGTCTGGATGGCCAGAGAAATACATTTGAAATTCTAAATCTGACGCAAAACACAAAGTCTGTGTCAGTTGAGTGTCCAAGAGTTCCCAGAGTTTGTCCAGAGACCTATGAACATTGTCCTGAAAAGTGTGTTACTGACCACACAGGTCATGGGTGTCTGCCAGTGCAGAATTCCAAAGTTTGAAGGAATGCTAGTGCATTTTAAGGATTCTGTGGATTAGGACAGGTTTGAAGAGAAGCTTCGGGGTTAGGAGAGAACCCAGCTGTGATGTCTGCTGGAATACGCAGTTACAGCTGTGTAAATAGCAGTGATTGCCGGAAATGTTATGCTGCAGACTCGAGCCAGGTTTTTGGCTGGGACCTCACAATTTACCAGAAAAGGCTTTTCAAAGCCATGATGACATTGGGATTTTTCTGGGATCTTCCAGAAAGTCTCTGAGCACAGATTTATTACCACAGTGTTGCAGACAGTGTTTTCTCCATATTTCTCAGTGGCTTGACCAAATAAAGGGCAAAAGGCTAAAATTGGGCAATGTTCCTGGTGGTTTGTGTCTGTTCTTTTTTTCACTGAAGCCAGTGATTGTTCCCTCAACCCAAAAAAGTTCAGGTCCAGCAGTAATTCCTAGAAGTTGTTGGGAACGTGCCGGCCAAAAGCCCATCTTTTGTCATTTCAGTGAGTACTGAGGCCGAGGACAAAAGCCTTGTTGTGTTTTAATGGGCCCTAATTTATAAGCCGTGATTCTCCATATTCCTGTGTTCCTGAGCGAGTATTCCTAACTTGCTACAGCATTGTTTCTTCTTTTAAAGAAGCCTGATCACAAAGGGTGCTTTTCAAATATCTACCTGGCAGTGCTGCTTGGTAGATCCCTGGGCTTGGGGAGTGCTGAAAGGTAAAGCAAGGACTGCCTGAAAAATCAACTTTATGATTTAACTCTAGTGCACAGGAAAGTGAGCACTGCAGAGAAGAATTCTTCTCTTCAAGGTCTTTGACATAAATTAACTTGAAAACAAAAAGCTGCTGCAAAGATTTCTGCTGCAAAAGCTTTCAGCCTTGCATCCCTTTTGTCTATGTAATTCTAAATGCTGAGCAGGGCATTTTTCATCCTCAGAATGAGCATGGTCATCCTAACCTTTGACGAAAAAGCACCTTATTTTGATGAAACAAAGAGAAATAAAGGCAGGGTGATAAATATTGTCCTCTCCCCATAACAATCAGAGCTTTTGCTTGCATTAAAAGAAAGCACTGTACTCTCCTCATCAAACCCTTACATGGAGAAATGTCAAAGACCTTTTTTTTCAGCATCTCAGTGTCTTTGCTGTCTCTCTCCGCGTGACAGGTGGTAGTAGCTAATGCAGGTCTGCAGCACAGTTTAATCCCAGCACTGTCAGTCCCTGATAACTCTTCTGCTCTGACCCAATGGTTCAAGCAGAAGGTACAGCAGGTTGTTCTGCCGCTCACAGCTCAGACCACACGGCATCCCCGGGGCAGTGACCTGTACGCAGCAGTTCTCACGCCTGGTTTTCTCCTGCATTGGAGAACCTAAATTTAGCATCCTTAGCAATGCATTTGGCTCAAAGCAGACCTCAGCTGCAAGGGTCTTTGCACTGGCTATTCTTGCAGCATCCTTTAACTAATGAACTTGCAAAGCGTGGCTGCCTCAAGCTGCTCTGGAGCCCTCCCAGGCTTGCCTAGCAAAGCTGCCTGCACAGGGGCACCGAATGACTTCCTACTTGCGTCCACACCGACAGAAATATATTCTGCTATTCTTGCTAACGATCCCCTGCAAAGCTTTTTTTGGGTAGCCACTGACAGTGCTGGCTTTGGGAGAGCTTGCACTGCAGGCTGCAAAGCAGTTGGACTGCAGTTTTCCCTCTCTCCACCTCCCTCTTTCTTCCCCTCATTTTCCCTGACACTTTTTTCGGAACACTGACTTTCCTGCTCCAGGCAAAACAGCCGCTGCTATTTTTCTCTTGATTTTCAAGGATCACCTCAAGTGAAACTTTGTGGCATTTTAAGAACAAGAGCATTTATCTGTGTTATTTATATAAACCTCCTCCATTAACCCCTGGATTTCTGTTTAAATTAAAAATTAGATTGCCAAGAGTGTAATGGTACCCTCATCCTGCTCCCACATCCTCCCTCAGCTTTGTAGCAAGAAGATGTTGCTTAGTCATGTTTGAATTACACGGTGGGAGCTTACTACAAAAAAAAAAAGGGTTATCACACTTTTTCAGAATGGATACAGCACCCTTTGAATATTGAATACTGAGTTAGAAAAACTATACATTTCAATTTATAAATGCATGAAGAGCAACTAAAAATATGTAAACAGGCCATAATTACGTTACCAGCTTTATGGATCTAATCTCTGCTATCTTCTAAAGGTAATCCATAGATTCCCATGGGACTGCAAGCTGCTACTTAAAAGCCTTGTAATAAGCAAACAACATTTCACATTAAGTTTTCTTCCAACAAGTACCAGACCAGTATAAATTATTACAATCTCAGCATCAAACTTGCCTATCAAGATGCCATTTCAATACAACCCAAACACTCCAAAATACAAAGGATCATTTCTTCTTCAGTAACCAGATGGGCTGTTAAAGGGAAAACAAACCACTTCTAGGTCAACATAATAATTTTTTTGTTAATTATGCAAAGTAATTATTTCCTCTACAGAATCACAAAATCATTTAGGTTGGAAAAGACCCCCAGGGTCATCGAGTCCAGTCTTCAAACATGCAGTAACAAGCCCTGCACTCCAAGATGTTTTGCCTCCAGAACTATTTGCCAGTCAAAACCAAGCACTAGGCTAAAGTGAGACTGAAACACTTCTGTTCTGTTTTGTTGTGGCCAAACACATTAGATTTGGGCAATACCCTCCTGTAAATACTAGAGATGTGATGGGGCCTATGGAAACACTCTGTCTTCCACCAGCACGATGAAAATAAATTAGGACAAATTACAAGCAATAAACATCAGAAACCCACCAGGGTTCACAGTAATGTCTTCTGGAAAATATTTTTTTATCTAGGGACTCAATTAAATGATGTCCTCAGTATACAAACTCATCAGAACAGGCCAAATTCATTTCATGCAGCAAAATTCAGTGAGCAATTTTGATCCAGTCACTTCAGAGCATCCTGCACAGTGCTACAATATAGAGACGTCATTTAAACTGCTGCAGAAAATTAATTAGAGCCACCCTAACAATTTTGCATCTTTAAATTTGATAGGAGTTCTTTGCGAAACATCTGTGCTCCCCTCCCAGCTAATTGCAAGCACAGAGGGAAAAACCCCAAGCATGATGTTTGATGCCTCTTCCCAGAGACCTATTTACACTCACTAATGCAAACACAGCTTGCTACAAAACTTGCCAACACTCTGGGCTTCTTATGCCGTCTGATTTCTGCTTTCTGGCCAGCAAAAAACGTTGGGATTGAAACTGCCAGTCAAGTACATATTAAAGCCCTGGATGCCTCATCGAGTAAATTAGACTGTTGTGACACAAACTGACAAACTGGTTAAGGCTTGTGCTCTTTCCTGAGCTCGAGAAAAAGAGATTTGAAAAGACCTGTGTGAGGGATGGCTGGAATGTCTGTCTTAATATCCCAAACCTCTCAATGCTTTTGAAGTCTGCAATTATCCTTTCTACATTACAGAGAGAACAGTTCTGTGTGGGGCTGCATGGGACCAGTGCTCTTTCCTGTTTCAAGTATTCCTTGGACTATTGAGCTGGCCAGGAAGGACCAGGTCCAATGGACAATGTACCCTTGAGACATGCTAAGGACTCCTGGCATTCTACATGCTGTAGGTGCAAAGGAAGGTACTCCTTGCATACAGAATAGTTATTTTACTTCAAATGCTCTGCAGGGACTTTTTCCTGTTCTGTGTGGGTTTAAGCTAGTTCATATTGTGTACTAGATTTTGAAAAGTCTTCTGCATGTAGAGACATAAAAACAAATATTCCTCACTTTTTGACATAAGGGGAGGGGCAGACAAGTGCAGTGAACTCTTCTCACAGAGAAGATAAAACCTCTCTGCCAGGCTCATGGGCTGCTTTTTCAGTGGTGTGAAGGACATCCGTTTCCATGCTTTGCAAATGTGCCTGGCAGTGACATTACCTGACACACCTGAGCAGAAAGTAATGCTAAAAAGGGGGGAAAAGCTGAGTCAAAGTGAGTGCAACAAGGAACACAAGCCTCGGAGGGAGAGACCTGCAGACCTCCTACAGATACTAAATGCTCTTGCAGAGCTGGTGACTGGTCTCACTTTCTATTTAATCTGCTCGCCCTGAACTCTTGGCAGCTGCTCTGCTGTTTTCTGTGGAGGTTCACTGACATTTCTAAGCAAGATTTATTCATCATTGCGAAAAGGGGCATCACCTCAAGCTCTTTGCTCTTATTCATTGGCAGTTTTTTCTGACCCTTCTGAAAAAAACCTACTCAATTAAACACCTGGATATTTATTTGAGAGGAGTTCTCCTTAAATGCACAGATTTTATGTGAAAATAAAAAATATGTTAGCCAAGAGGTAAATGAGGCAAAACAAAGATTTCTTCAGCACCATAACCTACAAGAATCCATGTCTTAATTCTGTCAGCTTTCCCAGCATGTTGGACCCACAGAAAAGGAAGGGATTTGAGTTCCTCTGTCAGTTTTCTTTAGGGGCAGACTGATAGGTAGTGCCCTTCTTCTTTGATAGCTCCATTAAAAAGCAAAGCTGTCAGTTACTGACGATCACAGATCATGATTTCAGCCACTATTTCACACGGAGCCATGACAGCCTTATTTACAAGCTGTAGTAATAATAAAAATTATCTCTAATAACATTTTGTAATAGTACAACCGTATTATAAACCACCTCATAAATACAGCAAAAAATAAATGAAAGTCAGGTTAATTTATGTGCATTTATCCCTGGGGCTAAATGCCTGCAAAATGCAAGGAGACCATTTCCCTGCAGAGATCTGTGTCCGTACACCAGTCTGTAGGATTGTGGAACTGGTGTAAAAAGTAGGATTTTGAGGCTGCACATCCCTGGGCAGACCCGGCTCAGCTCAGTTATCCCTGCCCTGGGGGATAGCCTGGATAACTGCTGCCTGTGCCCTCCAGTCTGTGAGGAATGGGACTGTTAGTCCTAGGGGCGATTTATCAATATTGATAATGCTGTATTTGTCAGCACCCCGCAGTTTGTTTTCATTTTGGTGTTATCCCCTAACTAAGTGCCATCTATCAACATAAACTGCCTCAGGGGAAAGACAGAGAGACACAGCAGTAAGAAATTACTCTCAAAATTAAGCAGAAAGGGGAAAAAATTATGTGTATTTGAACAGAAAATACTTTAACTTTCCTTTGCAATAATTAGAATTTGTTCTTGCAGTGCAGTTTTCCTCCGCAATTACTTTTCTGACCCTCCATCATGGTGTGGGTGAGAAGCAGGAATACAAAAATGAGATGAGCTTAATTAAAACTGCTTAATTTATCTCATTTCTTTTAAAGAACGAAACAGCTACCCTGACTGAAAAATTTAAATATCTATCAGGCTGTTTTCCTATTCTATCAGGCAAAAATACAGTTCTAGAAATCTTCATTTTAAACATTGGTCTAGAAAGCTTTATTTTTTATTAACCTTCATTTTTAACCTTCTGCTTTCCATGTAAGAATTTTTCTGGTCACCCATAAGAAAAAGAAAAAGCAATCCAACTTGTGAAACAAAGAAATCATTATTAGTAAAGCAACTTTACTGAGCACTGAGATTTTTTGGTTTACACACATAACTGGGAAATAAAGGTAAGTTCAAAAAATGACATGTCCTAAAGCCAGTTAAATTTTCCCTTCTTGAGGGTCCATCAAGTGGGGTTTAACTGGGGAAGAGACATATGTTTTTCAGTCATATTGAAGTAGAGCTGTTTTACAGTGTAGATCCAGAATTATTTCGTTAAATTATGAGCATTATTTGAATGTCACAGCTGATGTGAGATGAGAATGAAGGTGATGATTAATGCCACGACTAATTTAAAATATTTATTATTGCAATTTGGTATTATTAGCAAACCTGAAAAAAAATAAACTGTGCCAAAAATACTCAGTTGCTTTTATGTTCATCTAAGCTCTTCTTTTTTTTTTGCTGGTATGGGAATTCATCTGGAACCAGAATCAACTATCACCAACGATCACAAGTTTTCCTGCGGCTCATCTGGCAAATGTCACCTAATTAAAAAGAAGCAAATAAATTAAAATCTTAATGTGACTTGGTCTAACACAATAATCACAATGTGAAAATTACATTTGTGACAGAACCAGGTGTCTGTCCATGTTCACAGACTTGATTCTGCAGATCCTTCCTCAGGCAGGTAATCCCAGAAAAAAAACAGTGGATTGTTTTCCATGAACAAGGTTACTCACGTGAGCAACAGCTTGTGAGTATTTAGCACTGCACATGATATAAACCTCTGCATAAAAGTGACTTTGCTGCCACCCTGATTACTATTTCTATGTGTATGGTATTGTATTGCTGTTTCTCTTTTTTTAATTTTAATTATACTTGATTAGAGAAACTGCATCACAGCAGGAGACAGGCAGGAGCAGATTTACTGAACCTTTGCACACTTCTGTTACATGATTGCAAGACTCTGAAGATATTTGAAGGTCATGCTATTCCTCTACCAACTATTTCTTTGTGCAGATGGTAAAAAATTTAGGGAGATGCAGCAGTGCCAGTTGGAGATTTACTATGAAGCAAGCTTTGGGGCAAAATCTAATTCCATCACTGACTTAATTAGAAATGTTATAAGCGTTATTTATGTGTCTGTTTGCGAGTTGTGAGTTTTAAATGCCTGCAGCTGTCAACAGCAGTGCTGCTACTCGAAAGCACCACCCAAGGTGTTCTCCAGGCTTTATTCACAGTGTCTGAAGTCCTGTCCTGAGGACAATGTGCAGTTCGATGTAAATGCATTCCTCGAGTTCCCCAGGGAGCCTGAAGGAGAGGAACCCAGATGATGGGAAAGAGAAGCCCCAGCACAGTTGTACAAGCTGAATCATGTGCAGTCAGCAGGTCCAGTGCCAAATATCCATGTTTATGGACATTTGCATCCCTATATTTATACATTAGGGATATTTATGTCCCCTATTTATATCCCTATTTGGGGATATTTAGGCTCTTCTACCTGAAGACCCTATTCAACTTCATCCTTCTCTCCCAGGCTTTTATACAAGTGGACAGTGGAATGATTCCAAGTTACTAAGTGGTGCTTTGGGAAAAAACTCAAGGACTTTTTTCTGAAGTCAGCACCTACCAGCACAACTCTGTCATGTAGCTGAAGGGAGAAACAAGATCTTTTTCCTCCTTTCCTCAGACCAGGCAGAAGTAGGTTTGATAGTCCAGAAGGGAATAAGGCTGAGCTGCACCAGAGCAGGGGTTTGTCATAATATTTTTAGAATTATATCCCATTCAGTTCCATGAAAATGTGATCCTGCCTGTGCCCTCTCAATGGGTACCCTGGAGCTGACAGGTACAAGCCATGGCAGAAGTACCATGCACGTGTATATTATGCTGTAAATACTAAAGGATAGTGCTCAGATATTGCACAGTCTTTGCATATAGTGCACATTTACCTCCTGTAGCTCCAGGGTCCAATGAAAAGCTGTGTTTGTCAGTTTTTAAACTTTCATGATGCCTTCTTCTTACACTGAGAAAGTTTTCTTGGTTCAGAGGGATTCAAAAATAAAGCAGCTGAATCTCACAGTTCTTGGAATCTCAGTGTAGGAGTGATCAACAGTTTCACTACTCTGATTCCACTCTTTAACGTTGCCTTTATAGGCAGAATTATATATAATAGGCTACATTAGGCAATACTGAATATTGGTGGCTGCTCAAACTCCCTACTCAGCCTGCTTGAATTTGGAGGCACTGCTGTTCATACTCATACTAGTTTTAAATACCCCTGATTGTGAGTCTGATGGAATAAGAAAGGCCAACTCCAATTTGAAACCCAGTTCAAGATCAGCACTTCTGACTACACTTCCCTTGTGGAATGAATAAAAAGCCTATGCTGAAATCTTACCACTGAGCAGGGAGGTTATTGAAGGTCTCATGTCTCCAGCTAATCTTTCATGAAAAGTGCATGAGATTTTCAGCAGAGTTTTAAGGGCTGCAGCACTTGTAAGAAAATTTTAAAAAGAGTGGTGATAAACAGTGGTAGTGTAAAATATTTAATTAAAACATAAGAATTATTTAATTAAAACATAAGAATACTTTCCCTCCTTTTTGCCCTTTTAGAAATTGTTTGCATCTTAAGTAGTTTCTTCTTGCTCATATTGCAAAGGCAGAAGGATGGTACTTTCAGATTTCCATAAATCCATTCAGAAACTTCTTTATTCATAATTTAATTGATACATTTGTGTAGAAGTCAGTTCATGCAAATTTCTTTCTCCTCAAGTCTTTTGTAATTTCTCTGTAGGAAAAACCTGTCTTTCTTTCCTTTGTGCACATCCTTGAGCTTCCTGCTCAGAAAATCTGCCCTTATTTCGTGCAAGCAGGAAAAAACTATGGCTCTTTGTCTTTTTAGATAATGGGCACAGTTAATGTTGAGCCTGTGCTCACCTGTGAGATACACAGTAATCTTGGTACCTAATTGGGTAAATTTTTTTTAGAGCATTCCAGCAACTGGAAGACTTTAAAACAGTGATATAGTTGTTTTAACAGTGGTGAACTCTTCTAAAGCAC
>JAWWES010000030.1:14325358-14354018 GCA_035583135.1 Lophotriccus pileatus | reverse complement strand
GCCCCCCTCTGGATAATCAAGCAGAGTATGTTCTTAGACTCTACTACACAGTGCATTTCCCACAGCTCTGCACATTCCCTCTAAACCCTTTTCTGTACATTTTCATGTTTTCAGCCACAAACCCTGATGACAAAGCACTCCATACAGCTCTGCAAACCTGTGCTGTTTCATCCCCTGCACCACCACACATTTTGCTGGTGTTCTTAGTGCTACGCAAATTAAAAATAGGTTCTGGGCAAAAGACATTCTTGCTGAAATTTAAGCTTACAGTAAAATCACAAGAGAACTACAATTTTGTTTTCTTTGTTCTGTTTTAAATGTTGCTAGTGAAATATATAGAGAAATGCCTTTTATAAGGTGTAGTTTTCTGTCCAACCAACAGTAAAAGCATCCCTGACCATGCTTGACTAAACACCCTCCCTATTTGTGGACAGGACTTGCCCTTTTGATTTCTTCACAAGTTCCCATTAAAGGCTGATACTCTTTTGCAAGGCTGCAGCCTTTCAGGAGAAGGCCACAAGAAGCCTCTCAGTGTAATGAGTCAGTGGCCTTAATCTTAATCAAACAGTCCCTTGGAGGGTGATGATTTTACCCTGCATTTTACCCAGATTTTATTTTTTTTTTACTCCATCCTATCAGACTAGTTTTCATCTGCCTTTCAACCATCGATAATACTTTTCATTTTCAGGTTTGATACTCTTGACTCTTTCAATCCAAAACCTTCACTGACTCAATTATAGCTTTAGAAAGGTGAATTTCCAGTTCAGGGAACCAGGCAGAACTCTCCTTGTCTGAAAAGACTCTGATCTATCACTGGTTTAATACTAAATGATGAGGTTTAGAATTTATAGAGGAAAAGATTTGGGAAAATAATTTGGTACTCAAGTACTGGCCATCAGATAGCCTTGGGAAAATGCTGCCAACTGCCATCAGTGATAGAGGAGTTGCTTGCTGTGCAGGGCAGCTTTCACAAGATAAGTGACCCTGGGGAACTGTTCCTCCACCTCCTGCAAAAAGCACCTGAAGATAAGGGTTATTGAGAGACCTGAGACACTGGAGATCATCCAGAGTTCAATTCAATTCAAAAATCTCACAACTCAGCGAATGTTCCTCATGCAGACAAATGAGTGTCATAATCTACACTAATCCTACCTTTGGCTCTTCCTTTCCTTAAGATGTACCCTGTCATCACATTCTCTCAGTATAATAGCTGATGGATGCATCTATATGACTTTAATAAGTTTAAAAGAGATTGAACTCTGCTCTGGGCAAAATGCAACTCTTATCATAGCCCAGAAACCTCAGATTGCATAATAAATAAAACATGTATTAGAAAAATAATTACTACTAATAAAAAAATAATATAAATAGAAAAATATATATAAAAGTATTTTTGTATAAATAGAAAACATATACTTAGAAAAATAATTATTAATAATTACTACATTATATTGTATTTCATTACATTAAGGTAAAAAACCCCCAATGTCAAAAGATCCAAAAAATGAAAATATTGCATTTTAACAGAGTTTAAGTTTACAAGGACATTTTCTTTCTTCATTGCTGCCCTTAATACAACCACTTGCCTTCAAGTTTCCCATACAGAGTGGTGGAAGACAGGAATACTAAAAAATGCAGAGAGTTTTCAGGCTGACTGTAAAGACAGTTGAAGCTGAAGAATTTGCCTGTTTAATGACCATAGGCGATCAGATTGAAATATAATGATATCAGCACATTTATCCAAGCTGGTTTTGTTAGCATTTAACAAAATTATGGTGTATATATGAAAATTATAATTAATCAAACAATACGACATTATTTTGCATAAGGTTATATTAAGAAGTGTTGTTTACACAAGGTTTCAGATGCAAGGAAAACAAAAACAGCTGTTGGATGCACCTCTCTTCACTCTTAATTCTTAAGGTCCTGGTGTCCTGAGGCTATGAATGTGTTACCACACACAACTTCATCATTATAAACTAAAAATGTTCCAACCAGCTCCTTTAAAAATTAAAAAAAATTAAAGAATCAGAAAATTGTTATGACTCAGAATCCTTGCAACTTCCTATTTAGAATCAACTACACACCAAAAGAAAATTGACTACACCAATGATCCTTTCAGATAATTTCTGATCCATTTAAAGAGGTAAGACTAGAGTTTTCCAAAAGATGACAGTGTTCCTGAGTTTCCCGAGGCAATGAACCTAAATATTCCAGGGAAATTGCAAAAAATTGAAAAAGCAGAATCAATCAAACTGTAATTCCAGTAGAATCACATCATTTCACAACAAGGGAGTTTCTCCAGCACTTCCTTTTTGTTGATGTTGTTGTTGTTGTAGGTATTGTTTTGAGGTTTCTTTTCTCTCAGAGAACAAAATCTACTCTTGCAGCATTAAAATTCCTTGGAATAACCTGTATATTTTAGTGAGTGACGACTTTTAGTGCATTTGTGATCTGGGTAAGGTGTATTCATGACCTGTGTCACTCATAAAAGTTTGAAAGGTGTTTTATTGCTGTCTTGATGTTGTAAAGCAGCCTGTAACCCTGGGGCTTCTTACAGTGTTGTAAAAGATCCTTAGCAGTCACCAGACAGTTTAGGACAGGTTCACTGGCTGTAAACACCAGCCTGGTGGTTTGATTTTTTTCATCTGATTGCTCATTCTAATCCTACACATTCAGAGAGATGTTACTTGGATTTTCCTTAAACCAGTTCCAGGTAGTTTAGTATTTATTATACCCAGTGATAGAGATTAAAATAAAAAAATATTTAGCAAAATTAACTTATGTGCTTTTCCAGCTTTGTTGTGAGATACAATAAATGTGACAGCCTGCAGGCTTTCTGTTTGCCATTATTATTGTTGTTTGTTGTTGTTGTTTTCACTTGATGAAGTACATTTTATCATGCATTATTTCTTCTAACATTGCTCCCTTTCTGTGTAATACTCAATCTTCACACCACTAACAAGTACAATTATATATTCCAACCTCTCTACGCCCAGAGCCCTAGTAAATATTGATTGAGATTAATTTAATACAAAGAATAAAAAAATAACCCTTTGTCCAATGTGAAAATGAGAAAAATATAGACCAGAGGGTGGAAAACAACTGAAAATTTAATTAAACCTTGACAAGACTTCTCAAGCAATTTTCAACTCTTTCAAGTGTTTTTTTTATAGTGAGGGTGTTAGCTGCTGATCCAACTAGAAGATAATATTTTTCCTTTTATGTGTACGTAAAGCAAGAACTGGGATTGTTACATCATGAAGCCATTTTCTTTCAGCCTTTCAGACAGCTGAGCAAGCCAACTTTAAGCATATCTGCCTAATATAAACTGTCCCTCTCTATCAGTCCCTTCATATTTTCTTTTCCAGACAATGTAGCAGCAGCCACAAGTAAATTTAGCTAAAAGGGCCAGGCACAGATAGAGAAAGATTGGAATAAGTTTCTAATAATAGGGAGATTTTATCTGGTTCTTGCACTTAATAAATATCTCCTGCTCTTTTGTGCTGGAGCTTTTCACATTCTCATCCTCACCTCAGCCCCACGTCCTAAAAGTGCCGCTGGTCTTTTCACTTCCGAAAGCTGCCCCTGGCTGCAGAGCTGCTCATACAGCAGCAATTTTGAAGATCGCAGTATTATTTGAATCCAAAAATAACTCCAAGAGAAGGAGAACCCCGTTTTTTTCTGCTTTTGTTGCTGGGATTCATGAGAACTGAAATGCGTGTTCTATTCTGGTCTGGGACAAAAGCATCTTTGTCTCTGCTTCCCCAGTACAGTTCTGTAACTCGGTGGAAACAATGAAGCGAATTACTCCATGCTGATTTAAAAAAGTGACCTGGCTTATAGCCCAGCAAAGCAGATGGCACTATAGATTATAGGCTAATGCCTCGAGGGAGGCCCAATAAAGAAAGACCTTCAGAAAAGAACCCAAAAGAAGAAAAAGGGCTGCAGAGAATGTCTGTAAGATCTTTCTTAGCTGACAGGATTGATCCAGTCACGACAGAAAACAATTGCATGTCTCAAAGAGCAAAATATTAAATGCCATCGTAAAACACCTTTCATGCCAGGAGAATTTATTCCTTGAGGTCATTTTGGAGAGCAAGCAGTATCCCCATGGAGAAGGATGCTCACTGCAGGGTGCAGGTCAAGCAGAACAGCAGAAACACACATCTGACCTTGCCGTGGCAGACACTGATTTAAACTGCAGGAGGAAAACCAGAGTGAGTGTTCTACTTTGCAAGATCTTTGGGTTTGCAGGTTCTCTTCCCATCTACATCAGGGCCAAGGTATTTCCATCATTTCATGGCTTAGCTCACTCGAGTTAGTAGCCTGGAGTTATGACCATATTGATATTGCAAGTAGAATCTTATTGTCAGCTGCTCCCACGCTTCCTTAACCTGATGGCTGCCTGTACCTTAGAACAGATTTCAGAGTCACTGTGTGCTCACTGACACCACAACTAAGTTGTATTTTACCATCCTGACAAACAACATGCGATTGGAGGGTCTGTAGCTACACAAAGTGGGTCAGAAGTTCTGTCCTATGTCTCATACGGAAATCAGAAAACACAAGCACTGAGCTGCTGTGACCTCTTAAGTGATTACAATCATAATCCATTGTGTACTTGTCTGCAACAGATCCATTTCTGTAAGCAGTTGAGTTTAATTGGGCCACAGCTGGTGTTGGCTAAGTACATGGAAAGCAGGGGGGTGAGGGGAAGGGGTTTATTGACTCAACATCTCTCTGTAAAGTGAGGTTTCTCTGTTTGATGATGCCTGCTTTGTTTTGTTTAGCTCACAAAGACTTGCACAGGGCTGCTGGCCTTCAGAACAGGAATTACAGTGTAAGGCTTATCATATACATATCCATGGCAGTCTTGTACATCCTTTGAAACCTCAGATGACTCATCTGAAGATATACAAAAGGTTATAGATCCATTTCTAAGACAGAGAAGCTGGGACGCAAGGAACTTGTCAATCATGGAATGGTTTGGGTTGGAAGGGACCTTAAAGATCATCCAGTTCCAACCCTCTGCCATGGGCAGAGATACCTTCACTAGACCAGGTTGCTCCCCATCCAACATGACCTTGGACACTTCCAGGGATGGGGCAGCCACAGCTTCTCTGGGCAATCTGTGCCAGGGCCTCACCACCCTCACAGAGAAGGATTTTTTTTCTAATATGAAATCTAAACCTACCCTTTTTCCATTTGAAGCTCTTCCCCCTTGTCCTGTCACTCCAGGCCCTTGTAAATAGTCTCCCTCCATGTGGGCTCCCTTTCGGGGGCTTCAAGGTCACAGGTTACCACAAAGCTTCTCTTCTTCAGGCTGAACAATCACAATTTTCTCAGCCTTTCCTCATAGGAGAGGAAATGGTTTGAACTGTTTGAAGAGGTGCAAAGGCAGAAAGAGGGGAATGCCTGAGTTTGACCCAGGACAGGCAGAGAAGCTGCTGGCCAAAGTGAAGACCTGAATGAATCGTCTGAATTCAGGGCAGCAAACTGGAGCTGGGCTTGGTGAACAGCCAGCCTAGAAACTGCACGCAGAAACAGCCCGCACTTGCACACTTATTATCACCCGAAGCACCGCCACCACAACAACAACAACAACAACAACAACAGACTCCAGCACTTTGGGACCCCCATGAAAGAAAGAAAAAAGAAATAAAAAACAAGTCCAGTGTGAGAGCCTCAGAATGAACTGCCACCATCCAGTCAGCTCTATAGCAAGGAAAATAACCTCAGCTCTTCATCGTTCCAGTGAGAATCTCATGAAGTCATCATTTAAAATAAAACTTTTTTGCTTCCCATTTAAAGTCTGCTCTACTGCTAAGATGCTGTAGAAAATGTAGGTAATCTTGAATCTGCAACAGCTATAAATGCTCTGATGCACTAAGAATGTCATTGCAAGCATTTTGTCTACTGCTAAGAATGAATATATCACTGCACGAACACTGAGGAAATAAACACAGTTCAAGGGCTTACGTTGGGAGTAGTTACATTATTAAAACATGGAAGAGCTGTTTTGCCACAAACAGACATTGATGTGTATGAAGGAGACATCTTACTGTTCAAGACTTCTGAAATAAATTAGATTTGCAGCATGTCATAATAGCAGTGGTTTGTAGCAGTGCAGCTCTGTGTGTGTGTGTGTATTCTCCTTTTCTTAAGTGTCACTGTTGTACGTAAGGATCAAATTTATTTGATGACACTTATGAATATTTATAAGCAAATTTTCTATGAATATTTCACAACAAAAGAGTTGCTCATATTCTTATTAAGAAAACGAATAAAGTTGCCCTCTGAATGTTTTTTGACATGCTGATACAAGGGAAAGGTAACACAGTGGGTTCAATTCTGCCCTTGTGTTCAAAGCCAGTGAATGAGAAAAGTGAGGTCCACTGGGCCAAGCAATTGCTTAAATGATGTCATATTCCATCCAATATAAATGAGTCAAATAATAGGCCAAACCCAGATCTCAATGGAGGCAATGAGAGCAAGGGGAAAGGAGTGAGACTCATATTAGTATTGCATTCAGTGGGTGTAACTAAGGAGGTGGGAGAAGAGAATTGACTCCCCCTGTGTCTTTCACCTTAATTTATACCTTTCTGGCGCTTTCATTTTTATGTGCTTCAGGAGGTCATTTTATAGAATAACTTAAAAAAAATTCACAGTTCTCCTGTAATTAAACCACACAATGGCTGCAGATGCTGATCTCTCCTCTACCAATGAAAATAAGAAGCTTTTACTAAATTTAAGCATTTTTCATGGCTTAAAAATATGCAGAGATGAAAATTAATCTTGATATTTTGAAGAAAAAAGCAATTACGTACTTAACACGAAGCCAAAGCGCAGGATTTATGTCGTGTCTCTTTTTGCTTTAGCTTAGGCTGTGTTCCCCCTAAAGTCCAGCACAGTCTCACACTTGCAGGAGGTGTTGGAAAGCACAAGAGGGGCTGGAGAAAAGTGGAGCCTTCCTTCAGTAACAGTTATGATTTTAGCCAGTTTAACCTAATCAAGAAAGTCTCTTGGTAAATTATTCTTAGCAACTTCTGAATAACAGAAATGGAAGCAGTAATAAGAGCTCTCTAGGTCATCTTAGTCTTCTTTCCAATTTTTTCTATCACTCCAGTGCATGCCAGAGTCCTCAGAGCCCTCTTGAATATTTCAGATGGTTCAATAACAATGGGTAGCACACCACACCATTTTAATTAAGCTTGATGTGCATTGACCTTGAAATTGGATCAGAAGGTCTATTTAGTGAACAATGTTGTAGCTAAATTCAACAACTGATTTTCACTAGTTAAGACTGGAAATGCCAGTGAGCAACTCCATGTAATTTCAATTGCTCACTGGAGATAGTGGGGCCTTTCAGGGAGCTATAAATGTGCTTAAGTTGGAAAAGATGTTCAAATATTTCTCTCTGACTAGCACATAGGAAGAAAAATTTTGATATCTTGATAGTGCATGTAGAGAATGTCAATTAAAAAATCTCTCTCTAATGCCTATGATTTGAACCCTCAAATCCTTTCACAAGTGCTGAGTTTCTCAGTAGCACTATAACACTGACAAAAGTTTATTTCCAATTTACTACTGGGAAATTGAGGCTCCAAATTTAATAAATAACTTGTCAAGATCAAATGGAAACACTGTCATGTTGCAGAATATTGAAGGGATTTTAGTTTTTCTCTTTAACACACCAGACTTCAGATTTTATGACTGAATATTCCTCTCTGCCATTGTAAATGCAGGTTAAGGCCACTGATATCTGTGAGAGACATCAATTTAAATCATGAGCAAACAAGATCACAGTCAGCCTTTAATCTCTTGGCTCTTTTATGTAATACAGGATATATTTCTGAAGCTTGCTATCTTCTTCTTCTTCTGAGCTGTGATATTATAAAACACAGCAAATACCATTCCCTTTTCAAATGAACATTAGTTGTTCTGACTGAGTGATTTTATCTTACCCCTGATACGTGTTTTGAGGAAGAAGCACTGTTTTCAGTAAGAAGAGAGGGTAGAAGTGATTCTTCCTTGTTTCAATCATGTTTCACAGTAAAAATTACCAGGAATAGAAATTCATAAACGCCTCATTTTTCTCCCAGTTCAGCTCTTCTTGCAGCAGTTGTTGCAGTGTTGTTACTGGAGCTGCTCCTGATATACAGAGTCTGGGCAGCCAGGGGACCCATCCTGTGCATTAATGGCCATTTACCCAAAATTTGCTCACAGAGTATCTCTCATATTTCTCTTTGGTTTTCATCTGGGTCCTCACCTTTGTTGTAGGCACATCTTAGAAGCCTTATAGCTTTATGGTGTACTTGTAAATACTTGAGTTCAGGAAATGGAGCAATCTGGGCTTCCTATAAATCAGAGAGAATGGGCAGATCTCTGTGGGACAAGATATTATATAGTGTGTGACAAATAAGGATTGGGCTGCCCTGCTATCACATAACTGAGCATGAAAGTTGAAATGTGTCATACAAAAACTTATGAGCACAAGCAAACCTGGGGTTTGTATCTGCAACCAATTCCTCTTGTTCACTCAGTTTGTTAAAAACACAACCATTACCTCTCCTCTGAGTTCTTGCTAGTCTAGGGAGAATGTGTTCAGTTAGGGATACCAGTTAGGATACCAGTTATGGTGAATTTTTGGGATGATCCCCAGGCTTCCTAGTGTCCTCAGTAGCTAGTCACAGCCAGCAGGTTGCTTACACAGCAGGGAGGAACATCAGAGAGATGTTGGAATAGCAGGGCTCCGCTCCCAGCCACTTGCTCTTCGACCAGACCTGATGAACCTTTTTATGGTAATAATGCTAAGGATCTAAATAAAGAAAACACATTAATAGGAGGGTGAAAACGTGTCACTGATTAGCACATCCATTTATGGGTGAGGCTCCTGGGTTTTGCTGTGGGGTTACTAACACACAAGAGCTCTGTTTCATCTATAGAGCTTTCCCTCTCTGCATCCGTTCAGTATCTCAGTGAGAGATTCTGGCTTTGAAGATCGTCAATAAATGCCAGCAATGAAGAAACAGAAAGAGAAACTCTAAGAATGCCTTAAACCCAAATACAATCTGATGTCATGTGGTATAAACCAGATTTCATTTTTCCCCCTGAAGAAGGGATTTCTCTTCCTTTGCCTCCCCAGAGTTTCCTGCAGTTCTGTGTTTACAATTGCAGAGATGATGCTGCAGTTATGTCAGAACCAGGACAATTGCATAATCTAACAAATTGAATGCAAACTGTCTCTCAGTGACAGCTGCCCTGTAATAAGGTTTGCCTCAGAGGCCGGGAGAATAATCTAACCTTTATTACCAAAGGCAATCCAAAGAAGCGTAGCTCAGCCCTGCAAGTTTGGGTCACCAGAGGAGAAGGAAAAAATTTAAGCCTTTCCCCAAAATAAAAATTCCTGCTGATACAAGTGCAGAAAGTATAGTCCTGCTGACTCATTCATAGTGGCTTTTTTTCTCTTAAAAATAACTTAGATGCTCTTTAGAGATTGACCTGTATGAACTAAGTTATAAATTTCTGAAGTGCAGTGGAAGACCAAAAAAAACAGACTGAAAAACAATTTTTCTTATAAAAAGGATCTTCAGTGCACTTCTCTGCCTTCAAAGCCCCACAAACTTATGACTTCCAAGATTCAATTTCCTTCAGCATGTATTTGTGTCCGAGTGATTTATTTGGAAAGGAAGGCTACGCTACAATTGGTGCTATCTCTGTGCACCTCAGTTTTAGTAAAATATGAGATTATACAGACACTGCTCAATCCAGTGAATTTATAAAGAATATTGTCCCTGTTTGAACAACACTGAATGCTTAGCTGCTCCCACTGCAGCTTCACTTAACCATCTGGTTGTGGAGATAAAACTGGAACAGGATGACCAGAGAGGGCGTGGAGTCTCCCTCACTGGAGATGTTCCAGAGCTGAATGAATGCAATCCACGTGCTTTGGAATGACTCTTCTTGAGCAGGGAGGTGGTCCCTTCCAACCTGACCCAGCGTGTGATTCTGTGATCCCAGGGTGATCTCCCTGCACAGGCTACTCCCCTTCGGCAGTGCAGGAGGTTGGTCTCACAGCGAGGTCCATTTGCGTGATGAAATCTGTATCCATTACAGACCACAAGCCCTCTATTTTGCAGAAGTATTTTTATCAAGGCTTTTGCAATGAAAACAATTGTTTGAGCATTTTGTGTTGCTTTGTGTTGCTTTGTGCTTCTTGCCACAGAAGAATGAAATCCCCCCTTTGACAATCACACGCTTGCGTGCATCGCCCCTGTCCCTGCAATGGAGACTTGAGGCAGGAATGCTGATCCCCCCCAGGCAGCAGCTTTTCCAGTGAGGATCCCTCTGCACTGAACCCAACAGCAGCCTCAAGTTGCCCTCAGAGTAAGCCAGGCTTCAAAGAGTTAGTCACCTTTCTTAGCACAGAGGCCATGACCAGGGCTTCACACTGCTCAGCACCAGCCATTCACACCAGGAAAAACTGCTCAGGGGAAAACTCAGCATAGCCAGGTGAGGCAGAATGGTAGGAAAAAAACAACACCCAAGAGAGGGATAGAAAGATGAAATTACTTACCCAAGATCAAGTGTCAGATCAATAGCAGAGCTCAAAAGAGAGCTCACGTTTTCTGTTAATGAACTGCACAAATACTCAATCTCTTGGTTTCTTCGTGCACTTTTGTTCATGAGACAGACTGTAATCTTTAGCAAAGTAAGCATACAGGTGGTTAATTAAAAAGCCAATGTCTGTCACCTTATATTTTAGCATTTCTGCACTCTGTCATTGTTCTTATTAGGATGATAATTTAAAAGAGTAAGTAAAGATTCTGAAGAAAAAAGCACAATATTTGAAGAAGATCAGAAGATAATTTTAAAAGAATGTCTATTTACTCAGCTTTTCATCTGATCTTCAAGGTTTCTTAATATCTTTAGAAACACAGTCTCCTTCTTGTATATCTGTATTAATGCCAGGAATGTTCCTTGAATCCAGTATACATGTAGATATTTAATAGCAGACTGCAGAGGAACCTGCTCTCCAGACCCGCCTTGCTCAGTTATGATACCATTCAAAATTTGAAATTAAGTCATCACAACTGTGTGATCACCCTAATTAGGTAAATCAACTTCAGTGGCAAATCAACTTGAAAACTGCCAGCATTAAAATGAAACCTTTTTAACTAGAGTGGACCATAAAAATGTCAAGGTATGAAGTTCTTAGTAGAACTGAGAAGTACACATACCTGCATGCATTGCACACAGCAGCATCTGAGGCTTTCTTGGCAGACCTTTGATTTTTAGGTCAACTTCCTTAAACACACTGCAGTTGATACATCAATTTGCCATCTTAGTTCAACTCGTGTCTAGTCAGCTTTACAAACACTGGTCACTAATCTGCTTGAAGCCCCTTTGTAGCCTGGACTTCTCTGTCATTCTTCACATCAGACATGATCATGCTAGCTACTGTTTCCCCTCCAGCCCTGTCATGAGAGCCCTCTCACCCCTCTCTGCTCCTGCACCTGATGCTCTCTGCCTCTGTTTTTTTCAATCTTAAATTCTCTCCAGGGCTCTGCCACCTTCAAACTTCACTCTGTGCACTTTGTCTTGCAGCGAAGGGCAACTCAAAACATTCTTATTGTAAAGATTTACGATGGCCTTCCCTCCAGTGCACGTTTTGGGACACTTATATATAGTGCCATATGCGAGAGCTGGCATCGGTCCCTGCCGATAGCATGTGCCTGCCATCTATTGGCATGTTTCTATGGGCAGATGCAGGGAGACCCAGCTCCTCCATCAGCATTTGGATCTGTCCAGGTGCAAACCATCTCCAGTGCTCCAGCTGTACCCCACTGCTGGTGAAGTTGTGACCCCAGACATGCTGGTAGGGAGGGCAACACGCAGCCAACGCAACTTCCCGGATCACCAGACTCCTACTGCCTTCCAGAGCTTGATCCGCTGCCACTGCTTCATGGCAATGAAATTTCAGAAAACATATTCAAATATTTGCTTTTCTATTTTTAAAATGCATGTGGAAATCATAAACTGCATTTGATGTCTCTATATAATATCTATATTTGAGTTTCTTTTTAAATACGTACATATGTGTGTGTGCATGTAAGGATGTATAAAGGCTTGTTTTACAAACTTAACTTGGGCACAATCAGGGCTGCTCTCCTAATACGCCCTGCTTGGAAGGCTTTTTCAGCTTTTCTGAGTCAGAATGTATTTGCTTGTGCATAGCACTGGGTTAATGAGTGTGTGTGACATCTCAACCACAAGCCTTTTGTAGCTACCAAGTAGGAGCATGAACAAAAGACCCCAGGTCTCCCTGTACCTACTTGAGAGGTTTGCTCTATGTTCAAGTCAACCTCCTGTTTTGATATCTCTTCTTCCTATAATTTTACTCTGAAAGCTTTTGGTATTAGCACCCTTTTGAAGAGTGATTCTGGTAAATGAGAATTTGTCAGCACAGAGGATTTCTTCTCAGCGTTTTCTTTCTGGCTTTAATTTAATGGCAGTTTTAGTTAACTGAAATACCGCTGGTCCATGTTTCTCTCCTGCAGAGCACCTCAGTGGTCAGCTGTTAGTATGCCCAGGGCATGCCATGACTGATTGGGGTAATCTGTCAGGGAAAAAAAAATCCCAGAGCCTAATGCAAACCGGCTAAGTGCTCGTATTGCTTGTAGGGAGTAAGGAATCACCTGTCACTGAATCTGAAGCCTCAACACTCCATGCAGATGACACTTCCACCCCCATATCTGCAATTTCTTTCATCTTAGGAGAGAATGTGGTTTTCTTGATTGCAATTGCAATGTTGTTATTTACATATGCACACAGAAATAAGCCACATCGTGTGAAATTGAGGTTTGTCAGTGCTGCTGTGACCGTCCCTTGAGATGAATTTGCCTGTCCTTGCTCTGCTGGGATCAGCTTTTCCGCCCACCATGTTCTGGAGCTGCCTCTCCCTTCCTCCCCCCAGCTCTTCAGCACACAGTACATGCTCTCACATAACATCCTCTCAACGTGCTTCTCCTCAGAGCCTCCATGCACTGGGAATATCATATAACATTGGAGGTTTTCCCCTGTGCTGCCCCTCAAGCTTCTCTCTTTAGTTTCTATGCAGTACTAGGCCTGTTTTTAGTACATATTTGTTTTGCATATCTTCTCTGGACCTGTTTTCACCAGCTTCCAATATGGGAATTAGCCTTGTGCCCCACTGTGTGCAATCCCCAGAGGAAAGCTTAGCTGGCTTCATCAGAGCCCAGAAGATTGCCAACAGCACAGGCTCAGTGTGTGGTATAACAAACAGATGGTTCCTTTCCAGCCCGGAGTCAGGAGACATCATGAGGCTGTATTGCTCCTGTGGCTGAAAATCTGCTGACTTCTCCATGGAGAAGACTGGGAGGACCAACACTGCTCCTGCCCTGTTTCCCCCTGCACAGACAAAGCAGGGGGGAGGATGGAGGGGAGTAAGGACAAACAGGTGCTTTCCTCAGTTCACAGCACTCCCACAAGCTTTTAGCTGCTTTTAGCTGCTTATTAACTGCAAGATGCATCTTGTTCAAATGTCTGTGTCCTCTGCTTTTCTGTGCCATGTGTCTTGCCTGTCTAGATGAAAAGCTCTCTAGAGCACTCCCCGTTACCCTGGGCTGGTCTGATGAATAATGGTTTTCAGGAAAAGGCCTGAAAAAAGAGACGCTAAAAACAAAGTTTCTTCCACTCTTAAATTTGCTCTGTCAGCATCTACAGATCTGAAAGCTTTGAAAGCTATCAACACATTTTTTGGATCATTAGGCACTTTCAAAACAAAGCAATTACATTTTCACCAGAATAGTGGCTTGGAGATGCCCACCTTTTAAATCACTTCACTTGCCTTGGCCCAATGTTAGGCAGGATGAAACTGTTCTATGGAGGTGGCATTTTGGGGGAAAAAAAGGGCTTTGAAACATATTTCAAACAGTTTCACATAATGTATTGCCAGTTTCTCACACAATGGAGAAATCAGTACATTCATCAGGAACTACATTTCACAAGTGGGAGACATAACTCTCCTTATTTTAATATTTTCATTTGAAACAGGAGATCTGTTCAAACTAGGATGTCATTCTATGTCACATAGAACAATCCCAACCTGTAAATTATAAGATCCCTGGGAGACAAAAAAAACAAAAAAGTAATTTAGAACAAATATAAGCACAAGTAGGAAAGTAAGAATTGCTAAAAATAATCTTGTTTTCCTAAACAGACATAAATTGGACCACAATAGGGAGACTGAAAAGAAACTGCATTTAATTGTCTTGCACTGAAGTAATCCACTTTATCTTGAAGAAGGTGACCTGTTTACAGTTTGCACATCATCTTCAATATTCCTCCCATGCTCAGCTGAGTCTAATGAATGTGTCACTTGTTTGAACAGCACAGCACAGATTTTGTGCAGAGCTTCTTGACATCCTGTCTGGGTAAAACAGGGCAAAGCACCCTTTGATTTCATTCTTGCATTTTGTTATTAAGAAGAGGCAACATGGGGATGAAGGAAAAAGGCAAAAGGAGAGACCTTACGAAGCTTAATACTGGGAACAGATGATTTCTTTGAGGGGAGACCAGAGTATCAGTTAAAGTGGAAAAATGCGGAGAGTTTTCTAGGCAAAACAATTTCTAGCTGCAGTGGGCACAAATGTGATCATCATTTATGAAAACTGAGTGACGGAATAGGACAGAGAACTTTACACTTTTACAGCCTCTGTCCTACCAATTTACTGAACGTCTTTATTCTCAGCAGATTTCTGAGTAAATCAATCACTCTGTGCCATGGTGATGAGCTGACTCTCCAAACATGAAGAGCACTAAACGCTTAGCAACAATTACTGGAGAACTTTCAGATGTTTAAACCAAAGTCCGGTTAAACCTCATTAAGAAAAATCTAATCCCAAGAGAGTGAATTGAAATGAGCCAAGCAGCAGCGAGAAAAACAATTTTCCAGTGCTTGGATCCGTCTGATATTGCTTTTTTTAGTTGCGTTTGAAAAGGTTTTATTCTCTGTGATATTTTGTTTACTTCCCTCCTGCATAAATCATCCAGGCATTTCATTGTCTGTTTGGATGCATTTCTTCAACAAGTTGTCAGACAAGTGTGGGTGCAAAATGATGGCCCAGGAGAGAGGCTACACTTGGAAATGTCAAAGCCAGCCACACAAGGAGACGGTATTACTTGGCATTTCATTCACTGGAATTTGCTATTCATGGAGATTTCCAAGTCCCAAATGTTAAATAAGCATCTATTTAAGGGGTACTGGTGGTCTATCTTGCAGAGCTGTTTTCTTCCCAGCTGAGGTGTTTGTTATCGCTATGGTGACTCCAATGATTCGCGTGACTCAGATGTCCAATTAGCTCAGGAACACGCCGTGCTATCTTTAAACAAGGGTTCAACTGCAGAGCAGATCCTGCATGGAGCTGCAGTTTGGGAAGGAGGTAGGCAGCTCCCCCTCCACCTCCTTCTCTTACACTCCGTTTGGGGAAACAGCCTTCCACCCATTTCTTCAGTGACTGCCAACCTCCTTGTTTCACAGATTCTGTAGCACCCAAAATGTGGCCACTGTGCTACCATAGTCAGGGATGAAAACAACAGGGGAACTGGAGTAAAACTTTCACTCTCTTCCCATTCTCGCTCCCTTTTATACACAGTTGCCTGATTTGAATTAATTTCACCCTGCCTTCAGTCAGAGTTTAGGACATGAGTGAGCAAAAGTGAATTTAAGTCACATTTATTCCTCCTTGATTCCAGCCTGGCTTTAGGCCAGTCGAGTCATCTCCAAGTAGCTATTTTTAGGCTCTGCACCAGCTCATGTCTTGAAGCACTTGACACGATATGACAAATATTTTTAAGATCTCTCAATAGAAGGTTATGCATATTTGTTGCCAGGAAAGAGCAAACAAACCAAATAGACCAATAAATGACTTTTAGAAAGTAATTTTCACAGGGTCACTAGAGGAATATGTGAAGCAGAGCAGGTAAAAGTATAAGGGCTGTTGGTGGAATGTGGATTTTTCTACTCTGAACTGGTTGCTCTCCTTTTTCATAATCAGGCTGTGATGGAAATAACATGTGTGTTTAGACAGTAGACAATAAAAGATAATGTTAGTCTGTTAATAAAAAATTAAGCAATAACATCTCTTAAATTCTTAAATTTTATTTATTATTTATATTTATACAGTATGCTATATTTTATAGATTATATTAGATTATGTAATATATAGAAAGTGTTATGTTATATAATAAATTATATTTATTTTTTCTTTTAATCCTTTTTAAAATATTTTATATTCTTTTGAAATTAGGCAATAACATCTCAATTCTCACATTCGAAGTCTTTTAAATTTTTTAATTCTTAAATTCATCTTTGAAATTCACAGCTGGGGGTCTCAAAATGCTGGTTTAAGTAGACATTCACAAACATGGCAGATGAAACTGCACAAACTCCCAGTCAAATCATTCCTGATGCCTCTCAAAACACAGACTGGGTTATACACCACCTAATGCCTTACAAACTAAATAAACCAATCTGGTTTTATCACTAAAAATCGGCTTCCTACTGACCAAGATTTCATTTGTGTCACAGACCAAAACAAGGTGGAAACTCCATACAGATGCTTCACGGCACACACACAGAGCTCACTGGACAGTTCCAACCAGCATCCACTTTTCCCACTGATCTGAACATCTTCAGTGCCTGTTCCCAGTGCCAGGTACCTCCTTCCCAGCACATCACTAGCTCATATTACAAAGACATGCTGGTTTGAATTTGCAGCACTTGCAAAAGAGCTCTTCTGCCCACCTTGGGGCAGCAGTGCTAATGTGTCAGGCTCTTAGTTAGGCTCTGATTAGGAATTTGTCAGCTTGTCACCACCCTTGAAGAGGACAGTTTATGCAGCATGCTGCTTAGATGAAAATCCCTTGCAGCTCTTGGAGAAATCTTCCTTCAACTCGGTAAAATCTGAGTGTATAAGAGAAAATCAAAGGCTTGAGTAATTTAAGCAAGTTGTTAGATGATGCTTTTTGTTGAGAAGGTGTTGAGATATTAACTTTAGGTATATGCAACATTTCCTTGAGATTTCTGATAGGTATAAAATCAGGCAAAGTGCTACATCCCCTAAGAACCTGGAGCTAGAACAGGTCTGACTGCTTTTCCAGAAGGCAGAGAGAGTTGGGTGCTTCCACTACAGAATTTGCTACTGGCTCCCTGCTATATTATGGCCAAGTCCATGGAAAGCTATGCAGAAACCTTGCTCCAGCTGAGCTGTGATTTCTGAGAGCTGGGAAATGCACCAAAATGATGCAGATTCAGGAGACCTCATAAAACCAAGTGGTGGCCACAAAAGTGGCAGATGGACTTCCAGACAGATACATTTCAGGTGATATGTCTAGGAGAAAAAGGAAATAAACCATGTCTATATGAGTGTGAACTCAGAACAAGCACTGTCATGGAAAGAGATTTTGGAGTCGTTGGTGACAGGTCTCAGAAATCATTGGGATGCAGCAGCAGCCAAGACAGCACCATTTTGCAAGCATATAAAAGCTGATCATGCTCATTGCTTTGAGTACTGTGGATGTCACCGTCTCTGCAACTCAAGAAAGAAATAGTGGAGGCAGAGAAGAGAAGAGAAAAAGGCAGCTAAAATGACCAAGGGGAAGAATTTGTTTATAGGAGACTGAAAAGAATATCTCCAGTTTGGAGAGAAGGTGGCCGAGACAGGCAAAATTAATGAAGAGGGAGAATAAAGTAAACACAGAGATGCAGAGCTAAATCAAAGTAACTACACAGCAATGGGCAATTGGAACTGGCTGCCCCAGGCGCTCATGGGCACTAAACATTAGCAGGATGACAAAGGGATCCAAAAATTCCTGCAGAGCAAGAGTTTCTTTGGATGCCTGGAGGACCAGGTAGAGACATGCCCTCTGACACCCTAATACAGCAACTGGGAGTGTCAGGTATACAGGGGGAAAGGACTGGAGGATGTGGCCATTTTCTGTGTTCTTCCTAAACAGCAGCTCCTACTGTCCCTGACAGATAGAGAGCACTCGGCTGTTTGTGCATCCAGTAGGACATTTCCTACACTTTCTTACACGATTGCTCATATTTTGAAATGGGACATTCAGAACGATATAGACACCAAACATTTAAAATCATCAAATGACTGTCTACATTTTTCAGTTCTTCAAATAAGTAATGGTACCAGAAGGAAACTGTTTCACTTAATGATTTGTTTATTCTTTCATCAGTCATGTACATCTGGCCAGTATTGTGACAGCTTTCAGTTCTATATTGCTGTTTCCATCTTATTCCTGATTGATTTATTCATCTTTGCCAGTATATAAAGAATAGATTTGCAAAGCTGCTCATTTTTTCCAGTTTGTCAGGTGTCAGTCCAGCACTAACAGTCTGATTCAAAGCACAGTGCAGTCATTGACATTTGACCCTCATTAATACTGCTTAGTAGAGAAGCTGAAAATTGGATTTGCTGCTCTCAGCTTCTCTGTTCCAGCCTAGAAACACCATTAAGAGAGAGACTTTGCTTTCAAACTCCTAATCTTCTCCAGGATGATTTTTTTTTGTTGGAACAAAAACTCAGAGTCTTACCAGCAAATGGTGCCTCTGACTATACGTGGGGTCCAGTGCTCGGATTGCAAAGTCAGGGTCTATAAACAACTTTTGGATAAACAGCTGCCTCCTTGTCATCCACCAAACCACATCAGGAAAGAGATCCTTCCACGGGCTACAACAGTGCTGGTGAGCTGCTGTCAAGTCACGTTTCCCACTGCCTCTGGACTGACATGGACTGCTGTGGAAACAGGAGACTATCCCACAGTTGGTCAGTGGGACTCCAAAGCTCCCAGCTCAGAGCCCCACCACCAATTATATACCCATTTAAAGTACTATCTGACTGTGATATTTTCTCTTTTCTAATTTCTTTTTATTACTGTGTGTATTCTCTGCAGTGCCTTATCCAACAGCAGTGCAGACACTCAGTCTGGAACGGCAGCGGGGTTCTTGGGCTGTACGTGAAAACCATGAGCAGCTATTTTGAATAAACAAAAGCATTTTAGATTGTATCTTCCTATTGAGACTCATCAAGGCTTGAGTCAAAGATCTCTTCCCCCAGCACTCTTATCCTGATTTTTGATTCATGATAGAATAGAATCATAGAATGGCCTGGATTGGAAGGGATCTTAAAGATCATCTCATTCCAATCCCTCTGCCATGGGCAGGGACACCTTCCACTAGACCAGGTTGCTCAAAGACACATCCAACTTGGCCTTAAACACTTCCAGGGGTGGGGCAGCCACACCTAAGCCTACTTTCTGTCAGTTTGAAGCCGTCCCTTGTACTGTCACTCACTTGTAAATAGTCTCTCTCCACCTTTCTTCCAGGCTCCCTTCAGGTACTGGGAAGCCACAATTAGGTCACCTTTGAGTCTTCTCTTTTCCAGGCTGAACAAACACAATTCTCTCAGCCATTCCCAATAGAAAAGGTGCTCGTTCCCTCTCATCAGCTTGGCGGCCCAGCATTGTCCTTCTTCTCACAACTTCATCAGAGTTGCTCTCAGTCCACTGAACCTTCAGTGTGGCTTTCTCTAAACACGAAAACCTGCCCATTTTTTCAGGGATTTGTCTGGATTTTAACAGATTTTCTAAACAGTCAAAAGTTCCCCATGCAGGTGTGTGCATCCCAATAAATTTATATTGAGATTCCTACAGCTGGATATCTACTACTGGTTATGAGCTGGTACAATGGAGTTTTATCTCTTAAGTCCAGTAAGCTCTGCTGCAGAAAATTTGCCTGAAGAACAGAGTTTTCAGTCTTTTTTTCTGAGATTAGAAGGGGAGAACCATTATTTTTATAATCCCAGAGGAGCTAAAAACCTGAAGCTCCTGAGGCTTAGTGCCTTAGAGAACTGCTGTCAGTTCTACATTAGTTCCTTTAAAAAAAAAAGCTAAAGCAAGACCAAAGCCGCAGTACACCTCTCAGAACTACATGTATTCATTGTGTAGCCATAAACCCAGTTCTCTTCTAACACAAGATCCAACCTGAGAGCTTTCTACAACTACTTTAGCCATTATCCAAGCCTTCCCTACCTTGAGCTGTCCTAGTGGTAGCAGAACAATGTAACAGAGCTTTGATTTTTAGTTTGTGGGCTACTTAATAGTAAGTCACTGAATTTGTGTTACAAGGCACTATATTTGTCATACATTTGTTGCTGTACTGTCACAGGCAGTGATCAGCAACTCCTTTAGAAGTGCTGGCTTTCAGACAGCAGAGATCTGGCACCTGAAAAGAAAAACATCCTGAAGTAAGTCCTGATTACAGGTGAGGACAGTATGAACACAACCGAGCAGTTCTGACTCCCTCCATGTGTGGTCTTGAACTCATTAGGGTATTTGAAGAGTAGCTGAAAGAGTTCATTGTTATTTCTGTTTTCCACACACTTCTGTCACATTTGTTCCCATGACAAGAAGTTTTAAAAAAGTGATGTGGCAGATGTAGCCTGTCTGAGATTTGATGGCTCTTGAACAGAAATATATTCATGAATCTGCAGACAAGATTGCACTGAAAAGCTACCTCAGAAAACTGTCCTTCTCAGTCCATAATGAATTCACATCCAGAATCCTCAGACTGTTATGAATTAATACTCTATAAATGATGCTGTTTCAAGATAAATCACAGGCCATCTGCCTGGCAAGGCAAATTAGAGGGCTATAATGTGCAGATGAGTTCCCATCACACTGGAGAGGAATGACCAGGCAAACAGTGGTAATTGAGCAGCCTCCCAGCTTGGGACAGATCATTGCCAGATGCTGAGTTGAAGGGTCTGCTACAAAGAGGCACTGGCATGAGCTTTGCCGACCTTTAAATCAATTGTAAATGCCAGTATAGAAATAGCCTGGGGAATAACTCGGACTTACAAAGAGAGAGAGCCACTTCTTGAGATTCCCACGTTCACCAGCCAGACTTTCTCATTTTCTCACTTTCTCCTCCTTGTTCATTCTTTGATTCTGATACCATAAGATTCTTGGGAAGGAGCATGTTCATTATCAAACTGAAAGGCACTTTTTAAGAACTTACTCTTTAGCTCCATCGTGCAATTTCCCCTATTCACCGGGCAAGACCTCTGTCCTTTCAGTTCCTGGGCAAAACACAGGGGAGAGTGTGGAGCTGGATGATGCAGGAGTCCAAACCTACTACCATTTGCAATAGGTCTTGGAAACATTTTGCACCCATTCAGATGGGTGCAAAATCTGGCTAAACCCCACAGTGCAAAATAAACAGCGACTAAAAAGAAGAAAACCAAGCCAAAACCAAATAAACAATCAAATCCAGATAGATGGAAACAGATTCTTACTCCAGGCTGTATTACCAGGCTACATGCTGCTGTGCACAAGGCACTCTTTGGAAAGGCAGGAGCCAGCAGCAAAATACTCAGTGAACTATCCCTTTCACCATTTTTTCCCCCAATTTTGTATTTCTAACATTTTTGTAATGTGCATCTGCACAGCAAGGGCCCTCTCTTTCCAGATGGCATCTTGCCTGCTTCACTCTGGCTTCCATCTGGAAGAATTGCTTTGCATCTGTCTCCAAAACTAGAGCCAGCTCTGTTCCAGTTATCAGTCAGTAACATGAAAAAGTGAGGTAGTTCATGCTCTCTTCGTTGAGGATCATTGCTATGATCCCCCAGCTTTCAAAAGGATTAGCCTTAGAGCTAAATGCTCTGTAATCTCCATTCCTCAACAGAGCTGTTCGGAGCAAACCAGTGGCCCAGCTCTGCTGATATTCCTTGAACAGAGCTAGATGGAACCAATGCAAGAAAAATGTATGAACTGGGTCTGTGACACTAAGAATTGCACTCCTGGTGTTTAACTTCAGATACCTCAAGCTAAATCCTGACAGAGTTAGGCTGGAAGCAAGAAAGAATATTGCAAAGCACCTCTATACAGAAGGATTCCTCTCAGCTAAGCTTGAAAGGAGAAGGTTGAATCCAAACTAGTCATCTAATCAGAGGAGAGAGACAGACAACTCATCTGGCTCTTATGTTAGGATGGGGTGAATAGCTGACAATCCTGCTAAACTAGCTGTCAAGCCTGACTAAAATCAGATTATATGAATCCCAGCAAAAGATGGTTCTTTATCACAATTCAAAGAAGGCTGAAGTTAAAAACTGATTTTCTAGACCCTAAGGCCCTTCTATGACAGGAGGGGAATGACAGATGTCATCAAGATGAGTTCACACCAACTATCCATTTTAGTTGAAGTATTCCAATAGTTATAAATGCAAGTGTTGCACTATCTCTTAACAAGTTACAGAGAAGATAACCCTGCATGAGACACGTGAAAATGACTGTGTTAACCTTGTCCTTGGAACGCCACAAGGAAAAGTCTCTCCTTGCAGTCATTTGTAGCCATCTTCTTAAAGCTGCCCTCCCACTCTGCTGACATGGATGATGGCATAGATAGACAAAATCTTCTTGCTGACATATGTGGGCCTACTGTCTGCTAAACACACTGGTTGTGTTCAGCGTAAGGATAAACGTTGACTAATTAAGGATTATAAACTATCAGCCACAGATGGTACCAGTTTTAATGTCTCCTTGCATGAGTCTGCATATGGCTGGGAGAACAGGAGCCAAACACCACCAGCAAACTTTCACTAACAATTATCAAGGACCTAAAGCAGGCCTTTTGAAAAATTTGGGGTTTATTGTAAATTTCTGGAGAGCCCATGAATTTAAAAGCATGGATGTCCTGCAACTTTTTTGATTTGGCATTTCCTTTCCAACAGTTATCATTTCTGAGTAATCCAACAGGAAAACTTCTGTATTAAGACACAGGCTGGAAGTTCAATTTAGCCAGGCTATTCCACTTTGATTTTAACCTATTGTGTACCTACAGGTCACAGGTGACTCCCATGGGTGTTCACTTGTGGGTAGGCCTTTATCTTCTGCTTACATATTGAGAAGTCTCTCTGTGACCTTTCTTTTTGCTGCCACAAATGGAAAAATATTATTTAACATAGTCCTCTTCTCAAGGTTTGTCTCAGTGGGAGTTTCTGCTGTTCACCTCCATCATGGCATCTCCCTCTTCTGGTACATATGGGCTTGAGTTGACATACAAGTACTAAGTTAGCAAGTCTGTTTTGGAGTGTGATCATGGCACACCTCACCAAGAAGAAGCACTGACTCTTTCTGCACTGCCCAAGAACAAAATGGGAACTTCATACCTTCCACAGGCATGACAGACAGGCTCAGTTTAAGTGGTGTCCAAAGCCCCCTGTAATTTTTGAGTGAACTATGCCATATTAGCACGAATGTTCCTACTTCAGCATTTCTATTCCTGCCTGTGGCCCAGTATATGAAATGGAACCAAAGTATGAGATCCCAAGTAATAGATTCAGCAAATAGAAGCACTCTAGGTCAGAAGTAACTCCTGACTAACTCTGTCCTACAGTTTATGTCATTTGATAACATAGTATTTTAAAATCAAAAGGCTGACAAACAAAACAGTGAAATTGAAAAGAATTACAAAGTAGGGAATATTTTTTATTTTTCCTCAAAAGTTTATCCCACTCAAATAAGATGGGAGGCATTTTTACTAATGCATTCGGTAGAGGTAGAGTTACAACTGCTAACATTCATATTATGCTGGGCATTTTCTATGAGGATTTTGATGTTGCCAGCAGAACTTTGCAACAGATTAACAGACATTATTTCTTTGTTTTCAATTTATTTTTGAAGTTATTTTTGGTATCAGCATCTTACCTGATGACATCCTTTATTTTTCCTGCAAGATACAGGTTGCCTTTAGCATTTAGGAAAAATGTGTGTACTGGTTTGACCCTCAAGAACCAATATATTAGAAACTGGGACAATTTTGACTTGGCTGAAAATGCAGACGAGCAGCAAAAACACTGATTGTTACAAAAATGGCAGGGGAGGAATCCTGCAAATTCACCTCAATAAAATATGTAAAGAGGAATTACAAAATATACATCTGTCCATAGTCACATATTTATATCCACCCACTCATTAACAGAGGGATGGCTGAGTAATATCTGTGTATTGGATTTCTGCCTCTGGTAGATATAAAGCATGGAATTGAGATATTGATAGGACTTATCTCCTCCAGGCAGCTGGAGTGGAATAAAGAAGGCAGGTTTTTCAGTTCTGTGCATGTCTGTGCAGAGAACAACCACATTTGAAATGACAGCATGATTTTATTTTAATGGGACAAATTCAGGATTAACCAGCACTGAACAGGTGTCAACCCCAAAGTGCTCCACAGTTGTCACAGCCTCTGAGCACTAATAAGAACTGAGAGTTTGTTCCAGTGCTGCAAGAATCTGACCCATCAAAGCTGTCAGTTGTGAGCAGACTTTACCCAGTAAAACCAATGCTGTTACTCAGCAGCTGAGTTATCCACACTTGTGGGCAGTGCTGGCTTTCTGACCATACCAGAAGGACTCTGTCCCCACATCCACAAAACCCAGTGTATCCTACACTACACACCATACAGGAAATATCTTTGCTACTCTTTTCCTTTTTCACCCCACACTGGCATGGTGCTCAGAGCCTCATCCTAAATCAAACCCAAATGACATGGCCAAAAACTCAGTCCTTTTTTTTTGACAGCCTCTGGAACAATTTGGCAGGAGGCAGGGAAGTAAATGTAGTCCCACAGTGCTGTTTCTGTAGCCCCTGGAGGCTCAGAGCTGTGCTTAAGCCCTTGTACAGTAAATGGGAAACAGGACTTACAAGAGTCTTCCATGAAGAAGAGGAACCCTAGGGAGTAGATGTTGTGGTTGGCTGGATGGTGTGAGGAGACCACTGAAAGAGATGTGTAGAAAACAATCCCTAAGAATCAAGGTTCTTAATGTCACTCGCCCAACATCTTTTCAATGCTTCAATGTGCTGAAAACATGTCGCCCTTCAATTTCAGGGAAATTTCTATCATACCCTATGTTTTTTTCATCCAAAATGAATAAAATATGACATCTCTATTAATAACTGAACAACTTCAGCTTGTCTTCTCCCAAAACTTTTAGAGCATCAGTAATAGAGTCATAGCAGTGGCTGGTGATCAGCCTGCTCCACCCACTCCTTCTAAATAATGGAGCAATGCTTTCGGTGCAGGGTTTTAAAGCTGGATTTGCCAATAGAGATTGTTTCCTATCACGTGCCAGGGTTAGGATACTGCAGCTTTGCATTTTCCCCTGCAGCCCCAGTCCTGAAGCACAGCAGTCAGAGAGATGCTGCATTCGCTGCATCTGCCCGCGCCAGGGAAATGGTTGTGACAGTGGTCACTGCAGCAGTTCAGCAATCAGACGTAACTGGACATGAAGGAACACTTGAAGCATGTAACAGCTTATTTTTAACTCACCACCCTGCCCTACTTATCCATTATTTTTGATGCAAAGTACTTTTAATTCCATGTGAATAAATGAACAAAGCAAAACGCGTTCCCGGTTCAGCACCAAGCACAAGACCAGCAGGCTCAGCCTCTGCAGAGAGGGATGCTCCAAGCACATGGAAAAGGGGCCTTCCCAAGCCCCCAGGCATAGGCTGTGTGGGTCAACAGAGCACATGCACTGAAAGCAAGAAATGGGGCTGGAAACAAAGAACCTACTTAGTGTTTTTGGAGGGCAATAAAGAAGCTGAAGAGTTTACAGGCAGCGCTGAAGGATGGGTCAAATTTCTGTTAATCCAGAAATCATTAAAATGATTGTATTGAAAAAAACCATAATCAATACAGGAATATGTCTGGGGCCGAAATGTCAAGGAAATAAATGTAGGGGAATGAGGAGTCATAGAGCCAAGGGAGTAATATATATAATGGGGGGAATTCTGGAAGTGCAAACACCCAGCACAGCCTTCCTTAAGCAGAGACAATCAAAAACAGAATGACTAAAAATATGGCAATATCCAGATTACATTCCAGAAGGGACCATTCCAGTCTCAATACGCTCCTTATCACAGTGTTATTTGCTTAATGGGAGATTGGTGATTCCCTGCAGGCAGAATTTCCCCTTGCTTTATCTCTGAGAGAAACACGCGGATGTTTGGAAACAGATGTTCAATTGTCCCAAGGTTCAAATCCTCGCTGCGGGGAAGCTTCAGGGCACCTCTGCTCTTCTACTTCTTGACTGGAGTTTCTCCCTCCACATTGTAGCTTCTCTACTATGATCAGATGTCTATTACCCTGATGCACTGCATGGCACTTGGTGTCAGTGATTGCTAGGCTAGAGGAACCTGGTGTTTCCATTACAGAAACAAAATCCATTAAACCCCCCCAAAATTATTAAATTATAATTTAAACAGGCTTTTATTTAACTTGACTAAAATTGCCTGTTCTTTCTTATATTGCAATAATTTTTTTTCAACAGCAAGTTGTTCACTTCACAGTGTTAAAGAGACACCCAGACTCTACAACATGTTGAAATCCTCACTATTAAAATCTCATACAGGTTTGATGGCTCCAAAATAACCAAATCCAAAATTATTAGTTATAAATATGACCTTGCAGTATGAGGGCAGAACTAGCATATATTTCTGTAACTATAAGTCTTCATTCTGTTCTTTTTATTTATTTTATTTAATATATATGTTTTCGAAATTCTGAAACGATTTAAACAGTTATTCACAGAGAGACAATTCTCTTAGATGAGTGAACAGTGATTTTGAAGGTGTTTTTAACACAGAGGAGTCTGGCCATATGTGTGCGTTTTTAATTGATCTCTGCTCTGTTCTCACTTTGATTATTTAGGCAGAAAAGCCTTCCTGGATTTTCCTTTCCATGTTTTAAATTTTCACTGCATGAATTACACTTACTGTGCTTTCACCAGTTCGTTGAATCCATGCATATTTATACAAATACTGATAAATGAGTTCGGTTCATTCATCCCATATATCTTCTCTGACCTCTCGGGTCTTTAATTAAAGAATTTCCTTCCAGCCTGGATGTACAATGCAAATAAATATTTTTATGCCCAAGTCTACCGAGCCATTCCTTTCTCATTAAAATGGCAAAGCTATCGGCTCAGGCAGGCAGGGAGCAAGCTTAAGGAACTGGAAAATACCTACTACAAGGGAGCAAAGGAAGGAACATTAGCGGAACATCAAAGCTGCTCAGTCATTAAATAGTTGTTAGCTGCTCACAAGCGATAGGTCCTCTGAGGTCAGGAACGCTGCTACATCCCCCACAGTTTGCCTCACCAACCCGCTGAAATTCAAGCTGTCAACGGAAAAATATCGATTAAACGTTTCCAGCATTAGCTGAGAGTGTTCATGCACAGCCAGGGAGGGACTGCTGGACACCAGCCAGTGCTGAAGCTCCCTGGACCAACCAGTGGGAATCTGAGCCCCTTTTCCCTCATCTGGTGACCAAACCAACATCAGGACTCCGGGCATTCCCTCGGAGCCACAGGAGCCCTCAGTCCAGCCCAGACTGTGCCCTCAGTGCCAGCTGCTTGTGTCCTTCCTTCGTGATGATGCACCCTCTCTGTCACAGCAACATGAAGAACAGAAAGGTACAGGAAGATGATTAATATCCTGCAATCCAGCCCTCATTCACAGTTTCAGCCCTGATGTAACAACCACAGGAATTAACTGCTGATCATCAGGCTGAGGGGGTTGATTTATTTCTTGTCGCTCCAACCACAAAAGGCCACCGAGGACGCAAAGAAACAAAAGAAAACTATGACTATCACGTTCCCAGCTCAACTAGGATTGCTTCAGCAGAATACTTCAGTGCCCCCACATCCCCACACAGCCAGTGCACAGAGCAATTCAAGGGCACCGTGTTGTCACCTTGGGAAAGCTTTGTGCTCTCCAGTATAAACTCAATATGAACTTCAATACTTATAGAAAGAGAATGGCCTGTAAGGCAAGTTACTGGTGTGTGAACATCTGCTACCTAATGCAAGTCTACTTTAAACTCAATATGGATGGAAACTGAGGGAGAGATTGACAAAATATATATATATATATATATATATATATATATATTCTGCTAGCTTCCTTAAATTCAGTCTTTTTAATACATGTGAAAAGTTTGAAACTGAGCTGACTTTAAAGAAGGTTTAGTAAAAAAATAGCTAATGCATCAGCTTTCAAATGAAACAAATATTTAAATTAACTTCCCTTTTTTAGAAAATATATGTTTTATACAACACTCTTCATAAGTGAAAAGTGCAAACTAAACTTAGGAAAGAGAGAACAAAATGAAAGGTAGAAATAATGCCAAACCAAAAAATTCAGTTTGCTGGCTCCCAAAATGTTTATTCAAATTATCCACATGGATAATTTCATTCTCCTACTTATCATCCTCGAGAGAGAGTTAATGATGACAAGCTCTGAGTTTAATCCCATACACTGTAATCCACTCCTTCCTAGGTTTCTTGCTTTTGATTTATAACCCACCACAACAAAGCCCAGTGCAGAAAAACTGCAGAATAAATCAACCAAGATCAACCCATTGTTAAAAACCACCCCACAACCTCACACCACAGAAGCAGAAGCTTTAAAATTAATTATCTTGCACTCATAACTGCCTTGCTACTTTTAGGGTCATCAAGAATTTAATATCTTGATGAAAATGCACATGAGAAGACAGACAAAG
>JAWWES010000030.1:14304169-14322639 GCA_035583135.1 Lophotriccus pileatus | reverse complement strand
GCCTTGAACACTTCCAGGGATGGGGCAGCCACAGCTTCTCTGGGCAACCTGTGCCAGGGCCTCTCCACCCTCACAGGAACCAGTGTGGTATAACCCAGTGTGCTGAGGGCCAGGACCAGTAATTAACTGATTAGTTGGCAAACACAGGGAAATGGTAGAGCTGCTCGCTACAAGGACAATAACAAACACAGCTCACGAACTGACACACGAATCATCGGCAGAGCATGAAAAGAAAGAGAATATCAAACCCAATTCGTGGTATTTAAAGGCTCAGAACACTGCACATTTAAATGCTTTTCATGCAGAGAAGCTGGCAAATAGCTCGATGTTTCTTTTAAAGTCTTCTATTTTCTGCTTCTCAAATTTTGGACACCTCCAGACTCAGGAGAGCAGAGATGGAATTTACATGAAAATTAAAAAGCATTTTACATGTTCAATCTGTGTCACTTTCTAAACGTTACCCTCGTGAGGGTGGAGGATGTTAGATTGACAGCTCTGGATACTGGCATCTCTATTTATAGCCAAGGAGCAGGGAAACCAAGGGCAGGAGCAGAGCAGGCACCTGCCCAGATGCCCTCATATCTCCTCCCTTTGCTCCTTCATCTCCTCCTCCTCATCTCTGCCTTTCCTGGAGTCTCTCAGGGAGCAGCAGACATTGGACTGCTCGTCCCTGCTCTCCCTGCAGAGATGCTCATGGAAGAGGTGAGACCATTGCCAGACAGTGGTAAAACCGGGGCAGACTCTGTCACCCTGTGTGTTTGGGTGCTCACAGCCCAAGGGTGATCATGGAGCACCTCTCCCATGAGGAAAGGCTGGGAGGATTGGGATTGTTCAGCCTGGAGAAAAGAAGCATTTGGGGTGACCTAATTGTGACCTTCCAGTACCTGAAGGGAGCCAACAAGAAATATGGAGAGAAACTGGAGTGACAGGACAAAGGGGAATGGCTTCAGACTGAAAGAGGGTTAGATTAGATATTAGGAAGAAATTCTTCCCTCTGAGTGTGGTGAGGCCCTGGCCTCACAGTGTGGTGAAGCTGTGGATGCCCCATCCCTGCAAGTGTTCAAGGCCAGGTTGGACAGGGTTTGGAGCAACTTGTTCTGGTGGAAGGTGTCCCTGTCCATAGCAGGGGTGAGAACAAAATGATCTAACGCAAACCATTCTTTGATTCTATAATATGAATAGGACAAGAAATGTAACAGAGAAGCTCAGGATTATTTTTCCGGGATAAATCCCATCAAAATAGTCTGGGTTGGGCTGTTTCCAGGCTAGAGGCAGAAAGTTGTAGAAATAAGGCCTCTTCAATTTACTGCACAGGACTGGAGAGCAAAGGTATCATGGCAGGATAAGTAATAATAAAGCAATTACTGTGGTGTGGGATTTGTGCTTGTCAAAGAGCAAAAAGTTTGTCACGAATTCCCTTGAAACCAAGGATCAAGGGGAAATGTTCAGGTAAGAGTAGTAAAATTTCTCGTGCCTGACCCAGCACAGTCTCCATAAACCAGAGATTTCATCTCCACAGACATATTTCTGGGGACAAAACTTTGCATCCTTTCAAGACTGAGAGCAGTTGATTCGATTGTCAGCTGTGTTTGAATATCTTAACATCTCATTTTGGAGAGGCTCTTGCTTTATTTTTAAACTCTTTTTAAATTCCGAGAGAAGACAATAACATGTAAATTTAAAACCAAATGGTGTTTTCTTTTTATTTACAAACTGAATGATAGAATCTCAGAATGGTTTGGGTTGGAAGGGACCTTAAGGATCATCCAGTTCCAACCCTCTGCCACGGGCAGGGACACCTTCCGCTAGGCCAGGTTGCTCCAAGTCCCATCCAACCTGTTCTTGAACACTTCCAGCCACAGATCCTTTGGACAATCTGTGCCAATGTCTCATAGTGAAGAATTTCTTCCTAATATACAGTAGTATGGAATTAAGACAACTCCTAGCATAGAATTAAGACAGTCATTAGCAAAGATAAATGGTTACTAAGGCAATTGAAGGAAGGTAATAAACCGAAAAGGCCTGGAGCAGTGACTGACATAAATTGGTTAAAGACCAGACAATGGTCATTAGATCAGGGATTGGTCATGCAAGAGATCTGAAGGATCTGGAAAAGGAGTCAATGACAATATTAATATAAATACTAAAACTGGAAACTGTTCACAAGAGTTGCAATTTGATTACAGGAATTTTTAACCAAAGAGTTTGACTTAGTTTACAAGGAAAGGGATTGAAGATACAAAAAAAGATAAAATAATAAAGTTACTAAAAGAACACAATGAGTATAAACAAGACCGAGCAGCCATATACTGGAAAATGCTGTTTATTCAATCCAGTGAAGTTACCTAGTTAATGAATAAAAGGAAAGAATTAGTGATACAGTGAATCTGAGGTTTCCTTGACAAGGAAAAAAAAAGTGTTATTAATAAAACAAAGTCTTTCTAGATGTAAGATGACAGCATTGTCCTGGTTGAAAACTGGTGAAGAATCCAGTTCTTCACCACAGACTTAAACAGAAATTACCTCAGCAAACCTGGAATCAGACCTAAAAGAAGGTGGAAAAGCAAGGCTGGTAATTCACATCTCCTGTGAAACTGTAATTATACCTGAAGCACCTTGAAAACCTGCAGGGTAAATTTAAAGTTGTAAAAGTGAGTTGAAATCAGTTTTACAAACCTCCAAATGTAATTAGAGATCAGCCACTGCACCCTGTGAAATCCATGCATGCCTTTATCCAAAGAGTTGGTCAGACCCTTCCATGCTTCAGCTGGCTCTGCCTTTAGTCACAAGCAGGGTCACTGTACCCACCTTTTAAAATGTGGTTTCCATGGTGCTTTATGCTGATTCAACATCAGTGGGAAAGCTCTTGTGGTTTCTCTGGGATTTGCTTTTCAGAGCAACTTGTTTAAGAGAGGAAGAAAACGCAAACAGTGCCATGTGGAAACCTTTCCATTCAGTCATTCCAGTACCTTCTATTGCCCAAGGCTGTGGAGGGACAGGAGAAGCAGAGGGAAGGGGAACACTCCCAACAAGCCCAGTGCCAACCAGACCCCATGCTGGAGTGGGGGGAACTTCTCCCCAGGCCTGCAGCACAGGTGCTGCCTCAGAACAAGCCCTTCTCCCAAGGCAGGTGGCTTCCTAAGCAAGCAGGATAAATAAAAGGTGATTTGTCAGACTGTGCTTTCCCTCCTAGGATTTGAAAGGAAGGCTTTTAAAGTTGTGCTGAAGGCAGCAGTGACTTTAACACTTGGTGAGTAAGAAGTGTAACATCAGCGTGAAAACTGAAGCCAAAGAGGGGAACAGGAAGGAGAAAGCTTATGAGTCAGAATAGTGATTGTGGGGGCGTATCAATATTTATAGCAAAAATCCCCAAGCTCCAACTGACTCTATCTAGTGGCACAAAGTAGATTTTTTGATTTTTTTTTTTTTTAACACTAATCAGGAAATCTGTTTGACAACAATAAGGACCTGCTGATTCAAACCTTGTGGTCTGCACAGCTGCATCAAGCTCTGAAGATTGTTTTCTGATACCTCTGTGCTATTGACTGTATATTTTAAAACAGAAATGTTTTCCAAGATCTTCTTAAAGGTCAAATCACTTTCCTTTTTATAAGCCTACAATGATTGCTTGTACTGGATCTTACCTATTTATTATCCTGCAATTAAGGCAAAAGAAATAATGAAATTATCCATGTATAATTTTTTTCCAGATTCCAAATGTTCTTTCAATTTCAGAGTTGAAACATTCTGAGTTTGCTGAATCTGTTGCTAAGCAATTGAAGCCATCAAAGTTTAAATCTTGAATTATTATCCTTTATTGTCTGGAAATAGGATGCAAGTGAATGGATCAAAATGTGAGCCCGTATGTTCTAGTTCCAACTCCCAAGGGCTTCTCCCAGTCAAATTTCACCATGGTCCCTGTGGCACAAGGAGAAAGCTCATTTTGAAAAGAGCCAAATTTTCTTCATGCTGAGGTATCCCTTTCCAAATGGCATTTGCCAAAGAGTCTTCTGAGGTCACAGAAGCAACTTTGCTTTATGAAATGTATAAATGTATCATGGAGCATGTTAAATGCTTTTAACACAGCACTCAGCCTACAAGGAGGATTTTAAAGAGTGGAGAAAACAGGACTTAATGGAACAGACAGATTCTCACGTCCAACCATTATCTTGTCCCACAAATGAATGGTTTTTTTGCTTGCAACAGTTAATGATACCCTACGCTCTGGTTGTGTTCAGAGTTGTGCTTTGTTTCCTAAATACTTCCTAAATAATTCTGTTTATTACCCACAGACACTTAATCACCCCTGGCTTAATTTTCAAAGCATGTTATCATCACTTGTTGGCTTAATCACTTGGTTCAGACGGGGTTTTCTGCAGGAAACTGTCCTCAGGCAGTCTGATAAGCTTGTGTAGCCACTGATGTAATTCTAGTTTGGGAATTATTGATTGCTGATATTTTCATACTGTGCAGATTTTTATTTCAGGCTGGTAGGGGTGTGTGGTTCTGTTCTCTCTCATGTGCTCTGAAAAGATATATACCAGAAAGAATATTATTGGAAAAAGCAAAGCAACATTAATACACTCCATATCATGTTTCTGGGTTGAACTAGCTACTTAGTGACTTTTAAAACACAGCTCTTGATTGTAGAAATTCTTCTGGAAAAATAAAATCAGAGTGGATTTTTGTTTCCTTTTAATGCTTCCAACAATTTCAAATTTTATGTCACATATAAAAAAATGCACAGCATGAGATGCAGAGTTCTTTATTCCTGCCCAGTCTTGCAATCTTATACAGCAATTGTTCAGTGGAAGATATTGGCACAGGTACAGAATATAGCCTGCAAAAGCTTCATGGCAACCTTTGGGGTTTTAAAAGGGGATAAACCTACATTTACAGACACCCTGGGACAACTGCAGGAAGCTGATCTTTCTATTTTTAAGTGAAACCATCTTGGAAAATGGCTGAGAATTTAGCCTTGCATGCATTCACATAGCTCAAGCTTTTGCGGATATATGAGACCAAAAGAACCTTAGACACTGTCTCATTAATCAAAGATCATTAATGTTTTTCAAGGAAACAATCTGATCCAAGTGAAATTCTCTACTAGATACATTTTCCATCTGTTCACCAACAGCAAGGGAACTGCAGAACTCCTCTTCCTTTAGAAAATTTCTCTGTTAGGGTTAGGACAAATGCTCAGTCATTTTGGCATCATCTTCCTCCTCCTTTCTGTCCATTCACTGGCAATGCATGAGGGCCCCAAACCCTTTGGAACTGCAAAAGATGAGATTAAACACACATTCAGAAGTTGGCCTCTTCTCACCCACAGATCAAAGGGATTCATGTTTACTGATGATGAGAAAAACATAAGGAATTGAACAACTGACAAAACACACTATAAACAAAAGCTGTAGGTCATGGACTGTTAAATCAATTGACATTTGAATATTGAACTATGAGAAACTCTGGAGGCAAAAGCAAACAAACAAACAAAACCACTGGGGACTGCATCTTTTCAACACAGATTTTTCTCCCCTATCCAGTACTTCTTGAAGAATGACACAAGGCTGGGAGAGCAGCATTTCCTTCCAGCACAAAGCTGGGCACATCAGCATGTGAAGGCCAAGATAAGCATCTTTAGGAGGATGTTTCAGGAAGCTGTTGTTTCTTCTTCCTTTCTGTTGATGCTTCTCTAACGCACTGCCAGGTTTTAGTCCTTCCACTCTCTGAACTACTGACACTCTGATGCGATTCATGGGTGTTAGAACTGGTCCTTGTTGAATGGACCAGAGATAGTCAGTCCTAAGTCATGAGGAGCACCTGCAAGAACTGAGGGGACTCAGCCTGGTGAGAAAGAGTGGGGGGAACCTGGAGAAAAATCAGGGGGGACCTTCCTTCTCACTCTCTGCAACTCCCTGACAGGAGGCTGGAGTCAGGTGGGGGTCGGGCTCTGCTCCCAGGGAACAAGGGACAGGACAAGAGGAAACAGCCTCCAGCTGTGGCAGGGGAGGTTCATATTTGACATCAGGAGGAATTTCTTCACAGAAAAGGTGATCAAGCGTTGGAAGGGGCTGCCCAGGGAGGTGGTGGAGTCGCCATCCCTGGAGGTGTCCAAGGAATGACCAGATGTGGCCCTCAGTGCTCTGGGCTGATTGACAACGTGGGGATCGGTCACAGGTTGGACTTTTATGACCTTGGAGGCCTTTTCCAACCTCAGTGATTCTGTGATTCTGTGAAATTATGGTAAGAGTCACCCAAAGGCAGATGCAATTAAATATAATTTTAAAGAAATTGACAGTTCAGCTTGGATGTATTTCTGGGCTGAATCCATCTGATCAGATGGATCGATCGACAGCAGTGGTGCCTGTCAGAATGACGAGGCACCTCTCTAATTACCATCACTGCGTAGGTACAGGCTGCCTACTTACTCACAGCAAGAACATTTCTCAACAGGACCCTTATTTAAAAAAAAATATATATATTAAAAAATTAAGGCTTTTCTGTGGAGGTTTTCTCATACTTTCCTATAATAATATAGTATACATAATACTTGTGCTCTGTTGCTTCATTTTCTTTCCTTTTACTTTTGATAAGGTAGATTTACTAAAATCTGAAATTTAAATATTTATACTGTAGGCTTTTTGATTAGCATATTTTGAAGCTAATCATAATAGGGCTTAGCTCATTTAGTGGATGTGTCAGTAAAATGAATAATGAATTCAGTGACAGGGATTAAAAGGAAAGGATGAAAAAGAAGTAATTTGTACTTGTGAAAATGATAATGTCTGTTACATGGGGACAATCCTACAGAAAGTTAAGTAGGAGACTGCTCCTGTTCCCTTTCCAATTCAAGGAACAATTTTTTAGAGAATGCATTTTTGGAATATGAAATATTTTTATCCAAATTTTAAAACTTCCACTAAATTAGCTTTTAAAGATTCCCTTAGCTTTAATGTGAAAGAATTCAGACTCTTTTAATATATGGTACAAAGTTGATCATAGAAAGAATTTAAATCCTGGTTTGAAAGTATGAATGGACAAAGCTATCATGATTTCAAATATCAGCCTTCTGCAAGTCCAAAATAGGACATTAGTACAGCTGTTCTGTTACCATCTATTCACATATATATTTTTATATATATTTAAACCTGAACTTTTGGAGATCTTGTTTGTTTATTCTTTGCAGCCACAAAGGTCAGAGGGTGATTAGGAAGCCAAAACTGATACATGTGCATGACTAAAAGTACAGAGCTTTGAAAGAAATGTCTGGCATCACATGATTTGTCACAAAATGATGGGAACAAGCAAAACAGAAGACAACTAAACAGGAGAGAAGGATTTATTTTGCTTCATCTTAGACAACTCTGACACATAACATTTTGTCTCAGCTAGTAAGCCCAGACAAAGAGCATCTCTAGAGCATCGTCTGCTCAGTCTCTTGGAGAACCTGACATTCAGTGCCTGGTAATGCCTCTTGTTTGCCATCAGCCATTTCCTTGATCTACTTTTTTTCCTACCCATGCCCAATTCCATGTGGGAACATGAAAGGTGAAACTAATGAACTGATTAATTGCCCTTCAGATGAAAACGATACTGTGCAAGATTTGCCACTCAGCATTACAGCAAGTCAAAGAAAAAAACTCTTCATTTACATCATCTGAAACCATTCACAAGTATGAGAGGCAAGTTCATTGGTTTAGCCAAGAAAGCCAGACACTGAAATTTCAAAACTTAAAAAAAATGGCTCCGAAATTTTTCTAATGAAAAGCCCAAGGGCTTTTTTTTTATGAAAAAATCACATTTAGAAATTAACTTAAATACACTTTTAAAGGAAGGAACCATCCCTAAATGAAACAAACTCTTGAATGCACTGTTAAAGGGTCAAATGGGATGCAATTTTCAATCAAAACCTAATTCATCCATTTTTTCTTCCATCCAAATCATATTTGCAATGTAACTAATGAATTAATTTAGCCAGGCTGATGAGCTGGCACTGTGAAAAGCTCCATTCAGAAAACCATTCCATTTCTTTTGGTAAGTTCACGATTAGGAGGAAAATGCAGGCCTGGTCCTGCCAATGTTATGCCTGTACAAGGACAGATTTCTGTATTGGTGTGATGACTTGGTCTTTTCAGGCTGTGATCTAATCCCAAAATTACAGTAGTGAGACCCATGTTTAGCTTTCACCAGATACATTCCTTGGTATCCACCTTCTCGCAGAATTTGCTTTTCTCCCAGCTGGTTGCCCACAGTTCCTTCACTCGCCTATTTCCCGAGACAAGCAGCTTAGCCCTGTGAGGGACACTGGACACGCTGCAGCCCCTCTTCACTTCTTCTCAGCCTTTCAGCTGGGCTTGAGGTCCATTTAGAAACCCTGGACTAATGTAAAAATCCTTAAATTCTTCCCAAACAGAATTTGCAGGTGGGAGTAGAGGCAGCGTTGCTCTGTCACATTTCATGAAGCTCTTCATTACAAACCAAAACTACAACTGATCATCCCAATGGGGAGGAAAACAAATTATCCTGTATTTTTAAACAAGATGCAAATCATTAATTTCTAAACACTTCTCTCTGTAACAATACTCAGAAGTTAGCTTGGATCTATTCAGGAGACCAGAGGGATAAGATTACAGTGTTCTTATAAAGTTTAATGGAATTTGAGCACCTAATTCCCCGAGGCTTCTTTGAAAATAGCATTCAAAGTCATTTACCAAAGAGATGAAGATCTTTTTAAAGCAGTTTCTCTAGTCTATACTTGAAATCTTTCTTCTTTCCTTTTGTTGTGGTGGTTGTTATAAATATTCAGTGGTTTTTATGAGCATCAGAGGACCAAAAATGGTCTTCAAAGAACTCGCTTACATGTATTCACATATTTTAAAAACTCTAAGAGTTTCTTTAAAAGAAATATTATCTGAATTTCTGCAAGTCTGTAGCTAGTGAAATGTTTTACAGTAAATAGTACTTTCACTGAGGAACAAAGGAGCAAAAGATGAGGAGATTCGAGAAGTGATATATGTTCAAGGAATTCTTGTAACGGAGCTCTTGAGAAATATCTGTCTATCCCAGCACAAAATGTCATTAAACTAAATTTCTTCAAGGTTTTGTTGTGCAAGATAATGAGAACTAACATTCCACTGAGATAAACCAGAGGCTGTTTGTTCTCTATCCTATCTACTTTATGTTGTCAACTAAGGGAAAAGGTAAGAAGAGCTGCTAAAATAACCCTGAAATGTTGTGGTTTGCACTCACACCTCCAAAGGTGATTTATCTGATGGACATTTCAGTTAAAGCATTTCCAGCCTGCTGAAGGCAGTAGAAAAAAAACTTTTCCAATAAAATGGCAGGTATCAAATGGAGCAATTCCAGGACAAGGTTAGGAAATTAAATCAAAGTGTAGCTATAAATAAATAGTTAAAAAAATTATAAGATTGTCCTGTCTCTCTGTGTGTGCTTCTCAGAACTGCTGTTAAACAAAACCTGGGTTATCCTGATGCACATTCTGCCCATCACCAGCAAAAGGCAACATGAATTGCCAACACAAAGGCACTCCCCATTACAGGGTTACCAGCAGCAGCAGCCTTTGGAGACCCCTTGTGCAACAGCTCCAATATATTCTGGTATCTATTTTATATCCTTCTTTATCCTGTAGGCTGGTTTGTGCAAAGACAAATATTTCTCTCCTGAAGCACAGCAATCCTAGCACATATTTCAAGCTCAAAGGTATAATTTCCCTTTGGGTTTTCATCCTATTTTTTCCACACCCGTTGTGAAATCCAGTCAAGAAGTAACTTCAGCAGTATATGGTGTGCACATTTCAAATTTGAAACACAGGAATTAATAGCTCTACTGCAAAGCTGTCAGGAGTCCTTAAAATCTTTGGGCTGAAAAATCACTTATTTGGCTCCATAGGGGAGGTGCTCTAGTCCTCTTCTCAACTTCAAGGCTTCCTCTGGACTTGCTCCAACAAGCCCTTCTTATGTTGGGAGCACCAGAACTGTGTACACTGTTCCAGGTGGGGTCTCACAACAGCAGAGCAGAGCAGGACAATCACCTCCCTTCAAGGATCTGCCCTCCAGGCCAAGGTCAGGGCAATGCTGGTCCTGCTTTAGTTCTGACAACAGTAAAAGCAGACTGGGATGCTCAGGATTTTTCTCGGTCCAAAATTTCAAGTTTTTCCAAAGGCTTCCAATTTTGCCTCGTGCTTGATAAAAAGTGGAACAGGAACACGCCACTTGAGCAATACCCACAGGGTAATCAATCACTGTGGGAGAAGATTGAAAACAATCTGGCCTCCCACAGTAGGTTCAAAGCCACCAGCACCGTTTATGGCACGTTTTATGCATCTGTTATTCCATAGTGGGAAGCCATTCAACAGATGGTTTCATTTACACTTATATTAGGTATATAAAGTTGTGAGCTTGTTTGTAACAAGTGATAAACAAGTTTGAGCTATTAAACAAAAAAAAAAAAGTGTATTTATGCCAACCAAATTTTCAATCCATGTTTGCTGCTACTGTAATGAGGGATAAGGTTTCAAATACTCAAGGGCCCATGCTGGTAGGGACACAGAAGGATCCACCCTCGCTGCTCCTCCAAAGCCTTCTGCTTCAGCTCTGATGACAGTAAAAGCAAACTGGGTTGCTCAGAATTTTTCCCAGACTAAAATTTCATGTTTGTCCAGAAGCTTAAAATTTTCAAAGCTCAGTAATTCACCAGGGTCAGTTAGAACACAAGAGGTGCATCTGCCCTCTGTCAGCTTAAAACCATTCCCTCTGAAAACACTGATTTACTGAAACAGCCATTAAACAGGGATTTAAACAGAAATGGCTTTCACGCAGCATCCACCTGGGTTTAACATCAGCTTAGGATTCAGACAGTGGCTTAGAGTTTGAAAACCAGTAGCTGGGTCATGAGCAATGAAATGCACCAAGCTGAACAGCTTTTCCAAACTTCTAGTTATAATCAAAAATGAAAACTGAATATTCTTCATATTCCTACAAGCCCCAAATTCTTTTGGAATTCTTGTCAAAATTCTCATCCTCAGTGAGTGAGGCTTAAGTGAATGTTCACTGAAATTATTGCCCACTGCCAGCAGCTTCACACCTTCCACCATCCCTTTGATCAAGGCAGCACAACACACAGAGAAGTTTCTGACCCACTGCTCACTGGTCAGACTTTGTGCCTTTCCATCAACTCACTTCTTCCCAAAATAAAGAATCCATATAAAAATTCCATATATCAATTCCAGGAAAGGAGCCCTAACTATGATTTAAAAAGTTAGCTTATTTTAATATTTTAAGCAATGATTTGCACATAATAACTGAAATGACAGAGCTGAGCTGAAGCAGTTTCTGAATGCAGATGTTTAAAAAGTGAATGTAAAATAACTCAGAGTGGTTTATGGTAGCCTTGGGGAAAAATGTGAAACATTTTTTGACAGTGATGGTGTAGCATTTTCCTTATTTTGCTTTCTTTTTTTCTTTTCTTACCATTATCAAGTTTCACTCAAGGTAAAAATTTCCATTGCTTGAGGGAACAGGCAGATAGGCACTAGTGAAAAAACAGGTGAGATGAGCAGGTCCAGGCATATGACATTAAAAGGGACCCCCAGAGTTGTCAAGCCCAGCTGCTGCTCCAGGCACAGGCATCATGCAGCCACTCCCATGACTCAATGGAGCTGCTGAGATGTGCTCATAGCCCTCATGTGAACCTCTCTCACCCACATTACACCTCAGGAGGACAGAAGCTGCCCCTGAGCCACAGCATCCCACATCATTTCCTGAAGTTCATCCATGATCTCTGTGTACAAGCTTGTTCATGAGCTGCCCTTTTTAGATAAATGCTTCTCCTGATTGTTTTCCAGGGTATTTATTCCCTAATGCATCCGTAGTCATACATCCCACCTCCCCTCAGCCCTTGTGCTGGGAGTGAAAGCACATCTGGCTTTCTCTTCTCTCATGACCACCCTGGTGGAATATCTCTGCTCATCCCAGATGGCCTCTGCTCATCCCATCATCTGCAACATCCCAGCTGGCCCCCCATCCCTTCACACCATTTCATCTGTCAGGCTTCACTGGGTCAGGAATTCTCTCTTTTGAGCAAACTGTTCTCGTGAGCCCCCTGGTTTGTTGGGTGCGAGGTGCTGCTTTTTTTGCAACATTGCCTGAAACGTTCAGTTCTGCTGGAAAAAAATATTGGTGTTCTTCTGTGACATTTCCTGGGCTGCTTGCCTGGAAGGCTCTTCTCAATCTCACACTCTGCCCGTGGGGAAGAAAGGAGCTGACAAGCCCTGGGGAGGGAGAGGAGCTGGCACTGGGAGTGGGGCAGGTGGAGGAAGGCTGGGGTGCAAGGGAGGAGGAGGGTCTGCCACTGGCCCCCCCTACAAGCACCTTCCAGCCTCACCAGGAGCAAAGACCTTCATGAAAATCTTCTAATCCCTCAGCCAGCATGTCACAGGAAAAGAAATAGAAGAAACCTATTTTGGTTTCTTCCAAACAGCCGGAGATGCTCTCAGTGCAGCTGGTGCAGAAGACGACAGGATTTTTACCTGGAGCAATTTTCCAAAAGACTTCTTTTCCTCCATCTCCAACCAAAACTCATCACACCTTTGCTCCCCTCACTTTTCACAACTCTGTTTCCTCACTTGCCCTTTATATTCTAATCTCATATTGAAACATCCTCTCTCTTGCCTGCTGGCAAAGCACAGGTTATTTTTATATCTCCCGAAGGTACAAAGCATAGAAAATCACAGTCCAAGGCCTCATTTCTCCTGCCTTGTTAACTTCTCTACCCACAGTTTAAGCAGCTCTAGGGGAACAGCCTCCAGACCCTGCAGCCTGGCCAGAGCTGTTACCTGAGTCTATCCTCCTGAATTATTGCTCACAGACCCTCTGTGAGCACCTTCTGCCACCTCAGACAGTGCTTCCACAGCCCTGACAGCACATTTCTGTGCTGCCAGATCACCCAGCCATGTAACATGCTTCGGATGAGACAGGGACATCCAAATGCTTTGGACAAGGTGTTAAGTTTCCCAAAGCCCAAAAAAAAAAATCACATTTTCTCAGTTTTGTAGCTGTGTGCTTTTCTGCATTTCTTTTTCACAGGGCCAGATTTTAAAAACAGCATTTTTGATGCACATTTTTTCTTGCCAAGAACATTGTCACCCAGACAAGAGCTGGAGATTTCCTTCTTCCTGGCTATAAACTGACTAGCATGTTTCAGGAACATCACATTTTTAACTTGTGCTTTCCCATAGATTTCTGTGTCCATCTCTTCCAGCCACATGTGCTGAGGGAAAAGTTGCACTTAGAGAAACTATGAATTTGGAAAACAAGGATTATTATTGTTGTTATTATTTTTATTGTGACCTTGTTGCCCGAGGATTTGAGGGTTCATTGCTACACTGGCTGCAGACAGAGTGGGGATGGCAGAGTCAGAAAGGGGACAAAGCAGCCAGCCCTGCCAGGGACAGGCAAGCAGGACCAAGGGTGGCGACAGGGCAGCACCCCCAGCTACAGGAGATACAGCCCCCCAGTAATTTGGCAAGAACTGAGCAAGTCTAGTGGTCACAGACAGGGTCTGCCACAGCCCAGAGCTCCAGAAAAGTGATGGAGCTGCTGCCAATCCAGCCATAAGGTCAGAGCCTGGTGGCATCCTCATGGCCACTGCTGGGAGGGGCTGCAAAGCATCGTGGTGATTCCTTTGTCCTGCACCCCATGATGTTGAGCCTCACCACGAGTCCTCATACCAGAGTGGCTCCCAGGAGCTGCCTTGCCCCAGCCAGCTGGTTCTTCTGCAGCAGAAACACTTCATTCTTGAAACATTTTTGGCTGCACTTTGTCTTAAAAATAAAATGTGCAAAATCAATCTGTGCTGCAATATTGAAATCTGACAGCATCACTCTGCACAGGGCAGCCTGGTTATTAACACAACCACTTACAGCAATTTTCCTACCTCTCTCTAGAAGCATTGATACAAGGTAAGATAAAAGAGCATGAGCAAGTTTGCCCCTTAATTCACGTGGGTCATCCAGTAAGTGAGTTTCTGCAAAGAAATTGGTGCAGTCATTGTCTTTGCAAATACATCTTCTAGAGAGTTGCAGGTAGGGGGTATAGGGGGTATGAGATCCCCTCTGTCAGCTCATGTCAGTCAGCAGATGTAGAGCAGGGGAGTGCTCTTCCTGGGCAAGGACCTCATTAGCAGACTAGTGACAGAGTGGTGTAAATCAGAGGTGAACCAACCTTGCAATATAAATTCAGAGAATGACCAGGCGTGGCAGGCCGGTAACAAGAAAGTGGCGATTCATAAATATCTGAGCAGTTCTGTGTAGCCAAGATGCCTTGAGAGTGTGGAGCAGTGGATTAGGCACACCAGAGTCATTGACAGCACTGTCAATCTCACGGCTCAATCCCAGGTATGCTGCTGGGGACACACCCAAACGCTCCTCAGACAGGAATGGCTCACAGGATGGCATCTTTCTACTTGATGACTCCACTGTTACTGAACTGTTCTTTCCCTGCAAACGACCCATCCCAGCAAGACTTTTGACATACTAATTCATGCTTCATTTGTTTGTTGACTTGCTCAGGAGAACTCTCTGGGACATGACATCCTGAAAGACTTCACAGGAAGAGCTACAGAACTGCAGGCAAAAGAGTACATGTCATTTATTTAGTGGAAAAAATAAAATATGCGTCAAAGCAACTTCACGAAAGTTGTTAGGATGCAGCCCAGCTTTAATTTATGTGTAAGATCATGGGACTCATTTCTACACTGTCACTTCAGTTACATCATTGCCATCATTGGCATCACTCATTATTGGCAGCACTGAATATTTGATTACAACCTCACACATGCATTCTGCCTACCAACAGGCTCTGATTTCTCTGTATCACCACAGCTTAGGCAAGATCCTGCTGGATCTGCCACAGATCCTACACCTTTAAAGAGAAATCACGGAGCTTCAGTTTAGGAATGGTAAACTCTGTTACTGTTGCTCACTGCTTAAAGCAATGACAGTCACGTACTTCATCTTAGTGGCAGGCTGTGTTAGGCTTCTTTATATGAGCAATACAGAAAAGCAAAGATCTGGCTCTCACTGCTTAGTAAAAAATCCAGCAATTAAATTCAAACAAATAAAAAAGATCCAACAATTAGTATGAAGAACTTCTCCCCTTCTGTTGAATAACTGTGTGAGCAATTAACTGCCTTCTACCTAAAATTCTCCTTCAAAGATAATAGATGCATCATATTTTCTCCCTTCTTGCCCCAAGCTGGTTTTCAGTGAATGATGTACATCATAAAAAGACTGTTATTTTAGCCCAGAAGGGGTTGTGGGGAGCTGGTGGATAAAACGATGATTTTTTAGACAGTTTCTTAGAAAACTGTGCTGAAAAGGACAATAAAAAAGTATATTATGATACCATTTGTCCTCAAGATGTTCTGAGAAAAAAACATATATTTTGCATACTGGTTGTTCAGTTAAAGAGGACAAAATTGCACTCGATATATTCAGGAATCACTGCAATCGGATTTTTAAAAAATTAATCAGCCTTGACAGGGCTGTATCTTGTCCGGATTTTAATGATTTATGTCACTAAAAGCCCTGATTATTGTCTGAGCTTAGTCCTCTTAAACAAATACTTTAATCAGTCTTGGAATATAACCCGAGGAGTGATAGGGATGCAGCTGGATGCAGCTCCGTGTCCTCACTGAACCGAGCAGTCAGACTCCATGGGTTTGTTAATATGATTAAAGCAAATCCTGGGCATTAATTTAATGGGAGATGCCTGAGCATGGCAGAGGTCAGAGATGCTGCAGAGGTCTCAGAGTTCAGCAGCAGCTATTTGAGCCCCAGAGAGGGAACGATTCTCCTTGATACCTCCATCTGACGACGGGAATTTCCAGGGAAAATATCATGACAAACGGCCCCCTTTAGCACGCTGAGCACAGCAGTGGAGCTCCCTCGTGGGAAAGGGAAATACAGATGGTTTAAGCCTCCCTTGCAGGGAAGGGAGTGGGGGAGAGGCTGTGTGTGCACAGCAGAGGAAGAGAAGAGCTTTGGGGGTAGAAAAGCAGAGGTCTGGCTGATAAAGCTTAATATATTTGAGCAATATTAGCAAAGGAGCTGAACTGGGGAGATGCTGCTATTCAGGAAGGGACTGAAAGAAACTGTCACCAACAAGCCTTCAGGTTGCCTCTAAAATAGCCCACATTTTATATTTGGTGTATTAATAACCTAGATACTACCCAAAGTGCTAAACCCCATCTTAATCTTACGCTACTCTGAAACAGCAAAATTTTCTTTCTTTTGCTTTTCAGCTCTGACTCTTTCCCTTTATTTTTAAATATATATTAAACTTACAGAGGTTTTACTTTTGCTCAATATTGCTTTGAATTTGTGCCCTGGGCAAATAGCCATGCTGACACATAAACAGGTTAGAAAATGTCCTGTGAAAGCACTGCTTGGAAAATATCACCTTCCAACTGAAAATCTCACAAAACCAGCCTTGCTCTCTATTTTCAGGGCATTCAAAAATGCTCATATTTCAGATATTTTACAGTTTCCTGCATGCATTCCACATGCTTTCCATGACATACTTAAAAACCAGTCCTGAGACTTTCTTCTTTTGGAGAAAGAGCTTCATTTTGTAAGACAAAAGGTTTTATAATTCTCTTTTCTATTTCAGGAGAATATTCACACTAAATAAGAATTCGTGCTTCTATAATCAAATCATTTATCTTTAAATTTTCTGTGGGAGGAGATCTTCATCCAGACTCAGAGCCTGGAATGTCATAAAAAATTCCAAAGAGGTGAGGGTAGCATAGATAGGAAATTACACTTTTTATGGTTGTTTTGCTTGTATATGAGGAAAACCACTGATTTCTGAGACCATCCTTAGCCCATCCAGCTCTGTTTAATGTGTCCTTATCAAAGGGCAGGAAGGAGTAGATGTGGAGCAGAAAATGCCTCTGCTCCTACAGCACAAGGGAGTTTGGGGTCACAGACTAAGAGAGAGAGCATCTCTCGCTGTGGGGAGCCTGAGATGGGACATCAACCTCCCAGCCCAGGGATCACCTAATTCAGAACCTAATCCTCCACCCAGCCCCAAAACTCAGCGGCATCGCTTCACCTGGTGGCTTTTAACATTTGAAAAGAACAGCAGGAGTTATGCAACACAGCATATCTGAAGCACTTACAAAGAGAGAAAGGGCGGGGGAAAAAAAAGGAAGGAAAAGGAAAACTTTAAAAGGCCTTTAACATGGAGAGGGTGGAATTCTGAAAGGGTTAGACTTGAAGCATTTGCTTCATGTGTTAACAAGTGATCTCAGTGGTTACACAGTGACATGGCTACGGTTCTGTTTGGACCTAACGCCTCTGGAGAAGGGGAAGAGCAAGTTGCTGCCTTCAGAGGTGAGACTGGACCTCCCCAAGATGTGGACCAGCAACCACGGAGCACTAAGAGCAAACAGTGGACTGAGAAAGATGGTTTTGTTTCGTTTAAAGCCCTTGCAGAGCTCTCCCCAGCCAGCCTCACAGTATGGGATTCTAACAGAGCACATTTGCTGCTGCACCCTGGTGCACTGGGTATTTGTGACTTTGCCTTTTCAAATAGCAGAGGATGCTTCTAAACCTCCTTGGGGAGCCACATGTGACTCCTTCAGCCTGGAGCTCTCCTTTTAGCCCTGTCCCCACACTGGCAGAGATGTGTTCAGCCTGTGGGGAAGCAAGAGCAGTATTTTCCCAAAGTACCCTCCTCTACTACAGTCTTTCCCAAGGAATGGATCTAACAATTCCTGCACTCATATCACCCATCACCCCCAGCCTCCTCTGTGTAGCACCAGGCAGGGTGTCAGGCCTAGGGTTCAAAGTAATAAGACAACACAAGAATGCTCCTTTTTTTTATTTACACAGCAAGGTAAGTGGCACTGTTGGAGGGCCAGAGCAACATGAGTTACATCTGGGGGAGGATTTTATCCCAGCCCTCCTAATGAAGGCATGGCAGAGGTTGGAGTAACCAGAACTCTGCCCTCACACATCTCTGTGTAGCTCACTTGTTGAGCAACCCTGGGCTGAGTTCCCCCGGCACTCCGCACGGCCACCCAGCTCACATTCTGGCTGCTCTTCTCCTGCTGCAAATTTTCCAGTCCCTCTCTGGAACGAGCATCATCAAATGTCTCTTTGCCTGAGTCATTCCTGCCTGGAGAGGATGGCTGAAAATCTGAGCTCACTTTCTATCTCTCGGGCTTGTGGTTGAGTTCCTGTGACTCACACATCACCGTCTCGGACTCCTTTGGGTTCAGGCTATTTTCCAGTTTCTCTCCATAAGATGGTAAAGATTCACTGTCTATGATCCTTTTTTGAAAATTTAGTTACATTTTTATAACTTTCTCCTTCACTGTATGTTGCTATTTCCTGCATTTCAAGCAAACAGTCTGAGCTCTATCATATGTCTACACATACAAAG
>JAWWES010000030.1:14262613-14303065 GCA_035583135.1 Lophotriccus pileatus | reverse complement strand
CCTTGAACACTTCCAGGGATGGGGCAGCCACAGCTTCTCTGGGCAACCTGTGCCAGGGCCTCACCACCCTCACAGTAAAGATTTTTTTTCTATATATCTAAACTAAATCTCCCCTCTTTCACTTTCAACCCATTACTCCCTGCCCTATCACTACATCTCCTGATGGTGAGTCACTCTCTGGCTTCTTTTGCTCTCTTTTACTCTGATTTCCAGGACAAAGTGGACTCCACAGCAAACACCAAATTGTTCCAGAGACAAATTGCTGTTTTTCTTCAGTATATTTTCCAGTAGACATCCTATTTAGCTTTTAAAGCTCTTGATCCTGTCTGAAGACAGCCATCCATCAGGTGTGACTGCCACACTGGCTGAGGAAACGGCTTCAGGGGAGAGTATTTTGGAGACAAATCAAGCCTGTGGCCCTACCTGAGCTCCTTAAATACATATCAGAATACAGATTCTGGGCTATACCGTGGTGAAATACTCCCTTCTGTGGTTATTTGAGTGCTCAGCCAGAGCACTCAACCCCCAGAACGGATTACAACGTGCATGAAGGCCAGAAGCACATTACAGAAAATAAGATGCTAAATTTGAAATCTGTTTTATTGCTTGTGCCCAACCACAAGCTGCTCTCCTTTCCCTTTAGATGTTTACCTTAGTCTACATATGCTACATTAAGATTTATATTTCAAATCTGAAAACAGCCATTTCTTGAAGAGATAAACAAACAACAAGCAATTGATTCCAATCGGAGAATTTGGTTTTCTCCATTTTTTAAAGCCCCTGTAGAGTAGCTCTCTGAATAATGCAATTTCTTAATGTTCACAGCCATTTTTAAATAACATTCATTCCAAAGGGCTTCAACACAAGGTGCCAGTTGTAAGTGCAGTGCTATTAAAGCCAATGGAGCTGTGAAAAGTTATACATAATTCTCCGTGACTGTACAAAACACTGGTGAAAAATGGGCATTCCCTGTGCACTTATACATTCTGATTTGGGAACTACTCTTTCAATAGGTACTTGCTTTTCGTGTTCATTTCTTCCTTCATTGGAGCCTGACATTCAACTGAAATTATCTCCTCTCGTTTAGAAAGCAATATAACAGAACACAGTAAAACACACAGCAGCTTTATTATTATCTAACAGAGAAAACAGTGGTTAACTGACAGCAGAATGAAGAGGGATAAAACAATTACAATATTAGTGTCTGCCTCACGTACAGGGGGGTACTACATAACCACAAGTCCATTACAGGGGATTTCTCAGATGCTAAGAAGGTTAAATGGTTGAATGACTTATCCAAGTGATTGCTTTTCTGATCCCAGGTCTCTCGTGCTATGGCAACATTATCTCATTACTTTCAAAATCACTCATGTGGCTTTTTTTAATTATGATTTGACTTTTCTGTGAGGTACCATCCCAACCATCTGGAGCCTGTCAGCTACACCCAAGGTATATAAAGCTTCTTGCACCAGCACTGGCAGGACAGCGAGGGGCAAACAACCCCAGGGCTGTGCCTGCTGGTGCAGTGACCAGGGAGAGGTCAAAGGTTTTGTGCTTCACCCAAGTCACCCAGATGCAGGTTATTCCACAGCTGTCACAGCCTTGCCCACAGCTCGGGGTGGGACTCGGCCGTTCACTCCAGCTGATGGGAAATACTTGTCTTGCTGAAGCACAAGGACACCCCCACAGAAATGTACACATCCCACTGCTCCTGCAGGAAATGTCCAGGGCTCTGCTTGCTCTGGCTGATCTGGAATATTTCACGACAGGGAATGGGTGAGTGGGTGGCTCATAACAGGAAAAATTAGTGAAAGTGCTGAAAATGAGTGAGGAGGGGAGACCTGCGGGAATATGAAGGTTGGCTTGGTTCTCTTACTCCTTCTCCTTCTCTCCCTTTGAGGCTGCAGCTTTTCCAGCTTAGATGGTTTCTTTCTCTTTGTCCAGGCTTTCCATGAGCTTTAGGATAAAATAAGCCAACCAGCTAAGCCAGCCTCAAGAAGAAAACCATGTAAGGTGGCTGGACTGGTATGTGAGGTCATCCTGCACATGTGGCAGTGGAGTAGATCTTCCAGGCTTTCTCTCTTCTCTCTAGAAAGCTTCAAACACTGGAGAAATTGATCAGGAAGAAAGTAAAATACATCAGTAAAATAAAAGAAATATTTTTAGAGAAAAAAGTACCAACATGTCAATTCCTTCTGAGATTTTCCAGAAAATTAAAATTGTAACTTGATCCATCTCTGAATTTTTTCAGACCAACTCAGATCCTCAATCTAAGCAATTCCTGTTCTTCTCCCTTTCTATCAGCTCCATCAAAAGACCTGAGTACTTGAAATGGAAATGAATCATGTAAAGGAACTCCAGATTTGTCTTTCGGTTCTGGTAATAAAAAACCTTTCTTTGATCCTGTACATATCCTGTAAGAAGTCACACTTGTTGCCTGAGAATGTCAGCAAAACCAAATTAAGGAGCTGCCATGGTTTTGCTGTCTCTCAATTCCTGTGATACAAGAACTGTAAAGGATTCTGGTTTTTTAGGCTCAGATAAATATCAGCAATTTAGTTGCTCTGCTTAAGCTTGGGTTTAGAAAGCTGATGGGACCATTAGTAAAACAGGGTCACTTAAACATTTTTTTTTCAGTCAGCTAAGAAAAAAGAAAGTAACTATGATGCCTATAGGCATAAAAAAATAATTTAAACAATTCTCTCCCCTCTCCACACTCATTTTATTATCACAAGAAGGCCACATCTAATTGGAACAGAGCCAGAAGGCAGCGTGCTTCTATTTCAGGCTGCTTCATACAGTATCATCAAAACCCCTGTTCAGAGACACTAGGATCATACAGAGGAGATTTTGTATCTTACTATCAAAGATATTTTAAATGTACAACATTTTGCATGAAAATGTAATCCTGCAAAGCTGCTGCCAGCATTTCTTTCTTCAAAAGGCATATGTGAGGCCTGGAGCCAGACAACAGAAACTCTCCTCATGGTGGGCTGTGAACACAAGTTGGGTATGTTGCTGGTATGAGGCAAAACTGGTGCGAATTCCAACCATGCAGGCTGACAGCCCTGTGGGGATTGTTTTGCCCCAAGATTCTGCCCAAGGAAGCCTTCTGGATTCAGGCTTGGGCATCACAGGTGGGAGCAGCAACTCCCCAGCACTGGTCTGTGCTGCTGGCAGCGTGAGTGGGACACAACTCTTTCTTTTCAAATTCACCAAATCCCTCGTGCCTCGCCCGCATCTTTTCCCTTAATGTGAATGGAGCTTTCAGCTGTTCATTTTCCTTTTTATTTTTGTTGCTTAAGTCCTCTCAAGCTGCGTCAACTTTAATAGAAAAGACTTCTGACTTCCTTTCCTGGATGGCAGTGCTGGAATCACCTTGGGCACACAGCAAGGTATTCATTAAACACACACATAGAAGCAAGCGATTGGCAATATCCTCCCTCTCTCACACTCTGGTGTACACTTTCATTAAAGATTGTTAGAAGCAAATGACACCCCTCTCTCTCTTTGTTATTGTTTAAAATTAAATCCTTAATATTGGAAAACCCAGCTTTGCTGTCAATGCAGTGGGGCTGGGAGTGGAGGGTCCTGGTTTCACAACCCCCATCCTCACTGCTGTTTTCCACCTGCCTGTAACTTTTCTGTACCCTTTACTAAGAGGTCCCTTCTCCAGCTGGACGACCTCCTCTGGGCAGGAAACTTTCTCAGCCCTGTTCTTCCACCTTTTCTAATGACAAGTGGAAAATACTCATTTCTGTTACACTACTCATGCCATAAGGTGATGGCACTGCCAAAACAGCAGTTTTCATCTCATGTTTAAACTGAAATGTCTCAGGTAGGAAGGTACAGACCTCCCTGGGCACACAAAGTGTGAGGTAGCATCAGAAATACTTAAATTGCTGAAATTCAGGTGTATTTTTCATTGATGGAACAGCAAAATCCAACAGAAGGCACTGCTAGACCCAACCACCTGCAGGACTGCCTGCCCTCCCTCCAAAACACGGCAACCTTTGAGATTCTCCTCACATAAGCCACAAATTTTCATGTGGGAAACACAGCTCTCCTTTTCTCCTGTTCTCTTACGCTGCATTGACTTCACTGCTGTGACTGACACTTTGAAAGTTTGTAGGTTTGCCTGAGGCACAGATCCAGCACAGAAAAATCTCTCTGCAAACGGCTGAGGCTCAGCAAAGATATAAGCACTGGAAAAAGGGTCTTCTGAGGGAAACATCAGACAGTCTTAAGGTGGTCTGGACCTCACCCAAATCGCATTGTGCTAATCAGTGGGGGAGGGGAACTGTGCACGCAGAGCTCTGCGATCTCATATATGTCAGGATAAATCTAATGCAAATCCCAGCGAGTAAATTATATTACTGTGGATTTATTCAGCTGTAATAGACCAACATTTGTCCCCGAGTGACTTCAGCATTTCTTCCCTGTGTGTACAATCTCCTCCCTGCTAATGCATCCCCACGGGAGGGAACGTTTCTTCTGCTAAGCAGGAAACAGGGGAAGAAACCAATTGCTTTTGCTTGATGGGAGAATTTCAAATGTACAATTTCTGTAAGACAGAGGTTCCCGTCTGAAATGAACACAGATTTGTAACCATGGCCTCACATGGAAATCACAAGAAACTCAGTTTGTGAAAATTTGAAACAGAAATTCCTCAGAGCTCAAGGGGCTTCATACCTCTGCATTTCTCTCCTGAAACATCTTTTGCTTTAATCCAGATCCTTGTAAGCATGTACCCTGCTTTCTGCATGCCCTAGGACGCATCAGGAATTAAATAGCTGCTCATCTGGTACCGTCTCTTTCCCTAAACTCGCTGATTAGAAAGTGCTCCCAGATAGAGAAGGGATTGCCTGAGCTTGTTTCTAATCTAGTTCCAAATGACACAGTCAAGTTAACCAGATGCACTCCACACTGATCCCACATGGCAGAGCTGCTCCAGCCCTCGCCATGAGACAGGAGTGAGGGAACACTTCAGTGTGCTGTGCCACGACAGTGGCACGGCCAGATCTGGCTCCCTCTTCCTGCTCGTGGCTGAGGAGAACAAGCACAGTAAAGTGAACACTTTAATGCTCAGATTTTGCTTAACTCATTGTTTTCCAGCCAACATCCGAACTTTGTGTGACTCTATTTCAGGTGATTCATTAATTCTTTGCAATGATTCATCTTTCTAGGTGTGACCAGGTAGCTTTTGCAATCAGAAAATCTCTGGGATGGGAAACCTCACCAGGGTGACCAGGTCACAAACCACAACCCAGACCGAGTGAGAAGCAGCAGGGCTGGCAGCTAAGACAAAAAATCACCACCAAGATTTTGCTCTTTTTTCTCATTCAAGCACCCCAATGCTTTCAATCCCAGCTCCCAGATCACAGGGAAAAAGCAAAGTTAAATGTTCCACCTGCTTCCTAATGACTCTGCATAGGGGTTGGCAACAGTCCATGACCCAGAAAGGTTTATTTTGTGGGGTAAGAATCTCTCTCCATCTAGAGCACAGTGGATATTCATCCAGGCAAATCTTTAATCCTCCAGGTTTTTTTCAGTTGTTATCTTATCTTCATATGTATTACTGAAAAGAATCACAGATGTCCAAAAATCAAATATGCTTGAATTCACTTCACAGTGAGATCTGTATTGGTGGGGAGGAAGTTTGGGATTTTTTAGAGGGTAGTTTTCATTACTAAAACTGTTCTGCCCATTTTGGAATTCAGATTTCTGAAGCCTGCACATTTAATCACAAGTCTTGTCTACAATTAGGGAGTAGTTCACAGCATGACCACAACAAAAGAAAAAAAATAATGTTTCTCAATGTTAACTGAAGGTTGGTGCCCATGTCTAGACACACAAATTTCCCTGCAGTGGTAAGCATTGGTTTTGATTAGAAAATTGTTCTTGCTCTGATTCTAGCCTCACATGACAGAATTACTACTTGGCAGCTGAGATTTGAGACGGGTCAGGAGCCAGCCAGTTAAAAGTAATATTTTCCAGTTTTAATGAAAAAATATTATTTCCTGTATTTTTCTCCATCCTGCTTGGAAGCAAATGTTGTTTTACTGCGGGGCTCTGACTGCAGCTCTGCATCACATGGGAGTCCAATAGCAGAGAACAGCACTTAGAGCATTAAAAATGCATTCTCCATGTATCAAACCAAAAAAGTGTGCCTCTTGGCAGCATTGCTGGCCTAATTTTGGCTGCAGAACGAATAAAATCAAGGCTTCCATGGAAATTCCAGCACGTAGCTTCTGAGCTGCAGACAGTGAAATAACAGGATGGGAGTTTGGGCAGCCTTTGGGGCACTGAGGCTGTGGGTGCGGCCTCCATCAGGGCACTGTGCTGAGTGAGGCAGCACTTGCTGAAAATCCCAAGGGCTCCATGTCCAGCTGCAGAGTCCATGGGATTGGATCATTCCAGTAACATTCATCTCCTGAAATCACCATGTTTTTCCAAACATCTTTGCCCACACAAGCAGCACCAAGGCAGCCTTGTTACTTCAGGAGCAGCTCACAGCAGTGATTTCAGGGAAGTTGTCCCTGGAGCTCCACTGACAGGAGGCACCACAGAGCAGTTGCTTTGGTAGCACCCACACTGTCAGTCATCTTGTACCAGCTACGTGGGTGGGAATGTCTCCATCTACTCAAAATGGAGCATTCAGGATTAGCTGACCTTGTCCCCAGAAATTCTGTGTTAAGGGACTGCTACAGGCAACTCTTTTTTTCTTTTTTATGGGAGAGGATGATTTTAGTAAGGAACAAAGGAAGCAGAAGCTGTTTGGTGTGCCAATAGAATCACAGAATGGCTTGGGTTGGAAAGCACCTTAAAGATCATCTCGTTCCAACCCCCCTGCCATGGGCAGGGACACCTTCCACCAGACTAGGTTGCTCAGAGCCCCATCCAAGCTAGCCTTGAACACTTCCAGGGATGGGGCATCCACAGCTTCTCTGGGCAACCTGTGCCAGGATCTCACCACCCTTTGAGTAAAGGACTTCTTCCTAACATCTAATCTAAATCTCTTTTCGTTTAAAACTGTTCCCCTTGTCCTATGAGTATTTGTCCACGTAAAAAGCAAGGGGCACAACCTGATGGCTGTGATGGAGATGAGTGATGGGGTATTACAGTGACACCCTCATAGCAAACCAAACACAGGGTCTCCAGATCCCACATGCCCAGGATCTCTGTGTTAACAGGAGCGATGGCTCCTCCAGGATTGACAAATGATAACGACTCTGTGAAAGCAACATTTAAACCTCCTCACGGATGTTCCTCCCATCTCAGCTTCCCACTGAGACAGATGTGATAGATTGGAACAAGCTGGAATTAAAGTATGAAATGGCATTACACCCTGTGCCTGCAGGAATGAACGGCCTCCCTGCCATGCCAAGTAAAAGGTTGTGCATTCATCACTGGTTGCTGACTTGAATAACAGTCACAGAAATCACAGTAAGTATGTCTGAGCACTGTGAATATTCCCAGATCTGTCTGTGGTGACCATGAGGCCTATTAATTTGTATCTTTTTCCTGTACGGTTTTTCCATGCGCTGTATTTACAGTGACAACCCCAGCTGTGCCCACACCTCAGTGCAAACTGTAGCTCACAGGTACCTGAGAAGGAACTTTGAGAAACTATTCTGCAGCATTACATCTTGTTCTTTCATTTTCCTTAAGGAATGAAAACATAATAGGCATTTTAATTAATTTAACTGTGGAAACAATTACAGGCTGTTTAGTGCACTTGAGTTATGGATACAACTAAGCATCGATTTGCTGCTAAAAAAAGAAGCAACATTACATGAGGTTGCAAAGTAAGGGAGTTCCCTCCTAATAAACTGAGACATTCAGCCCAAGGAAGGGAAATCCTCACTTCAGAGGCCAGAAGCAGCTTCTCAGAGAAGAAGGTCCTCCTTCCTAATGTTACCCTCCTCCTCAGTTCAGTGGCTCCAGGTTTCCCTACAATATTCCAGCTGCATCACATCTGGAGCACCTTGGGCAGACCTTAATAAGTGAGCTGTCCTTCATTATCTGCAGGTGCTCATAGTTTTTAAATGTTACATAAAGCACAAAGGAAAGTTGCAAAGGAATGATTTTCTGTCTTTTCTGTGGAAGGAAAAGTGGTAAAATAAAATCACAGTATAAAATAAAATAAATAAAATAAAATAAAATAAAATAAAATAAAATAAAATAAAATAAAATAAAATAGCACCAAAGCTCTTCTATTTTAAACAAAAGTGTGTTTTCTCCCCAGCCATCTTATGCATTCCTCTGGCTCCAGTATAAACCCCAGAGGCTTTTACTGGTGACTCTTTCCTATGTTTAATTTTGAGCACAACCAGCAAATGGAGGTAGAGAGGAATCACCGGTCATTTTGAAAAAGGAAGTGATGGAAATATTGAATGTTCCATTGATTGCAGTCCATGGTGTATAAAGTATTCCTTTTACTGTGTTGTTTTTGGAGTGGGAACGGCTGGGCACTGGAGAGCAGACCCCAGCACTGAGACCCTGCTCTGGCTCCTCACTCATACTGGGCAGAGTTTTGGTGTGGTTTCCCTGGCTTACATCCCTGTCAAAGAGGTGGGAATCCAGCCCTTTGCTGATGAGGTTTTTTCCTGGGTGTCAGGATTGATAACTTTATATTGTCTTTGCTTTATCCCGCAGCCGTGTCTTTGCTTCACTCGCGTGTAGGAGTTCGGCCCGTTCGTGCATCAGGGCTGGGTAAATACTGCAAAATATAACCAATTGCTGCAAATGGGAAGGGCAGATGCTCGGAGAGCACTGGAGAGCACTATTCCAGGGGTTGAGTATACTGCCACTGATCAAGGTCTTTAACTTTTTAACCTTTTCTTGAGAATGCCCCAGTCAATTCACTGACGGGGCTCTCCCCATCCCACCCTACCCCAAAATGTGCAGTGTTCACTTCAGGATGTGAGTGGAGAGGTCCCAGCAAACAGGCTCCCCTGGATGCTGCATCCATGCATGTGTGTGTGTGCCAGGAATGTCACAAGGGTCAGAGTAAAGCTCAGACAATGGATGTGTGCACAGCAGGGCTGGCTGGGTTACAGAGAGGATTGTGTGCTGTTACAGTAAAAACCTGTTCACTGTAGCAGTTCAAGTCACATTCTTACAATTTACTTTATCCTAATAAATAAAGGATAAAGAGGCAGAAGGGAGATAACATGTATAAAAGAAGGAGGGAGAGGGAATTTTCTCCTGCTGAAAAGCAGCAAGACAGTTACAGAGGGTAGGAATTCCTGTGCTGTAGCCTGGGTAAAAAAATGCCATTTGGAGAGGTAAAGGTCCATTGAGACTCCAAGCAAAGGCAAATTAATTGCATCTATTATAATAAAAATTACCTTCATATACTCATTTAATCTATTTTTTAAAATATAATCAATATTGTACAATGAGGAGGACTAAATAGCACAAAATTACTAGATGTCTAAATGTGACTGCCTACACTATTTGCTAGGAAATGCTTTTACTAGTGCTATATGTTATCCCAAAGCTTCCTGTCACTATACTTTAACCCCTCAAGCAAGGAAGAAATATGATTGGAAGTTTTTGCATTAAACTCTTCTCACCAGAAATTGTTCTCTTATTTTGAGGAATGTCATATGTGAGTAAAATGCATTGAAAATGTTCTACTTTATATGGATTGTAATCATATTTAATTAAAATGTTCCTGAAATTATAACTGTTATAATGTTAAAATCTTTCTCACTTGAAAAATACTGGCGTTCTTGAAGCCATATGCCTTGCTTTTGAGTAAATTACCTCAAACTGTTTGCAAATAAATCTGGAAAAATATGGAAATGGATTAGGTTTTGGACCTACAAAGCAGTTACCAATAGAAAAGTCAACAGTTTTGCTCAAAAATGATTTCCCACTGTTCAAAAGCAGCTGTTTCCACAGGGCTCCTTCCACTGTTGTCCCACGTCCCAACAGAGCCAGTGGGATCCAGAGTTTCAGCAGGTGTCATCAGGCTGGAGGAGCTGCTGCAGCAGAGTCTCTTCAGCTGGGAACACAAATCGATGTCAAAGTCTGGTACCAACACAGAAGAGCAAAGAGAATGAAATTGGGTGGTACCATTTACTGCTCTGAAATCATTACAGATATAGTTACAAAACCTTAAAAAACAAGAAAGTGAAAAAAGTACTTAACAGCATCATTAAATCTTTGTTATTATTATTTTAAAAAAAACTTTTATTTTCAACATTTAACTTGTCAGGATATTCAAACCAGAGATCTGAGCTTTAAAAATCTCACACTGCAAACTGAAAAGTACTTTAAAAATAGAGAAATTAATTTTGAAAATGTCAACTAATCTAAAAATGACATATGGAAACAACACTTTTTCTAATTTTTATTTGTTTGATTTGGGGGTTTTGTTGTTGTTGTTATTTGGAATGTCCCACAAAAAGTTCTAGTTCTGTTGTGTGGAAACTATTCAAACAGGAAAAAATGCAACTGGTTTGGAGTGCATCTACTGACAGCAAATATAGGAGATCTGAGCAACACAAATGCATGAGTTATTTGGAGTGAAGCAAAGCGTAATTTAGCTGTACAAATCCCCTGCCACAGACATAATTATAAATTTCATTTATTTTTGAGTCAAATCACAGCCCAAAGCCAGACAAGCTCACCCACTGAGCATTCCTGGGCAGTGCTCAGTCTCCTCATGCTGGTCCAAACCTGGCCCCAAGCGAGAATCACGTTCCCCGCCAAGCCAGCCCTGTGATGATGCAGGGACTGGGAGCTGTTTTGGTCCTTGGGCCTGGCCTGGACCTGGGCTCTTCCTTCATCCCTCTCTGGAGGCCCAGGATTCCAGCAGAGCACCTGGGCAAAGGATTTCCCCTGTGCCACCATCCCAGTGCTGCTCCCCTGCAGCCAATCCAGGAGCCCCTTTCTCTTTTATGCTTCTTTTACACCAAATCATCCACCTCAGCACCTCCCAGGGTGATGATGAACGAGACCCAAGGTATCCCTTTGACCCCCACACCACCTTTCTGGGTGAAGCCAACCCCATCCAGAGGGACAGGAACCAAAGCCATGCCACTGATGTCATTTCAGTGCATAACCAGGGTCCGGGTGTGTGGCTGTAGCTCCAGCTGACAGGTAGCAGGATTTGCACCCCTCTGGCAGTGCCATCCATCACCGCTGCACCCACGGGCACCAAGGAAACTCCTTCACCAAAGAACAGACCGGAATATCCCTCCTTGAAACAGGGAGGAATAGCCTGGCACGACTGAAAGGGAAACACAATCAAAATAGAAAAGCAATGGCCAGAAGCACAGCAGGGTGGCAGTATCATTGACCAGAGCTTTTCCTAGAAACAGAGTAAGAACAGGCAGAGTAGAAACTTCCCACTTCATTCTGACTGTGACTGTAAAAACAACCAACATGAAAACAACCACCGTATACTTGACTTACATGTTCAGCCTCAAAATTACTGTAGAAATCTGCAGAAACACGCTGGCAGAGGTGGTTTGGAAGGAGCTGTGCCTGGCAGGAGAAGGCAGCAGGGCCAGCAGCACAGGGCTCAGCAGATCCCTCTGGGAAGGCTGGTGTTCACAAGTGCAACCCCACATTTGAGACATGGGGTGTGGAAACAGGATCATCCTGCACACCCAGCAGCCACCTGTGGGGTTCATGAGGCACACAGAGAGCCCATACCCTCTCTCAAAAGGACGATCAGCACCAACCTGATCCAAAACTCAAACTCAACACTAGGTTCAGCCCATAGCCCACCTCTACTGCAACAGACCAGTACAAGAACACTTTGGATATCTGTTTCCACCTTTTGAAAGCTATGAAATAGATACCATTGTGTTCCTTATTTGTTGTCACATTCATTGTGTGGTCGCGTAAGTGGTATCGCTAGGACCATATTCTGCTATCATTGTATTAAAAATCAAAATAATTACTGGAATAATCTGCCTTTCAAGATACTAAGCATAGCAGGCTTTTGAGATTTCAATCAGATTTCGGTGCTTCTGAAAACTATTGATTTGGAAAAAAAAAGCAGGACTGGCTCTCAATAACTGTGTCATTAAAGCCGTACCTCAGCAAAGGCATCCTTCATCCTCTATCTTTTGCATGCTTTGTTATGTGAGAAGCTCAAATCAGCATAAAATTCTTGACAAGGGAAGGGAGAAATGTATTCAGATTTAATCTAGTGATTACGGTTCATTCGTTGCAAACAGCTCCTTCATCAAGGCCATCAGGTGAATTATTAACCTCTTCCATCCACAAACAGAAAAATACCTTCAGTCACGAGGAAGCAATGCAGGAAAAAAGGTTACCCGGGTTATCTGCAGAAAGGGACAAGGCAAAGTTCACTCTGTGGAGGAAAATACTGCTGGGGGGAACAAGGCAGGGAGAAAAGGGCAGACCACTGGTTTTGAGCAGCTGGGGAGCAGGTCCAGAGCAGGTAACACAGCTTCTGAGCAATTAACTCAGCACATAAATAGTGCAGCAGTTAGCAGGTACATGCTGTTGCTCCTTCTACTCGCCCCTGACTCTGCTCTCCAGGCTCTGCAACAGGTAAGAGGCATTTCTGGGTGCAGGCTGTGGGAAGGAGTCTCTCAGCCATGCTGGGGGGAAGGATTTTAATTTGGACTTTCCTCCAAGTAAAGCATTTCTGTGGCAAATAAAAGCCAAACAGAGTGACAGAAAGGCTCTGGCAGTGATGGGAGGAAAAGCAGAGAGGACAGGTAGAGAAACCCATTGGGAAGACTGGAAAAAAAGGGGTAAATGAGGTACACTAGTAAATGAAGATCAAGGCAAATTCATTTGACCTTGGTTTTAAAAGGTATATAAGAAAAAGGAGTCAGAAGCCAAAATTAGTTTAAACAGAATGAGAGAGAAAACAATAAACTAAACTCATCCAAGTGCCTCCCCTGTCTTGCTTCTCACTGGGTGCCCATCACTCCAGCAGCAACAGCAGCAGCACTTCACCAACATTCACAGAGCCCCCTGAAACTCAGCTCCTTCTGCAAGGAGAGAGGTCCTGGGAAGGCTCCTGGTTGCAGCAGAGCAACTATTTGTTTCAGAATACAAATCATTCCCTAGAAACTGATGCAAAAACAGCCTCTTGCTTTACATGATGCCCTTAAATCATACTCTGTATTTTTCTATTTTATCAGACTGGGGGAAATTTGAGAATAAGTAAGAAACCACAGAGCTTTATTTTTGGCCTCTGTACTTTTTAAGAAGTAAAGAAATTCCTCAAAGGTACCCCCAAAAAAGAAAAAATCTGGCATTACAACTTGCAGGGGAATTTTACTGAAGGAGCTAAGACAGGTTAGAGGCAGCCACAATGCCCTGTCTGCCTCAGACCTGCTGCTTCACTGACCCCCAGGAATACCCAGGGAAGGGAAGCTGGACATCCCAGCAGCTCCTGCACCAGCTCCAGTCCCAGAAGCTGGACAGGTCCTGCTGCAAATGCTCGAGGCAGAAGTGACAACATAGGTTTGTTTCTTTAATTCAAAGTGAATCTGCTGACAGAGGCAAAAACAAAGTACAGGGCTGCCAGGAACAGGAGGACACCTCAGCTGCACCCACCACCACGTCACTTCTGAAGTTATTCATTTTGTTCCAAAAACCAGAAACTAGCAGTGGGGTTATATCAGGCTTTGAGAAATACTCCACAGCTTGGGGGGAGGGGGGGGAAAGGGGGAGGAAAGAAAGGAAAAAACCAATAATAAAAGCATTCTATAAACCAAGTTCATCATGCTGTTACACCAAGGCAAAAAATATCTCTGAAATAAGAGTCACCAGTAGGTTGAGCTTTACACATTTAAAGTGAGCAGTTGCTTCCAAACTGCTTTTACTGCTTTCAAATCCTAGTTTAAAGCAAGGGCTCAGAGGTCTCTCTGAGTAGGGAGGTTTCCCCTGCTTCTAATAGAAATTCCCATCAGCCTTATGGGTGTGATCCCAAATAAAGGCAAATGAGGAAAAAAGGAACTATCCTTCCCTTTAACGTGATCAATACAACTGCCAAAAAACAGCATGAATTTAATAAATGCAATGTAGATTGTTTTATTTGACCTTCTGTTCACAAAATAATTTTATTATATGTATGAAAGCAGCATACAGGCAATAAAATTATGAAAACATTCACAATACATAAATACACAGACCTGATGCAGGATGTACATAGTTTGTTAATTTTTTTTTTCCTCTCAGTTCTCTTTTCCTGACAACACATTTTTTTGATATATGTTACGAAAAAGTTTCTCCAAGGGGTATTTTCTCCCATTCAGAAAAGAAATCGATTTCTTTGAACGCTGCTGACTATTAACACCCAATGTTCCTGTTGCTAATGCTCACTGATTGCTTTTGGCATTACAAGGGAAGCAGCAGGGAAGGACAATGGAGAAGTAGCAGGTTTTTTTAATTAAACATTGGCAACTTTTTTGGAGTTCACGGGAGGATTTTGAGGTGGGGGCTGCAGTTCCATCCGTATTTAGAAATGTCTTAATCCAAAATGGTAATGAGGCACTATTCCTTATTGAATGGACTATTGACATGGCAATTACTAAAATGTAATGTCCTCCCAGTTCCCAAAGTAAAGCACCAGGTACCTCACATTTTAATTCTGACCGTGATAGAGTAGCAGACAGACAGAATGACCCCGGTGGTCCTGCAGTAACACCAGTGAAAACGACGTTTGGCATCTTTACTACCATTATAACCCTTTGTGTTTGTTCAGAAAAGATATCCAAGACTTGAAATAAGAAAAGTCTGAGAAAGCTGTTTATCTTACATAAATACAAAACATTATATACTAAGAATTGTTGTCTAAGAAGCTCTCCTTCCCAAATCGGATTCTTCTTAAGGTTGTAGTCATATTTAAGGTATTTACAGATCCACAAACTTGACATTCTAGCAAAGTCTTTGTAACATGAAACTTTTTAAAAATAAATAGCAGCAATTTCTTTTGTTTCTATAGGGGAAGAGAATTCACAACTCAGTCAACGCTGGTCCTATCTTTTGAAAGAAATCCCAGTCAAAAATAAAAAAAGCCCACAAGCAAACAAACTCCACCACAGCATCAGTTTAGTTGATTCCTTCATTTCTTGCTGAGCTTCTTAACATTCCTCTATTCCCCTCACCAGCTCTCCAGACTATCCGAGCTTGTAATAAAGTGCTGACTGGTTGACTGGTCAAAATGCAGTTATGACACTCCAAAAATATCCCATTATTTAGACATCTTAAATAACATAAATAAAGCTAGATCTGTTATAACATATGAAAAATATCAATTTAAAACAATAAATAAATAAAACCAGTATCAACATATTACCTCCCAAAGCTTTAAAAATAACCATTCTCATTATAAGGCTCAAATATTTTTCAGAAATAATTTTAAGAAGGCATCTACCTACCTTTACAATCCCTCAGTCTTTAATTAGGACCTGTTAACACCCACTATCACAAGACACAGCAATCTTTTAACTTCTAGTAAACATTAATCTTTAAATACTCAACATTTATCTTTTGCCTCACTTTAAGCTGGAAATTGGTTTCTCTGGGCAGAGGAGCAATATTTTCTTCGTCACTGCACTGTATCTAAATTTGTGTATTTTCCTCAGTATGAACAGTACAGTTTAACATCTTTTTTATAACCAATTTCCACTATCTTTTTGTGTTTATTGTTTATAATGTTAAATTTGCTTTGAATGCCAGGAAAATTAATTCTGGGCTTGGCGTAAATGTGTATTTTTCTCCCTAGAGCTTAGTTTCTTACCAACAAAATCTTGCATTTTCCCTCAAAAGATTAGTATAATATACACCGTTGGGTCTTGCTGAGTAAACCTTACTGTTCAGGTTTTATGCTGCCCATTTTGTGTAATGGGATTGATCTTTTCCAAAGAAACATCAGCTTCGTAATCCAAGATACCCGACAGTGCTGGAGACATTTTCTCCAAGGTCTTAGAGAGTTCATCCTCTTCTTCCTTTTTGAGAGGTTCTTCTTCCGGACAGATAATTGAATGTGGAATCAGATAAACCAGATTAGACTCCTTGGGGCTGGACCCTTTGGGCTCATGTTGGCTTGAAAAAACTACTGCCCCATTGTTGTTAATGCTCACAGTCTCTATGGCATTGCCAGACATCGGGCAGAGCCTGTAGCAGCCCAGCAGGGTCGAAAATGCCTTGCGGAAGTCAGCATTGAAGGCATAAATGATGGGGTTGAGGGAAGAATTTGCCCATCCAAACCATATAAAAACATCAAAGGTGGTGGAATTAATGCAGAAAGCCTCTGTTCCCTTGGATGGCTGGGTAGGCTCGCAGAAGGGAATCATGCAGTTCAATACAAAAAATGGCAACCAGCAGCACACAAACACCCCCATGATCACTGACAGAGTCTTTAAAACCTTTGTTTCCCTCTTGAAGGACATTTTGAAGTTGCTCTCTGGTTGCTGGCAGTCCATACTGCTCCTGTTGCCACTCGTGTTCTGGCAGTTCTTGGCGTGCACTGCTGCTCTCTCCAGAGCTGAGATGCGTCGTATTTGCTTCTGAGCAATCCGATATATCCTCGTGTAAGTCACTATCATGATGGCCACAGGTATATAGAAGCTAATTAGAGAAGAGGAGATGGCATACATCCTGTTTAGGCTAGAATCACAGTTGTCCATGCTTACACCTTGTAAGCTGGCATTTAAGTCCAAAAAGCTTGTGGTTGTAGCCTTGTGCCAGTTCAGCTGCACAGGGATGAAGGAAATCAACACGGACAAAGTCCACGCCACGCTGATCATGATGAAGGCTGCCTTGGGGGTCATTTTCCTCTCATACCTAAATGGGCTGGAGATGGCCCAGTATCTGTCCACACTAATGACACAGAGATTTAAGATGGAGGCTGTTGAGCACATAATATCAAAGGCCACCCAGATGTTACAAAATGAACCAAAAGGCCAGAAACCGGCAATCTCAGCCACAGCTTTCCAAGGCATGACCAACACTGCCACTAAGAGATCTGACACGGCCAAGGAGATGACAAAGAAGTTGGTCACCTTGGACCTGAGGTGGCGAAATCTAATGACAGCTGCACAGACCAGCGTGTTTCCCAGCAGCGTGGAGAGGATCAGTAGCGAGAGGAAGCAGCCCGTGAGGATCCGAAAGGAAGAGGAGTCCCCTTCCACCAGCAACCCTTCCCCGTCCATAGTGGTGTCGTTCCAAGTCATAGTTTCTCCTGAGGGAAAATCATATCATGATTTTCATGACGACATCAGCTCCTTGCCTTGCAGAGATCAGAGACATCAGACGTCCATTAATTACTCATCACTACAGACCAAAGGTCCTTTCTTATAGTCCCTTCACCCCCAGATGGACCTCACCCACTTTCAATTATCCTGAAAAACATCCTGAAAGCTCTACGAGCAGGAAACTGAAAATGCATAAACACAGTCCACCCTACAGACTGGGTTTTTTAGCAATCCCTTCAGAAACACACTGCACCACCCCGGCATGAAGTAGCTTAACTCAGACAGCTCACCTGCAAATATTCTGCTGCTGTCGTCTCCAAATACACCCCACAGACAGGAAAGCAATCACTTTTCCATGCTTGCATATAATCCCACTTAAATAGACTATTGATCGAGTGTTTCCAGTGTCCATTGCACTAGCCCTTCATATTTACTGAAGCATATTATACAAGGTGCCTTTTCACTAGTTCCCTAAATGTCTTACTGATGAAACACTCCATCCTTCCTCCTGGGTACACTCCTGTTACAAAATGCATCTGTTCTCTGTTTCTTGGTAGTATCAGAAAGGAAATATTCACTTTGTTTCAAACTCTTTTACCTTTCCAAGACAATACATAAACATACAGTAGGTGTGTTTTAAAAATTTTCAGTAAGAAGTAGCTCAGGTTATTTAGTTTCATTCAAACAAGAAATGCTGGCTCCTACCTTTCACCTCTGATTCTCTGTTTGCTCTGGGATGCAGGGCCGTCTCTCCTCCTCTTTTAGTTTTGTAATTGCATAGCAAATCTTACATACAAAACCAGCACAGGAACACTGCATTGCATGGGGTGTGTGTTGGGTTTTTTTTTTTCCCTGAAAGTGCAAATTGGCAGGGGAGAAGTAAGAGTTGGACCATCAAGGAGTTAGTTTTCAAGGGAGCAGCAGGTCTGTGCTGTCGGACCGTGCATGACGGACCCTGCTGGTGTGTGCCCAGCTCCCTTCATCCCACGGCCCCTGCTGATCACTCTGCAAACTTTGTTGGCCAGATCAGTCCCAGTCGCACTTTGTACATCCCGTGGAAGCGGCACATCAGGGCAAATCATTCCAGGCAAAAGGCACGGTATTCCCAACACTGGCAAGAGCCGACTACCGGTTATTTTTACTGCCGTTCGCTGGATGAAGAAAACGAGAGGAGGAGAAGGACGTGAGTGACCTTTCCTCGGCCACAACGCCGGCGGTGCCCTCAGTGAGTTCCTCTTCCAGCAGGGACAAGTCGCTTTAAAACTCCACTGCCAGGTTATAGCTCTCCATAACTACTCCGGAATAATCCCACCTCCTGCTCAGCGGGGCTGCGCTCCAGGGATCGGGTCCAGCTCTTACCATGCCTTTTTCCCTCTCGGAAAGGCGCAGGCGGAGGCAGCTCCTCACTCTCTCCCGCAGCCCGCCCCGGGCCACGCATCTCCCGGCTTCCTTCTGCCCGGGGCAGGGCTCGGCAGCATCGCCCCTCCAGGAACGCTCTGTCTGCCTGGCGACTCCTTCCTAAAGGATTAAGACAAGGGAATGACAGGCATGGAGGCACACAGCGGGCAAAAAGCCACCCCCCTTCGCCTCCCCTAGCATCTTCGGTTGGGCGCAGCTTCTTCTGGGCAGCTTTTCCTGCCTTCCTGGGGAAAAACGGACAGCCGGGGAGAGAGGCAGAGCCGGGCTCCGGGAGCGTCTCTCCCGGAGTTTAGCGCAGACGGGATTACTTTACCCGGTCCCGAGCCCCGCCGAGCTGCGGGACGGCCGGGGCGCTGTGCGATGTCCCGGCGCTGCGAGCCGGGCGGGTTCAGTGAACTGATGCGGACAGTGAGTACCGGCACCGCGCCCCCGCGACGGGCGATGCTCGGGGGGGCCGCGGGACGAGGCACCGCGGCTGCCCCGACCCGGGGGAGCGGCGTTCCCCTAGGGGCAGGCTCGGGAGGGGCGGCCCGGAGCCGCTGCCGGCGCGGCGGGGCAGGGGCGGCGGGAGGCCGGGGCTGGGGGCTCCGCCGGGGCCGCGCTCCCTGCGCGCCGCCCCCCGCCTGGCGCAGCCCCGCGGCTCCCGGCGCAGCCGCGGCCGCCGGGCTCCCTCTCCTGGGCGGCCGAGGGGTGGGCACGGACGGGGGCCGACTGCCAGCCCCGCCGGGGCAGCGGTGGTACCGAGGGGACGGGACGAGACGCGTCCTCCCCGCGCCCCCCTCCGCGTCCTCCCCGCCTTCCCCCGTCGTTATCCTGTGGGCATCGTTATCCCGCGGGCAGGCAGAGAGGGAGCGGGGAAAACCCACAGCCCAGGCTCCCAGAGGCGTGTTGCTGTCGAGGAGCCGCATCCCGACTGACTCGTGCGGGCCCAGGGGAGGGCAAAAACGGGGACAAACCCTGCGGAGCCGCCGGAGCCCCGAGCGGGCACCCCCGAGGGCAGGGAGAGCCCAGTGGAAATGGGACCTGTCGCTCTCTTCAAAGCCCCTTTTCTCCTTTGCAAAAATCCTTCCCATTCGGTTGTAAGCACCAAAACCGGGTCGGTTATTCCTCGGACCCCTTCCTTCTCCACAAGGGTTTTTTCTCGCTTACCTTGGCTGCAATAGGCAGTGAAAGATGAACATGCTGATTTGCAGCCTTTACATAGGAATCTTACCCCCAAAAATCAGAAAATAAATGTAAAAGACATTACAGGGAGGTTAAGAAACCTCCTAGAAGAACAAATACTCTAAGCTGTCAACATAAATTTCATGAGGTTCAGCAGGAGTGAAGTTGCTTTTGTGCCATCTATAATTTTTCGTAATGCTAGTTAAAGCAGATACAGTGCGAAGCTAACCTTGACTAGGTAACTGAAACACTTATTTTCCTTTCTCCTTATCTTTCTTTTTTTATAAATTTTAACTGCTTCTCAGCAAGTTCTCATTCCCCCCACCCTCCTCCTACTTATTATCCTGTCCTTTAATCATCATTCATCCTCAGAGGAGGGTGAAAATAGACAAGAAAATGAGTCCTGTGCTGTTTGATAATAGACATCTCTAATGAAAGTCACTGTGAGTTTTCTTTTTCTATTTTCAAGATTTTGTTTCTTTTGTCTCCTCTTAAAGCACCATACAGGTGAGGGTTACTGCAAGATACATATTTTCTGAAAAGGTAGCACACTCCTACTTTTCCACAGAAACCCTGGGCTGAGGGCAATATTGCTGGGGGGAACTCAGAAGTCACTAAGCACATTTGATTTTATTTGCAACAACTTCCAGAAGCTCTCCTAAAATGACTCGTTGAATTATTCCAGGAGAAATCACAACTCCCGAGCACACAAAAAGCAGAATTTTCAAAGCACATTGCAGAGAAACACTGAGATACACACTGCAGAGGAGAGACGACTCTGCTCTCAAGCATCTGCTTATCAGCTCATTCAGTGAACTCTTCAGTTCTTTTTTAACAGGGAGTGGCCTTTCCTGGGCAAGAGACTGAATTCAGCATTGGAGGAACCTAATGTTCAAGTGAGTGAGGGTTTCAAACTTTCATTTTACATTAATTTAGCTTCCTAGCTGCTACAGCCTGTAAGACTGTCACAATCCCTATTTTTTTGGCAATCCAAGTATAAGTTTCAGAAGCCAGAGCCTGTCTCCTGTGTCTTCTTTAAGTTTGTGTGACCAGTTCAGGGATGAACAAGAGGTCTGGCTCAGCCCTGACTGCACTAGTGAAGTAAAGCCCCTTCAGCAGCTACAGTGGTTTTAAACACCAGCAGCTCATGCAGGGCACCCTGCTGTACTCATTTGTCATTTCAGCTAATTTATAAGCTTTTAAAACTTTCATGACTTAATAGTCATACCCAGGTGAGGAACAAAAGTGAAAGCCATTTAAACCCCTATTATTATTTAAGCAAATTTAGTGGCGGCATTAGGAAGCTGATTGACATGACTCTGGGAACCAGTTACACGAGTGTTAGGGGAATTTTCCTTTTGCTGCTCTCTGACCAACATGCTCCCAGCCAGTGAGAGAAGGATCAGCTCACATCCAGGTCTGGACTTGCCTAAAACTGCCAGCAACAGGCTGATGGTGCAGGTGTTTCCTGGAGATTCAAAAACAAGCACAGAGCTTGTTTAATTCTCCCTGGGTACCAACATAAAACAGCTGCTTAATTTTATGTAATGCTTTTCAATCGCTCCTGACTGATGCTGGAATCAAAGCAATGCCCACCAAAGGAAAGCTTTTCTGTCTCTATTCCCACCCTGTGAGGCACCTGCTCCTGTCAGGAAACTCTGTTTGGAGAAAGTCCTACTTGGTCCATATGAAGATTTAAAAATATAATTTATAAATACTGAGTAGCATCTTGATCCAAATGATCTTCATCCAAACGGCAACTAGCTACAGGAAGACCAAGTCAGAGTCAAACAAAGCCCATGTCAGAGATTCAGAGATAAAACATGCTTTAACCTACAAAACAGTGCACACACTAGAGCTGGAGAAAGGCAACTGAATTTACAAAATATATTACAGTACATGGATACAAACTGTACTTACATCATTCTCAAAATGCCTCTTTGTGTCTGCATGCATGGGATTTATTAAACTTAAAATCAGCTGAGGCATGTGATCAGAAATAATGTCTAAAAGAACTGTCAGGTTTGTAAATAGTTGGTTATACTAATAAGCCAAGATAACTTCAGCCTCAGTGTAACATTCTCAGAGAAAATCAGGGGTTCCTGGAAATGAAAAAACAGCTATGAACTCTTTTAAAGATCACTGAAGCACATTGTTTAAATTGATATTATCATGTTGGGCATTCCACAGGGAAAACTACAGTAGTGAATAAAAAAGCTCAGAGCAAAGAATTGCAGACGAAAAAGCTATTATTAACATCTCCAAGAATGTCAAGATCAGTCTTGAATGATAAAGGTCCATCAGCAGGGAGAAAGGATCATTGAGAGAAATGATTTCTAGTCCCCAAACACTGACAACAAGAGGCCTAAATATTCAGTACTGAGTGTGGGCACTTTTTTTTGACTGTAGATTATAGGCATGTCCCTCTGTGTCTGGGGGATTCAGTAGGGCTGATCTCAGAAAGCACATTACTGCCCTTTTTTTGATGTTGACTTGTGAGCTATTTCCAGTGGCAACCAGTGCACGAAAAATCCCCGAATATCAGGTCACTGGTGAAGTGTGTGAGGAAATCTGAACACTGACAGGAAAAGGAAAATGAAAAAAGCCCAGACAGAAACACCATGTATGAAAGTCTGAATTTAAATGACTCATTTGAGGCAGCCAATTCAAGCAGTGGCAAAGCTGGACACAGAAGGTAGTGCAGGAGGGTATGAATGGGAAGGATTTGCTGTGCATTGCTACTGCCTCCTGGGATCTGGAGCTCATGCACTGGCTGCAGGGTGCTCAGGAGGCAGGACCAGGCACTGCTGCTCCCCTGGCATCTCCCCTCCCAGGGCATTGATGTTCAACTCTTGGAGCTCAGCCCTGATCCTAGCCAGGAGAGCCCAACTCCATCCCTGGGCCATGATGTTTGGAGCCGCAGAAGGGATTTCTGCTCTGTGGGAATCAAGCAGCAGCCTTTCAAAAAGCAGCCTCCTGTCACACACAAGGTTTAGGAGTGGTGGAAAACCATTCCTAAACTCCTTGTTTGTAAAGGGGAAGGAGCCATGTTCCACTCCCATCCCCTTCCTGCTCAGAGCCCCTTCAGGCTCTGGTCCCCTTTCCCTCCCTCACCAACGATCTCTCTCTACACCTGCAAACCCAAAGCAGAGCTGGAGGCTTTCAGTCGTAACCCCACAGACTGTACAACAAAATGGCTCTTTTTTGAGAGATGAGGGAGACAGGAAAGAAAGAGAAGTACCAAACCTGCAGCCAGGGATCCGAGCAGAAGCTGTCACCTGAACAGTCCCCAGCCCCAGGAGCTGTGGGTAATTTCAGCTCGGTGCAACGCTGCCAATAACTGTGTTATTTAATCGGCAGAGCTTATGCAGTGACTTTTTACGGGGTTTTTCCAGTTCCACCCACTCACTCCCACAGGACCAGAGAAAGAAAAGTTTCCCACAAGGAAGACTTGGAGTGACCTTCTTCTTGCAGCTCGACCTGCTCCATCAATGCAAAGGCCATTACTGGATCTTAAAGCACCCTGGAAATTGCTTGAGCAGGGAAACCTAAAATTTCCCCCCTTCTCTCTCTGGGATTTCCATCTGCCAGAGAAATGGGGTAGGAGAGGGATTAGTGCCCTGCCAACACTTCCCTCCAGAGTGGGTAGAGAGCCAAACTGCAGAGGAAGATGAGAATAAATTATAGCTGAGAGGAGAGGAGAGGAGAGCTCTAAGGAAAGAAAAATGCTTCCTCTGACTGCCTCATCCCTGCGGCACAGCAGAACAGTGCCAGGAAATCCACAGCAAACTAACAAGACCCTCTTTTCAAAACCTAATCTACATCAACAAATACAAAATATCTCAAAATTTCTGATCATTTCACTGACAAATGTAGACACTGGATGTACTGCTGAATTTTGTATTCTAAGCCATATATATAAAAACCCTACAGGGCTGATTGCTGAGGACCTACTATATGAAATGGCTCATAAACTAGTAAATCAACGCAAAAATACAGACTGGGCCATTTCTTCCCAATTTAGGCTTTATTTGCATATGCTTTTTTTTTTTTTTAAATAGTGTATAGCTTTCCTTTTTTCTTTCACTCCACACTGGACAGACATTTTAGGCCCTCATGAAAAAATTGAATATATGAATCAAAAGAAAAGTCACAGAAAAAAATGACAGCAATTTTCATTTTAAAGATGGCTTTGACATATTAATTAGTATCTCAGAAATGAAATAAAGCCAGTGATACAGAATGATTCATTAGAATGAAATTAATCTGAGGAATAATTAATTCTGAGGGGATGGATAAAAAGAATACAAATAGACATATTATCAGCAAAACTCTTCAGCAATGAGTGATTTCTAGCAGGAGCAGATGAGACTGTGGATAATACAATTTTCTCAGCAGATGGTTTGGTAGGTGGCACTCTCCCTCCTAAGCTGATGTTACAGATTTACTCCTGAGCTGCCTGCCAGCATCAAATAGATCCTAACCCATATTCCAGCCCAGCCCCTGACTGATGGATGGACAACTATTTAATAGAAGATTTGTGTGGTTTTCTGATGCAGGACATGTGATGATGAAGAGTGTGCTTGGTAGCTACAGCAAGCGAGCAATAGTTTGCCCTAGAGCTGATTATTAAGTTCACACATCCAGTATGGTCAGGCTCCACAGCTCTGCCACTGGCAGGATACAAATCCTTGAATTAAAGATAATTAAACTAATACAAAAAAAAATAGAAGCATCACTTCTTGCTTTTAACAAAGACTGACAACAGCATTTAAGACCTGTGCTGCAAGGAGCCACAGGAGCCCAGCCAGGACCTTCTGCAAGGGGAGCAGCCCCAGGGTGCCCAAGGAGCACAGCATGTCCAGCTGTGGTAGAGAGGGTCAAACAGCAGCCCGGCAATGACCAGACCACTTCAAATGTCCCACTCCTGGAGCTCTGTCTCAGGCAGCATTTTCCCATCTGCAGCTCCCCAGACAACCCTGCTGTGGTTGCAATGTTGCAGTTCCACCTTCAGGTTCTGGGATTAAACTGTTCTCCAAGATAAAATGCTGGTTGTCAAAGACAAGTCACAGTCTGGGCTTGATGGCAGTCAGAAACATTCCACCAAGTTCAGTAAAATACTGGGACAATAATCCAAACAAGAATATGAGGTCTAAACTCTGGGCTGCTCCACTCCTCCTGACAAACTTTCATTCAAACTTCTGAAAAACCCACTGATCCAGCCAGATTACCCCAAAACTACAATATAATCCTAAATTCACTTTCACCCTAGCTCACCTGGATATGTCATCCTGTTCCAGCCTCTGTGCCTGTCCCACCACATCAGGCAGAACTGCTTCATCCCCACAACATGGGCAACAAGGGCATTCCCACATTAATGCCCTTGGCTTTTCCCTGCCCTGTGTTGCAAAGAGCTGTTGCTGAGACAGTCTCTAACAGACAGTGCTTTCCCAGGCGGGAAATGTTCCCTGAGTTTCACTATCCATTTGTCAACATCTGTCCCAAGGTCAGGGGCCTTCCAAGCCAGCCAGTTCTCCCTGCTCCCTTCCTGCAAAGCTCATCTGCCCAGGACTGGGCTTTGCACGTCAGGGCTCAGCTCCACCAGCACAGGCATCCGGTGTCTTTTCTTCAGTCCATCAAACCTGTCCACTCCATTTAGGAGACAGTAAAATCAGGGATGTCTTCTAGATAAAAGTTCCATTTCAGGGAAGGCTATAGGATCTGTTGCTATCTACTTTCTAGTTTTACATTTTCCCCCACTCTTTACAGTGATTTTCTCCTGTGCTTTTCTCAGCATTTTGTTCTAAGAATTTCCCCTGTGTCTTTAGAAACTATAGACAGCTCCACCAGGATTTTTCCATTGTTTTCTTGTGTTTTTCCACACTCAGTGCCAGCACAGTCATCAGCAGAACAATCCAGCACGGTGCACAGGGAGTCTCACCAACCAGGGGAACCTCAGGGGAGACAAGAGAGCCACCAGAGCCTGCGACTGATGGGACGCAACTGGGACCAGGAGCAATGGCCTCAAATTGCTCCAGGGGAAGTTTAGATTAGTTATTAGAAAAAATTTCTTCACTCAAAGGGTTGTCAAGTCCTGGGACAGGCTGCCCCGGGCAATGGCGGAGTCACCATCCCTGGAGGGATTTAAAAGACACGCAGATGTGGATCTTGGGGATGTGGATTAGTGGTGGCCTTGGGAGTGCTGGGGAAACAGCTGGACTTGGTGATCATAAAGAACTTTTCCAACCTAAATGATTCTATGATTTTATGATTCTATCTTCTTAGGAATTTCACATGCCTTTGTAGGATCTTCCTAGTGATCTCTGGGAATACACCCTACAGCTTTCAAGGAATTTCCACTCAGCTTTCAGGAAATTTCATATTGCCTTCTAGGAAACCTCCCCATTGCTTTCCAAGCATTTCTTTCCCCTTATCAGGAACTTACATTTTCTTCCTAGGAATTTCCACATGCCTTCAAGAAATCCCTAATGACCTTCTAGAAATTTCCTTGATGCTTTTTAGCAATTGTGTTCTATTTATAGGAATTCCTTTCTGTTTCCAGAATTTCTCCCTTCTGCTCTTTAGAAATTTGCAATAGCTTTCTAAGAACTGTGCATGTCTTCTTTCTAGGATTCCTTCATTGCTTTATGGCAATTCCTCCTTACTTCATAAGAAATTCCTTCTAGCTTTCTGGGAATTTGTAGCCAATTTCTCAGAATTCACATTTTGCTTTCCTGGAGTCCTCCCACAGCTTTCTAGGAATTCAGTTTTGCTTTCTAAGAATTTCCCACCGTTTTTCCAGGAGCTGCCTGCAGTTTTGTATGACTTTCATGTGCTTTTCTAGACATTTTCCATGCCTTTATAGGAATTTCGTGCTGCTATGAACCTCTCACCACTTTCCAGGCATTCCTATCACCTTTCAGGTATATCTATCATGCCATGACACGGTGTCAGGTGTTGTTCCATGCTGTTTGTGCTGCTGCATGTGGTGACATGCTGTGTGCTATTCCAAGTTGTCCTGTGGTGTCTTGTTTTGTCATATGTTGTGCTGCCACTCCTCGTTCTCACCTGTTTGCTCGTGTTGCTGCAAGCAATGTCTTGTGTGTCTTCTGCTTCTGCATCCTAAGTTCCATCCTGTGTGCCTGCAGGAATAAACATTTGAGAGTTCCTATTTTTAACTGCTATTTTATAAAGCCATTAGAAAAACTCAGGAGTGGAAAGTATAAGGATTCAGAAATATCTGGTCTCTAGACGATTATGAAAAAAAAAATTGTCAAGTCTGGTTGGAGCAGACTTAAGACCCTGTGGTTGTTTCCATGTGCCCTATGGGATATTCCTACACCTCTTCTTGCCCCCACAGGTGCATATTGACATCCCAGATCCCTCAGCCTGGTCAAGAGTCTTGCTGCCAACAGCAGCTGGCACAGATGCTTCAGGGCACGAACGATCCCACAAGAGCCATTTATAAAATAGCCACATCATAAAGGAAATGGCTTCCTAATCCCCTTGAAAGGCTGTTTATCCCTTTAAACATAGCTTTATGTCCCTTCTAAATGCAGATTGGCTTTTCATCTTCATTCCCTTCCATTCTTATCCAATATAGCTATGCATCTAGAGAAATAGGAAAATTGAGTGTGCATCAATTTAGCTTGGCACAGTATAGCATGAGTAACCTAGAGCTGAGTTCAAATATTGCAGATGGAGCCAAAACATTTAAGTGATTTTGTAAGGAACACTCTTTCAGCTTATATAAGAGTTTTATTACAATTTATAATGCCAAAAAGTGTAGTGTTACTTGTCTGTTTGATCAAATTTCCCAAGATAATAGTTTACTCCTTATCCGCTGAGAATGAAAAAACTGGGTGATGATTTTTGATATACTGGCACAGCCTCACAGGCATCTCTGGCTTATTTACAGAAATAATCCTTGAACTCTCCCAGACTGTACTGACATCACTTTCAGTCTGGGGTTTGGATTTTCTACATAAAATTAATGTACATTACGTCAGAAGACCAGAGGAAATGCTGCACATACATGGTTCACCTCGCCCAGCATTCTGCTCCTGATGGCAAAACCCAGCACAAAGCCTTCACAGGCACTTCCCGAGTGCTACTGAACAGTTCCCAGAAATGTTGCTGGTTTCTTCTGGCAAACCCCTGATAACGGCCAGCTTGGTGCTAAGGTCAGCTCCTGACACCCTATTCCAGAGCCAGTAGCTGAATACGCCCCAGTTTCTTGCACTGTACCTTCAGGAATGTCACCACATCATTCCCCACCTGCTCTACAATGACTTTTTTTAAGGAACAGTTAAGTCTTGACTTCTCCCACGCTTGCCTTTACTCTCTGACTGCACTGTTTATCATACAGGGTTTGGAATTCCTGGTCCTGCAGTGCCACTTACTGGACATTTATGTTCATAAAATCAATGTGCAGGAGGTCTTCATTTTCTCCATTGATTCCCAGGGCCAATTTGAAATGGAGAAAAGCAAAAAACACTAATGATCATTTAGAAATACAGGAGAGGTTGAGAAAAGCAAATACAGTAAAACTCATTTCTTAGATGAGGCAGAAATTGTATAGGAATAGAAATCCTTCTTTTCTGGTCACTGTAGAGAAGAATTTTCCGTGTAATAGTCTGGAAATTCTTCCAGGTGGAAACATGTGGATGATTAAATTCATCCCTAGTGCAATAAATACATCTGGGGATTTGCAGGAATCTTATTAACATATTCCTTGGGAAATAAGGCAACTGAAAGGAATGCTTCAAAAGGAGCTGGGGTAGGGCTTATTTGATTAATCCAGTCATACTCTCTAGGCAAGTGTTTTCTGTATGTGCCATTAGTACTTGGCTGTAATTTCACAAGGAAGACACTACACTCTGCATGGACCTGTAAGGAAACACACATTTGTGCTCACCCATGAGATACTGATTGATCACATGAGACTGGCTGTGTAGGAGTCTCTTGGGGGGGCCAGGACTTTTGAAGAACAAGTCCACAATATTCAGTTTTAGATCAGTGTGCTCAAAACCACATTCTGGCCTCTGTCCCTCCTGATTCTCCAAGGTAGAGAGCTGGCTGGAGATCACGGGTGCCCCTCCAGCTCACCCACACGACCTTCTGCTCGTGGAAGGCACCAGTAAGATCAGTACACCAGATCTCATTGTAGAACAGAAACAGCATCAGGCCAAAACCCCCATGTGAATCTGGGAGCTGGCACATCCTCTTAGATTCTGCATTTTTTAATACACCCAAAAATATTTTACTGTGAAAATTATTGCAGATGAAAAAATACATGTAGTCAGAGGTCAGATATTTTTTGTGACTACTCAGATTCACCCATTTGCCTGGCAGTTTGTAGCTCATGAGCAATTGGTGGTTGCTCAGAGCCATCTCAAAACTTTTCAGGATTCCTGGCAAAATATCAGATTTGTTTCTCAGCAATGGAAGAAATTACTCGTCTAGTGAAAGAGAAGTTACGTAGCTTTCAAAACCATCTGCACTGAGTATAGAGCAAATTATTAACTCGAGGAATGAATGCAGCTTTGCATGTACCAACTCAGAGAAAGCATTTAGTTATTCATACATCTACATTAGAAAGCCTGCAAGCAGAATTTCAATTGCAAGATGCAGAAACGACCCAGGTGTGCTTTTAAAGCAGATTAACAACTTAGTATCTTTGGCATATAAGAAAATTATTAGAGGGAGAACACATCAGTCCTCAGAACATAAACCATATACCACAGCACCAGTTACACCCACAGACAACTAATTCATTTCTGTGCACGACATCCAGCTGTTTCCATTTTCTGAACAAGGTGTCTTTCCTGCTCAGTCACTGCAACGTTTTTAGCAACAAGTGCTATGGCCAGGTACCATCAAAGATGTATTCAGTATTGAATCTGACAGTGGTCATGGAGACTGGGATGTGCCTGGAAAGATTAAAAATAATTAAAGACACCAGCAGGGAAGTACACAAATTGTACACAAATTTTGTTGTGCAAGAAAAAGGCAGTGCAAGGGGATCATGCTAGTTTTTACTCTTTCATGATGGACTCTCATGGGTCTGATCAGCACGGTCTGAGACGCTGAGCTGGGTCGGAACCTGTCAGATCGGGTCAGTACTGGTCAGTACTGGTCAGTACTGGTCAGGTCAGGTCCAGTAGGGTTGATACTGATCAGGTCTGGTCGGCACTGGTCGGCACCCAAAGGAGCAGTGTCATCCCTCAAAGGGTGCTCTCCACGCCCATGGCAGCTGCAGGACAAGGTGCCCACCTCCATGATCCCGCCCAGGCTGACCCCCTGCCCACCCCACGGCTGTGGCCGTGCCCCCACTGATCCCAAAGGTGCCCATTCCCATCCCTGTGCTCCCACTGTGCTCACACCAGCCCCAGGGACAGTCACCTCTCGTGACACGTTGAGTTACAGACCACAGGCACGAGGCAGCAGGTCACACAGTACGAATGTGGATTTCAGGAAATGAAAGAGCAAAACAAAAGGGCTTAAATTCCTGAGTGTTTCTACTGTCACAGTAGCCCAGCCACCCCTGGGAATAACAGAAAGAAGGAAAGTTACAGTGGCAAGGCCACCATTTGTCCCAGTGCTGATTTCCTCTTCCACACCTGCATCCAGAACATCATTACTGGGTACCAGCAGCTTTGAATTGCTTAAATAGAGATGAAGACACATCCTGCCCTGAAAAACATGGACAAAATAACAGGAACATGATGTGCAGATTAGACTGTTGCTGCTTTGAGCCTGGAAACAAGCTGAGTCCAAGAGAAAAGCAACAGTGATGCTTTTGCAGGAGCACTGCTGCCTTCCCAGTGCCCGTATCAGACACCAGGGTGATGGGTTGGGAGCTGAGGAAGGGATGTACAGCTTGAGTGTGAGCAAGACCAGCAAGGGGGGTGACAGTGACACGTGGATACTCCTTATCTGCCTGCTAATGCATTTTTTATCTCCTCCTTTAGGGGAGAGCGAAGTGACAAGGCCTTTTGTACTTGAGCAACCTTCAAAGCAGCCTTCTGAGCTGTCGGTGCTGTCCTCACACAAGGCAGTTTATTGTCATCTCATCGCCAGGTTTGGAGTCTTTAGTGTGGCTTGGGCTTCTAATAATAAACCTGTAACAACAATCCCAATCCAGTGCAGCCTGGAAGAGACTCAGGTCAGACCTCACTGGGGTCTGCAGCTTCCTCAGGAGGCAAAGGGGCAAATGTGACTGGTGACAGGACCTCAGGGAGCAGCCAGAGCTGTGCCAGGGGAGGTTTAGGCTGGATCTTAGGAAAAGGTTCTTCTCCCAGGGGGTGGTTGGGCTCCCCAGTGAAGTTTGATACAGCTCAAGGAGCGTTTGGACAACGTTCTCAGGCACATGGTGGGATTGTTAGGGGTGTCCTGGGCAGGGCCACGAGTGGGACTTTGATGATCCCTGCGGGTCCCTTCCAGCTCGGGATATTCTATGGAATAAATAATGTCATTAATTGTGAGAGAACTGCGAGGCACCCGGGGCGGCTCCGGGTCTCCGGGGCAGCGGGCGGAGCACGATAAGCAGCGCCGAGCGCTGCCCGCCCGCCGCGGCCCTGCCGGGCCCTGCCCCGCCGGGGCGGAGCGGGGCGGAGCGGGGCGGCACCGCCGCCTCCCCCGGGCCCTCGCCCGCGCCGCCGAGCCGGGCTCTTCCGGGCAGCGGGGCCAGGGCGGCGCGGGGCCGGCGGCCGCGGTGAGTACCGGGGATGGGCCGCGGGCGGAGGAGCCACTGCCGATGTCACCCCCACTGCTGTACCGGCGGCCGGGCGGGGACACAGCCCCCCGTGTCGCCTCAGCCCCCTCCATAAGACACCAGCCCCGCGTGTCGCCCCGTCCCCTCCAAAGGAGACCAGCCCCATCGGTCTCCTCTGTCACCCCTGCAGAGGCCCTGATCTGTTCGTCACCCCTGTCCCCTGCACTGGGTCCAGCCCCGTGTGTCATTCTGTTCGCTCCATAGGGGTCTCTGCTCTGTGCGTCACCCCATCCCCTCCACAGGCACCCAGTCCTGTCTGCCACCTCAGTCCCCTCCACAGGGAACCAGTCCCCCATGCCACCCCCTGGTCTCTCTGCAGGGGCCCAGCCCCGTCTGTCACCTCTGTTACCACTGCAACGACCCTGATCTATTTGTCACCCCGTCCCCTCCACTGGGTCCAGCCCCACGTGTTATCCCATCCCTTCCGCAGGGTCCCAGCCCCGTGTGTCACCCTGTCCTTGTGGAAGCAGGGCTGGACACTGGCCGTGCCACACAACTGGCACTGTGGGGCTGCCTCCTGCCTGCACACATCACAGCTCCCTGCTTCCCCACCTGCTCCCAAAATCTCCCCCTGACCACTCGCTGTCCCCTGAGCACGGGCTCTGTGTCACAGGGATTGCGTGGCAGCTGCACAGATCCCAGGCCTGCAGGAGACAAGCCTCCCTGCTGCAGGATCGTCCTTTCCAGGGGAGGAATACACCAAATAACTTCAAGGTCAGACACCTGGTAGCCAGAGATACGGATCTTAACTATGAGTATTGATTTTTTAAAATTTTATTACTTATGAACAATTTGTTGTTATTATAATGGGAAAGGGGGGGTGAAGACTGACTTTGTATCAGTGTGCAATTAAAAAATCACCCGTATGGATCCTGTTAGAAAAAGATGTATGAAATAGTGAAAATGTACAGAAGAGGGCCATGAACATGCCTGGGTAGAGCCAAACCTGCAGTTTACCGGTGGGGGTGTTAGAAGCTAAGGAGCAGAAACAAGCTTGCAGCAATCACGACTGAAATAAAAGCTTGCACTAACCCTGTTTAGCAAAGAGGGTTTATTTTTCTGAATGTGGAGATGAGGTGGACACGTGTCGTGTCTCTGCGATCTACTTCACATTTGATGGGGATGGGAAAAGAGGTGGCAGATTGAAAGCCAACACTGCTGAGTTGGCTGCAGGAGCCTCTAACATCTGGAGGTGGCTTTAGTGCAGAATGATGAAATGTCTGGTCAAGTTACACGCCAAAGATGGCTCCTGTTTTGAGGAGAGAGCCCCAGCAGCAGGCTCGATCCGTTTCACCCAGGCTGCTGCTTTTGTTGCTAGGCTACAAGTGGGATGTACATTTATAAGCAAAAGAAGAAAAAAAAAAAAAACAAGTGTCTTGTAGTGTTGCCATGATTTGCCTTCTCCAGCGTTTCATGTAGGATTGCAGTAGGAAAAATCATAGTGCAGGCAAAGATCTTTTTCTCCCCTGGTGATTTAAGTAGGTATTTGGTTGTAGAAGCTGCTTTAGGGAATGAAAACTTGGCAAGTGGCTTTGTTAACATTTGGTGTAAGAACATTGCATCATACTTCTCCCAGTCATCAGCTGTGCTGCTTATTTCAAACTGTGGCAGCAAACTAGTGCAAATAGAGGAATACCAAATACCATTGCTTACCAACCCTGATAAGTCTGATATGTGCTCTTTTGCCACCACACAAAAATGCTTTTTTTCCATAAAAGTTCTTCTCATTTGAACTAATTAACTGCCCTGACTGACATCCCTGAAGAAGGCCTTGTGTTCTTTTACCAGAGCAATTAAACTCTGGATGGTAGCTGGGTTTGCCTTTCCACTGTTGCTTTGACAATGTGTTGTAGTTTTAAAGTAGAACAAATCACCTTTTACTAATGAGAGAGTGGTTAATCTCCTGTTTTTTCTCCTAAGCCAACACAGCAGCCGTTTGGGTGGGCATTGAGGAAAATTGGGCGTTGGAAAAGAAAAACCTGAGTTTGTTCAGACAAAGGAGCCCCAAAAAGGAACATTGTGTTATTTGAGGAATAAAGAGGCCTAACAGGACCCTTGAGTACTTCTCTATGAAAGCAGCATGGAAAAGCAGGGAAGTGTTTCAAAAGAACTCAACTCTGCAAAAACAAACAACAATTTGGTGCAAGGGGCACTTTGCTAATAAACATGTTGGAGGAAGAAGAGCTTTTCTTCTCTTTTTTTCCTTCTCTTTCATAGCAGCAGGTACTTTTCTCAACCTCAGGATTTTCCAGCCTACATCTCATTTTGCAGAGCAGAGCACCAACAGCTGGACATCAGGCTGTAAAGAGACTGCTTTGAAAAATAGAGATTTAGGGGCCTAAGTGTGTCAAATCTATTTTTTCTCTCTCCCAGTGAGTCTGCATGTGAAATGTCAGCAGCACCTGCCTCTAACTTTTGAACTATCCCTATTATAAAGCATCCTAAAGAGTTCTGTTAAGAAAGAGGTACTGCGTGTTACCTTCTATTTTTTACCGGATTTTCAGGGAAAAGCCTGACTTATTTTTCTAAAAAAGAATTCTTAGTTGCCTCTAGGAGATTTTGTGAATCGTGATCTGATCTGAGCACCTTTGCATCACCTGAACTTAGGGATCTGAGTCCTGGTAAAAGACACCACACAAGTTATACCTTTCTTTCACTATTTGTATTGGCTCACCTGCCCTCCTGTGTGCAGGCTGGTTAGAATTCTCTTTTAAGATGGAATACTCAGCACATTCCATGCTTTGTAACTGAGGGTTGCAGGTTGTAGTTTGGGAGTTTGTGAAATGTCACAATATGTCAGCGACATAAGAAAATGTAAATGTTTCCAAGGACGGTAGCAAAGCTGCTTTTCATCATTTGTGCACTGCTGCATGAGTTTAAGTTGCCCAGAATTTCCCAGACCATGTGTCCATGTGGATTATTCAGTCATGCAGTATGGTTTATAGGTGGTATAAATAAATGATCAAGTGTCTGAGTTGTTCAAAATTGTGTGGTATGTTACTGTCTGAAATATATTAAATAGTAGTTGCTACTCTCTTAGCTGTTGCTTTGGTTTGAAAAGTGGTTGCATGACCTTCAATGGGATGTTTAAAACATGAACTTTGAAAAAGAACTGCAGAGAATTGAACTCCTGACAACTCCTGAATCTGCATTTTGTATAATTGCTGCAACTGCTGTTGTTAACCTTTAAACAAGGTTTAAAGTCTTCTGCTGTTGCTGATTCTGTGGCACATCTAAACTTAGCCTTTGTACCAAAACTGTTCATCAGACTTTGTGCTGGTTTTGTGTGTAATTATTATATTAGTAGAGGCCACTCTCCCTTATTCTTAAGCCCTTTTTTCCCTCCAGTTAATATTACTATTAACCATTAGACCACAAACCGGCAGATGATGCCATCTGATCAGAGAGGGCAAGAAATTTGGGTGTTCTTGGTACTGGAGCTTCCAGCTCAGTTCAGTGTCACTTTCTGATTGAAAGTACAAGATGAAAAAGATAGCCAAAGAATTAGTGATTTAAAATAAAGATTTCTGTATAAGAAGTTGAGTTTCTGTTCAGATAAACTGAAGACCTTAGTCATCAGTGAGTTCTGATGTGCTTTTTGTTAAGTTTTTAGTTTCTGATTGCTAGGCCTGGGAGAGCACTGGGAGGAGGTGAGGAGGCAGCAGAGATCTGGAGAGAGTTGTAGAGAAATTTGCTGTAAAGCACTTGGGAAGCACAGTTTTGCACAGTGGTGTCCTCTCTGGGATCTGTCATCTCTATCCCCACATCTCATTGCCTCTGGTCTGCAGAACCACATGCCAAGAACATGTCAAGCGTAGCCAGTTCTTTTCACTTGACACTCACAGAATCACAGGATGGTTTGGGTTGGAAGGGACCTTAAAGATCATCTCGTCCCACCTCCTGCCATGGGCAGAGACACCTTCCACCAGACCAGGTTGCTCCAAGCCCTATCCAATCTGGTCTTGGACACTTCCAGGGATGGGGCACCCACAACTTCTCTGGGCAACCTGTGCCAGGGCCTCACCACGCTTAAAGACTTTTTTCCCCAATGTCTAATCTAAACATACTGTCTGTCAGTGTGAAGCCATTCCCCCTTGTCCTGTCACTCCAAGCCCTTGTAAATAGTCTCTCTCTACCTTTCTTGGTGGCTCCTTTCAGGTACTGGAAGGCCACGATTAGGACATCCCTAAGCGTCTCTTCTCCAGCCTGAACAATCCCAGTTGTCCCAGCCTTTCCTCGTAGGAGGAAAACACAGTCATATGTTTATGGAAAAATTTATGAACGCACAATCAGCTACGATTCTGAAAACATGCCTTGGTCCACAGGAAGAGGCAAAGTGTGAAATACGGGTGATCAAACCTCCGTGTCAGTGCTGGGGACACACACAGTGCCAAAAACCGTTCCTGGTCATGGGAATGCCGTCCCCTGCATTGTTGACTCGCTGGAGTGCAGCGGGGAGCGGTTTTGCCCAGGACAGCTGATGCTCACCCAGACAATCCGGCAGCACAAGGGAGGATTTAGCTGCCGTTCTCCATGGGCAGTTCGGATACAGCCGCCCTGCTTTGGAAACTGAAAGGGTTTAGTGATACGAATGTGCCAGAGAGCAAGTCCTTTCTTTATTGCTGATTTAATTTACTGGTGAGGGCCATCACCATCTGCAGGGTTTGCAGGTACCAGTGCTTCTATTAAATACCTTTCTAATTGTTCTGTTCTTTAAAATAATGAAAATATGTCTGATTTCCTTCCTTGCTGCATGTTTTCCACGGTGGATGTTGTTTGACTGTGTTTCAGTGCTGTCTTTTATCCTTTCCATTACTGCTGAGCTCCCTGTGTGAACATGACCTCAAAGTGATTTTTCACTATGGATTATTACAGTGTTTGTAAAATTCATGTTGTTTCCCAGATCCTCTGTTAATGCCATTGTTTGCGAAGGAGAGTTGTTTTAATATCAGCCTGGGCAATTTTGCAGTTCCTTTCCACCCTAACATTTCAGGTGCTGTTGATTCAAATGTTTGTCTGTTTGAGGGTGGTTTCCCATCTGTTGGTACTTACTGAATAGCAGCAGGTGGGAACAATAAATTCAGGTGTTTTATACAAAAGCTCCTTAATTGATTTAATTAATTAATAATGGTTAGGTAGTTATTGAGGTTTGCCTTCCTTAGTTGCCTGTAAGAAAGCAAACAGTTTTATCTCTGTTGTAGAGGAATTGTGCTTTTGCTTTCCAGTTCCTTTTCCAACTTTCTACTTATCTCAGGGTTCAGATGGATTTATTTCAATTTGATTTAACCAAAATGGCCTTTATTTTTTCTTTACATAATTAAATTATGGATAATGAAAACTTAAATCTTGGGCACACTTAATACAGGTGGAAAATTATATCACCAAAGGTAGTGGAGTTACACACTTGACAAAGCATTGTAGTCAAAATAATAATTAAATCTTAAATTGTTTTATTACAGTGCTTTTGTTATTGAGTATTTGAATGGCCTATGCAAACATCAGCACCCCACTGAGATTGTATCTGAAAATTAAGGTGGCAGGGAGGTAAAATACAGTTGCAGCAACTTATATTGAGGGTGTTTGTACCTAATTCTTCGAGTTTTACAACCTCACTGCTTAAATAAAAAAAAAAATTTAAAAAGCCATATAGTTCATAATGATGACTGTGTGGCTGTTAAATAATATATTGATGAAGCTATTTTTGTGCATAGTCACCATTTTTACTTTATAGTTGGACATTTTGTTTTATAAGAGGGTCCCTTTGAAGTACATCAGCATTTTATTAGCTTATGTTTTTGCTTTATGGGATTTATTTCCCTTTTCAGCATTTACTAATTGAGTCTGATAGGTCATGAGTAGCATCATACAGGCTCTTTTAAACAAGAGGTGGGGCTTTTATTCTAAAATCATTTTGCTGGAAAACTTTTAAGTTTTCAAGACAGAAATTCCCTTGTTCTCTTAGGCACTATTGTAACAGGTCTATGACTCAGAGTCCCGAGACTGGCAAACCCAGCCACCTTTTTCACTTCACTGCAAGTTTTGTGTGTTTCTAAATTGTATTATTCCAGTATCTGAACTTTTTTACACTCCCTTGTACATGTGACACCAGCTCCTTCTCTATGGGCATTGGTGGTCTGCCTGGTTCATTTTAAAGTTCTTTGGGACAGCAGTGTTCCTACTTACCTATTGAAAGTTCAAGTCAATTATATCAGTCACATCACTGAGAAAAGAAAATGGGTTTGGGCACTTAAATAGCTTTCACCTAAAATTTTAACCCCCTTTTATGTGAGATCTAACTTTTTTCAGGGTAGACACCTGTCCTGCCCCCCCATCCTATGCAGGATTGGAGGCCATATACTGTCCTTTATCTTTGTTAAGATTGGTAGTAGTATAGTCAGTGTTTTCTGTTGCCGCCCTTCTAAACACACACAGTGATTTCAAGCATGAACTTTTGTTGTAGCACGTGTATTAATGGATGCTGTCCGTTTTTCTGGTAGGTTGCTTTTTGCTGCTGCAGCACTAACACTTCTTGGGTAGATTTACAAGGAGAAAGAAAGACCAAAGCATGTGCTGACATGCTCCTGCTAGCTTAGTCTGGCTAGTCTGGGTAACAGCAGGCAGAAAGGCATGGAAGTAGGAATTTTACCTTGTGTTGTCAACCAGAGTGGTTGTGTATTGTCTTTGAGTTGCCTTTATTTTTCTAGAGTGTGTTACAGGCTCTTGTCCCACTGCTGGACACCCCTGAGCAGAGCCTGGTCCATCCTCTGACCCCTCCCTGCAGACACTGACAGACATTGATGTGTCTCAGTGTCTCCCCTCGAGGCTGAGCAGCCCCAGCTCCCTCAGCCTTTCCTTGTAAGAAGATGATCCAGTCCCTTCATCATCTTTGTATCTTCCACTGTAGCTCCATGTCTTTCTTGCCCTGAGGAGCCCAGAACTAGACACAGCACTCCAGATGTGGCCTCCCCAGTGCTGAGCAGAGGGGCAGGATCTCCTCCCTGACCTGCAATGCTCTTCCTAATGCACCCCAGGATCTCACTGGCCTTCTTGACCGTCGAGACCCCCAGTTCTGCTCTGCAGCAGGTCAGATCCAGCCTGTACAGGTGCAGGTGTTTTGTTTCTGCTGAATTAGTTTCCTGCCAAGGTACTAAGTTTTATCAGCACACCTGGGTCAAAGAGCGTCAGAGCGGACATCGAGTAGGTCAAGTGGAGAGGGGATGAAAACAGGATGTGAAAGTGTTGTATTCTGTGTTCTGTAGATCCACTTTGAACCATCTGCAGTGAAGGAAGATCTTTATTGTTTAGATTTCTTATTACTGAATTACTTGGTTTTGTGGACAGAGATATCAGAAGTATATAAAAACAATTCACAGACAACCCAGTACTGTATATGCTAATCAGAGTGAAAAGAATGAACTAATCAGAGTGAAAAGAAACAAAAGAGCTTCTATTTAAGGACTACTTTATTCAACATTCATTAGGCAGCTTTAAACAGATTATCATAAGCTATCCTAAGCAGATTTTAATATTTTCTTAGTGAAACGGATAATTTAATTATAAAAACATTTTTACACTTGGACTTTACTACAGATGGCATACCAATAGGGAAGCATCCACAGAACAAGTTACCAGCCCTAGTGTGTAGATTTTTATCTCTTTTTTTGATGGAAAAGAATTTTTGAATAAATGAGTGCACTTCCCTTCCTAAGGCTTTGCAAAACCAGCAGTTCCCCCTTTAGACCAGAAGATGGACTATTGTTTCACAACATATAACTGTTCATGGGAGGGTACTTTTAAAGTAGTAAGAAAGGGAAAAGAAACATGAGGACCATCTCCTGTTCAGATGTTCTGCATGAGAATTTTGTTCTCCAAATCTGCCCTGAGTCTTTTTTCATTTCCATCCATCTGTGATGTCCCTGGTGAGAAATGTATCACATGAAAATGATCCTACTAATAAAAGATCCTATGCAATAATGAACTTAACAGTGTGGGAAATGTGAGTAGAAGGGGGCAAAGATTAGTTTTCCCTCCAGTACCACATTTACTGGCCTTCTGGAATCATAGAATCACAGAATGGTTTGTCTTGGAAGGGACTTTAATGATCATGTCAGACAACTTCATGGTATTCTTGAGTTAAGATGAAAACACCCTTCAGTGGCAGCTTATGCCATATGCATTAGTTGTCCTCACAATAATGATGTTTTTCCTATTAAAATGGATAAAAAGCTATGTGATATCATCTGTATTTATATAGATCCAATTTCCTTCAGCCATTGAACAAGCATTATTTGGAGGATGTTATGTGGTTTTTTTTTAACTGGCTACTGAATATGTTGTAGAAATTTCTCTTAAGAAAGTTAGAATTCATACGGCTTTTGCTATGGAAGAACTGTCCTCCTTTCATTAGATGTTGAAGTAAACTTAATCATCCTGAAGTATTTTTTAATTTTCTGGGCTTTATTCCCCATAAATGCAAAACTGTGTAAGCTCAGTGTCCTTCCTTGTAGTTCTTTAACCATCTTTGAAGTATCATTGGGAGGTCTGGTCATGTGTTCATAATGGGGCAAATTGTTGTATTGTATAATCTCTGTGTTGTTAAAACATGGGTTTAGAGAAACAACATTTATTGAAAGAACTTGTGTTTGTGTTCCTAATTTTATTTTGTTTTGCTATGCCAGAGAAGTTAACTGTATTTTATTAAATATTTCTTCTGTCACTGCACTTCAGGCGTCTCTTGAAATATTTGATTTCTTCCCTTCAATACAGTATTTTCAATAAATTTTCAGGGCTTTGTACTCTAAACGTAACCACTTTTCTTCTTGCAGGTTACAGATGCATTAGGAAATAAGTAGAATTCTGAATTGCACATTTTCCTGTTTTCTTGAC
>JAWWES010000030.1:14172238-14262513 GCA_035583135.1 Lophotriccus pileatus | reverse complement strand
TTGTAGTTCTTTAACCATCTTTGAAGTATCATTGGGAGGTCTGGTCATGTGTTCATAATGGGGCAAATTGTTGTATTATATAATCTCGGTGTTGTTAAAACATGGGTTTAGAGAAACAACATTTATTAAAAGAACTTGTGTTTGTGTTCCTAATTTTATTTTGTTTTGCTATGCCAGAGAAGTTAACTGGATTTTATTAAATATTTCTTCTGTCACTGCACTTCAGGCGTCTCTTGAAATATTTGATTTCTTCTTCCCTTCAATACAGTATTTTCAATAAATTTTCAGGTTTTTGTACTCTAGACATAACTACTTTTCTTCTTGCAGGTTACAGATGCATTAGGAAATAAGTAGAATTCTGAATTGCACATTTTCCTGTTTTCTTGACAGAGTTTTAGAAGATGTCAGCAAATATACCATTAAATATTAATATCAAGGAGCCCCGATGGGATCAAAGCACTTTTTCTGGACGAGCCAATCACTTCTTTACTGTAACAGATCCCCGGAATATTTTGTTATCTGATGCCAAACTAGAAAATGCAAGAAAAATTGTGCATGATTACAGGTATGACATTGACTGCTTCTGCTGCTGACCCAAAAAATGTCCATGTCAGTGATAAGTACATGGTGATGTATTTAAAAGGAAATATTTAAAACACTGTTTTCATGGCACCACTCTTTATTCTTACCTCAGAGCTTGAAACCCTTTTTTTAAAAAACAAATTTGCTGATGGCTGGGGAAGAGTTATGACAACTGAGAACTCCTGTTAAAGGTTCTGAAATACTGAAGTGTCTGATTCTGAAAATAGTTAATATGACAGCAGAGCTTAAAACTTCCTCTTGTGTGTTGCATTGCTTCGAGCAAATGGTTTCTTAAATACTCACTAAGTGAATTTTTAAAGCTTCACACTGATGGCTCCAGAGATTTTAGTTCTCAAATCTAGTACAGGTTTGAGTAAATACATATTTGGTGCTGAATATATTGACTAATGCAACATAACCACTGCTGGGAGCTTTGATGCTTTTTATTTCGCCAGTCCATTTAAAAGCCAAAGAAGATCTACAAGCTAACTGTAAGGCTTGATTCATATCCCAAAATCCTCTGATGCCACACTTCCCAAGGGAGATTGCAGTGTTTTATACCAGTCGTGCCTTTGGCTGTTTTGTTACTTTGGTTTTTTAACTTGTCCCAAGACTAGGTATCGTAGCACCTGGCTTGACAGAAGATGAGTTGTGGAGAGCCAAATACATCTATGATTCAGCCTTTCACCCAGACACTGGTGAAAAGATGGTCTTGATTGGCCGAATGTCCGCTCAGGTCCCCATGAACATGACCATCACAGGTTGTATGATGACCTTTTACAGGTAAGTGATGGCAATATAACACATGAGGCATTTGCCTATGGATTAGATAAGTGAAAGTTGATGTTGTTGTCAGAAGTTTTATAATAACTGTTTTTAAATGTAAACTTTTGCTTCCTTTTCTCTTCTCTCTCCACATTCCCTCACACTGATTAACGGTTCCCTCTAGAAGTAGTTGTGAAATAAGCCCTTAGCCTCGTTCACCATCCCACTTTTCCTCAAAGTGGGGAATGTTCCAAAATCCCATCTGTGTAGGAGAGTTGTGTGGAGGACAAAGAGGAGGAGATTCCTGGGAATGTCTAACCTTGTTGGTCTGGCATGCAGGATGTTCTGTCTGCCACGTGAGTACTCAGTATGCTTCGGTCCATCGGTCCTCGAGTTCCTCCAGCTCCCCTTTGATCCCTACATTTCCTCAGAGGTTCTGGAATCCAGTGAAGTCCACAGCAGGAGCTAGTGTGGTCTTTTAGCACTTCTGTGTTAGAAATATTTTTTGGCACAGTGCTTGGTCAGCAGGAACTGCTCAGAGAAAATAGCAGTAGTGTTTTGAATACTGAGATTGTGAGAACTCTTGACACACACCCCAGACAGGCCCAGCTCTTTTGAACACGTGTGTGTTGTAAAAAAACAGTCAATAATATGAATCAAACCATTCAGCTGCCCATTCCCAAGCATTGCCTCCTGTTAACTTCTTATTCCCTTACACATGTTCTGTTATTACTGTAACACTTAGAGCTGCTCTATGTCTTTTCTTTGCCTTATTGCTCAGATTCACAACTAGGTGATTTATTAGCCTGTAAGGGATTGGTTCCTTTGGACCAAATCCTCAGCACTGCAGACAGGATTGTTTAGAAGTCCTGGGATGATGCAGTGCGTCCTCTCTGTCACTGCACATCACGTGCTCTGGTTACTGCTGGCCACTGGAAGGAGTAAATTCCCTGTTATACCTGTGAGGGCTCTTGGATGTGCAGTAGAACAGTGTGAGTCACCCCTAAACCTTAGAGCAGGCCTAACATCCTCTGTGTACCAGTAGCAAGGAAGAAGGAAAAGGTGACTCAGGAAAAGAGGAAGAACAGCTGCAGTGATAGGAAAAATCCATCTGGTTTATCACTGCTACTTTGGCATCTCAGATACTGGAAACCAGAGGGAATAATAATACATTTCCAAATCTCCTGACTCTTTCAATTTTTTGCAATTTAAAGAAATAACATACCTTCCCAATTCTGAATGTCATGACAGACACACATCTTCTGCTCTAGCATCTCTTCTTTGCTTCATCCTTTTACAGAATAATTGGTACAACTGTTGCTGCTTCTTTAGCCCTCAGTTTCCATATCAGCCCTCTGATGAAAATCATATTCCTGTTGCAGCTACTGCCTGTACCATTAAATAATTAATTAAATATTAGTTTTAGTGTCCTATGAAATGTTATTTTAATGATCAAGAAATAGTTTTCAGTAGCAACTCTTACGTTTGGTGGCCTGGTTTGCCCAAATGAAATTTTGGTGGAGCAGAATCTTCAGTTATGTCTCCACTGTGGACAGAGATTGTGGTCTGGGTGCACAAATACATAATTTTCCCATGGTATACTCTCCTTGTAAAATGATTATATCTGCAGTTTAACAGGGACCACATCAGCCTGTTAAATGGAGACTCGGCAACTGGTACGGGACATATTTTTTTCACTGCCTCCTACCTGTGCTCAGTAATTGGCACCTTTTTGTCGTGCTGTATTGAACCAGACTATTTTGAGTTCTGTATCTCTACTTAAACATGGAGATATTTTAATGAAAATAATTTTTCATTTTGGAATTTGGTCTCTTAATCTGGTTGTACATGTGACTGAACGTTTGTGACACGAGTTTATTAAAACAATGGCATCATATTAGTTTTTTGAAGACTGAAGAAATAAACCCTGGCTCCTAAAATCCACCTCTCAATGCCTTATGGAGCTTCCAAAGAGACCTGGCAGACTGTAGAGGAATAACAACCCTGGAAAAGCATTCTGGAAATTAGCGCATTTCCTGGTTCTCTGTGTGTTTTTTATAGAGAGGTTTGCCATAATACTTTTGTTATTACAGCAAACCTTTTTGCCAAGTGAACGTTGCTAGTTAATTACAATGTTTTTAAATTCTTCTCCTAGAAGAACTCTTGACAATAAGACAGTATTTCATTGACTGTATTGATTAATTCAAATAAAAAAGAACCTCTGCCTGGTTATTGCTTCCGGTGGCTTTTTTTGATTTGCCATCATTTTTCTGTGATGTTGATTCAACTGTGGTTTTAATAATGATAATAATTACAATTGTTTCTCTTTTCAAGAACGACACCAGCAGTGCTTTTCTGGCAGTGGATCAACCAGTCCTTCAATGCTGTAGTAAATTACACGAACAGGAGCGGGGATGCCCCAATCACTGTCAGGTCAGACACTGAACCACGTAATTCTGATGAGTTTATGAGTTGATCTCTGATGTACTTGAACATGGTTGGGCATTAGAGTTTGAGGTGAGAGAGGGCCAGGTTCTCCCATCTGTAGTAGTTATTAATTTGGTATGCACAAATGAGAATTCTGAGAATGACAGAGGCAAGAACTCCATTTCTGCCATTAAAGACAAGCCCCCAAGCGCCTTGATCATGAGCTCTTAACAGTGTAGGATTTAGGAGGAGTCTGTGTTGTAGGCTCAGTCAGCCATTTGCAAGTGCCTCATCAGTTTGGTGTCATACCAGGATATTTCTAAGCTGATATTTTGGACCTTTAGGTGTGCCACCTTCTCAGTGCCCAGAACACGCCACACTGGAGACTTATTTATAAAAAGAGGTTCTTTCAAGGAAATGGTCTGTGCTTGTTTCTGTGTGATGGCAAAAAGAGAAACTAAAGATACATATGGGAAGTATGTACAGTGTGGTTAGAGCAGTGTTTGCAGCATAGCTGTCTGCATGTATAGGGTTTGATATGGCTTATTTTAGTTACTGCTCTAGACATGGCCTTAGAAATCTAAACTTGATTTTATTAGGTTAAGCAATTAGGAAATTAAATAGAGAACTAATTCTTCAAGGTGTTCATTCAGACCCATGAGAAAATGCTGAACAGGCACAACGAGCAGAACCTGATTCAATATTACAATGCTGCTTGATATATGATTTCTATTGCTAGTGAAATGAAACTGCTTAATTTAGGGTCCTGTTAGATCTTCCCTCCACATCTTATTGCAGTAGCACAAAAAAGGTCTATTTCTTAACTTTGAGGGGGCGTAACTACATGTGTAAAATGTAGTTATTTTTAGAATTGTCATAACTATAGCTGTGCATGTGCAAACATTTTAATTTCTCTTTTAGCCAGCTGGGAACAGCCTATGTTTCTGCCACCACCGGTGCTGTCGCAACAGCTTTAGGACTTAATGCCCTAGCAAAGGTATTTTTTTCCATTCTTACTAGACTGTGGTGTTCTGTGAGATGCTTGTCGCTCATTTCTCTCTCTGGTGTATCTGTGTCATGTGAACAGCTCCCACTATAGAGTTATAATGGCCTTTGGCAGCTCCTTTCTCTACATCACAACCTTATTTTTTCCCAATGAAGATGGTTCTATATATGTTTTTCAGCCAGCCTGTCCGCATATGTCAAACAGCCTCGTGTTTGGTTAATGCAAACTGTATCTAATAAGGTGCCTTTTTTGCAGTTTCTTTTTCACATGTCAAAGGCATTTAATAGTACTTGAAAGTTAATTGGAGTGGAGATGTAATTACACTTCCCCGTGATGCTACTAAATTCAGAATGGTTTTGCCACTCTCCTGCCACTGCTCACTCCTGAGAGAAGCATTTGTGACTTATTTCATGCTTATTGTTTTTCTACCTCTGCCCCACCAGTGAGCTTTCACTAAAATTTAATGTGAAGGAAGTAAGTCTAGTCTATGATTATCACGTGAAGCATTTGAATATGACCTTTGGGAAAGCCAATGATTATGTAAATCTTTTCCTTCCCCCCCCCGTGTGTTTTACAGCGCGTCTCGCCTCTTATAGGACGGTTCGTTCCTTTTGCTGCTGTTGCTTCTGCAAACTGCATTAACATTCCACTGATGAGACAAAGGTAGGAAAAAGAATAAAGATCACTCATGCTGGAAGAAAGGATGTTACTGGGTTTGTAGATCAGCAAGTTATTAAATAAGGGTCATTCTATATCTTCAGCTTTTTTCAGAACCTTGCAAAAACCTCATGCAAGGTCTTGTTTTGAGTAATTGTTTGTGACAGGTATAAAATAGAATATCCTCGTTCTCTTCAAGTAAATATCCATAGAGTTCTTCAGTCTTGGATCTCAGAAGCCAATTACTGATCCTTCAAAACTTGATCACATGAATCCTTGAGTACAGACTCCACAGAATACAGTAATTTCAAAAATGGTGCTTCAAATCCCACATGCAGAACTTAATCATAGAAGTCAGGCTCTGCAGTTTTGTTCCATCATCTGAGATTACATAAATATGCAGTTTGTCAGAAATAAACTTTCATGTGTTCTGATTTGACATGGAGTAAGAATAGTAGTAGGGAAAAACAAATTAAAAGCATCCTTTTATAAACACGAGGTTATGGGCAAAAAAGGAAATACTTAACTTTTGTATTTACAATGGAATTTGCTCCTTGGTAGTATTTTATCTTTTATAAAATACAAAGAGAAGAATAAAGGCAGTCAGGATATCTGCAGTTCTCTCTGCTTCTCCCAGTATGTGAGTTTAACACCTAATCCTGCTCTTGAGCAAAAGACCTAATAGAGAATAATGCAGCTACAGAAATGTAGTTTGGGTTGTGCATCATTTTATACTTGCAAATATATAGTGGTTGGAATGAAAACTCAGACTCTAGAATGCCAGAGGGGAATTTTCACACAGACTTCTGTTTCTGTGAAACTAATCTTCCTGTATTCCCTGGGCTGTCTGTCAGAAACAACAGAATCCAGGAAATTCCATTTTTCCAAAGCGCTCTTTGGGGCAACTTCTTCTTTCTGTGTACTGCAGAGTGAAACATCTCTTTTTTCTCTCTCTCTCTCTCTCAGAAGTGTGACCAGCTTCAAGTAGCAGATTGCTGTTACAAATATTCAGCTGATAATTTTCCAGCATATTTTTCCCTAGATTTTTCTCTGCCTTTTGAAATTTTTTGTGTTGAAGAACATTACAAACAGGCTAACTTAAACAATAAAATAAAACAAAAAACAGATCAGTCTTATAATTGACAATTTTAAGGGACAAAAGGTGACCAAAAAAAGGGTGAATAAGTTCACCTCAATCACTGCTTTATTTTTACTCCTTATTCAACAGGGAAATCAAGTTTGGAATCCCCGTCACAGATGAGGATGGGAACAGAGTGGGTGAATCATCCAAAGCAGCTCAGCAGGCAATCGCCCAGGTGGTTATCTCAAGGATTCTTATGGCTGCTCCTGGAATGGGTAAGAATAACTGCAATCCTTTGCAGCTCCTGATTATCAGTTCCTAATGTGAGAGAGAGTTTCAGTCCTAAGTGAGTTTTCTCCGAGGCCAAATTACCTCACAGTTCCCCAGGCAGTGTTTGCCTTTCTGGTAAGAAGTTCCTCAGAGAAATGTACTTTTCTCACTGTGAAAACATCCAGAGTGTGTTACACTGAAGTGCAGCAGGAAAGCTCCTGGGATGCTTTTGCAGAAATACAGATAGCAAAGCAAAGGTAGCAAATTCCGTTTGCTTGGAATTGGTTTAGTGCTCTTGACCAGTGCTGAGTTACTGAGCTCAGGTTTAGTTACATGTACAATTACAAGTTTTGCTTATTGGGAGAATCTGACTCTATAAATACCAGTTCTGTACCTTGAACTGGCAATGTGAAACAAAAACTCAGTGAATGACAATGGGCTGTGAAAATTGTGTTAAGGTATTAGTTTAGCTAAACAAAAAATGAAAACAAACTGCTTTTTTCTCCAAGGTTAATGCATTTTTTATCTTACTTGCAGCAATTCCTCCCTTCATAATGAATACGTTGGAAAAAAGAGCCTTTTTAAAGGTTAGTCTTAGATAATCTATCTATATGTATTTCAGATCCTAAGCTACTATTTTAATGAATATAAAATACTTCCTGAGCCTTCTTATTTGCCTCCCAAACACTGTGGGAGCACATCCCTGTAGAACTTGCTTTACAGCTGTCTCTTGCTTTCTACCTTTCTCAGAGATAACTTGGTTCTTTTTATCCCAATGTAAAATAACATTCAGAAAATAGGAAGTTTTTTGTTGTTATTTTCATGATTGTTCTTAAAATGCACAGTTCCTCCTGTGAATCTTCCTTGTACTCAGTCTTGGAATACAGTTTATGGGGAAAAAGTATGAACATTTTAATAATGCTGCTTTTTCCAAGAGAGCAGTAAGGAGTCTTTGCTTGGCTGCTGTAGTAGCAATCTGAGGCTGGAAACAAAAACTCTCTTTTGAAAACCATCCCTTAAAATGTACTGAATTTAAAGTGCAATGTAGGCATAGATGGACATTCTTCATCAGAGATTACTTATTTCCTCTATTCTGTTTATGCTGATGTAGTGTGAATCCAAACCCTTGGTGTTGGTAAATCCATAACCTACACCAACATTATGAACTCTGTGTGAATGAGAGAGTAAAGAACAATAATGAAATGAGTCATAGGGTTGTCTGACACAAGAGAAATAATATTCATATGAGAAGCTCTTTCGTTTCTCTACCAGTAAAGGGAGTTTCATATTCACCAGCTGATATCACTGATTTAATTACTGTGTAGCTCCAGGCAAAATCTCTGCCTGTGAAACCCACCCAACAAGCTTAAGAGAATCTGTCTCCTTCCTGTTAGAAAAAGGTTGGAAAAAAAGCATGGTCTGAATCTTCAGACCCTCCCTTGGAAAAGTGGTTTCTGTGTGGGGACTGGGAGGACAGGCAGGGGAAGTTGCCTGTTTTGTTTGTCTAAGGTAAAGCTTCCTAAAATGTGTAGATTATATCTCTTCCTATTTCTATGCTTCCTTTTTACCTGTGCAGTGAGATTACATAGACACACCACTTAAAAGTGCTTCTGTATATATAAAAGAGGAACAGGTTGCCCAGGGAAGCTGTGGATGCCCCATCCCTGGAAGTGTTCAAGGCCAGGTTGGACGGGGCTTGGAGCAACCTGGTGTGGTGGAAGGTGTCCATCAATTAATGCTATCAGTTCAGCTGGCAAACACATAACATTGTGAAGAACTTGCAGCAATCCTCAGGGTTTGGAGGCAAATATCTGTTGGTTTTTTGTGCCATAATCAATATAAGGGTGTTGTGAATTTTTCAGATCAGCAAAAATGAGCGATTTCTTCAGTGACTACTCGGTGGTCTTTGGTACCATCATGACCGTTTACGCTCACCTGTTGCTCTCCCTCAGCCTCAGAGACTGTGAGTTCAGGTGAAACACGGCTCTGCAGGTAGTCAGTGGTAACACCTGGTAGAGATTAGTATTAAACCACTAAGGAATGAGCTGTACTTTTAACAAACAGCTTCTGCATGTCCTCTTGAGGTTCCAGAAGCACCATCCCATTCACAGCACTCCAACACCATCCCTGCAATGCTTTTCTAACTCACTGTCCTTGGCCTTTGCTTTGCACACTACCACCCTTGGAAATAATTCCTGAATGCCTGCCAATGCCTATTAAGCAACACACAAGGCCAGAAAATAGGCAGATGGTTGTGAAACGATAAAAAGAAATAGAACTATGGTCTGCAGTCAGACAGAAGGAAATGTTGCCTGAGTGCTGGTCTGTAATAGCCCGTCATCCTCTGATGTTTGAAATGAGGTGTAGATCATGTAGCACTATTCATCCCCCACATTCCCACAGTGTTTTGCACTAAGACATTGGTATGAATTAACAATATTCCCCAAAGTTGTTGCTAGAAAGTGACTCAAGAATGTTTTTAGAACACAAGCACATACTTACTGCTTCAAAAAGCATCTAATTATTTCTGACTTGAAATAGTATTTTTATATGTACATCTGATTTTGCTGTAGGTTTCAGCAAGAGCTCTGGGGCCCTTTTAGGTGATTATGCAGTGTTGTAGTAGTTGATTAGGCTGCATAATGTCTATTTTCATGATCCCTACTGACATACACCTGACTAGCTCTTTGTAAAACCGAGGCATTTTACCTGCTGCAGCAGGAGGATCCATAAACAGCCTTGCTCTGAGGCACAGGATTTGTAGACTTCACTTATTAGTAACTTTCCTCCTAAGGAAAGAAATTCGTTTTTTCCATAAAAACTTACAAAAACTCAAATGCTAAAGTTTTAGTTTTTATTATTACTCTTAGGCTCCAGCTTCATTTCTCTCCTGGTCTGCACACTGTATTAACGTCCAAGTTTTTCCAGAAATTTCCTCATATATCTTTAAAACAAGTTCTTTGGGGTCTCTTAGTCTGCAGCTGAAATCTCTATTCAGAACTGTTACAAAACCAGAACAGAGAGCTTTTTTTTTCAAGCATTGTTCTTGACTGTTGTATGCCCTGCAGTCTTCCATACATTCCTAATTTCATTGTCATTTCATTTATTTATTCTTTTGAAAACAGGCAGAGCTGGCCTGGGAAAGCTGGCAGATTTTTATATCCAACAATGAAAGGAAACAGTTAGAAAAAAGATGATTCTCCTTAAGGCTTTTGTTTGCTTAATTATCATTTCTCCATTTTCTCTGTTTGCACTAACCACTAAAATGTCATAAAGACATCTGGAAATCAGGTCCTAATTCATTGGGAGCTGCCTTCTTCCGGAGTTAAAGGATAGTTCTCTAACACAGTCAGTTCTGCTGTCTGTTGTGTGCTGCTCCATTTTATCTGTTTGTAGGGGTGTGCAGCCTGCATTTGAGTTTTGTTTTATTGCTTTGTTTCCTGGACAACTCCAGTTTTAATATTGACCTCACAGTGTTAAGAGCTTTTCCTCACCATCTTTCTCGATTAGTGCAGTCTGGTAATATTCTGGAAAAAGCAAGGCTGTAACTCAGATCAAGTTGGCAAAAACTGTTCCAGCGCATGAACTAGATGTTGTTTGTAGAGTCTGTACTAGACAACACCTTTTTCAGATCAATGACCAACTTTGACAAAGGCATGAAGCCATTTAGTCCTCTTATAGCACCTTCCAATAGCCTTTTCAGTTATAAAATTATATTTGGGGCTTTTCTGTTACATATTTTAGGTCCCACATTGCCACTGCAATGTGTAGCATCCCTCTCCCTTCCTTCTCAGAGACAGAAGTCATTTGCAGTAGAGAGTTTGTGTTCACATCTCTTGTCATGGACTCTTCCGATGTATAAAATGTAAAGAATTTTGGGTGAATTTATCTCAGCTGAGAATCAAATGAAGGTGTTTAGGGAATGCCAGAACAACAAAGCTCTGCTGCCTTCATTCTTTACCCTTCCTGCTGTCCCTGTTCCCATTTGTTATCTGTTGCAGGTTATTGCTGAATTGCACAGCTCTTCCCGCACTCATTTCTGGATTGCAGATTGACTCCAGGAAAAAAAATAATAAAAAGAAAAGAGAAGCAGTCTTCTACATCATTTCTTCTCCCTCAGGCTCTGGAGAAAGTTTACTCCACACAGGCTTGTTTTCTCTGCCTCCTCAGCTGCTGTGACCTTCCTCAGCCCCCAGCTTTGTCCTCCTGAGCTTTCAAATCTCCTTTGTCCATTTCTACTCTCAACTAGTGCCCAGCTTTTGTTCACCAGCTTCCCTTCTAACTTCTATATCTTGAGAAATGCTTCTTGCAGAAAAACATCTTCATTGAAAACATCATCCACTGCATCATGTGATTTTTAACACATGTTTTGTTTTAAAATCCCCTTTGTGTTTTCATGGCAGCTGTGTATGTCCTGCTTTTGAGACACTGCTTTTGGTGTACCAGCAGTGTCCATTGAACAGGTCTGGGTTTACTTCACTAGTAATGAATTTCAACTAAAATTCTAACATGGGGGGAAGCAGATTTTTAAATATTTTTAAAGCCTGCAAAAAAGCTGTATTTCTTGGCACATATTCAAGTTCTGCAAAAGTTACGGTAATGAAGATTATGCTAAAAATGCGTCCATAGGTTGTTAGTTGCTTTCTCAGCTGTGTTTCCCCCATCCTTCAGCCCTTTTTTCTTTCAGTGAAAGGTGAACTCTTGCAGAACTGGACTGTTGCTGCAGGGACAAGTTCCTACACATCAAGGGAAAACACTAAGAGAGGCAGACTTACCTTTTCCTTGACATCTCCCTTGTTTATGGCTGGTTCCAGTTGCACATTAGAACCATTTGATGTCACCAAAGGAGCTGTAACCAGCTGTAACCAGCTTCCTTGGGATGCCTGGGCAAAATTCACTGAGCTCTTCAGAGATGTGGTAGCACCACACCAAATTTCAGATGTCCTGCCACTGTGGGCTTGTGTGACTCAAAGAGAAGGCCCAGGGGCTCAGGATCACATCCTAAATCAATCACCTGTTGGAGTTTCTAAGGGGCATGTACTCAGGATCACAGTGCATATTGATTCCACTGGGAATTTCGTTACTTCTTTTCAAAAGGGGTTTGGCTCTCAAACTGGAGCTCAGCTTTAAGATACACTGGCTGTGGGTTTGCCTTCATGTCCAAGGGTCTTTTAGGTGCAGTCTGTCTCTTAGAAAACAAGAATTCCAGAAAGGGGGAAAAGGAGAAGATAAGATATCATACTCACTGTGTGTGGTTTATTTTCAACAGAGATATCCTTGGCTGAGTGCTCCCATTCAAGTTGGATTAGTTGGAGTCTGGTAAGTGATTTCCTTGGGTTGGGTCTCCTATTTTAAGAGATACTTGTAGTTTTTTTGAGAAAGTAGCAGTATTTGCACTTTGTCAAAGAAAAAGGTTAATGAGACTGCAGCAGTTACTTCACTTCCATCTCTGTAGCTGATAATACCATGTTAAAAACAAAAAAGCCATTAGCAAGGAAGAAGCTGCCAAGAAAAGCAGGGGGAGGGGGAAAAGGAGTGGCGAAAAAAGGCATGTGGCAGCTTGATTAGAAAAGGTGCTTTGGCTGCTCCCTCCATGAAGTCAGTGGAATCTGATCCTGGAGACTGATGAATTCTTGAAACATTTGGCTAATAGAGAGCTTAATTTGCTATGTCTAGCACTTTCTGGTGTCCTGCACACTAAAGAAAAACACTGTAAGGACATCAAATGATAATTTGAGACACATTTAGACACATTTGGAAGCATGGTATTGATAGATTTAATATTATGTAGTAGGTAAATTACTTAATAAGGTGCAGTGCAGGGAGAAATAAAGGTTACATAGCACTTTGTGGAATGTTACCTCAGCATGTACAAAAAAAAACCCCAAACTTTTTACCTAAATCATGCATAAGGTTTTTGAATTCTCTTTTAGCACCCTAAATATTGTAATTCCATTTTTGTCTCCTCTAGTCTTGTGTTTGCAACTCCCCTGTGTTGTGCACTGTTTCCTCAGAAAAGGTGGGTATTGCAGTTATTATTCCCACTTTAATGTTACACTCCAGATCCATGCACAGACAGAAACAAAGTGGCCATTACGTGGTCAAGCACACAGTTTTATTTCCCATATAACAAAGGTGATAAACAAGAGAATATACAGAAAAGTAGTACCTATGTTACTCATCAGTAATATATAATAGCTGTTTACAAACTCCTAGCAGCAGCTCAAGAAGAGATTTATACAATATATTCCTGTCAGGAGGGTTACGGATGCATTAAATACAGTCAGAGCCCATTTTATTTTCAGCTGGAAACTCTTTTAGTTATACAGAACAGCATTGGACTATCTGTGCTTATTTGTAATTTGATTAATATTTCTTGAGAAAGACTTTTTCATCAATACAAAAATAGCTCAGTATTGAAATTTGTCTTATATTGAAAATTGTTTCTAGCAGAAATAATTATGAAGCCTGAACAAGTTATTTACAAATTAACTTAGCTTAATTTGGTATGTAGCATGGACAGGGCCTTAAATTCAACTGAGCTGTCCCTCATATTAATAATGGTTCTCTAAACAGGCTGCCATATGTAGCTTAAACAATCCAAGCTGGAGCTGAATCCATGACTTCCAAAACAATACCCAATTCTCATCAGATGCAATTATTTGAGTACAACAAAGCCATCTCACACCATCTGTTTCCCTGCTTGGCCTAGGGCAGAGAGCTGTGGTAAACAAGTGTCACCAGGCTACCTGGAGATGACTTGACAAACCAACCTAGCACACGTGGTACAGGTCTTGATTTTAGCCAGGGCTCTCCAGTTCAGAGGAAGACCTTGAACTGTGTTCAGGAAATTGCAGCTGTTCAAATGACCTGGCAGCTTAATTCACTTTACTGTGAACTGGCTCTCATAAAAATAAACCTTTTATTCAATTGAATAAAATCAGGTAGTAAGTTAAATAGGCACATATTTGATAAAAACACCTTTAGGAAGGTAAGTTTCCATTGCTAGCAAGAATCTTGAGCAAGTAAGTGGATTGTAACACCATTTCCTGACTCCATAGACTGTCTTACTGCCATTTGAGGAGCGATTCATTTGTCCCTGGTCTCGTTTGCTTCCCTTATAGGACAATTAAAAAGATCTGAAAACTGTTTCACAGCCCAGGGAGTTTAACCAGATACATCGTCCATCTTATTTTACCCTCAAGTGCTTGTTTTATGTAACCATTTTCCTGTTTCTTTTGCTCAGTTCTATGTCGGTATCGCGCTTGGAGCCACAATTGCAAGCCCAGATCCGAGAGAACAGCCCCGGCCTAGAACGTGTGTACTTTAATAAAGGATTGTAATTCAAGGAAGGCAAAATATCTTTCAAGGAGGAACTTGTGAACTTATTTTTGAATTGTGTGCCAACATAGTTGAAGATGAAAACTCACCTTTAACTTGTCCGTTTGTTAAACAAGTTTGATCAGCTGCGTTATTTTATAGTTAAGGACTTTCCTCAGTGTAGTGTTTAAATTACAAAAGGTTACTTTGTCCACTTTGGTATTGATTAAAAGTTTATCGATACATACCCAGAAATGTTTACATAAGCTCTCAAGCAGCTACAATAACAATAAACAAGCGCACAATGAAAACCAGATGCCATTATATTGGATTTGCCACTTGTTCCAGTAACAGCAAGGCAGAGATCTCTTTCTGAAAAATCATAGAGCAACTGAACGAAGTTGCCACCCTCTAGCAGCAACAGGACGGGTGGCTGAACGTGTCAGGAGGTTGTGCAGGAAGGGCTTTTTACCAGGGGGCTGATTAGGTTGTAGGTTTTCCCTGTTGGCACAGAAGCGTTTCTTGAGGGTGGATGTTGGAGGAGCCTGGAGCTTCTGCACCGTGTGGTACTGCTCGGCAATGCAGGCCGCCTTCTTCCGCAGGTCCAGCTTGACCAGCATCATGTTGTTCTGCAGTTCTGCCAGGGTTTGGTCCTGACGAAGGGAAGACAATATATATATATGTGTGTGTATATACATATATATATATAAAATATAGATATAGAATCATAGAAAGATCTGGGTTGGTAGGTATCTTAAAGATCATCTCATTCCAACTCCTCTGCTGGGGACAGGGACACCTTTTACTGGATCAGGTTGCTCCAAACCTGATCCAGCCTGGCCTTAAACACTTCCAGGGATGGAGCATCCACAAAACTCTGAGCAACCTGTGCCAGGGCCTCAACACCCCCACAGGTAAAGAATTTTTTCCTAATATCTGATCTAAACCTTATCTCTGTCAGATTGAAGCCATTCCCCCTTGTCCTGCCACTCCACGCTCTTCTAAAAAGTCCCTCTCCCTCTGTCTTGTAGGCTCCCTTCAGGTACTATGACAAGTTGTCCAGCTCCCTGGTTACTATGAACTGAGGGGGATTTTGCCTCTTGCAAAAATTCATTCACTGTTCTACTAAATAAGGCCATGCTTCCAAGTTTCTACTGTCAACAGTAAGAAGTTCAATAACAAATAGGAACAGTAGGGCTGGGACAAAACTGACTCCATCCTGCTGCAGATATGCTGCCATAGCAACTGTGATTGAGTGGATAAGGAAATGAGAACTCCAAATTCTCCTACTTTACAGGCTGGCAGTTAACATGAACGATTTGGGTCTCCTCTGGAGAGTTACATGTGCAGTTGAAAAATCATCAATCTAGTTTCCCTTCATGTAAAAGTATGCACTAGCAAATAAGTCATTCTTATTTGCAGCATAGAACTGAGGTTACTCTGGCTAAGCACCCCCCTCCGTGCAGCCCCCAACAAAACAGACACATTACCTGTCTGGCCAGAATGTCGTCACACGTGCAGAGGGCTTCTCGCAGCTTCCCTGCCCCTGTGCTGTGGCAGCACGCCCGCTCCGCAGACTGGAGAGACTCCCCAATTTTTTGTAACTCTGAACGCAGCAACCTGACATTCTGCAGGAGAGAGATTCAAAACAGGTGGGTTTGGCACTGCTCTGCAAACTCCAAGCCCTCTAAGGTAATTCAGACATGCAGCACTGAGGGAGGATCCCATACGCATGAGATACACTGGGATCACAGATACCACAACCATCAACAGTTCCAGTAAGTTCAGCAAGATCATTTCAACTTCAACCATCTGTTTAAAAACCTGGAAACAGCAGCCCCAACCATGTTTATACTGGCAACCACCTTGCCCTGAAGTGTTCCTTTTCTGTAACACAGCTGGAGTTACCTTCTGTCCATCCTCCAGCTTCCTGTCTACATCCATAGTAATGGGTCTGGCAGAGGGAGGTGGCTCCACTAATTTCTGGTACCTGTGCAGCTCTAGGAACAGACAAAAAGTAATGAGCAACAGGACATTCATCAGCTTTCAGTATTCCTGCAGTTCAGGACTTGCCTTGAGACAAGCTGCCACAGGCAAGCCAAGAAGAGCTTTGAGTTTGTACAGACCTGCACAAACATTCCAGGCTTCTCCCTTTCAGTTACACAGAGACTTGAGAATTTGAACAGGGAGATTATCCTGCCCTAAAGTCCATTTTCATGTGAAAATGAAGAGAAACACTGCCCATCCAGCACATAATTCCTGTTACCTACAACTCAGAATAATGGTTTCAGGGTGTCTGAATCCAATGTACTCTGAAGAAAGTCTCTAACCCTGTACAAGGATCTCTCAGGCACAGTTCAGAACCAGTGCAGCATAGCTGCCATACCTGCAGTTGTGGTGTGTAACTCCCTTTGACACTGCTCCAGTCTGGCTTTGGTATCTGCCAGCTCCTTCTGCACAGCAGATGAGGAGGTAGCCACTCGCTTGGATCGACGTAAGCCTTGCTCCGAGTCCTTTTCCTTAGTATCCTGACTTTCCAATTTTTCTTTGGTCTCCCGCAGAGTAGTTTGGAGCTCCAAAATCTCCTCATCACGCTCCTTAGAAAGGAAGTTTGTTCAAATATTCAACAAGATTTTCTTAACCACAACTTTTCTGAAACTTTCTGTCTCCCTGGAGAGTTTGTCAATCCCACACTTCACACGTTGGACCAGCCTTTAAGGTCCTTTAAGTGAACACAGTAAACCCACTTCCTGGGAGCCTAAACAACTTTTTTACAGCCTCTAAAGAAAAGGGATTTTTTTGAGAGTTGGCATCTTCAGAGAGGTCTGCAACAAGTCCCAGAGGCCACTCAAATGCCGTGCCATGAAAAACAGACAGGCCCATACCCATCACAACCAGGAGCAAGAAGAGAAATTCACACAACTGATGTGAACCTGAAGAGTGCAAAGCAAGCCACTAGTGAAAAGTGTAAGGTGGGGAGAAAATCATGTTGAATATATGGAGGAATCAGGATGATTGCACATTAGCTTCCAGACTAAGTTGTTGAAAACTAGGCAGCCTAGTGAACTATGTGTAAAGGAAGAGACAAGAAGCAAAAATTGTGGATCAAGCAATCAAATAATATCACAAAAAATACCTCAGAAAGCAACATCTTTCAGTTTGTGTAAACATTGTCCAGGACTCAAGTACCCTGAGTCCCCTCCCAACCCACTGCCATTTTCCTGATGTTATTTCATTGCCCTGAACAAACCTGGATCTTCTCCTGGTAATGGTCAGTCAATAACTCCTTCAGGATAGTCAGCTTTTCCTCATACAGTTCCTCCAGCTGCTCCCTCTGAGCATCCACATGCTGGCTACAAAGAGAACAAACAACTCCATGTCAGGGTCTGGAGGTTCTTGGTGCTGCAGCTCAGCCTGAGCAGACAGAGGGGGATCAGCACAGCCTTTACCTCCACCACTGCTCCTTCTGTTGCATGTACTCCATCATCTCGTTGCAGATCTCCTCGCGCAGGCGCATCTCGAGCTGCAGCTTCTTCAGCCGCTCCTGCACCAGCAGCTCTCGTGCAGCTTCTGCTGCACGCAACAAGTCCTGCAAGAAGGACACAGCTCCACTGCCCACACTGCACAACAGAGTCAAAACCTGGAATTAACTAAGTGATCCTGTGTCTGCAGGCTGCAGTGATCTAGATTTAAGATTATTTTAATCACTTGGAAAGAGAAGTGGCCAGGGTTTGCTACCTTGACACATGACAGCTCTTTAGGTGTGTGACTTCCATCTTGATCTTTCAGCTATCCCAGCTGCCTGCTTTGAGTATCTAGGAAGTTTGATTGTTTTTCCTCAATTTAGCCACCTGTTCTGCATGTTTTCTGATCTCTAGATTTCAGGTCTGCACCCCTATTCTTACTGTTGCTATTCCACAGATTACAGTGCTTCCAAATTAAGCGTGTGTGTCAGGTTTAGGCCAACTGTGAAATATTTTTGTCAGATTCCCAATTTCCTGGGTCCTATATCCTTTTGAGGTTCTCTGTCACCTCTCTTGGCGTAGTACCAAGCTGCAGTCCCACCTCCCAGGCCAAACTAGCAGTCATGTTCTTGCCTTTCCATCCAGAAAGGCTGTAAAACAAATCACAACCCACCTTCTTCTCATACATGGAGACATCTGCCTCATCCTCAGTGTCTTCATCTTCTTCTGAGTCCATTTCTTCCTTTGCCTCTGCTTCCTGGCTCATTCTCCTGCTGTGTTCTTTGATGATGGATTGTAGGGATGGAAGTCCCAGCTTTGTGGGAGGCGCCTGAACAAGCTGAAAAGACCATCGCTGCTGTGTGCAAAGCCTGAAAGTTGTGTAACCTTTAAACACAGCCCTTCTCTGCAACCTGTCAGTTTAGCAGAATCTGGAAATACTCCAGAGGTAAAATAACCCACTGAAGAAGCTTGTTCTTCCCTCTCCTCATGGAAAAGGGCCCATTCCCACAGAAGCAGGATGTACCCTAACCATGCTGTGATCCTGGTGTGTGCTACTCACCTGGCTGGCAATGGCTGAGAACTTGGCTACATACAGAGTCTCATCATACGTGGACGCACACTGGTTGATGTTGACAATCATGCAGGAGCGCCCGCGCCCTGTGAAGAACCCCTGGAACACACGGGTCAACTTGCTGTCCCGGAACGGAACCACCATCTGCTTTGTCCTGTGGGGAGAGACAGGGGTGAGCTGGGAAAGCAAGACAGCCCCACCACGCCCTCCCTCTGGAGCTCTGGATGCTCACCTGGACTGCTGGTTCTGGCGGAGGGCGGCGATGCAGCGGCCCAGTGTGTGCAGGGAGGTGTTGATGTTGTTGGCTTCTTTCATTCGGTCCCCGCTCTTCTGGTCCTTGCAGCGCTCGGACCCCGCCAGGTCACACAGGGATAACCTGCAGGAAACACAGCGGTATTTGCACAACCTGCTGGGTTTGTCCTGCTCTAGCCAGGCTTACAATGCAGACATCATGCAATTGCCTTCCCAGCTTCCTCAAAAGGGCACGGAACACTCCTGGGCTGTTGCAGGATGGAAGTGCCTACCCTAGGTGTAGATGTTACACAAGGTAACACCATAGCAAGCTTTGTGGTGTCAAGTTCAGAGATCCTTTGCCAGTCCATGAAACAACCATTTCCCAGGTACTGAGACAACCCATTTCCAGGTAGCTACATCCCAGGAACAAGCATGTTCCTGCTCTAAGGGTAGGGTTACTCACATTTACCTTCATTCAAAAAGCCTGAGAACTATCTCAAGTTGTGCTTTGCAGTATTCCTCAAACTCCTGTCAGTTCCAAGACTTAAGGCTGGGAATGTTTACTTCTTTCCTTTCGACAAGACCTTTATCAAGATATTTCCCATGCCCCAGGTCCTCAACAGAAGAGACAGGAAATCTGAATCCACTGAGAACACCCCCAAATCCTAGAGAGCATGAAACTTACTCGCTGATTTTTGGAACAACTTCACTGCTACCTCTTTGCAAATGCAGAATCCGAATGGAGAAAACGCTGTGACTGTAAAGAAACAAGTAGATATTTAAAAACAATGAAATGACCTTCAAAAGCCCCTCAGAATTGCATTTCTGCCTAAACAGCCCCCGTTCCCCATCAGACCTGCGGCTGGAGTTCTGGTTCATGTGGGTGCTGGCAAAACTCTGGTTTTTCCGACCCAGTTTCAGGAGCCTCCAGGCTTCATTAGCATCCTGGACATTGTACCAGTTCAGATCTGGAAAAGCAAGCATGCATTGGGCACAGCAGTTTAGGAGAATGGCAGAAAACTTATCTCAGCCCCAACTTCATCATTGCTTTTCCCTGGCGTTAACAAGCTTGACATTCCCATAATACAGACATTAGAGGTCTCTGTGGGGCTCCCCAGTGTGTCAATGTGAAGCCACCCACCCACTCAGTCCTAAAGTATTCCTAGAAGGCACTGAAGATCCCTTCCAGGTAAATCTACCTTTCACATAGGGGTTGCCAGTCTGGTCCTCACAGAGCCGCAGTGTTTGCCGCTTGCGGTTCTGTCCAGAGAGAGTTGGGTCTAACAAGTCATAGATTAACTCATTGTAAATCTCAAAAAAGGAGACCCAGATGGAGAACTGCACATCTCCTGTGCTGGTGAGTGAAATCCGATCCAAATCAGCCCAGAGAGGGCCCAGTTCTGAGGGAAAAAAAAAGGAAGGAAAACAAATTTTGACTGCAGCTTTTCACAGGTGCGACTGGAATGGTTTAGCTGTAGAGTGAGATACATTCTTTAGCAGGAAAAACCACCCAGAGTCAAATTCTTCTGTATACCTGCTCCCATTTGTATCTACTCTAATGCCTGTCTCCAGTGAGACACCATGAAGTTTCCTTCTGTTCTGTGTAAGGACTTTTTATATCCCTGATTTTGACTCCAGAATTAGAGGATATTTCAAACATGAACTCCTTCCAGCATCAGTGAAGTTTTAGTTCTTGTTACCTCAATCACTCCATGCTTCTGTGTACCTAATCTTCTGGTAGTTCCTGGGTTTGAAAGTCTGGGCACAAGTGCTTAGTGCAGCATGTCACTTTAGCACCCTAAATCAGCTGCAATTAGCAATCAGCTGCTCAATAACCACATTTCTTGAATGAAGTGAGTGGCAAGTAACTTTTCATTTCACATGGCTTGGTTATTAGGCAGCAGTGAATTCTTCTGATATTGGCAAAACATATGCACAAAGTTCTTCTTGCCTTGACATCCATATTTTTTCAAGGGGAATATTTCTGAGACTACAGCACCCTTGCTCCCTTACCCACAACACAGCATCCAAACAGCCATCACCCTTTCTTCCATCACAAGCAACAAGAAGCAGGTAGTACACAGCAGGCTTCCAGACATACCTTCAGTCTGGCTGAGGTCTGAACGGCTGGTGAGCTGGCTGGATGAAGAGAGCCCAGCAACTCCACTGTCAAAACTGCCACTGGTGGTGGCCTGGAGCTGAGATTCAGCACTGCAACTCCTCTTCAGTGGCGTTAACAGCTCCTCCTTGAAGGAAACCAAGAACATGACCATGGAGGTGACACCATCCCTCTCCTGTTGCTATTGAGCTTCCCAGAAGCCCCACACTTACCTCCCAGAGACCCCCCTGCAGCATCATCTGCTTCTTAGTCTCTTCCTGCTTCACCTGCCTGCTGTCCAGCCAGATCACCTCGTTGGAGAGGGAAGGCTTCAGGTCCATGGCTTGGTACAGCTTGTCCCCCACACTGTTGAAGATGGTTGCCAAGGAGCGAGGCAGAATCCCCCCATCTTGGTTGGTGCCTGAGGCAAGAACAGCAGCAAGATGAGGATTCACATGTAGCAGCAGACAATCCCTCAACAGGGTCCTAACACCTGGTGCTTTCCTTACCCTGAATCGTGTGAGTCTTCCCTGAATTGGTGATGCCATAGGTATAAACCAGACAGTTCTGCCCATTCAGTACATCCTTTAGCACCTGTTTCATTGTCTCATCAAAGAACAATTTCTGCCCCACATCTGGTCCGAGGATCTGCAAACAAGACACAAAAAACGGCCTCATGTAGGTCTTTCCTGTGCTTTGACTGCTGATGGTTGCCCAAGTGATATTACCTAGTCCTTTTTCCCTCCACTAGCCATGAGCAACCAACCCACCAGCAATTCCAGCTGAGCCCCTTACAAAAACAAGCTCTTCCTTTGCTTAATCCAGTAACATTCGATATCACTGCAGCCTCTAGCCTGTTTACAGGCTCATGAACAAAACAAGAGTTTGGTATTTGCTGCCAAAAAAAGCTGTCAGGAACAGCTTAGAAAGAGAAAAACTAAGAAAACAGCAACAAAAAAACTGATGTAGACGATTGTACAAGACTGTGGAGCTCAGGCAGTGCCTTGAGATTGGCGAGTATGAATAAGGCACGTTTTCAACTGTAAGGCTGGTTTAAGCTCAGAAAACTCCAGATGGGTTGTTTGTCCCAGTTACCTACCCGAGTGAAAGAGAACCTGTGCAATGCTTGTCCCACTCCACGTTCCATGCACCGCATGGCAAAGGAGTTCTTAGGAGCTTTTAGAAGAAGGGTCTCTGAGTTCTCAATGCAGACACAGCCCTAAAGAACAAATAAAACCCATTATTGCAGTGGTCACAGCACAGACAGTAAAAAACAACAGATTCTCCCAGCAGGCACACAGCCAGCTCTAAACCTGCTTCATTTGGTGTCTCACCTGGTCTTCCCCTTTTTCCACTTCTGTAGATTTCAGAGGTCGAACTCTTAGGTAGACCTTTAATTTGCCATTATTGTCATCAGCTACAGCCTGCAAAAATCAGCGCAGATTAAATGTGGCAGGCAGGGAGGCAGCACACAACCGCCCATCAGAACAGATAACAGGGACCACAGCATGAAACACACATATTGGCTACCCCAGGCAGTGCTCGAGAATTTCTCTGGCCCCAAAAATACCAGCAGTGGCAGAAGCTTTCTTAGGGATTTCCAAGCACACCAGCATTTTTCTTTGTTTATCTAATGAATCAGACCAGCAATCCAAACACCTGACACGAAAACCAGTCCCCAGACCAAGCATCACCCCAACAGACTCCCAACTGTTACAAGGCTTCGCTGACTGTGCCCTTCACAGTCCATTGCTCCTAAGAGGAACTGCTCCCCCCAATGCAACAATTTGTTCCAGCCTCTTTTGAAGAGTCTCTGTTGCTCCTGCACCACATCACCTTTGTACAGAGACCAGCAGCTGCAAGTGAAAACACTGCCCTGTTTGTGACAGAAGAGCTCCAACCTCACCTGAGAGCTCTCCAGGTTTGGGGAGATGGCAGAGAACTCTGACAGCAGGTCTTTGCGCAAATCAGCCCCAAACCCAGTTGCTGTGGACTCGAGCACGGGGGAAGCTGCAACCTCATCGTCAGAGAACAGCCCTGGGGAGGTAAGTGCTTCTGCCATGACGTCTCACAGAGCTCCTGGGGAAAAAAGGGCACAGGACAGGGTGATGTTACAGCAGCCCAAGCTTTGCTCCCCACGGATACACCCTGCTAGCATATCCATCAATCCCCACAAACATGGACTGCTCTGTAGAACCCTCCCTACACACAGACACACAGGATGCTGCTGCAAACGTGCACAACCCCACCACCTCCCAGGACCCCAAACACACCCCCTGCACACACAAACACCACCTGGGACCTCAAACACGCCCCTTGCACAGACAAACAGCACCCCGGATCCCAAAGAAATCCCCTGCACACACAGACACCATCCAGGACCCCAAAGACACCCCCTGCACACACAAACACCACCCGGGACCCCAAAGACACCCCCTGCACACACAAACGCCACCCAGGACCTCAAACACACACAGACCACCACGTGAGACCCCATACACACACACACACACCCCATCAAACAGAGCTAACGCATACCCCGACCACCACACTAGACACCCCACACAAACTCACCCTCGGCTCCTCACGGGCCGCCCCCCACAACGCACACACCAGAGAGCACCCCGCGGGGCCGGCCCGCACAGGTACAGGCTGCCGCACGGGCCTTCTCGGCACGCACACGAACCCGCCGCCGGCCGCCCCTCACGCCGCTCCGGCCCCGCGAGCCCTCGTGCCCGCCCCGCGCCGCCTGTCGGGATTTCAAACCTCGCCGCCCGCTCGCTCCGCCAATGGGGACGCGGCGCGCGCGCTGCGGCCAATCAGCGACCGCCGTTGGGGCAGCGGGGGCGGAGCCCGAACAACGGGCCCCTCCGGACGGGGCGGGGAGGCGGGAGGGGGAGTGGCGCTCGCGCCTCCCGGCGGGCTTTGCGCACGGCACCGCCCCCGCCTCGCTCGGGGCCGGGCGGGGAAGATGGCGGCGGGGACGGGCAGTGAGTGCGGGGCCGGGCGGGAGCGGCGGCGGGGAGCGAGCGGCGGCGGGGCTGTGGCGGGGAGGGCAGTAGGGGAGCGGCCCGAGAAGAACCAAGGGCCTTCCCGGGTAGGGGCAAACCGTGCGCGGGGGGCGGGGACGGTTGGAGCAGGGGCGGGGAGGGGAGGGGCGGGGCCAGCCCTTGTTGTCCCGGGTTCGAGTCCCGGCATCCCGTCCCGGGGTCCCGTCCCGGTGTTCCCGGGCGCTGCCCCCGCGCACTCCTGCCCTGTCCCGCAGAGCACAAGCTGCTGAGCGCCGGCCCCACCGAGCCCTGGTCCATCCGCGAGAAGCTCTGCCTGGCCTCCTCCGTCATGCGCAGCGGCGACCAGAACTGGTACGGGAGCACAGAGCGGGGAACCGGAGCGTGTGCGAGGAGTGCCCGGGGCAAAGCGCGGGGCTGTCCCCCCGCCTCTCCTCAGAACAAAGATGGGGTGTCAAAGGTGTTAGAGATGTACCTGGACAGGCTTTTCACTGCCTTCGTAATTATTGTATAAAAGTAGAGGTGTGTTAAAATAAAAAACGATGAGAGCTGGAGAGAGGCTTTGGACAAGGACATGGAGTGACAGAACAAGGGGGAATGGCTTCAAACCAACAAAGGAAAGGTTAGATTCTCTCTTCCCTGAGAGAGTGATGAGGCCCTGGCACAGGTTACCCAGAGAAGCTGGGAGTGCCCCATCCCCAGAAGTGTTCAAGGCCAGGTTGGATGGGGCTTGAAGCAAACTGGTCTAGTGGACGGTGTCCCTGCCCATGGCAGGGCCTTGGAACAAGATGATCTTAAAGGTCCCACACCATTAGGTGATTCTCTGTGTTCATAAGTTGGATGAGGTGGGTTGGGGTCAAGAAGGATATTTAGTAACAGATTCCTGTGCACTGAACTTGCAGCTCCGTTTTACTGCTTTTTCCCCCTCACAAAAGTGAGGTGTTTGTGGAAATATAGTCATGTAATCAGAAGCTAGAAACTTGCTTTTCAAAGCAAAGGAGCAAAGGCATTGTTTATTAGGAGCAGGCAAATATTTTCGAGTCTTGTACTTTATACTGTAATAATTCCCAAACATAACAGCTCTTTGATGAGTTTATCATGTTTAGGGGGTTATTCAGTGATATCAAGACAGCTTGTCAGTTTTTCTCTATGTGGTAATTGGGGAAGAAAGTAAGTTGATGGTGACTTGGCATTTCCCTCCTGCAGGGTCTCAGTCAGCAGAGCCATCAAGCCTTTTGCAGAGCCAGGGCGTCCACCTGACTGGTTTTCCCAAAAGGTAAGATACTGATATTTGAGTCTTGGAAAAAAATGAGTTCTGCAAGGGATATATAAAGCAGGTGCCTAAGAGAATGTATTTGTTGTTTTAAAAACAGATAGCATTAATTTTGGAAAAAAAAAATATTTAAATCAAATACTATTTTTCTGTTTCTGAAATTAAACTTGAGCTAACAGTACAGTTGGATAAAGTTAAGGAAAAGACATGGATGATCAAGGATACGAAACAGCTTTCCTTGGGAGGGGTGGCTAAGTAAGGTAGAACCCTTAACATGAAAAGATGAGTAACAAATACACCAGATCTCTGCATAATCATAAGTGCCATGTTGAGGATGAATAAGGATTAATTGTTCCATGTAAGGGACAGAAAGAGATAGAGACTCAAGAGAGGAGAAGTTGGGGTTGTTATGTTGCTTACTGTGTCTGTTGAGCTGTGGAACTGACCTTGATGTAATGTTATTTTGCCTTCTTTGATTAAATATTTTGGTTCGTGTTCACAGGTGGAAACATTACAGCTGCAGCTTTTGCTTGCTTTGATTTTTGAATTGCTAGTTGGGAGCATCTGTTCTTTAGCTTTGTTTTTGTTTCCTCACTGTGAGCTACACTAAATTATAGCCTTGGGGGAAACTCTGGAGAAAACTGTGAGATCTGTTCATAAAACGTTGAGCCTCTGAAGAAGTGGGAGTGAGTGCCCTGTGAGCTTTATTGATAGGTGTTAGCTCAAGCTGACTCTTTAGTATCCTCTGACTTCCTTTGTTTCTTCTCAGCACTGTGCATCTCAGTATTCAGAGCTCTTGGAGACCACGGAGACCCCCAAGTGAGTACAAAGTCTGACCCAAGCGCAGTCTGCAGCAATCTGGGGGGACTCATCCATTCTTACAGCAAAGACCTTGTTACTGTTAACTTCCTTTTTTCACAAACAGCTTCTCCCCAAAGGAACATTCAGGAATGAGAAAATTCAGCTTTTGTGGGCAGACAGTGGGATCAGGATGTGGCAGATGGGGAACATAACATTTATCTGGCTGGAATAAAACACTACATGTTAGTTTTACTGATCGGAACCTTTATCATTTAGAGTAGGGGTAGAAAAGGCAACAGGAGTGAGAAGGGGAGATGTTTTGTATTTGTCTCTACTTTGCAGTGGTTTTTTACAGCTGTCTTCTCAGTGCTTTCACTACAGCTTTGTGGTCTCAGATATTTATTGCTACTAATTCCAGTAGTTTTGTCTGGGGACTTCACATCAAATTAACTTAAAGGTGAGATGTTTGAAAGTAGTATTTGTTTGTAATAGTGCGGAATGATCTTCAGCACTGGAGGTGAAAAGGCTTTAGTATAGTTATTGAGGAAAAAATAGATGTGTCTTCATGGGTAGAGAATAATCTTCTCTGAAGTGGAATAATTGATTTTTTTTCAGGTAGAGAATTTTTAGTGGACTTGCATCCTTGATCTATTCCTGAAATCTTTAGCACTGGGTGCACTAGATAAAAATTTCAGAAGAGATTGTTCTGTCCAAGATCATTTAAGGGAGTTGGAGGAAGTTTATTTTTTTGTGTCTGCATGAGTGTGTCAGGAGTGACAGATAGCAGCCATTTATGAAATGAGAACTGAATTTTCTGTGTTCTGTATATAACTTTTTTTTCTCCTCTCCTTATAGGAGAAAACGTGGTGAGAAGGGAGAAGTTGTGGAAACTGTGGAAGATGTTATTGTGCGGAAACTGACTGCAGAAAGGGTTGAGGAGTTGAAGAAAATTATTAAAGAAACACAGGAAAAATACAGGTACATGGCAGAGGTGTTAAACTGTGGCACATCTGAGAGCCTTATCCTGAAAAGATTGACTAAGTGGGATGGGGTGAAAATGCTGCTTCGGGTGTCCTGTCCAGTGCTCAGTAAGTAAGAAGGTTTTCTTATTACAGGCAACTCAAGAAGGATGCAGAGCTGATCCAGGCTGGACACATGGATAACAGACTGGAGGAGCTGTGCAATGAGATTATGATGTGGGTTATTTAATTATTTCCATGTTGTGCTTTCTTCTGAAATTGTAGTTCCCTGACACTCTGTCAGGCATCTCTTGTTTCATGTACTTTGAGTAAAGAGAAATGTGGCAGCTGGGCAGATGCTTTGGCCTCTGAGGGGGCACTGAGCTTAGCTCGGGGGATACCAGCTTGTGTGGAACATCGTTTGGAGTTGCTCAGTAAAGAGCTTGGTGATGCTTTGCAGGATCGTGCTTGCTGCTCCATTTTGATGATCAGCTGGAAGTGAAATTTCCTACCCAGTGTGTCATTCTCTGGCTCTGCTTCCTTCCTCAGGGGAACTGAGCCCAAATTCTCAGGGGCAGTTCAGTGCTGTCCTGAGATAACGGGGTGGGGGTCAGTAAACTGATTGTGAAGGAGGAATTGAGACACTCTGTAACAGGTTTTGTTTGTGTATACAGAAAGAAAAAAATGGAGGAGGAGGAGGCAGAAGTCAAGAGGAAGGCTACAGATGCTGCTTATCAGGGTAAGCTGGAGATGAGCTTGCCTTTCTTTTCCTCAGAGAGATTTGTATATTCGTAAGAACACTTGGAAAATACTTAGATCGTGTTAAGACCTGCAGTAGGAATTCCTTGACCCTACAGTTGGAGGGAAAGGTTGTATTCTCTTTCCAGCACTATATTTGTAACAAGGCAAAATGCAGAGGCTTCTGAGAAAGGAACAAAATCTGTAGGAAAGGTGTATGTAAGAGGAAGCAGGATTAGCAAGGAGCTCTGTATTAGAACATCAGGCTTTTCACCCCTTTAAGTTTCCCTATAGTTTTGCTGGTGTCTGAAGATAAGAGATATTTATTCTGAATATTTAATTCCTTCCTTGACTGTTTTCTTAAGATTCTTCAGGATAAAGTCAGAGGTAACTCTCAGGGATTTCCAAGATGGAGTCATGGAATCTCACTTTAGTTTCTATTCCCTTCCAGCTCGTCAGGCCATTAAGAATCCACCGCGACGACTGACGGGTGTGATGGTTCGTTCCCCCGCCGGCTCGACCTCCCCAGGGGGGGAATATGCACTGGGAGATCTGTCCCAGCCTGCTGGGGATGAGGCCAGTCCAGGGGTAAGGATCCTTATCCCAGGTAGGAGGGAAAGACCAGCTTGGGACATGGGGCTCAATGTCCATCACGGAGAAGGGGCCTGGGGAGAAGCCCTTGCCTTGCTTTGCGGACTTTTGGCGGCGGTAGTGCTGCAGTGTGGTTGGTGTACAGAGCTGCTCGGGATCCGTGTCCTCTTCCATGTCTGTGGTGATCCGGTGTCTGGATCAAAGGCCGTGTAGGGGTGTCAGTGGGTTGGCCAGGCAGTCTGTGAGCACCTGGGAAATGGCACTACAGGGCAGGGAAAGGGTGAAAGCACGTGCCTGGAGTAGGTGCAGCGAGTGAATGGAGTAGGTGTCTGTGGTGTGCTGGATCAATGCTCTTGGGGGAAGCAGCAAGTGGGGCTGGTCCGTGTGGTGGAGTGTGGCTTTGAACAGTGTGGTTTTTCTCTTTCTCAGGTCACGCCAGGGACATTGCCCAGCACCCCAGTTGCCTCCTTCATTGGAATCCCTGACACCCCTCCAGGCTCTGCTCCCCTGGATGCCCCCATGACCCCAGTCACTGATGATTCACCCCAGAAAAAGATGCTAGGACAAAAAGCAACTCCGCCTCCTTCCCCTCTGCTCTCAGAGCTGCTGAAGAAGGGCAGTCTCTTGCCCACAAGCCCCAGGCTGGTATGGAGCTCTCTGCTCATATATGCAAGCACATAAACAATTTGCTTCAGACTCTCCCACTGAAAAAAGGGGATCTGCAAAGACTTTTTAAAAAGTTTTGTGAGAGTCCCAGCAGAAGTGATGTCTGAGAGATATAATTACCCCTGTGAACCACAGAGGTGGGACCCTTTCCCAGCAGGACTGCAGGGATTGTGCAGCACGTAGGACTGGCTGTCTCCCCTCAGTCGTAAGGAGTTGGAGTTGCAGGCTTTGCCAGAGGAAATTGTTCTCCTCAGGGGAGGGAACTTGTTAGTCAGCATCATCCCCATCAGCCTCCTCAGAGCTGTTCTTCGTGATTATTTTGGGCCCACAGTTCTTTACGTCTTGGCAGGAAGTTGAGTTTCAAGACCTGTAATGAGTCTTAGCGTAAGAGTAGGGAATACTTTAATGGATTTTATGACCTATATTGAAGTGTTTCAGTTTTCTCCCAATTGTAGACAGTTACTAAAATCACTGTAATGAGAACCCACTTGTGGTGTTAGTGACTCTGGAAATCTTGGGAGGTGCTGACACTGTTCACAGCCCAGTCTGAAAACAGCAGCCATCAGCCTGTCCGTGGCACGGATTCCCTGTGTTAGTGCTTGTGTGATGAAGTAGCTTTGTTGGCTGTTGACTTGATTTTTGTAGTAGTCAGATTTAGTCAATCTTTTCTATTTGTTAGCTTGGGTAAATGTTCTGTGGGTTCTGTGTTTGCAAAGTGGAGCAGGGAAAGGAAATGGCTGTGGAAGACTGGGTTTTCATTGTAGGAACAAGACCGGTTTACATCTGTTTCAAGGTCCATCATAGGTTCACTGTCTGACCTTGATAGAGTTACTTTCCATCTTGGTACTTCTGTTTCTCTCAACTCAAAATGAGGGATATTTCTGTGCCATCTCAGGGTCTTAAGGGACTCATATCTGTAAAGGATTGTGAGGTCCTTGAGCAGAGGAACTGAGGTAGAGCAATGATGTATTTGGCCTGACCTCAAAGGTGGCACTGCAGCTGTGTTGTAGCTGAAGAACAGAAATGATTTGCAGACTTTCATGTTGTGCACTTGTATGAGGGGCCTCAGGCAGGGTGCAAAGTGCAGAAGAAAAGCTGAAACAGCAAATGCTGGACCTGTTCATGGAAATGCACATCTGGCAGACAGTCACTGATGTGATGGTATCTCCCAAAACTTCAGTTTCGTCCTACTTTGACAGGTCGGTGAAAACGAAATGGCAGTGGCTTCTGGTCATATGAACAGCTCAGGAGTGCTGCTGGAGGTAGGAAGTGTCCTTCCAGTGCTGCACAGTGGGGAAATGCAGTCAACACCCGGTGCTGTCCCTGCATCTCCTGCTGCTTCAGGTAACTTGGGTCTCTCCCTATGCAGTTCTCCCTTAAGATGTCCCTTCAAACTGCTCTGTGAATTCTCTTTGGAGAATGATGAAGGACATCTAGCCTGGCAGGTTTGGGGGCTTCTTTATGAGTTGTATTCCTCTTTCTGTACCCACGTCCCTCTCACCCTACTTTTTTAAGAAGACCCTAATCCTTATGGAAAAAAAAGAGTGACAAACAGTTAAACGTGATTCGATCCTGACCTGCGCAGTCTAGTTTTCTGGGTTTGACACTGGTTAATAGCCGGCATTTTGTTGTAGAAAGAAAGGGTTTGTTGACAGGGAGTTGAGGAAAAAATGGTCTAGTATCTGATTCTTAATGTGTCAAACTCAGCTCCTTGTGGATTTGGAGAACTCATGTGCCTTCCCTCTGCTGTACCTGAGGGTTAGACCACAGAGGACTATGAGCTCCAGAAGGAGTTCCCCGGAGTGAGGGTGAGAGTGACAGTGCAGGACTCTTTGCATTGGGCTTTTTCAGAACAACCTTCCTAAAGCGAGGGTTTTTTCTCAGCTCTTGCTGACCAGTGGTTTAATCACGTTGTCTGCAGCTGAGGTTTTATGCCATTCATTTATAGAATTCCATGCAAGTAAGCAGCTTTCCTTATCCACATCTTTTAAGACCTGTTCATTTGGTCCAGACAGTTGAGTAAATGCAGACTGGAAGTTACAGCTAAAATGAGTGACAACCTTCGATATAAAAGGAATTCTCCAGGAAAAACCTGCAAAGAGATCCCCCCTGCTCCCTCCCAGCTCCTGTGATGACTGTTTGTCTTGGCTTACCTTGTGTGGCTCTCTCAGCACTGTTTTTCAGATTTCCCGTAATCGTTTTGGGATGAGCCTTTGGAAGGGCATCTCTGTGCATGTGTGGCTTAGTCTGTCCAGCTCTTACAGTGAACAGTGTTCCATAGCTGCATGATTCTGCCTCAGACTGCACACACAGTGGGGTCGGGTGTTTTTGGTGCAGGTTCTCTGTACGGCTTTTGGGACTGTTTATAGGTGTCTCTCAGTGTCTTTTCCCAGAAGAAGCCGCCAGACAGCGAAGAACCCAGTGGTGGCTTTGTGGACTTCAGTGGTGGCTGCTTCTTGCTCATGTGCTTTTCCCTTCTACTCTCTGTTAGGTGCTCCTACGCTTTCCCGGCTTTTAGAAGCTGGTCCTGCACAGTTCACCTCACCTCTTGCTTCCTTCTCCGCTGTTGCCAGCGAACCTCCAGCTAAGCTCCTGCCACCCCCCGTAGAGCCTGTGTCCCAGGCAACTATTGTCATGATGCCCACGCTGTCAGCACCATCCGTTGTGCCACCAGCTGCAGCTCCAGAAAGCATAGCCACAGGTGCGTTCCTGAACTACGCACTCGTAGGACATGCCCTGCTGGAAAGCAGAACTTCCCATGGGATCAGCGCCCGGCGAGCTCTCGGCTGGGCTTTAGCACCCCAGACTTGCCATCCTGGCCGAAAGGGTGGTTATGTCTGGGTTCTGGAGTAAGCAGGTGGTTTTGAACAGGGTTTGCTGGGTGGGGGTGCTGGTGGTTGGCTGGATTGTGGTTCAGGGGTTGGAATCTTACTTTGTTTCTCCTTGGGAAAGCAAACCCATATTTGTCTTTTATTTATCTGAGCCGTGGTGGTATGGGTGGGCCTGGGATAGTTGCAGTTGGTTCTTGGTCTTATCCACTGTAGTGTTTATGTGGGCTGGACTTCTCCAGCTTGGTCTCTGACTGTCCCTCTCATCCTTGTGCAGTGAGCCAGCCAGAAGCCTGTGTTTCCATGGAGGCAGTGTCTGATTCCCACACTGTGACAGTGTCCATGGACAGCAGTGAAATATCCATGATTATTGATTCTATCAAGAAAGAGTGCCTGGGTTCTGGGGCTGGCAGCACTGCAGGGTCTTCCAAAGATCACTGCATGGATGGGAAAGAAGATCTGGATTTGGCTGAGAAAATGGATATTGCAGTGTCCTATACGGGGGAAGAGCTGGACTTTGATACAGTTGGAAATATTATAGCCATCATTGAGGACAAGGTAAATGGGCAAAGCAGAGTGCTAGTGCCTCTTGCTCCACATGCAGTTGGGTTAATCTCAAATGTTTGCTGTTCACCAATTTAGTTAGTTTAAAAAAGCAAGAAATAGCTATTCCAAAGTGCATATTCTCACCATAGTTTTCCAGAACAATATGAAATGACCCTGTGACACCACTGCTGCCAGACTTACACTGGTGCTCCTATTAGCCTGGTGCTCCTCTTCAGAGTGCACAAAGAAATCTCTTTCTTCCTCACATTGGGTAGGGTTTAGGTCACATCTCTGGCAGACAGATGTGTGCTGCTCACAGCATCCTTTCCAGGAGGGCCATATTTCTGAAACTGAAGTTCCACGGGAGGCTCTGCAGGGAGTGATACAAGTCTGGCTGCAAAAGGCAGTACCAGTACATGGAGTTTTCCACAGTTGTCTTAGAAATAACATGAACTTTTCTTTAATCCCTCTTCCTGACCTTGGTCTGCACTGCTGTGTGTTTTTTTGACAATAAAGGTAGATGACCACCCTGAAGTCCTGGATGCAGCAGTTGTTGAAGCTGCTCTGTCTTCTTTCTGTGAAGATACCGATGACCCTCAGACCCTTCCTGGCCCATGGGAACATTCAATTCGTCAGGAGCATGAGAAACAGGCCCAGATACCTCAAGTGTCTGTGACTGTGAAGCAGGAGAGACTGGAGTGTGAGGAGCCAGAGGCAAAGGGAATTCGAGACCTAATGGGCATTGGCGAGCTGGCATCAGAAATAAAGACTGAACTTGCAGAGCAGGAGCAGAGTCAGCTGGGCCCTGAGGAAACCATACCAGCAGCTGCAAGAGTGACAGAAACACCAGAGCTTAGAAGTCAAGAGATAGAAGAAGATCAAAGAGCTGCTCTAACATCAGGAGAGACTCCTGAAATCAATATAGAGTCATCCAAGGGAGAAGATGCAGTGCTCAATCCAGTGAAGACAGAGGTATGTGAGCAGAGAGGCTGTCTGGAACTGGTGTGGGGAAAGAAAGGAGCAGTTGTGGCAGATAGGAGAGAAATTTTAGAGGAAGGATGACTGCTGGGCTGAAGGTGACCCTTCAGTGGATGTGACTGACTGTTTTCCTGGGAGTCATGCTGCTGATGTGCTTGATGAGCAGAGCAGCTCCGCTTTAGGCAGTACCTTCGTGTATCTCCCCTCGCCCATGTGCAGAATTGCTGCTGGGAAGGTGCTCAGTGAACCTCGTTGCCTTGAGTTAGGTTAGAGTGAGTGAGATGTGCCCACACCTTCACTGAAGTAAGCTGACACAAACATCTAGATTTGTGCATTTCTCTTCCCTCCAGACCCCACCTGATGATGATTCATCCCCTCCACAAGTCCCAAATGTGAGTGAAGACTCCTCACAGGCTGATGTTCAGCACAAATTTGAGCTGTCAGGTAACTTAATTCAGCTAGGAAATCTTTTACATGCAACATTATTAGCTGGATAGTTGTCAGTGATATGGTTCAGGTTTTTTGGGGAGGAGGGAAATAGATACGTGTAGGAACAGTGGTAATTACTGCAGGACAGTAGGCATTGGTGCAGGAACTTTTGTAGGGAAGACTGCTTTGGAGAGTCAACCTTTCTGCGTTTCTTTCTTTCACAGAGTCAATGAAGGAAGAGGCCCAAGCCCTGTTTAGGAGTCAGATGAAGGTAAATCTCAGTTACAGTCATCCTGAGTTTGTTAGCAACAACTCACTGCTGCTGTTCTCTGCTGAAAAGCAAAGCTTGTGTTCAGCTTTCTGCATTGAGAAGTAAGCAGTCTGCAGTCAGAGCTAAAGGAAAGATTGCTTCAAGCTGTAAAGCTTGTGTGTGTATGTGCTTGTGGGTCTGCAGGGGGGGTCAGAGTGGGCCAGAGAGACTTGGGGTTCTGAGGAAGTGCCTGTACAGTTGTCAGCAGGGTAACAAGAAAATCACTTTGCTCGCTGAACGCAATTGCTTTGGAGGCTCTGAGTTGCTGCTGTAGCTGGCTGTGCCGGCTCATGGACTCTGTGTTTCAGGATGGGCAGGGTGAGGAGGACGATGAAGACGGTGCCAGTGAGGCTGCCAGTTTGGAGGAACCCAAAGAAGAAGATCAGGGTGAGGGATATCTGTCAGAGATGGATAACGAACCCCCCGTGAGTGAGAGCGACGACGGCTTCAGCGTCCACAACGCGCCTCTGCAGTCCCACACACTCGCCGACTCCATCCCCAGCAGCCCAGCCTCCTCGCAGTTGTGAGTGTCAGGGAGTTGCAGACTGAGCATAGAAATCTCATTTCTGTTTTGCTGAGTGGGAATCTGTTGATGATTATTTTTGGTTTTCCTTGCTTACAAGGGCAAGTGTGCAGACAGCACCCCAGCACCAGCTCCCACTTTTTCCTTCTGTCTTTGGCACGGATTAGCATGGGCATGTCAGAGGCAAAATAAACCACGAGTTTTCTGCTCTGAGGCACTGTGCAGACTCCTAAAGGAAGTATGTTCTTCTCTTCCCAGCTCAGTGTGCAGTGAGGATCAGGAAGCGATACAGGCCCAGAAGATCTGGAAGAAAGCCATCATGCTAGTTTGGAGAGCAGCAGCTAATCACAGGTGAGTGAGTTTGATGTCTTGACAGAAAGAAGTGACTAATCCTAGACAAGTCTCCACTCTCCCATTTCAGAGGATTATCTCTCTTGGTACCAGGAGATGATGAATCATACAGACAAATAAACAGGAGAGCATGAAACAAATCTTTACCAGCAAGGATGGACACTAAGTGGACTCTTTCTCTCTGCAGGTATGCCAATGTCTTTCTGCAGCCTGTAACTGATGATATAGCACCAGGCTACCACAGCATCGTGCAGAGGTGAGTCTCAGCAGCATTCTGTCACTAAAACTCTATATTTGCTTATTTGTGTAAGGATTTCTGGCAGGAACAATGTAGGTTTTGCCTGTTGTGCAGACTGAAACACTTGGAAAAGCAGGTTTTTTTCTGACATGATTCAGTCAGAAGGTTTCCCCAAGAAGTAACAGGCACATGTCTGTACAGAACCTTGACTTGAGTGAAGTATACTTGAGTTACACAGAACATTTTTATCAGTAAGGTGATACATGACTGATCTGTTTTTCCCAGTTTCTATCAAAGGGTAGGATTAACCATTGAGATTCCTAAAAGCTGTCTTCTTTAATCAGCATTTTTTACTGTCCCAGAAGTTGGCTTTTCTGGAAGAATTACCAGAATCCCCTGCTAGCCCCTGAAACCTCTCCCCTAAACAGTTCAAGTTCAATGGCTGCAGCTCTGGCTCCTTAAGTTACTTCTTCCATGATGCCTGGAGAAGGCAGATGCCTCTCCTGAGGCATCACTCAGGCTGTTGTCACCATTCCTGGACAGCTTCTGTCTACTGACCCAGGCCTTGGTACTCAGGAACACAGCCTGTCTGGGGCAGAACCTGTTCAGCTAAATTAAACAGACACTCTGACTAGCCAGCGTTACAGACTCAAGGTCGTTTCCAAAAGAGAGGGAAAAGAGTTAAGTGTTCCTGTTGCAATTTTGCTTGCATTTCTTTCGTAGGCCAATGGATTTGTCTACCATCAAAAAGAACATTGAGAACGGGCTGATACGAACCACAGCTGAGTTCCAGCGTGACATTATGCTGATGTTTCAAAATGCAGTTATGTACAACAGCTCTGACCATGATGTGTACCACATGGCTGTGGAGATGCAGCGAGATGTCCTGGAGCAGATCCAGGTAAAGTACTGAGCTGAGGACAGAGCATCTGCCTTGGTCCATGGATGTAAGACCGTAGTTTCACTCCCCATGTGTTTGAATGCAGGAATTCTGTCCTTCCCTGCATCTCTCTCGTGCTTGCTCAGGTGCTTGAGTTGAACTAGATTGTGGGCGAGTTAAAAGTAACACAGCAAAATTTTTTATAGGTTCAGCCCAGACCAATTTCAAATGTAATTTCCTTCAGGGAAATGCTTAGACCAGCAAGAACTGGGGTGTGGTTCAGAAACAGAAATAAGCAACAAAATAGTGAATGACAGGGGACGCGACTGCTGCTTTGGGTGGCTGTGCTGGTTTATGTTGATATAAAGTGTACATGAAACTGTCCTGTGAATTTATGCCATTTAAAATGTCCTGTGAAGCAGAATATCCCAAGTGGCAGGACTAAGAGAGTCTGAACTGAGGTTTTGTACTTCCTTGGGACTTGTGGCTTCTGAGGTAAATAGGGGAACTTATTTTGAGCAGCAGAAAAGGAACTGAAACTGCCTCTGACCCAATCATTCCCGGCCTGTGGTCTGTGATAGTTAACTGACATGCACTTACTGAGCTTGTTTTGCTTGGCAATCTTAACAGAGTGTGGTTTTCTTGCAGCAATTTCTGGCCACACAGCTGATGATGCAAACATCAGAGTCGGGGATCAGTGCAAAGAGCCTGCGGGGGCGAGACTCCACTCGCAAGCAAGATGCTTCAGAGAAGGTGAGAATGCTGCACCCTCTGGAAGGGCACTTGGGATCTTCTGAAGAATCCCAAGATACTGCATGAAGTTCTCACACAAGAGAGGCAGAATGTTTGTTGTGGTTCCAGCATCTTCATGTAAACAAATTTTCTTCAAATGTGTCCATTGGTTAGATTCCAGTTCTGGACCTGTACAGCATTCAAGAGGCAGGTCTCATGAGCTTGTTCTGTAATCCCAATAGTTCTATCACCTTTTAAAAACAGGTGATAAAAAACATAGGGAAATAAAGAAGAGAGTATTGGTAGAGTTGTGACATGGCAGGAAGGTGAAGGGAATTGCCATGTCCTTCACTTTCTAGTCAGGTTTTTAGAGAGAATTAGTCAACTCTGGTTTGCTGTGTAAAACACACCGGAGAACCTCTGAATTTCACACTGATCTAAGCAGTGAAGGTTGGTTGTGTTTTTTTTCTTCCTCAAACATGATGAAGTGGTCTCAGGTGCTCTCGGCTGGTGCATACAACACTGTGACAGCAGGGACTGCCTGCTTAGTTCTAGTGGCAACTGCACCTTGCAGAAATTATTTGGTAGATTAGACCTTGCCATGGATGAGGAGGGAACATCCCTTTCCTAGCATTCTGACTCTTGCAGTATCCCTCTTTTTGTCTGTTTTTATGTTCCTGCTGCATAAGACTGATGCTGTGCGGGAAGGGGAGTGGGGCACAAGTTTCTCTATGCTCATGTGTGGGCTCAGTGCTTCTATGTGGTGTGTGCATTTCCGTAGCTGATGCCTGATAAGTCCTTCTGTTTGGCCTTTTAACAGGACAGTGTCCCAATGGGCTCTCCTGCCTTCCTTCTCTCTCTCTTTGTAAGTATTGAAAGGCTCCAGCAGGTTCTGCTGGCAGGTGCTCTGCTCCTTGTCTGGGTGATCACTGCACTGTCACAGCATCCTTAGCACTCAGGGGGTGTGTTTGACTTGGGGGCTGCACCACTGTGATCCTTAGAGAAGAAACATCTCAGTCCCTTGTTCTCAGCGTGGGTGAGCGGGAGGGGCTTCAGTCTTTTCTTTTGGTTCCAAGAGTTTTCTTTTTGTCATCTGCTTTTGCTTTTTTTCCACATCTTCTCTCCTGCTTTCTTTCCATGTAAGTGGGAAGACAAACCAAGACCTGTATTTGCTACATCTCATGTTTATACAGCTGCCCCTTCCGCACATTGGAGGCAGTACTAAAGGTCTTGGGAGAGTGAGGAGTCAGCTGTGTACTCCTTTATCATTGCTGGTCCAGAAAGCAAATAAGACTCTGCAGAAATACCTTGCTCTATGCCTGTGGTGATCCACAAGTGTTTGGAAAAATATTCCATCTGGGAAACCCCAAGTCTCTGAGTTGCGGGGAGGAGAGAGGAAGTTGGAGAGTTGTTCTTTTCTCTCATGTGTATCTAAAGACAGAGGAGTACTCCAGGAGATTCAGCATGTCAGCCAGAGAGAGAGGGCAGCGCATCAAAGGAAGCTCTCACCTTCTGCTCATGGAAAGGAGCTATGCCAAGAAACTAGGGAGCTAGTGCCAGGGTCACTCAACTGGAGGAGCACTTCCCATAGGGATCAGCAGCTGATAAGGTAGGTTAGTCAGCAGTTTCCTCTTCCCACCCTAAGCTAGAATCTGCTGTTTAGAAGAAAGCCTGTGCTGTCCAGGCTCCAAAAGCATCTGTCTGGGCGAGAGTTGTGTCGCCTCTCTCTGCCCTGGCTCCAGCAGTGCAGACATGCTGCCAAGCCTAGCACCTGCTGTGTCCAGAGCAATCTGTAGGTAGGTCTGCAGGCAGGCCTGCCCAGGCCACCTTAGGGACAGCTTCCCTTTCTCCTGATTGGAAGGCATGACAAGTTGTTGCCAGGTGCAGAGTTGCCTCCCTCCCCCTGTGCTGGAGGGAGCAGAGCGCTGGTATCAAGTTGTGTAACTGTGTTTGTTTGCCTTGTGAGCAGGACGGAGGCACCAGAGGGCGGCGCTGCGCCATCGAGGCAGACCTGAAGATGAAGAAATGATGCTGCAGGCACGCAGAGAATCCCAGCCGAATCCCAGCACTTGGCATCTGGAGCTGGAGTGCAAGCAGGCTGCTCTTAACAGCTGTTGGAGGAGGAAGAAAAGCTGCAGGTCCATTTCTGGGACCTGGTTCACCTTCTTCACTTGCCCCTCTGGAAAGCGCTGTCTCATCGGAATATGTATCCCAAAGAAACTTCCCCAGAGGGGAAGACTAGCCCCCCTGCCTGTTTTAGGGCAGTTGTCTTGGGCTTCATCAGTGTCCTGGTGTTAGCTAGCAACTGGTGGCTCGTATGTACTGTAATGTGAAGTGTACAGATTTTTACTAGTGATGTGTAAATGTGATGTATATTAAAATCTGGGAACAAACCGGTGTGCAGTGTACTGAGCATCACAGCTCTGCAGGGAGCAACCCTGTGGAAGAAGCCTGGGTGCCCACCTTGAATATCTGCAAGTATAATTCTCTTCCAGTTGTCCATAGAGCACACACACATGGCAGAGCTTTGGCCTTCCAGACTATCCATTAGTCATGGGAATGTTCCATAGTGCTTGGATGGAGACGAAGATTCTCTGATGGAGTGTGTGAGGATACAGCACCACTGACAATACAGGAGATCTAACCATGAGAAGTTAAATACTGCAGTCTTGATGGAGCTTCCCTTAGGAGAAAATGCATTGAAAAGTACAGTACATTCATCCCCCAGAGATCTGGGAAGGCTACACTAGCAAGAGTGAAAGTCCATGATCCCATCAGCTGCAGGCAGGATTGCCAGTTCCTGGTTTCACATCTGAGCTTGTGCACTGTTTGTACTGGAAATCACAGTCCTTTTCCTAAGCAACGTGGAGGTTGAATTTCTCTGAGAATTTCCAAGTTGGCACCTTCTTTTCTGCTCATACGACCTGTGAGATGAAGCTTGCATGTTTTCTGCCCTCACAACCTTTCATGGGGAAAAAGAAACCAACAACAAAACAATATCATCCTTGATGCATTGCAGCAACTGGGAGTGTTATACACTCTGCAGCATGTACAGGGTGCAGCTTTCTGTTACACAGGTTTCAGGAAACTGAGTCACTGGGATTAAGACCAGAGGCATTGTTACCTGTCTTAGTAAAAGCCCTTTATTTTCACAAGTTTAGTGTTGAAGTTGGCTGTGCCTGCTGTTTTGAGTTCCATGTATCACTGAGCTGTATTTTCACCAAGTCACATTAGTGATGTGGAAATGCTGAAAATCCTTTGGTTTGGTTATTGGTTAATTGTCCTTCACCAGGGAAGAAGTTTCTGATTTGAATTTTTGTGTTACAGTTTCCAGAGATTACAGGTTGTTATTTTCACAGCACAAAAAGTTGTATGTGCTATGGAATTATTTAAGTTGAGGACAAATATTTTAGCAGGGCCTGTTGTGGCAGGACAAGGAGTAATGGTTTGAAACTAAAAGAGGGTCAGTTTAGACTAGATAAAGATTTTTTTTACAATGAGCATGGTGAGACATTGGTACAGGTTGCCTAGAAAAGCTGGATGCCCCATTCCTGGAAATGTTCAGGGTCGGTTTGGGCAGGCCTCTGAGCAGCTTGGGCTAGTTGAAGATGTCCCTGCTCATTGCAGGGGTGGTTGGACCCAGATGGCCTTTAAAGGCCCCTTCCAACGCAAACATTCCATTAGTCTAAGTTGGAAAGGACTTCTGTGCATTCCTCTAACCTGCTGCTCAGAGCAGGGCCAGCTTCAAAGGTAGATTTGTCAAGTTTTGAAAATCAAGGATGGAGGTTCCCTAGCACCTCTGGACAAGCTTGTTTCAGTGTTCACCCACTCCTTGTGGACTAAATATTTACCTAGTCTGAAATTCCTTTGGTGCAACTTGTCATCACTGTCCCCTCCTTTCAGTGTTGGGCACTGAGAAGTCTGTCTCCATCTCCTCTGTAACACCTCTGACCTGCCTTTGTTGGAAAACTGAAGGTGCAGAACAAGAGGACCTTTATCAGGCCCACAAGTAACTTGCTTTCATCATGGCAAGCACTGCTGTTCCTTCCTACCCTTGGTTTCTTCCCTTAACCAGGTATTTTTCTTTCAGCTTTTTTCCTTGTCCTATGACATTTTAATAGTCTTTAATGATGTTTTAAGAGCTTTAAAACTCTTAAGATATGATTTTCTCTACAGAGCCCCATTGCCTCTTTCCCAATTCATCATCTCGTGCTCAGACTACTAAATCTGTTCTTCCTAATACTTTGTTCTAATCTGTCTGGTACAGAGCTGATGTTTTACTGTGCTTTATCTCTCAACACCCACCCTTTTACAGACAGATAAAACAATCACCCCTTTCTGGCTTTCTTCTTAAATGACAGGTTACACAGGATTGGTCACATTATATTTAAGCTTCTTTAAGACTCACGAGTGAATCCCAATGGGTTCTAAGGTTTACCCGCTCCCTTAAATTGTTCTAAAACCTCCCTTGTTGACATTTTAATTAGAAACCGTCTCTCAGACCCATCCCATGAGAAGGTCTCATGTGATCTCCTCTGTGGCTCTCCTGATAATGATGATTAATTTGGTTTTTCCAACTGGGCCTATTTTCCACTGAGATGTTTGGCACTGATCATGCGTCATCGGCACTGATCATCTGTCAGTTCTCTGCTTCTGATGTTTTTGATGAGGTTTGTTGTTTTTATTTGCTTTTATGTCTTTAGCAAATTGTTCTGGTTTTCCTTTTTTTTTTTTTTTTGTCTACTTTGTGTGGATTCTACATTCCATTTATTAGAGATCAGGCTTTTATCATTTTTCTTGGTTTGACATGTAAGTTCTTTTTAAAGACTGCCTTTTTGATTTCTAACAGCTTTTTCTCAGATCAGGAAGGGTTGTGCAGCGTCTGATCTCTGCAAAGCGAACTAAAACTTTCCAATTTGAGAAAGGTTCCTTGCTGGTGACTTATGTGGCCAACATAATTAACTGTCAGGCAGTTTTTAATTAAAATTTGAAGTCCATCATTTGGTCCAGAATTGATGTGGAGCTGAGTAGCCTGGGATTATATCCCTCATCATGTCTTGCACTAAAGCTGCTGTTCTGCTCTCTGGCATCTTGAGTCTTCCAGGATTTGGGAAAACTGAACATAAGGCTGAAGATCTCTCTAATCGATGCTTATGCCCAAGTTCCCTGCACTTCCTGATTTTAAACCCTCTCACCTGGAGTACAGAAAGATGATCACTAGGGATCAGATTACCCTGGGTAAGGGTTTTCTCTTCCTCACCTGAGCTGCAGTGGCTGGTTCTGTGTGTGCCCAGCTCTGCTGAAGGTGCAGGACAGCGCTTTAGGCACAGGGTTCCTCTTCAGATGAAATCTCAGTTTGCCCAACTCTTTCCCCAACACCAGCTCTGGAAGCTGAGAGCAGGTAATGTTATCTCTTACCTCATCAAATTTCTGCTTCCTCTGAAGTTAACTTTGAAAGAGGTTTTGGAAGGACAGGCTTTCAGATCCTGACTCTGCTTGCAAGTTCAGGAAATGAGCAAACCAATTTTCTCATCCCCAACCCAGTGGGTTCTTTATTTCTCTCAATTATGCAATGTAAGCTGTATTTAGAGCTGTGCTAGCAGTCCTGAGAGTGCAAAAGGCAGTCAGAAATGTGCTTGTTCAAAACTCTGAAAAAATTAGGTTGGACATAATTAACTGAAAACTCTAAAGACACTGTTAATTAATGCATAGAATTCTCCATAGGTGCAGCATCCACACAGCTCCGTTCAGGGGCAAGATACAGATTTTCCAACGTCATTTACTGTTACTGTGACTCTGCAGGCAATTCCCCAGGCTTGGAGAAATCTTGGTGGACTAGTGCAGTAGAAGATACTTAGGCATGGAGTAATGAATGGAGATGAAATGAATGGTTTCTTCCTTCTTAAGAGATTGTTAGTTTTTATTTTCTGAAATATGTAAATCTGTCCTCTGTCAGTGTGATCTGTGCAAGTTTATAATTCTTCTGACTCAGGTACATGAGATATCACCATCCAGCTAAATCACACCTGTCACTTTAAAAACAAAGTGTCTGTAAGCTTTGTAATAAGTTATTTCCAGTATAAAAGGTTCTCAGGGGGCAGCAAAGGGAATTTCAGTGAGTTGTCCTTGGAGTCACAAGTTGTTCACAACAGTCAGCAGCTGAGGAGCCCCATCAGTTTGACCTTGCTAGTGCCTTTAGCACCTTAAATATGGAGCATCCAGCAAAGCCATGTGCTTCTAGCCAGCTCAGCATGGCCTGAGCACAGTGACCCACCAACCCCTGGGCAGGGGAAGGGCACAGAAAACCTGTAATGCAGTTGCTCTGAAGCAGCAGTTGGTGTTGCAGAGCTGCAGCCCTGCCACGTGCTGTGCGTAGGGCTCAGGTACAGACTGAGCAGGCACAGACTGATCACCTCAGAGTCCTTCCTGTGCTGGGGCTCTCAGAGTGTGTCATGAAAGGAGCCAGGCTTGGCAGTTCTGGATCTTGGTACAAAGAAGTTACTTTCTCTTTTTATTGTTTGCAGATGGGCCAATCCTGGGAGTCACAGAACAGTGGCTTCCAGTCTCTTCCCAGCTCGGATTCAAGCTTGGATGTGGACAAGAGCTGGAGAAATACTGAAGACATGGCTGTGGGGAAGGTAGAGGAGAGCAGCCAAGAGGCAGAATGCGAGCTGAGGTTAAGTGAGACTCTCTGGAAGGATGGTTACCAAAAGGCAGAGAAGCCATATGAAAGCAACAATTTTCTCCAGTTCCTTTTGGAGGTAGGGCTGTTTGGGTGACAGGAAGGTGGGCAGCATAGTTCAGACCCTCCTGAAATATCGGGGGTTTTTTTAGGGCCTCCACCATCCTTAAACAGAGAAACAGTCTGGGGTCACAGCAGATGCCCTGGGTTCACTCTCTCCCTGGCTCAGGCCCAGCCCTTCCTCCCATTTGGAGCTGGCACTGCAACAAGGGAGCTGTTTTGCCAAAACACAGCTCACCCTAAAGCACAGAAATGTCAGTGAACTGACACTGTAATAATAACACAGGGCTTCATCAGAAGATTTTGCAAGGATTCCTAAAAATGGAAAGGCGTTCGTGAGCGAATGCAAAAATAGCATCTGTGCTGTTTATTTCTTCTCCCTTTTGCCTTCACAATTTGAAGTAATAAATCACTGTGTTGCAGGTAACCCAGATGTTGGAATCTCTCCGCATTGACAGCTCAGAGTCATCACAGACTCAGTGGGATTATTGTGGCTTAGGGAAGCAGAGTGATGGGGAAGATGTGAGGTTCCAGGAAAAGACCACAGGAACAGCAGTCTTGGGAGCAGAGGGAAGTGAACTACACCTTCCGGTAGAAGATGAGAAAGAACACTTCTTGGCAAAAGGGGTAGGGTAGTGGTGGTCCTAAAAGAGCCTCTGGTCCTGGATGAGAGACAAGAGACAGTGAAGGAAACTAGCTCAAGAGGAGATGAGGGAGTCCCAGGGAGGCAGGGACACACAGGAGACAGCAGGGAAGGGAACACGGGAGAAGTGTAAGAGGGAAGGGTGGTTTTTTATGTATAGCTATGTATCTTTATAAACAGGAAGCTTTTTACAGATCAAACCCTCAGATGTGAGTTGGAGGAATTGCTCCTTGGCAGTGTAAAGGTGACTCATGAGAGCTGGCAGGCTGCTCTCAGGTTTAAGGCAAGACTGGAATACTTGCCTTGTTCTAATTGCTGTGTTTTGCAGCACAGCTTGGCTGGTTTCAGGCCCACGTGGCTGTGCCAGCAATAACCATCTGCCCCTGGGGACCGTCATGTCTTGGAAGCAGGCACTGTTTAGCCTGGGTTTGCATCAATCCTGTGTCTAGGGGGCTGTGGTCTTCCACCAGCCTGTGAGGTATTCCTGGGACAGGTAACATAGCAGTGGAAAAATGGTGTCATTTTTCCACACTCACACTTCTTCTCTTGAAAACTCAGACACTGGGAATCAAATAACTTTCAGGGTTTTCACCTGTTCAGACAGAACAGTGTTATTCCCAGCAGTTACTTTGTTAACTGCTGTTATTCACAGCAGTTCCCGCATAGTTCTCCAGTGGTCAAAGCCAAACACAGCACAGTGTTCCTGAGAAGTCTGCCCATGCTTCAGGTCTGTTGAGGATTCTGAGGTGCCCCTACATATAATTCCACATCTGGAGTTGAAAAAGTCTCCCTCTCCTGCCACTCTACATTTTATTGGCAAATTAGTGCAACAACAGCACCGCTTTCCTTCCTGGATGAGTCTATTCCCTGTCATACTCATGTGGGAGTTTCTGGGGAAACAACCTTGTTGTGCTTTAGGGGATCCTGTTATCTGTATCTCAAGCTTTAACAAGCCTGAGGCAGTCTTACCTCAGCTCCTGACTGCCCTCTCTACATCCATGACTCTTCCCAGAGAGCAGACAGACACAACACTGGGCAGCTCCACAGGGTTTATGTTAGCCAGAGGTGGATATGATCCAAGAGATCAGACCCAACTGTTATTGAGCTCTGAGCAGCACAGGGAAGGTCTGAGTAAGGTCAAACATCATGCTCAGAATAACAGAGAGCAACTGAGCTCCCAGCTGAGCCTGGATGCAGTAAAGGGATGTGCAGAAGGCTGGCTTCTAGACAAAGGACTCAGGTCCTTTATCTCAGGCTGCCATTTTAGATGTATCCTCTGTGCTCCTCAGGACAAGACTCCAGAGACACCTGGAGAACAAGCTTTAGGTGAGCAGCATGCACAGGAGATGAGTGCTCAAGCCCAGGACCAAGATGACAGTGGCAGCACCCCTGCAGCGCCAGTGCTGGACTCCACAAGCCCTCCTGACACACACCTGTAAGTAGCTGGTTCTGTTCTCTTGCAGGTGCAGCAGAACAGAGTCATTTCCCTTGTCACACATAAGAACAAGTGTGTGGCACGGGTCACATCCAGGAAGGTGAGATAGCCAAGGAGAACAGGAGGGAAGGAGGTAACTTGTGCAATCTCTGTGGATCTGCCAGCATTTTGAGGCATTGATCCTAAGCTGAAGTGAGAAGAGTAGAGACTAAATAAGAGATTAAACGTTAAATACACGTTTCCTCAAAGCAGATAGGCTGGGCATCAGGTTCTCTCCGGCAGTGCACAATCCAGCTCCTGAGAGAGGCATTACCAACCCCCTTTAAGCAGGTGCAGGTACATCTGTCACATGCAGAGTCTGCCACGTATGATCATCTGGGCTGCCTTTCAAAGGAAAAACATGGGGAGGTGGGATGAGGAACTTGATAAAAACCACCTCAGTAAAGTTCTAAACAGCAGAGTAGCATGTGGTTTTCTATCCAGCTTGATTCTGCCCTTTAGCTCAGCTCTTGTTTTTACCTATTGCTCTGCATCTTCCTGCACTCTGGATGTTTACTTGTGCATTCCCTTGGAGGACGCTCCCACCATCACACTCCACAGCTGTGGATGTGGTGGGTGCCAGCAGAATTGCCACCTCCCACTTCGTCTCGAGTGTGATGATCTGGCAATACCTTCACTCCACAGGGTGCAGCCAAGCGGGAATAACTCCCCCCAGCATTCACTCCTCAAGAAAACACTCATGACCATCTGGAGGATGATAGCCAGTCACAGGTACGTGTGAGCAGAGGGCTGGATCAACATGTCCTGAACACATTGCCCTGAGTCCCAGCTCCTGTGTCACCAGGCCTTGTCCTCCTCTCCCCAGAGGCTGGGCTGTCTCTCCAGGGCTTTGCTTTAGGAACAGCTGTGTGCTGCAGAGCTGGAGAGAACACTGCATATTTATTTTCTCTGCTTAATGTGGCAGAGCCCAAGTGCTGCTTCCTACACAGCTGGCACAGCACTGGCTGTGGCCCTTATGGCAGGCAGGGAGAGAGAAGCACTGTTCCATGTCCCAGTGCTGCCTTTGGCACGGGGCAGGCACAGAATGTTCTTTGTCCTTGTCCCTGTAGATACAGCAGCCCGTTCCTGAAGCCAGTGTCAGAGAAACAAGCCCCTGGATACAGGGATGTGGTAAAGAGGTGAGTTTGTGGAACAAGTGCTCACTAGTTGTTTTCTCTTCGGTTCTTTTCTGTTGCTTTTGGTTTCCAAAGGCCCAGTGGGATGGTTTCCTTCCTTCTTTTCCAGAGTTTGGCTGTCACCAGCATTTCCCACTGATTTCTTTTATTAAAACTCCCTTCTGGGTAATTATAACCTGGAAGCTTGCACTGACTCTGGACCTGGTAGGAATTGTGCCTGCCCTTTGCAGGCATTGCATGGCTTAGCTCAGGCAAAGTCCCTGGGCAGGGGATCCAGCTCCTGCAGCTCAGCAGTTCCCTTCTCCCCGTGCTGGGATGTGCCTCAGGCAATGCCCCCTCCTCACCCGCTGCCTGCGCCCCAGATGTTTCACTCTCAGCACAGAAGTGGGTCATGACAATATTTCCCAGAGAGATTAAGGGCATTTTTCAAAGCTGAATCATGTTCTATTCTGGTCACAGTTGTCCTCTCTGCAGCCATTCATTTTCCCATTCTGTCAAAATAAGGGAAGTAATATTTATTCCCCATTGCGTTCCCCTTACCAGCACTGCTATTTTTGCTGGTGGCACCATTTGATTTTAAGGGGGTTTAATAGATACCTATTTTAGTAACTTTTCTTTCTCCACTAAGACCTCGACTGACTTCATGAAGACTAATTACCGCTTGCCTTCTCTGGAGCTCAGCATCACATTTTTTTCAGATGTGACTGCTAATGACCTGCCAACTTGGTTGGACAGCAAGTGTCACATTGGCTGAACTTAACTTTTGTCTGACTTGGAAGAAAAGCCTTTCTCACTCTCCCTCTTTGTCCTGAGCAATAAAATTGATTGAAAATAGCTCTGCTTTCAGGGCCACTCTGAAATGAGAATAATCACATTCATGCAGAGCCCGAAGGATGCCTTCCCCTGGGTTGCAATTCAGTTCTCCTTCTCTCTCTCTCCTTTCTAGACCCATGGATTTAAGCAGCATAAAGAGGAGGCTGGCAAAGGGACACATTCAGTCCATGATCCAGTTCCAGTGTGACCTCATGCTCATGTTCCAGAACGCGGTGATGTACAACAGCTCCGACCACCACGTGTTCCACATCGCTGTGGAGATGCAGCGAGAGGTCATGGAGCAGCTGCAGATTTTGGCCGAAGCCCTCCTGTACTCCAGAGACAGGCTGGAGTGAGGGAGAAGGTTACAAGCCATTCCCAAGGCCACTTTCGTTTGGAGCAGTGTTGTCTCTGTGGCTCAGGATGTGCTGGGCTCGGGGGATGTGCTGCCGTGGCCTTGGGCAGAGCTCGTTATCCCCAGAGGTGGCTGTTGGGTCACTGCAGTAAGGATCAAAGTGGTTTCTTGGAGGGGCACCACGTTGGAAGCCTCCTGTTTTCTTTGGGAAAAGTAGCCATGTAGCCCTGCAGGGAGAAAAGTTCATTGGGATAACAAAGGAGAAAATGCAGTTTGTGGCCGGGTGGATGAGCTGGGCCCAGCCCCGGGGGTGTCTGGCCGCACCCTGAGGCACAGCAGCCCCGAGCGTGCCCATGGTGTGCTGGGCTCGGAGTGTGCTGAGAGTCACCAGCACCGACCACACCCAGTAAAGGCCCATGTTGAAACTTGTGTTTCCGTGTGAAATTTGTGTCTGACTCTGGGACTGGGACTTGCACTGGGACAGAACTGGGGCTGAAACTGGAATTCGAACAGGGACTGGGGCCAGGACTGGGGCTGGAACTGACTGGGATTGGGGCTGGAGCCAGGGCTGGATCTGGCACTGGGGCTGGAGCAGCGGTTGGATCTGGCATTGGGGCTGGAGCCGGGCCTGGATCTGACACTGGGGCTGGAGCCGGGCCTGGATCTGACACTGGGGCTGGAGCCGGGCCTGGATCTGGCATTGGGGCTGGAGCCGGGCCTGGATCTGGCATTGGGGCTGGAGCCGGGCCTGGATCTGGCATTGGGGCTGGAGCCGGGGCGGAGGGCGGGGCCGCGATCCGTGGGAGAAGCCGGTAAACGGCCGCTTTGCCATTGGCCAGCGCGGCTGTCTGTCAGCGCCAGCGCAGCTGCCGATTGGCTGGCGGGGAGCGGGGAGCCGCGTGTCCCGCCCCGGCGCGGCGCGTGCCCCGGCAGCGGAAGCGGAAGCGGCCGGCGCGGCCATGGCGCGGGACAAGCCCGAGGCGGCGGCCGAGGCGGAGGCGGCCCCCGAGCGCTCGTACCGGGAGCAGCTCGAGTTCCTCAACCCCATCGCGCAGCCCCTCGCATCCCGCAAGCTCACGCGGAAGCTTTACAAGTGCATCAGGAAAGGTCTGGCGGCGCCGGGGCATGGCGGGGGCGGGGCCGGGCGGGGGCAGGGCGACGGCGTGGTGTAGCTCCTCACTGCAGCCCCTCACGCCGTGGTTCTCTTGCAGCGTCCAAGCACAAGCAGATCCGCCGCGGTGTGAAGGAGGTGCAGAAGTTCATCAACAAGGGCGAGAAGGGGTAAGTGCAGCCCCAGCCCCGCGACCCCTCTGGCGCAGCCCCTCCACTGACACGGCTCTTCCCGCAGGATCACGGTGCTGGCTGGGGACACGCTGCCCATCGATGTGTACTGCCACATCCCCATCATGTGCGAGGACAGGAGCCTCCCCTACGCTTACGTCCCTTCAAAATCGGTGAGTGCTGGGGGGGAAGCAGCCCCCATGAAGAGTCCAGGCTGTGACTGGAGCCATCCTGGGGAGGTGCAGGTCCAGTGACCACGTAAAGAACCTGGTGCTTGCCACAGAACGGACATGGGGGAGGTGTAGGAGTGTTTCACTGTGGGATCACGTTTGCCACGATCGACTCCCTTAGCAGCCCTGGGGGATATCAGGGACAGGAGCTCTCTGGGACACAGCCAGGACAATTTTTCCTTCCTTAGTTGTGAGCTGCAACCGGTACCCCCTTTGTAGGCTGGAAGTTGGGAGCAGGGGGAAGTGCTTTTGGAGCGTCAGCCTCGTGCAGGCAGCTCTGCAGATCCTGCTCTGGGGAAGAAGGGTGGCACATGAGCCAAGTGCCAGCCCCTTGTGCCAGGTGCCAGCCCAGGGCTTTGCTTCCAGCTTATAGGACACAAGCTGAGAAAAGGGCTCTTGAACCCAACACAAGTCCAGCGGGCTTTGGGTTGATCGTCTGGCAATCAGAGATTCTCTGCATTAGACCAGGGCATGCAGTGAACTGGTCCCAAGCCTCTCCCCTCAGGACGGGACCTGGCAGCCCATGGTCTCACTGTTCCCACAGGACCTGGGAGCTGCGGCTGGCTCCAAGCGCCCGACCTGCGTCATCATGATCAAGCCCCATGAGGAGTACCAGGAGGCCTACGACGAGTGTCTGGAGGAGGTGTCATCCCTTCCCCTGCCACTGTGAAGAGCAGCGGACTGGCTGTGCCCTGCAGGGCTGTGACAGGTCGCTGTGCCCCTGCCCAGGGGCCACGTGGCCTTTGGTGGGGACACCACCGAGAGCACTGACTGAGGTGGGGGGGAGCACTGTGCGGATGAATAAAGGTGTCTGTGGGTTTGCAGGACGTGGTCCTGGTGTTCGGGACAGGAAGGTTGGGGGTTCACAGCTGCATTGAACCGCTCCAGGGGCGCCCCCTCGGGCCGTGCTGTGACTCACGGCGCCTCGATGCCTCTGCTGGTTGTACCGCCCACCCCGGGGAGGCAGTGCTGGCGCAGGGCCCCGCACTGGGCAGGCCCAGGCCAGCCCGCAGCCCCTGCCCACGCAGTCGGAATCCCCCCCCCAACCCCGAGGGAAGCAGAGGCCGGCAGAGAGAAATACAGGTTTATTGCAGGAACGGGGTGTGGGGCTGGGCCTGGCGTTCATGTGGCTCTGCTGTGACAGACGCAGAGCAGGGCTCCTTCCTCCCAGCACCTTGGGGCTCCCCCAGCTCTCCCTTACCCACCCTGGAAGGGGAGACCCCAGTGTCTTTCCCAGCTCGGGCACATCCCTACCCACATGTCCTATTCTCCCCCCCCCCAATTCCTCCCAGTGCAACAGGGCACCAGTTCCCATCCCTCCCTGCACAAGGCACTCACCCCTCTCAGCCCAAGGGAAGCTGAATCAACCACCTCCATTGCAAAGCCACACTGGGGACATGGGAAGTCCCAGCAGAGGTGCTGGGGCAGCTGCCCCCTCCCAGCAGTACCAGCACTCATCAAGTTTCCTCCTCTGCCTTCCTAGTGGCACCAGCAGCTCCAGAGCCTTGCTGACAAGGTGGCCACTGCGAGCAGCAGGTGAAACTCCCACAGCAAGGCAGTGGGGTGAGGACAGGGCTCAAGCCCCTCCTCACAAGACATTAAGTTACTGGGTTGCAGGAACAGGGACAGTGGAGCAGGAGGGACAGGGAATGTTTCACAGGGCGCTTGGTTTCTGCCCCCATGGCAGAAGGAATCACAGGGTAAACGCTCCTGGAGTCAGAGCACGGGGCACATGCAAGACCCCCACCCTGGCACAGATGACGCCCCTGCTCTCCAGAGACCCCCACCAGAAGGGCCTGAAGCGCTGCAAGAAGGAAAAGCTCCCTTGTTGCAATCGGTCCTTCGGCCCAGGGCAGTGCCGAGCGGCCAGTCCTTGTGCACACCCTGAGATCGTCCCGCTGCAGCAGCAAGAGATGTTCCCCCTTCACAGTCCCACTGGCATCCCATCCCTCAGATCTTCGAGGACTCCACCCGCTCGATCCAGGGCGAGTCGGCCCCGACATCCCTGGGCTCCGACCGCAGCTGTCGCAGCTCCCGCTCCAATGCCTGGCTCCGGTGGTACATCTCCATGTAGCTGGCCTGGAGCTCCCGCTGGTACCGCAGCACCTTCTCCTTCTCCTCCTGCCACGTTTTCCTCTCCAGCTCAAAGTTCACAGCCTGCAGCTGGCCCTGACGCCGCTCCCGCAGCAGCTCTGCCCACAGCCACTCCACCTGCCGCTCCAGGGGCTCCGCCGTGTCGCTGTGGAGGCCCCGGCACTTGGAGTCATCAGTTTCGCAGCCAGGGAAGTCCTGGCACGACGGCATGGGGTCATCACCCAGAGGCATCGAGGTGCTGGGCTCTGGGGGGCTCTGGAAGGAGTCTGCCAGCTGTGCCAGTTGGGAGTCCTTGGCCTGGACCTCCGCCTTGGCCTCCCGCAGCTGCGTCTTCAGGCTGAAGATCTCACCCAGCTTCTGAGCCATCTCCTCCTGGGTGTCCCGGAGCTGCTGTTTCAGCAGGGAGATCTCTGCTGCCTTCTGGCACACCTGCAGGGCACAGGCAAGCTGTGAGGAAGAGCTGAGGGAGCAGGACCCCAGGGGTGGCAGCACCCCAGATTGTCCTCCAGGGAGACCACGAACATCACAGCTGGCTAATCCCCCCCATCCTGTGGCCACGAGTGACACTGGAGCAGGGAACCGTTGTGCCCATTCTGCCTCCACAGCCAGGAGGGTGGCAACAGGGAGGGAAAGAAGGGGACTCACCTCCCACTTGGTCTCCTCCAGCTTGGGGCTGCCACGCTCGCCCTGGGGCTGCCGGAGCTTGGGCTCCTCGCACTGGCACTGCTGCAGGCTCAGCTCCTCCTGCAGCCGCTTCTTCTCCTGCTGCGCCTTGTAGAGCTGCAGCTGCAGTGCCCGCTGCCCGCGCTGCGCCTGCTGCATCACCTGCTGCAGACGGGCCATGTACATCTGCTTCAGGTCCTCCAGCTCGTCCAGCCACAGCCGCTGCTTGTCCTCAAATGCCTGCCAGGTGGACAGTGGTCAGACTCCATAGCCCCAGGGAGAGACCCCAGAAGGTCCCATGATGTTTGGTTCTCTGGTGCCTGGGCATTCCCAGCCTATTACCCACCACAGCAGCTCCTTCCACCCAGAATCACTGTCCCACAGCCCTGCCCAGGGCACCCAGCACTGCCCCAGCCCCACAGCTCACCTGTGTGAAGGGGTCTTCGGTCTCGCTGAGGCTCCTCTTGAGCTGCCGCAGTTCCCCTCCTGTCTCCTGCAGCCGATCCTCCAGCTGCTTCACCGCATCCTCCAGCGAGTAGGAGAACTCATAGGGCGGTGGGGGCTCACCGGGGCTCTGCAGCCGGCTCAGCGTGGCCATGCTCTTGCAGGACAGGGGCGCCTTCTCAGGGGCCAGGGGGTCCCTGGGGCTGCGGGAGACCCTGTCCAAGGAGCCCCCAATGTGGTTGATGTGGCCCATGGAGGCGCTGAACTGGCTCTGGGCAGGCTTGAGGCGGGAGCCGTAGGACGGGAAGCTCTGGATGGAGTTGTGGCTGGAGTCGGAGGCCTCATCCAGGCTGATGGCGTGGAGCAGGTGGGTGCGGAGCGGGCCATGCTGTGGGGCTGCTGTGCTGCTCTGCGACAGCAGCGTGTGCAGGCTCCCATTGCTCTTGGACAACTTCTGCCCCTTGGACGAGGACAGGCCCTGCATGGAGACCAGCCCCTTCCCAGCCACTGCCTTGAAGGCCGAGGGCCTGATACGGCACTGAAAAACAAGAGTTAAGTCAGCATGAGCTCAACAGCACCCACAGCCAGGGGCCTCAAATCCCCACATCCCATCCAGGGAGGCATGGACCATTCTGCTCCAAACCCATCCTCTCACAGACCAGGACGTATTCCAGAACCCCGCACAGCGCCCACAGCCTCACCTTGTCAAAGCGGCCCCGCTCCGGCAGGGAGCTCTTGGAGAAGTCAGCCCCACGGTGATGCTCCCGGGAGCAACGCTCAGGGGATCGGTTCTCGCGGTCACTCTCGTAGTCCCTCTTGTAGCAGGTGCCCGACATCTGGTGCTTCCGCTCCGACCGCATCTCCTTCTTGGCCCCGTGCAGGTACCCGAAGAGCTCCCGCTGGCTCGGCCCCTTTCGCAACAAGCCGTCGGGCTGCCGAAGCCCCCGTGAGCCCCCCAGCGGGGCCCGCAGCTCCAGAGGGGACAGATCCTGCTTCTCCACCAGGCTGCCCACGCTGCCCATGCTGCCAACGACGCCAACGGGCTCCGAGGACAGGTAGGTGCCAAGGACACGGGTGTCAGGCTCACAGGTCACAGGACCCTGTGCTGCTGCCATGGAGAATTAGAGAAAAGCCCAGTACCAGCACTGCTGGGGGAGAGACAGAGTCAGTGATGCCGGGCAATCGGGATGCGAAACCCCTGGCACCCCCTTCCCAGCCAGCCCCAAGGACCCACCTGGGCTCCTGGCACTGGGACAGACCCGCCATCTCCCACGCAGCTCCCTAGGGGAGCCAAGCAAAGGGGTGCCAGGGCACAGCACACACCGGGGCGGGGGCTCCCCACTGCTGCCCCCCCACATGGTGCAGCGCCTCCCTCCCACACCCAGCCCCACCTCCCGCCCGCGGCCGAGGCTGCCACCAGAACAGGCACCTGCCGCCCAGCCAGGCGGGCGAGTTCGGGAGCCGGCAGCACCTGCCCGGGCCTGGCGCCAGCCCCAGCCCAGCGGCACCCACCCGCCCTGCCGGAACCTCTGGGTCCGGACACCCTCTGGAGAACTCCCCATAACGCCCCTGGGGATGCCCATCAGCTTGCCCTCTCCAGGGTGGGCAGGCGACAGGCACCTCTCCAGCACCATGGGGACACTTCCACATAGCATGGGCTCCTGCACCTCACAGGGCAAGCTGCACACGGGCCCGCTCCGTGCACAGGCATTTCCACCCCAGCACCCCGCAGGGATGAGACAGCCACAGCCCAGCTGTGGTGTGCGTGCCGGGGACCCCATGGCCGGACATGGCGCGAGGGCGGCGGGAAGGGGCAGGATGCTGACGGGACAATGAAGCTTCCTGCGCAGGTGGCCAGGGGAGGAAGGATGAGAGGATGACTTTGGCCTTGGCTCTGGCTCCCCAGCGCTAAGGAGGGGGATGATGGCCTCACACCAATGGAGGGGACACGGCGAGCGTGGCAAGGGTGAGGCAGAGCCCCCAGCACAGCTCCCAGCCTCGCCGAGGGCTCCGGGGCCGGGTTACACCCAGGAAGCTGCCCTGGTTCTCAGCACCACGCGCCGCGTAAACAAACACCCCGGTTTTAATTGCTGCCACGCACAAACCTGTCTGACAGCTCCTGGCCTGCGCTGTCACCTCCCTCTGCGAGCCCAGCACCTGCTCCGGGCATCGGCACCCCATGAAGGGCACCAGGGACGGACCCTCTGGAAAGATCTGGCATGCCTGCAGTGCCACCGGGTGCGCACAGGGATGGGGGACATGGATGTTCCCATGGTGGTGCGGCAGGGGAGTGGATGCTCATGCACCCCCCGGCATTGGGGAGCAGCTCGGCCGAGCCCCGCAGCGGCTCCTCCCGCCACAGGCGGCCGAGGAAGTAGGTCAGGTTGTGGGAGCTTTGGGAAACGCCGGGGGAGCCCGAAGGTGTCCTGCCTGCGGCAGGGAGGGGATCACCCTCCAGGCGGCAAAACACCGGTCCGGCCAGCCTGGCTCCTTCTGCTCTCAACCCCGACCGTGCCCGGGCACGATACGGCCACAAATCCTCTCCCCTTCCCACTCCACGCGGGAGGGCACGGCGGGGTTGCGCGGAGGCGCAGGGGGTGCTGCGGGAAGGCGAGCGCGGGTCCCCGCACAGCCCCCCCTGCGCCTCCCGCAGCCCCGCCGGAATTTCCGGCACGGGGAAGGCGGAGGGGGCGGTCGGTCCCCGGGGCCGAGCCCGGGACAAAGCCCCGCTCGCCGGAGCGCACCGGGGAAGGGGGAGGGGGTGCCCCGGGAGCCCCCGGCGCCGCACTCACCATGCCGGCGGCGCTGCGATCCCGCACGGCTCCGCTCCGCGCTCCTTCCCTCGCCGCGTTTGAACGCGCCCCTCGGCCGCGGCCGCGCGGGGCGGCGGGCGGGGCCGGCACCGGCAAATCGCGGCGCGGGGGCGGTGGGACGGGAGAGGCGGGAAGGAGGAGGAGGAGGAGGAAAGAGGAGGAGGAGGAGGAAGGAGGGGGGCGGCCCGGCCGTGCCCACCAGCGGGGCGGGGCAGGCAGGGCTGGCTGCGTGCGGCGACGAGCGCTCCTGGTGCAAAGACCTCCCCCCAAAAAAAGCGCGGGGAGACCGCCCCGCAAGCCCCCCTGAGCTACAGCTCCGGGCTCGGCAGCGGCGCCCAGCCGGCCCCCGGTGGCCCTCACCGTAGTAGGGGGCTGATGTCCCCGGGTATCGCCCGGCAAGGGTGGAGAGAAATATTCTGCTTCCTACCTGAGGAGTGTAGAGGGGTCTCAGCACGGTGGGACAATCCCTGCACCGTCCTCTTGCAGGACAACGCCTTGCCCCCCCTCACAGCACCCACGGGTGGGCAGGAGCCCCACAAAGCCCTGGGGGGCATGGTGTGTACCCCCACCTGCCCCAGCACCTGGCCAGGCGCCAGCGAGACGCGACACGCTCCATCCCTGTGAATCAGCGCTGCCACGTCCTGGCCCGGAGCCGGTTTTGTCACTTGCCGCCTATTGCAGCGTGGCAGCCGCAGGGAGCGGGGATCTCGCCACGGGCTGGTCACCGGCGTCCCGGCCTCCTCGTGGAGCAGGAGCCCTGCTCCGTCCCCACGGCGCGGTGCCCGTCTGTCCCCGGAGAGGGATCGCACCCTCACCGTCCCCAGCCTGGGGGACGCGCGCACCCGGCACTCTCACACACCGGGGCCCCGCTCGCTGTCAGCCCCCCGCTACCCCCCCCGCACTCCCAAGTCCTCAAGCTGTGCTGCCAGTGCTCTCCCACACACACACGCTGTCCCCGGTCCCTGCTCGCCGGGCTCACATGCTGGCAGTGTCCTCGGTGCGCTGCCAAGGCACGCTCCGCTCCCTCCGGCCCCCTGTTCCCCACCGGAGCGGCAGCACATGTGGCCTCTGAATAGGGGGGGCCCTTCCCAACCGTGCCATTTCCCACCCTGCTGACACTAGGAATGTGTCTGCGATGCCCCAGCTCTCTGCCTGGAGCTCAGCCGTGAATGGGGCCCCACCGGCAGCCCGCGGGGACAGGCATCATCCCACGGGGCTTGGACCGGGCAGGTTCCAGTGATGCCGGGCTGACTGCAACGGGTGCTGGTCACAGCCGCACCCCTCCTTCCCGTCTGCCTCGTTTCCTGCTCCACCGTGCCCCGAGCTCGTCTCCCTGGCATAGCAGATCCCACACTGCCTGGGACACTCCATGCCCCTTTCTCTGGGCCTAAGTGCTCCTGCTTCCCATCAGTTTTTCCCCAGTCCCACTCTCTGCTCGCTTTACCCCCCAGTCCTGCCCACCACGATGCTAAAGCAATTTCACATTTTCAACAGCAAACAGCTCCGGAACCATCCGGTTTAGAACAACCCAGCAATAAAAGCCTTCGATTGCTGCGCCTGCAGCAGCCCCCACACAGCCTCACTGGCAGCAATTGGGACCCCAGAAGGGGGGTCGCTGAGGGGCAGGGCTGGGACTCCAGGGGCCCTCTCTGCCCCTGAGCATTCTGGTGCTCTCCTCAGGGTTGCTGAGAGCCTGAGAACGCTGGGAGGTCTCTGGCTCAGCTCTGCAGGACTCCTGGGTCAGCAGGCAGAGTGTTATCCATCTGCAGGAAGGCAACAGGGAAAAACTTCATCCCTTCCCGCTGGGCTATTGCTGATATCGAAGTGCGTGGGGGGAGCGGAGCTGAGCGACCTCCGAGTCACATTGAGGGCTATAAAAGGAAGCCGGGTCTCCAGCACGGCGCCTCTTCCACAAAAGCAACTGGAGGTTGAGGGGGCTGCGAGCAGAGCTGAGAAATAGCTGCCAGGCAGCAGGAGAGGAGCCTGTAGCGCTGAGCGAAGTGCGAGGTGCACATATGCTCTGTTTCTGCACAGCTACGTCTCCATGAAACCTGCCCGAAATTGTGTCATCTATTTTGAACAGTGTAGAGAAATACTTTGGTCTGCCTCTGCCAGCCCTGGCTGTGGTTCAGGCACCAGGAAGTAGCTGGAATACAGGTGGCCAGTCCCAGAACCCGCTCTCTCCATGGAGAGACAGGAGTGGGGCTGCTAGGCCAACATCTCCCTCTGGCTGCCCACAGCAAGGGACATGAGTGGTGCTGGGAACACCTCTAGAGGAGCACACTGGGTGTCCAAGCTGACCAGTGATCATCATGCCAAGTATTAGTGCTGCTTTGGGGCCACTGGGCTGGAGAGGCCAATGGGAACTCTTGGGCAGCACATCCCCACATCACCTCAAGGCTGGGTCTGCCCCTTCCATGACCCAAAGCAGCACAGCCTGATCCTCACCACCCTGCATTGCCACCACAACCCCTGCCTTGGAGACAGCCCCCCTCACACCCCATCTGAGGGCTCCAGACTCCTCTGCTCCAGAGCAGCACAAAGAGCAGATGGCACCAGATCTCTCCAGATACCCCATCCCTACATGGTACAGGACCCCCTCAATTGGCTCTGATGCTTCTGCCTCCCTCATCCCAGCACTCCTCCCCAGAGCTGCTTGTCTTCCTGGGATGGCAACAGCTTCTGTCTGAGAATGCAAAGAGACCGCTCTGGGAAGTGCCAGGCAGGGGATGAGGACAGAAGGGCCAGGAAATGCAGAGGGCCTGGTGCCAGTGCTGGTGGCGGGGCTGAACAGAGGGGTACTGGCTGTTCAATGGGGTCTAGCCAGCTTGAGGAGGCAGCAGTACCCAAAATATGTGCCAAAACCTCAGAGCCAGCTCGATGCAGGCCCACACATGGCACCATAAGTCAGCCAGCCTGAGCACCCTCCACTCTGGAGTGGCACAGCTCCATCCACACAGCAGCCCAAAGCCATGGCCAGGCCAGGCTGGTGATGGAGGAGAGAAGGCCAGTGTTGGCAGGGGTCTCCCTTGAGAGTCATCAGGCATTTGCCACCCTCAGCAGATGAGGGTGAGTGGCAGCATTCCAGAGGTCACAGTGTCTGTTCACTCCCAGTATGAGCAGACATGGACCAGGAGCTGCTCCAGAGCCACTGCTCCCACCTGGGTCTCCACAGATGGGTCCTGAGGGCCCCTCCTGCTCAGCTCTACATATTCCCAGAAGCTGCTGGTGTGGCTGATTTCTACTAAACCTTAACAACTGGCAGCCCCCAGCACCCCTTCTCACCCACTGGGACCTTCCCACCTAGGTCCTTGTCCTGCCATGACATGGGAGAAACTGTCCTGGCAGTGAGACAGTGCCAGGTGGCTGGATTGAGTAGGTGGGAGCTGCAGCCTGGTGTCCCCCCAGACTTGCCTCTTCTTCATAACCCAACCCCCCCTGTTCCCACCTTCAACAGGAACACCCCAGCCTCTGCCTTGCCCACAGCAGCTCTTGTTACTCTCAGCTCAGGTGGGTTAGGGATGACTGTCCCAATTCCCACACTTTACCCACACATCCCCTCAGTTCCACCAGCACTGTGGTGAGCCTGGCAGCCAGTCCTTCCCAGAACAGGGAATGCAGGGCCCAGAGCAGATCCCAGTTCCCCTCAGCACTTCCAGGGAGACACCAAGTTCTCCAACACCCTCCAGACAGGCTGAGGCAGCACATGCCACAGAGGGCAGACAAGGAGAGGAGCAGCTCAAGCCAGAACTCTCCTCCTCACTCCAAAGAGAGGTCCTAGCCTACAACTGCTGACATCCAGCAGGGCTGTGGATCCTGGGGCTCAGGGCACGGCTTAACCACAACCACTTCCTGCAGTGGAGTGACCACAGCCCAGCCCTGGGGGTACCTGGCAGGTGGAACAGGCACCATCTCACTCGGAGCCCATTTCAGACCGGCTCGGCCTCCGAACCAGAGCAGCTCCCAGCCTGTCACACAGAGCACCCCCAGGGCCAAGCCAGTGAAGCCAGGAAGATAAAGGGAGCAGGAAAACAGAGTGGTACAGCATAGCCCAGGGCATTCACAAATCACAGCTGCCCTGACAGTTCTTTATTGTCCTCTGAGCTGAGTGGCAGCTCAGGCATGTCCAGCACAGGAAAACCACCTCCTGTGCCTTCCCTGGGAGGCAGCACCAGCATCAGCAGCAACACCATCGAGTCCCACTCTCAGTCTCTTCCTGTTGGTCCCAGCAAAACCCAGTTCTCAGCCTCGTCTGTGTCTCACCAGCACTGCCACGCTCATCCGCTGCCAAAATCCTCCCTGCTCCAAGCAGCTCTACAGCAGCCCGGAGTCTTGGCATCAGCACAGCGCACACGACTGGCACACGGGGACGGGCTCAGCCAAACGTGCACCAGGGGGTCTCACTTGTGTCACAGTCCAGCAAGATATTAAGGACGGTGCAAGGGGCTCCTGCCACACTCAGATCTGTCCGTGATTCGATTCGGTACCTCACGTTGTTCAGACCTCCCGCCCGATCCACCTTAAACTGCTCCTGGGGAATAGAAAGACTGTTCAGCCCACGTTGGAAGTGGGAAGCACCCAGTGCCTGGGGAGGGAGCAGAGAGCTGGCAGGTGACAAGAGCAATGAGGGCTCAGAGCTCCAAGCCTCCTGTGGTTCCCCTTGACCAGAGCTCTCACCTGCTTCTGTGCAGCAATGCGCTTCTGGTCTCTTTTCCTCCAGGCTGGGTCGTGCAGGTGCTGGAAAGTCTCGTATCCAGTTGTGATTCCAGAAGGACGACGAACCTAGGAAAAGAGCAAAGCTTCTGTAGAGCCACCGGAAAACTTCTGCACCTGCTGCTGGAGGAGGAAGTGCAGGGCTGCCTTCCCCAGGCCCCAACCTGCGTGGCCACAGCAGGAGTCAGGCAAAGAGACAAGAAAAAGGGCAATTCCAAACCAGGAGGTAATGGAGACCCCTTACCTGGAGACCAGCTCCTTTGATACGTCGATAAAACTCGTCGTCCTCCCGTCCCCAGCCCCAGAAGCGGTTGGACATGCCATTGCACTGGAACAAGAACAGCACCAGCCAAGGTCTAGCACAGCTCCACGGCCTCAGAGGAGCAGACACCAGCAGCACAAGCCCTGAGCACCAGCACAGCCTCTCCTTCCTGCCCCCACTACCAACTCAGGCTCTGTTCCAAACCATTTTGACTCCTTTCCCTGTTTCCCAAGCACGTAGCACAAAACTCTTCGCTGCGTTAATGTTGTAGCCCCTGCCCCAAAGCGTCCAGAACATCCCACCCATGCGCTCACCAACTCGTAGTGCTGCTTGGTGAGCAGCAGGATGCCGCCCACGTAGGTGTTGTAGTGGTAGAGCGGGTGCAGCTCCGGGGATGCCACGTGGAAGGGCCCTGCCTCCGGGAAGCTGTAGTCCAGGTGCTCATTGAGGGGCAGGAGATCAACGTCATGCATTGCGATGTAGTCGGTGTCGTTGCCGCTCTCTAGGAAGCCCACATTGATCAGGGACGCCCTGTTAAACCTGCAACAGGACCGGGGGCTCTCAGTGCCACTCACAGCAGCCACTGTCCCTCTGTCACACTCCTCAATGCTCAGTGTCCAACCAGTCCCCAAACAGGGACACACAAACACAACACTCCTTGTCCTGAAACTGCACCCCTGCTTCTCCATGCAGAGCGAGCTGAGGACAAGCAAACACCCCATGGTCCAAACACCCCATGTTTCCAAACACCCCATGGTCTTTCTTTGAATTTCAAAGTCCCCAGATGTTTGCTGCTGCAGACCTGTGACATGGGGGGAGAAAGTCAAAACACCCGGGGGGTAGAGGGTTCTGTGGTTCTTGCTAAGGAAGAAGGAAGCGAAACACCTTCGTCCCTCTCTAAGCTCTAGAATGAGCAACTCTGAGGAGAGCATCGCACCCTGCCCGTGATGTCCCGCTGCCCTGGCCCCCTGCTTCTCCACAAGACGCTCCCAGAGCTCACGGCAGGGACAGGGCTTCGGGAAGGGCCCCTCGTCCCTTGGCACAAGGAGACGCTACCTGAAATGATCCACTTGGTTGAGGATGAAGATGTGGTGACGGATCTTCTTCTTGCTGAGGAAGCGGTGCATGTAGGGCACGAAGGCCAGCAGCTCCTCGAACCGCTCTCGGAAGGGCACCAGCAGCGCCAGCCGGTGCGGGCCCCACGACGGCTCGTCCCGGGCGGGCTGGAGCGGGGCGGGGGGCGGGCAGGGCTGGCGGGGAGCCCCCCGGTCCTGCCCGCCGGGCACCGGCCCCTCGCCGGAGCAGCTGAGCTGGAGCCAGAGCAGCGAGGCGAAGCCCAGGAGCAGCGCCAGGAGGAACAGCGGGAAGGCGGAGAGACGGCCGGGGAAGAGCCGCGGGAGCGGCGGGGACCTGGGGCACGGCGCGGGGTCAGCGGGCGGCGGGACCCCCGCGCCCATCCCCCCGCCCCGCCGGACCCCGCCGTGCCACCCCCGCCCCCGTCCCCCCGTGCCCCGCCGGGCTCACCCGCCGCCGCGCAGCCGGAGCGCATCCCTGCGGCGGGCCGGGCCCATGGCGCCCGCCCGGCCCCGCCGCCCCGGGGACACGCTGGCGGCACCCGCCGCTCCCCCCCGACCTCCCGGAAACACGGCCCCGCGTCCCTTCCGCCGGCGGGGCGGGACGGGGGCGGGACCGACCGCCGAGGACATCCCCACCTCCTCCCGCATCCCCAGCCACCACGGGGGCTCCTCTCCTCCAGGAGCATCCCCTCTTCCATGGCGTGCCCCCCGAAGATTCCGGAGAATACAGACGCCCCTCCTGCCCGGTTCCTTCGGGACCCTCCCAAGGCTGCCTCCCCACCAAGCTGGGATCCCCCTTCCAGGAAAAGGACCCCCCTCACTCCCAGCTCTTTCAGCCCCCCCCATTGGCATTTCCCATCCTCTCTCCAAGTAAAGCCCCCTTCTCCCTCAGACAGAGCCAGAGCCGCAGGTGGTGTCAGTCCTTTAATGCCCCACTCATAGCCCCCTCCCCACAGCCCCTCACCTCATGTTCACACCTGCCCCAGGCACCACAGCAGGTCCCAGCTGGTGGGGAGAGCACTGGAAAAAACTGGGGAGCAAGCTCCAGGCTCCCACACCACAGCTCTGGGGGTCCAGAGGGCATCACCCCCCCCTTGGTCCAATCCGCTGTAGGCCAAGGGCTGGGAAGGGGTTACAGCCAAACAGACAGGTAAGAAAATACTTCTGGTATTTCTCAGAAACAGTGTTTAGAAACCACAGTTTTTACAGCTCCCCATAGAAAAGATGGGTTTGGGCACAGGTGTTCCATTAGTAGAAACGCTTGTTCCGCTCCTGGCGCTTCTGGAAGACCACGGCTCCCACCACGGCACAGACGATGATGCCCAGCAGTGCACAGAGCAGGAGCAGGAACACCTTCCAGCCCGTCAGGGGCCCGCTCCGGAAATTCCCCGTCGGGTCATCCACGTTATCTGTAAGAGCAAGAACGGCTACAGAGACAGACCCAGCCTCGGCTCCCACGGAGTCTCGCAGGGTGTCACAGTCCCAACATTCCAATCCCCCATGGAAGGTCTTTGAAGCCCACAGACTCACCTTTGGGGGACTTAAGGAGGCTGACCCTTGGCTCGATCTTGGTCCAGTCAACGGTGTCATCTTCTACAGGGTGCTCCACCATGAGCTGGAACAGCTTCATCGAGATAATGTCATGATTGTCTGTGGAACAGCCAGCAAATGCTGTTAGAAACTCTGAGAGATGTCCAGGCACTTGGAGAACCCCTCAGAACCTGCTCTGCCAGGTCCAGTCTCCTTCCCTCTCAAGCCACCCTCATTCCCAGGTATCAAACTGCAATCCCAAGATGTTCTTTGGCTTTCAAGTGCCTCCTTTGCCCAGCCACAGGTCCCTACTCAAGAGGGTTGCAAGAGCCCAGTGAACAATTCAGGGAAAGGAAGCCATGGAAGCTATCCAGTGCATCCATAGAGTTACAGTCACAGGATCACAGAATAGTTAGGGTGGGAAGGGACCACTGAAGATCATCTAGTCCAACCCCGCTGCCAAGGCAGGATCACCTAGTCCAGGCTCCAACCACCAAATGCTCCCCTGAGCAAAGCCCCCTCTCACCAGACAGATCTCCAGTGCCAGCAGAAGCACCAAAGAAGTATCCGGTTGGCAGCTGCACCCCTGCAATGTCGATGCAGTTCTTCCATTCATTCTTGTCTTCCACATCGGTCATCACCTGCAAGACCAGGGCAGAGTCGCACCACGAATGCTCACCGCTATCCTGCAGCTCTTTCAGAGCTGGAGGTGCTGGAGAGGCAAGCTGCTCCAGCAACCCCAACCCCACTGAGCACGCAGGGCCCCCCGGAGGTGCCCGGCAGGTCTCACCGTGAGCCGGCCCCGGGAGTACCGGATCGCCAGGAAGGTGTCGTGGTTCTGGTTGCGCAGGTCGGCAGAGCACCCGGCCAGCTCCGTCCAGCGCCCGTCCTTGCTGTGGTCGTACGTCAGGGACCCGTTGTTGACCATGGCCGAGATGTAGGGGAACACCCGCTGCGGGGGGACACACAGCAGCTGCTGGGGACTGCACTGCCAGGGCCACCACGGCCCCAGAGAGAGCAGGGTGGGAGCACAGCAGGGATGGAGCACAGCACCATGGAGTCAAGGCTGCTTCTCCATGCAAAGCTGCTTCTAAGCTGAGACAGAGCTTGTTCTGCCTAAAGCCAAGTCGTCACTTCTGACCTTCACATCACAACTCCCATTCTGTGATTCTGTGAATAAGCCCACCCTGTACCACGTAGCCAGGGCAGAGGCAGCCCCAAGCTTGCAGAGTGGCTGGATAAGAATCACAGAATCATTTCGGTTGGAAAAGACCTCTGAGATCATCAGGTCCAACCTGTGACCCATCAGCACCTTGTCAACCAGACCAGACCGCTGAGTGCAGTCCTCCCTCAAACACAAGAACTATAAGAACTGAGCACAAGACCCAGAACAGGCAGAAATCCCATATAAGCAGCAAAATCACACACAGGGCTTTGTAGTCAGTAGATTTCATATACCAGGAGAAGCCAACTGGAGACAGGAATTCACCTCCCATGAGCATCAAGGCAACATGGAGATGGGTCATTTCCAGGTGCTTTATGACTGAAGCATCACATTTTTTTGTGATACAGACCTCAAAGCACAATTTTGTTTTCTGACTGTGCCATCATGAGATCAACAAACACAGAGCAGGACAGAAGAAAAGGACCCCCAGCCCCCATGGGATTGATCTGTACTGTGATCACAGGGAATTCTGGAGCAAAGAGCCAGTCTAGAAGTTTCTTTCAGATAAAAACAACACCTAGGTTGCAAAGAGAAAATAAGACCAGAAACATCATGGAATAAGCAACCAAAGCACAGAGCTCAGTAAATGATACTCAGGATGAATATTAACAGGTGGCACTTGGTTTACACCAGCCCTGTGCCTGCTCTCACGTGCGGAAGGAAATGCCTGGGAAACACTGGTGTAGCCAACAGCAGCACAAGAAGGAGCAAGGACCTTCTTATCTTCATAAATGCACGTACAAACTCTTCCCTTTACCAGCTCCCAGGACAGGAAGAGCAGAGCATCCTTAAGTAAGGGGAGACTTTTCCTTGGACTGGGTGTGAAGCTCTTGGAGGAGGAAGGAAATGGCCTCCTGGGCACTGCACAGGCTCCCTGGACCACTCACCTCTGTCGCTTCATCGTTGGGATATGTGTCAAGGAAAATAGCCAGTCCATGAAACTTGTCCTTGCTGCCAAAGACGGGACCTGGAACAGGACAGCACATTGGAGACAGAAGGCTCTGGGTCAGGATTTATGCTCAGACTTCTGAGCTGTACAAGCTCTTCACTGCCAGGCAGGTGGCCGAGGGCACCTGCTCCCACACAGGACACGTCAGCCCATCTAGTGAGACCAGACGGAGGGAGCTCGGGGGCCCTCCCTGCCCAGCTGCCTTCCGCGACAGGGCACGAGTGCTGCCGACCCGCACTGACCTGGCACCAGCCGATCCTGCGTGTACCACAGCGCCAGCCCGTCCCCGTGCAGGTTCTTTTTGCCGGCTCCGTGGATCTTGAAGTGAACGTGGAGCTCCCAGTCCTTGAGGAAGCAGGGCTGTGGGAGAGACCCCAGCGGCGTCAGAACGAGACCCAGAAGAGGCGGCGGGGCCGCCACGGATCCCCGCCCGTCTCCCCCCGGGCTCTCACCACGCGGTTCCAGATGGAGCCCTCCCGACTGCGCTCGTCGGGCGTCAGGCGGACGTACTGGCTGGTGACCATGGTGCTGCCCTGGAAGTCCCACAGTGGCATCGCGGCAGAGCCCGCGCCTGCAAAGGGGCGAACAGAGCGCGGATGAGCCCGGGCCGCTCTCGGGGCGCACGGCGCGTCCGCCCGGCCCGCGCTCACCCTGGTACGGCTTCATGAGCGAGTGCTCCCGCTTCAGGTGCTCGCTGTTGCCGTCCGTGAGCTCGGCGGACGCCGGGCGCGGCCCGACCAGCGCCAACAGCAGCGCGGCCGCCACCACCAGCCCACCCGCACCCGCCGCCATGCTCTGCTTCCGCCTTCCACCGCCCCGCCCCGGCACCGCCCCGCAACAGCACCAGCCAATCAGAAACCCACACACCGCCGCGGTCCCACCTCTGGAGGTGAGCGACACCGCTGTCCACCTATGGTAGGAGAGAAGGGCGGGGCCAGAGGGGGAGCCCAGCTCCAGCTGCGCTTCGGGAGGCAGGAGGAGGGGGCCGAGCGCTCTCCCGGCGCGTACTGCGCGTGCGCAGAGTGGCGGGTGGCATGCCGGGAGATGTAGTCCGCTTGCTGTCCCCTGGGCCGCTCACGTGCGCGCCTCGTGCCGCCCGCGGGACACGTGACCCGCCCCGACGGGACCCGGGAGCAGCCCCGGGAATCCCCCCGCGGGACTCGATGGGAAGCGGTGTTGTGGCGCCGTGGGAAGGACTGGCCGAGGCAGCGTGGAGGTCACAGCAGCTTTATTGAGGGCCGCAGGGCCACCCCCCGCCCCACCGCAGAGGGTCTCAACCCATCCTTCCGCCCCGTGGTGGTCAGGGGGCGCACTCTCCCATCCCTCTGGATGGGCAGTGAGGCGACGGCAGCCCTGGTTGGGGTGTGTTTGGGACAACACATGTCCCAAGGGCTCTGGCAGAGCAGCCCCTTCGCGGCACACGCGGAGTGGCTGCAGCCAGGGCTGGCACCCAGCAAGGAGAGCCTTCCGTTGGTGACTGCCCAGCCACATCCTTGCTGTCTTAGTGCTCTCCCCAGATCCTGGGCAGGTTCTCGTGCTGGAGGTGTGGGAGCCCTTGACACGGTGGGACATGTGTTTCCCTCCAGCATCACAGGGGCTGCAGGAGGGTCAGGGGGTACGAGGAGCCCGTGGAAGCCCAGGAGGCAGGGAGAGGGGAAGCCAGCTGGTTAGTGAAAGACTGGGTGAGAAAATCATCTGAGCATGGCAGTCTGAGGCTCAGGGCCCAGCAGAGCCTTGGGGGGAGCTGAGGGACGAAAGAGGTTGGCCATGGTGTAGGGACCTGCAGCTCAGTCCCATCTGGCACTTCGCAGCTCTCACTTCTTTCTGTTCATGATCTGACTGGAAATCCAGTTCATCCCATCCTGGAGGGAAGAGAGGTTGTGAGCACAGCCCCAAGAGCATGGCAGGCCCTTGGGTCCTCTCCCACCTCTGCAGAGCCTGCAGGTGCCCACCTCTACCTGCACTCCTTCCCCAGACAGGGCTGAGCAGGCCTGGATCTGCCACTCCCGGTCCCGGTAGGTGTGGAGGTTCAGCCCTTCTGCGATTTCATCTGCAGGGGCTGCAGTCACCAGGTCCTGCTTGTTGGCAAACACCAGTAGCGGGACCCCTGTGAGGGACTCCTCCTCCGTGAGCTCTGCCAGCTCCTGCCAAGAGAGAACCTTTTCCCAGGGCTGTTGCCCTCGCCAGGGTGGGCTGGATACCTCAGCTCCCAAACTGCCTCACGCCCTCTCTCTTACTGCAGATAAAGAAGCTGCGACCTCTTGACATTCCAAGGGAGAGATGCACCCCCCTGAAGCTCCGGGGTTCCCTGAGGGCTGAAGTATTCCCAGCATTGAGAGCCCTGGGCAAAGGGCAGCTGCCGGAGGATGCTGCCAGTCCCGTGCTGTCTGGCACACCCACAACGCCGTCTGTTGCCGGAACAGCCGGCACTCAGGCTGGCACTCAGTTTCACCTTCCCCTTTCAGAGCTTTATTCCCGGGATTTGTAACTGAATTTGCTACTCATAAACCTTAGTCTGTATCCCTAAGCTGGTGCTGGGGAGTTGGGACCAGAGCTGGCGACTGAGGGGTCACTCTCACCTGGGGCAGAGTCACCCTTGTGCCTCTTGGTACCTGGCACACCATGCTTGGGGGGAGCTGCTGGGCACGGATCTGCCAATAGAGGGGGGTGCCTCTGCCTGCTGGGACTGATCTTGAGCCCTTCCCACAGAGCTCTGGGGACAGCATGGACCCCACTGGAGCACTGCCCTACAGTAGAAAGCAGCCTCGCTCCCAGCTCCAGTCCTCAAAGAGCTGGTGCCAGACAGAACTCCAAGCGCCAGGACCCCAGAACCACCCCCCACCAGATCCTTCATACCTGCCCTGTCTCCTCGAAACGCTTCTGGTCGGCACTGTCAATGACATAAATCTGCCGTGGGGACAAAAGGGACAGTCAGGGGCTCCTTCTTGCTCGGCTGAACAGCCCTTCTGCAGGGCCCACACACCACTGCTGGTGGCCCCACACGGAGGGCACATCTCTCTGCGCACAGGGCTGAGGGGGCTGCCCCACTCACCAGCAGGTCTGTGCTGCCCAGATACTTCTTCCAGTACGGGCGGATGGAGCGCTGCCCCCCGATATCCCAGACATTCAGCTTCAAACCGTGCGAGTGGACACTCTTTATGTTGAAACCCTGAGCACGAACACAAACCCCGGCATCACCCAAGGGACAGTTGGGATCTGCATTCCCTCCTCCCCCCCCACTGCCCGTGTCCCCCAGCAGCACCTACCTGAGTGGGGGTGATGGTGCTGACCTCCTCGGATGCCAGGCGCTTCAGCAGTGTCGTCTTCCCCGCGTTGTCCAGCCCCAGCAGGACAATGCGGAGCTCCTGCTCCGACGAACCCTTCAGCTTCTGGATGACGGAGAGCAGTCCCTGGGGGCACAGGGAGATGCTGAGGGAGCCTTGTGGGGTGCTGGGTGGCTGCAGAGCACTCTCGTTTTGGAGGGGGGATCTGGGTGCCCTGTTGCATATAGGTACCCTGTGTCTGTGGCCTGAGCGAGCTTCAGGGCTCTGTTCCCAAGGTGTCCAGCCTTGGGGTGGCCCATGGCAGATCCACAGAGCCTCAATTCCTCCCCCTCCGAGTGTGCTGTCTCTGTCCCAGCACTTCTGGCAGCTCCTGGGTGTGCTGGGGGGATGGCCCTGCTCTGCCAGTCCACCCAGCACTACAACTGAGAGCTGGTGCTGCTCACCCGCCCTGGAGCAGGTTGGGGTGTCACCAGACCCCACTTACCTTCTGCACATCACCCATGGTCCAGGAGTCTCCGTGGCCCGCAGCGCGCCTGGGGAGCTGCCAGGGGCCTGTCCCCGGGGCCCGCCGGCGGCTGCGTGACTGGCACGCTCCCCATCCCCGGGGGAGGAAGAGGATTATGGGCTCCAGAATTAGCTGCTGTTCCTCCATTTACCCACAGCATTAAATAATGCCCTCAGCAAATCCCTCAGCCAGCTGTCGCCCCGCCGTCACCTACCCCCGGGATAAACCAGGTCCCTCTGGGCTGGGGCACTGGGGCACGGGGTGTCCCTCTCCCCACGGGGCCAGGCTCCCACCCCAGGAGGATGCTGTGCCCAGGCACCACGAGTATGGCTGTGCCCTGGGGCACAGGGCCGACACAGCCTCCCACTAGCACCCACAAGCTGCCCCCTCAGAGGGTGGCAGGAGGAAATGCTGAGGCTGGAGCTGCCTGAGGCCACGTCACCCACTGCTGCCCGAGGGAAACCACCAGGCCCTGGAGCAGGTCAAGGGCTGGCTGGGCTGTTGGCAGCCAGAGGTCAGGGATGGTGCAGGACAGGGTCCAGAGGGATTTTCCCCTGCAGCCCACCCCAGCCCAGGTGGACTGAGGGGCTTCTCTATTCTCCATTTGGATTAAATACATTATTTAAGCAATGTCTTTGATTCCTGCATGCTGCAGTTTGGTCCTCAGATCAGGTTTCCTAGCAGAGAGGTTATCCTTGCGGTGAGGACCGTGAGTCACGCACTCTTGGAGAGACGTTTTTATTTATAACTCCTGTTGCAAAGCCAAGCCAAACAACACAGCCACACTCCAACAAAGGGAAGGGGAGCAGCACAATCACCCCCCATCCTAATGCCACTCTGTGCAGCGGTGGGGGATAGAGGGAGCCTTAGGAGCCACCCTCCATTCCACCCTCCCCAGAGACCCTGCCAGGGCTGTGGCTGCTCTTGTCGCTCCACTTTTGTGCCTGCTCACAGTGGGAATGTTTCATTTTTTTCTGCATAGATCTGCACCCAATTTAATGTTAGGGTTCTGCTTTTGATAGGTTAATCACCCACCTTACGTCCCCATTATTAGCATTTCCCTGAGCAGGTTGCCATGGTGCTCTGCGGTTTATCCTGTACCGTTAGTTACTGAGATTTCCTAACAAATACCCTAAAATATCCTCTGCTGGTTTGTGGTTGCTGATCAACATGGAACCCCGGCCTTAGGAGATGGGCAAAACTGCTTAGGCATCAGTTTGGTGACTCCAAGCTGCACGTCCACTGCTCCTCTCTGCCACGTTCTGCTGGCACAGGCAGCTATCCCCAAACACTAGCCCTGGGGCCACCTCCAAACGCTGTCAGAGCAGGGCAAGCAGCGTCAGGCTGATGGCAGGGTGCTGGATATGTTGATGCCACCCTACCTCTGAACCCCCCTTCCTTGGGGTGATGTGATGACCAGGAGGAGCACCCTCGGGCTGCCCAGTCTGTGGGGATAGGTGGTGATGGGGTGGCGACCCCAAGGCAGCACAGACTGTGCTGGGAGTGGAGACTGGGATGGGGAAAGGAACAGGGATGCAGGTCACAGATGTGGGTACAGATGGGATGGGGACAAGGGACTGGGATTGGAACAGGATGCAGATGGAGATGGGGACTGGGACGGGGAAGGGAAGAGGGATGCAGATGGGCATGGAGTCACGAATGTGGATGCAGATGGAGACAGGGACAGGGATGCGGCGGCGCCGCGGCGCCTGCTGTCCCGGAGCCGGAGCCGGTGCCCACCGGGGCGGTGCCGGCGGCGCGGGCCGGGAGGGCGGCCCCGCTCCCCCCGCTGCGGTCTCAGTTCCCATGGCGACACTTCCTGTGGCAGCCGAAAGCGGTAGTGCCGGGAGCGCCGGGCCGGGCCGGGCCAGCAGCGAGAACCGCGCCGCCGGCCGGGGATGCTGCGGGGCCGCGGGCCGCACCGGTAGCGCGCCGGGCCGGGCCGAGCCAGGGATGCAGGGCAAGGGCAAACTCCTGGTGGTCCACAACGGGCGCATGGTGAGTGCCCGGGACGCCGGTCTCCATCCCCCGGGGCTGCCCCAGCCGGCGGCGCGGTGCGGGGCTGGGTACCGGGCGGGCAGGGGGTGTGGAGTGGGTAACGGGCAGGCGGAGGGATGTGCGGGACCAGGTAACCGGCAGGCAGGAGAGTGTGGGAAGGATAGTAGTCAGGCAAGGAGTTTCGGTCTGGGTACTGTGCAGACAGAGGGATGTACGGGGCCAGGAAACAGGCAGGCAGGAGGGTGTGGGACTGGGTAGCAGGGCAGGACGGGGCTTGAGTATTCAAAGCAGGCAGAGATGTAGAGGGATTTTGGGGCAGGCAGCAGTAAGTGGGGCTGGGCAGCAGGCAGGTACATATGGGGCTGGGGTAATGAGCAGCAGGGGTTTATGAGGCTGCGACAGGGCTGTAAGTGGAGATGTATGGCACTGGGGTAATGGACAAGCAGTGATGGGTGGGGATGGGGCCACAGGAGTCAGCAGTGCTGGGATGTGTAGGGCTGTGTGGCACAGGCAGGGCAGAGCTATGTGAGTGTGGGCAGCAGGGATGGATGGGAAGAGCAAGGAGCTGGCAAGATAGGGGTGCATGGGGCTGGGATAAGGGGCATGGCAGTGACATGTGGTGTGGGGTAGCAGGGAAAGGCAGGGGTGGAATAATGCTCCTGGGGTGTGTGGGGTTGGGATGGGGACAGTCAGGGGATATGCAGGATAGGCTGGGGTGTGTGGGGCTGGTAGGGTGGGGGGCACTGGCCAGGTCAAGGGCACCCACTTCAGTGAGGGGTTCACTTCAGTGTGACCCCAAGGAGGTGATGAGAGGCAGCGCCGTGCAGCGAGTGCTCGGCTGTGCTTTGGCCGCAGTGGCTCTGCCCATCTCCCTGCTTTGCTGTGAGTCCTGGGGTACTCCATCCCTGGAGCTGGTATCTGGGGCAGCCCAGCAGGTACTGCAGGGTACCCTGTCCTGCTGAGCCCTGGGCTTGCAGCATCTAGTCCCTGTTTTTGGGTATCTGCCTTCCAGTAGCTCCAGGCTCCAAGGAAGGAGGGAGCAGGCAGTTTGCCGGCCTAGGGCTGTGGTTGTCCTTCCTTCCCTCCCCTCCTCCCCTCCTCTTCCTGTGCTTCTCTCCTCCCCGGTTGTTTGAGGTGGCAGGGTTACATCTGATACCATCTGCCCTTTCCCAATTGCTGGCCTGGCCCCAGGGCACGGGGAGGTGGGAGAAAATCTGCACACCCCTTGCAACCCCCTATTCCTACTCACTGCCTATGATTTGGGAGCCCTGTGTCCTGCTTCTGTCAGCATCCCATGTCTGTTGCTCCTGGTTTGGACCGGGCTTGCCCTGAAGCTGCTGCCTGCCTGGGCACCTCTCCACCAGGCTGGCAAAGTCTCACCTCTCTTGTTTCCACCCCCCAGGGCCCGGCTGTGTCGGATGGAGGTAAGGCTGCTCTTTGCCCTGGAGTGGGAGGCCAGCATCATCTTCAGGGGAGGGGGAAGCCCACAGCCAGCTTGGTGCCAGGTCCTGTGGCAGCACAGGCTATGCCATGGGTGGGGGGTGTGCATGGCCAGGCCTGCAATGCCGGACTGTCCGTACCTGCCACATCCCTCCTGCATGGCCCTGTGGTGCCTGTCCATCCCTATGGCTGCTCAACTTGCAGCTTTAGGTGCTGAGGGCTGAGGGGCTTCCCATGGCAAGCAGAACTGGGTACCTGCCATCCCCGAGTTCCCTAAGGGAGTCTGTTTGTCTGTCTGTCTCACTGTGATCTGGGTATCTCACATGGTCCATTTGACCGTCTCAGCCCCAGTTACCTGTGCTTTAGACAGGAAAAGGGTGGGGAGCCTGGCAAAGCAGGCTGACACACCTCCATTTCTGTCAGCTTTGCCAGGAGAGCACTGCTTCCATACCTTTACCTTCTCTTGCAAATGACCCCCTACTTCCAGTTCAAAAGCTGGGATCAGCTCTGGGAACTTCAGTCTTTTTGAATACATGGTCACCCTGGGTTTCCCCAAGGGAGGGTTTCCTCAGGATTCAGAGCTGAGGTGACACTTTCTGTGCCCTCCACTTGATGGATTTGTCCCTCGTCATGGCCAGAGGAATAGAGGAGGTGAATTCCGGCACCTCTGTCCATCTTCCAAGTTCCCTCTGTGCTGTGTGCTATCCATGTCCCCTTTCACCCTGCTTTCCCTTCTGGGTGGGTGCCTTCCCCAAGGCTCTCTTCCCCTGGGAGATGAGTCACAGATGGAGTCATGGTGACACCCCACCCGGGAAGGGTAGGACTGCCAGCACTGGCAGGAAGAGCTGTCATGCCTGGAAGTGCCAGCTGTGGCATCATGGTGCTCAATCCTCCGAGGATGCTACTGTGATGCTCCTCATGTTCCCTACCCGAGGGCTCACCAGCTCCAATCAGGATGGGGTGGATGAACTTGCTGCAGACACAGAAGGCTGCTGGTGCTGGGGAGTGACGCTGGGGGACAGGGAGACAGCATGAACTGACCCTTTTTCTCTCTCAGAGTTAAATGCCTCCAGGGCCCGTGGCAGCAACCACAGCGTGAACAGCCTGCCAGCACCAGCCACCTGTGGTTCCACACAGGGGTCTGTGGTCAGCTGGGCCGAATCCTTCGAGACGCTGCTGCAGGATCATGTGGCCATCACCTACTTCACTGTGAGTGCCACAGCCCAGGACTTGGTCCCCACTCCCGTCCACTGTTGGCCTCCAACTGTACCGCAGCCACAGTGCCACCAGGCCAGCAGTTCTCTCTGCCCCACAGGAGTTCCTCAAGAAGGAGTTCAGTGCTGAAAATGTCTACTTCTGGCAGGCATGTGAGCGCTTCCAGCAGATCCCAGCCAGTGACACGCAGCAGGTACCGGCCTCTGTGCAGTCTGGGTCACCCATCTGCTGGGAGGGACCTGGGCAGAGCTGTCCAGCCTGTCCTGGGGGGCTAAGCAGGCTGCAGGCTCTTACAGGAGGAATAAGCAGATGGATTTGATGTACATCTGAAAAGCTATAGCTGGGATACCTGCCCCATGGACCAGGACGTGCTTCCCCAGCCCAGGGTGGCCAGAGAGTGGCCAGTGCTGCTGGAGGAACAAAAGAGACAAAGGGCAGAGCTGGGCTGGGGTCATGGGAGCAGAGCCAGGCAACCGCGGGGGATGGTTCCTCCCTCAGGTTGTACCTCTGCGGGGGGACTGGCGTGTTGTGCCCAGAGCTTGGCCCTGAAGTCCACGTACTGAGCTGGTCCCAGGGGGAGGTTGATTCCTCAGGGCTCAGGTGACTCCATGGGGTGAGCCAAGGGTGGCAGCAAGGAGGGGATTCCTGGTCTCAGCCTGACCCCCCTGTTCCCCCAGCTGGCCCAGGAGGCACGGCGGATCTACGATGAGTTCCTCTCCAGCCACTCGGTCAGTCCTGTGAACATTGACAAACAGGCCTGGATTGGGGAGGACATGCTGGCCACCCCCTCCCCAGACATGTTTCGCATCCAGCAGCTCCAGGTATGGGCAGCACCTGTGCTCCACCTACAGGACTGGGGAGGGCTCCGGCACCATCCCACATGTCACCCAGCATCACTGCTGTCACTGTGGAGCTGTGCCACAGGGCAGTGGCCAGAGCAAGGTGTAGGTGGGCAGGGGTCTTAGGCACATGCATCCTCCCTTTCCAGATCTTTAACCTGATGAAGTTTGACAGCTACACACGCTTTGTGAAATCCCCGCTCTACCAGGCCTGCCTGCGTGCAGAGAGCCAGGGGCAGCCTCTGCCTGACCTGCGGCCCCACTCCCGCAGCAGCAGCCCCCCTCCTGACCTCAGCAAGGTGAGTGGGGGGGAATGGGGAAGGAGAAATTGTCCCTTTGATGCTGGGTCTTTTCCCTGCTTCTCGGAGCAAACCCAGCCCCAGGCTGAGGACAAGACCAGCAGTCAGGGGACCAGGGAAAGGGAAGGGGAAACCTTGGATGTCCCCATGCTGAGATGCTGCTCAATTCACCCCAGAAGTCAAAGCTGAAGCTGGGCAAGTCCCTGCCACTGGGTGTGGAGACAGCAGGCAGTGGTGCCAACCACAGCCCCCGCCGGTCCTTCAGGAAGGGAGAGCGGCGGGAGCCCTCCTGGACAGGTAGGTGCTGTGCTGAGCAGGACAGGGTGGGCCACACCACCCCTGAAGGGTTCCCACTGCCGTCCTTCTGTCTGTCTTAGAGGGAGGAGAAGGCGGCAGGAGCGCCATGCTGTGGCGGGAATCCCAGGGCTCACTCAACTCCTCAGCCAGCCTGGACCTGGGCTTCCTCTCCTCGGCCAGCACAGCCACCAGCCCCTGGACGGAGGTGAGTTGTCACCTCACCAGCCCCATGGTATCACAGTGCCACTGGTCGGGCTCATCCTGCCACATCCTCACTCAGGGCCAGCAGAAGAGCCTGGGGGGCAGCGAGGCAGAGCTGCCAGCCAAGCCCATGAAATACTGCTGTGTGTACCTGCCTGACGGCACGGCCTCGCTGGCCTCCGTCCGGCCTGGCCACTCCATCCGTGAGATGCTGGCAGGGATATGTGAGAAACGCGGCTTCAGCCTCCCTGACATCAAGGTCTACCTGGTGGGGAACGAGCAGGTAGGGCAGGCAGCGGGGATAGGGCCCCTGCCAGACAGACCATCCCCATGCTGGGACCATGTGCAACTCTACTGGCTCTCTCTTGATGGTTTGGCTCTTGCAGAAAGCACTGGTGCTGGATCAGGAGTGCTCCGTGTTGGCAGACCAGGAGGTGAAGCTGGAGAACAGGATAAGCTTTGAGTGAGTGGGAGTTTTAGCTCTTGCCCGCACGGGTCCAGTGCACATCACATGTGGCCATGCACAGTGCCCCACACCCAGCCCCCCATGCAGTCCCGAATGCCCTGGCTCTGCCTCTGCCTGTCCATATTTGCCTGCCACAGCCTTTTCTCCCCCTCTGCAGCCTGGAAATCTCCTCCCTCAATAAGACCATCCGCATCACGGCAAAGTCAACCAAGCGCATCCGGGAAGCGCTGCAGCCCGTGCTGGGGAAGTACGGCGTGAGGATGGAGCAGGCGCTGCTGCGGAGGGTGAGGCTCATGCCTTGGGGGGCATGGCCCCAGCCCCTGTGGTGGGGGGAGCTGCGGGCCTGGGGCTTGGGATAGGGGCTGCTGTCTGTGACTAGGTGGTGGGGAGCAGTGGTCTGTGCTGAGGGCAGCCTGTGGGCTTAGAATCCTCATTTTTGGGATGGGCCATGCATCCCACCGTGAGCTGGGAGGGGCTCGCAGGTCTTCAGCCTGGCTGCCTTTGCCATGCCACAGCAAGTGTGACACTGGCTGGCTGTTCCTTTTGCAGCAAGGTGAGTTGGCTGCCCTAGACCTGGAGAAGCTGGTCAGCACAGTGTCTGCTCAGAAACTTGTCCTGGAAACGCTGGCAGGTAAAATGTCCTCCTTCCCAAACCATGCCCCCTCAAGCCATGCCACCCTGCACGGGTGTGAATGTTCACAGGGCCAGGCTGCTTTCTGGTGTCCATGGCTCCTGCTCCCTGGGATGGGCTCCATCCTGTCACTGGCTGGGCCAGGACCAGGATGCTGGGACGGGGTGCTGAGCATCACCTCTGTTGCAGACGTGCGAGTGATGGAGAGCGCAGAGGCTGCAGCTGCCCCCTCTCCGCTCCGGAGTGAGGTGAGCTTAAGATCCTATCAACCCTGGTCAAGAGATACCCACACAGCTGCTGCTGTGGTCTGTGGTCCTGGCACATGCTGCAGGGCTGGGCAGCAGGTGCTGAGGTGGGAGCCAGGCTGTGGGAAGGCTATGGGAATGTGGGCTGGGAGAGCGCTGCCTCCTCACCCCATGGCTGAGACCTGAGCTGCTCATGGCAGGAGGGAAGCCCACCAGGAGCAGAGCCCGACACGCGGTGGGAGATGCCCTCCTCCTTCTCCCGGCCACGGTCCTCGGCTGCCGTGAACCTCAACCGCCGCACGTATGACCTGGAAGGTGAGTCCTGGCGTGTCTGAAACCTGAGATACTGGGGCAAAACACAGGTTGAGGGATGCGGGGCTCCTGGTGCACTGGGGATGGGTTCAGAGTCCCATGAGGCTGGGCATGGGCTGTGGTGGACTTAGGGTCCCCTAGCATGCTGGGTATGGGTGCAGGGTCCCATGGGTGCTGGCATGCAGTAGAGAAAGGTGCAGGTGCTGTGCCTGGGACATGTTCGGGGTCATGTCAGGTGGAGAAGGCAGCCAAGGTGTTAGAACAAAGCCCCAGTGCTGGGCTCAGGTGCATGACCTGCATTTCCTCAGGGCTGGTGGAGCTACTGAACCGTGCCCAGAGCTGCCGGGCCAACGACCAGCGTGGGCTGCTCTCCAAGGAGGACCTGGTCCTGCCTGACTTCCTCCAGCTCCCCGTGCAGGATGACAGTGCCTGTGAAGGGTCGGATCAGCCCTGTGCCCCCCACCCAGGCTCTGAGGGAAGCAGCCATCCCCAGCCTGCAGAGCCTGCACTGGCTCAGCCTTCATTCGACCACAAGTTCTGACGAGTCCTGCCGCACATCCACACCCAACGTGTGGTACCCCCAGGCCATGCCAGCGTTCAACATGGGGTCTGACCAGCCCCTGCCCTGCACCGCCGACACTGCCTGGACCACAGATTCATCCGCGTCCTGTCCCAAACTGTCGTGTCGTGTCGCTGTGAGTGGCTGAGCAGCTGCCATGCCCCTCCATGGGGTCACATCCCAGTGCATGCCAAGGGAGTCATGTACATAGTTTGAAACCTCCTTGCAAAGCACTTTGCAACATCCTGTGCATGCCTGGCACTGTCCTGCCCAGTGCCTCTGCCTGTGGCAGAGCTGCCTGTGCCAGGCTGCCACAGCCCCACTCACCATTTGGTTTGGGAAAGCACCCTTCCAGCTGAAGGGTGTGTAGGATAGAGAGGGTGGGTGGGGTGGCAAGGCAGGCTCCAGGCCTGAACTCTGGTTTAGGGGCAGGCAGGGTCAGTATAACATGAGCCTGGAGCTGAGAGTCAGATCCAGTCCCTGGCCCTGTGGAAACAGGGCTGTCCTGTTTGTGTGTGGGTCCACCCTTCTGGGGGAGGGTGAGCATGGCCCTGCCAGCCTGTGCCCTGGGCAGGTTGATACTGTCTGCATTGCCTGAGTGTGGCCTGATCCTGCCACATAGCTCTGCTATGGAGCAGGGCATATCATTCCTGCCCTGGGCAGACAGAGGCAGAGCCAGAAGGTTGTGCCAAAAAAAACACGCTCCTCCCTGCCAGAGACTGTGTGTGGGTAGCTGCCGAAGCGACCTGCAGGAGCAAATCCCCATAGACCCCCTGCCCCATCCTAGCTGTGGCTGAGGGTGCTCAGCCTCAGGGACAGGTCTGAGGCTGAGGAATGCATCAGCCCTGGGTGCTGAGCACCTCAGCCTGGTGTGCAGGTGACCAGCATGTGCCCATCCTGTCATTCTTGCCAACAGCTGTGCTGGCCTGTAGCCTTGAGCCCGGCTCTGCCAGTCCTGGCTGTGCCCCGCAGGTCCCCATGCCCAGCAGCCTGGTGTTCCCAGTGATCTCAGACACAGTCTGCAATAGAGACAACCCCCCAACAGCAGCCAGGAGATCCCCCCACCATCCCGTGTGTGCCAGGGCCCTTCCTGGCTGTGCCTTGGGTACCCGCTCTGTCACCACCGTCTGGCCAGAAGCAGAGGGGTGGCCCAGGGCCACCAGGCTTGCCCAGGGATGGGGGCAAAGCCAGTCAGCCCCATGGTGCCACAGCTAGCTGTGGCCCCACAACCCTGGTCAGAGCCCCCCTGTCATGCCAAGACATGTCTCCGTGGTGATGCTTAGTCCTGTCTGTGGTGTGAAACCGGGGGAAATAAAGAGCATTGCCTGGATGTGCATTCCTTTCCTTCCTCTTGGCTCAGGCCAGATGGTGCTTTTCCCAGCAGCAATGTCCCTCTAACCCTCCTGTACCCCACAGAACCCTCCTGGGACCAGGGCAGAGCTTGGGCCAGCCCTCAACTTCAGTGCCACCTTGACTGGCAGCAAGGGGCAGTGCCAGGAGCTTGTTTTCCCAACACTGCTGACGGAGTAGGGAAAGCTGCAGGGCCGGCACGGCCAAGGACTTCAGCCCCAACCCTGTCAATAAGTGACAGCCAGAGCTGCCAGGGCCTCACCAGGTTAATGATTGTGGGGGCAGCTGGCCAAGAGCCCCCGGGCATGGGGCAAGTGCGGACACCAGCCTCCTGCCCACTGGCTGCACCCCCTGGGCAGAAGGGTCCCCTGGCCCTGCAGAGGCAAGACATGTCCCCTGCTGTGGCTCTTCCTGGGCATTGAGCTCCATCAGTCTGTGACTCAGTGGAGCAGGCTCAGTGATGCTCCAGGAATGGCAGGAATGTCCCCAGCCTGTCCCTGAGTGCCCTGGTGTACTCAAGGAATCTTCCCTTGCTCCTTCCATATAACTGCACCTGGCTCGTCCATGGTGATGGGTCCTGGGAGTGCCTGATCCTGGGGAAATGGGGGTGTGGCAGCCATGCAGTCTCTCTCTGCCTACTCCCACAGGCACTGGGGCTGGAGGGGCATTTGTCCCCTGTCTCTCCTGCAGACAGATGTGGACATGGGCCAGCTGGGTGTCCTGCGGGTGGATGGAAACTTGGCTGGAGGTGCATAAGCAGCAGGTAATGATAAACAGCATCGAGGAGGTGGTGACGGCAGTGGTGGTGTCGCTCCGCTCCTGCCCACCCTGGCATCAGACATGCCAGGAAGATGCTCTGCCTCACGCACCCCTTGCAGCACTGTTGGGCTGAGCAGGGCTGCATGCCACCATCACACCAGTGACAGGACACGGGGATCGCTCTGGTGTTGACGTCACGCACCACCAGTGCCCTGGGGGTGAGGACGTCCTGCGCTGGGCTGATGCTCCGATGGCTCTGAGGATGGTGGATGCGTGCTGGGATCAACTCTGTTTTGGAATGCCCTGGTAGCACTAGTACCAAGCTCTTCTCCTCCTTCTCCTCTTCTCATGCAGTGGATGAAGCACTTGGCACCAAAAGACGGAGAGCTGAGGGTGCTCCGGCATCACCCCGCGGGCACTGGGCTCCAGCACTGCCCCAGGTTTGCTCCTCACTGCAGCAGCTGCCACTTGCCTGGGCTTCGGGCAGGCGAGGCGGGGAGTGCCGGGTACCCCAGGGCCGCGTGCACCATCCCGCTCCGGGGCCGCAGCGGACGTGGGATGCGGAGGGGTTACCCATTAACTGCAGGAATTTCTGGGGAGGAGGTGAGCAGCGAGCGGAGGCGAGGGGCAACACGGGGCTCCTTAGACTTTGCTCTTGGCGTGTGTATAAAGGGCCGTGGTGCCCCACGGGCCACTTCGCTGGAGGGACGTGTGGATGCGGCATGTGGACATGGCTCTGCCCTGAGTGCCCAGCCAGCCTCAGGTGAGCTGGGCCCTGGGCAGGAGGAGTCCTGGGAGATCGCTGGGGTGGTACAGGCATGGCTGGTGGCCCACGGGACTATCGAGTGATGGGATGGTGCTCCTCGGTGGTGCCAGTACTGCAGGGGTTTGGGGGGATGTGGCAGCCGGTGTAGCACAGCCACGGTGACACGCGGCCACCTCTGCTCAGCCTCAACAGGAGTGATGCTGCCCTACCGGACGGAGAGCCCGGTCCTGCCCCACTGCCCGGTGCGGGGAGGAAGGGTGGTTCATGGGCCCCAGTTTGCCTACTGCCCCAGTCCCCAAGGTAGGTGCCCCCAGCCTTCCTCCTCCTTCCTCACCTCACCAGGCTCAGCTCTGCTTCTGGCCAGATCCTGGCCCAGGCGATGCTGGGCTCTTCTCTGCAGGGGGGTCAGCACAAGGACGGGGCTGTAACGTGGGTGACCCCTCTCCCCAGCTCTGCACCGGCTGCCGGGTGCCCACACCTGCCCCTTCACCGTTGGTCCTGTGCCTTGCCCTGACCATGGCTTCCCCTGCCCCGGCTCCCCGGGGCGCCTGCGCGAGAGCAGGGAGCGCTACGAGCTGGATGCACTGCCCTGGCAGGGGCCCCGGCTGGGCTTGGACGAGCTGCAGAAGCCAGGTGAGACCCTATGAGTGGTGGGCATAGAGTACCTGGGTTGGGGAACACCCCAGAGACCTGCTGGAGGCACCCAGGGGGAGCTTGGAGTGCCAGGAGTGTGGGATGCCAAGATGGGGAGAGGAGTGTGGGGCAACACTCAGCTCTCTGGGGTGACATGGGAAGAGCTGAGGGACACTGGAAGCAGTTGGCACAAGGCACTTCAGGGTGAGAGGAGATGGAGGGGACTCTGGGAGTGGTGGCATAGCTGGGGACATGAGCCCTGTGCTGCTGGGGGCCAGGAGGATGGTGTAGGGCTGCAGGAGCCCAGGGAGCCAGGGCCATGCCACAGCAGGCATTTAACACTCTCTCTTGTCTTGTGCAGAGCTCGGGTGCTGGGCCAGGGTCCAGTCCATCTGTGTCTCCCTTCTCAAGGTGCCCCTGATGTTTGGCTTCCTGTACCTCTTCGTGTGCTCCCTGGATGTGCTCAGCTCTGCCTTCCAGTTGGCTGGAGGTAGTAGGGTGGCAGGGACTCCTGGGAGTCTGGTGGCATCTGCGGTGCCAGCAGCCTGCTGCTCACATTCTCTTGCAGGCAAGGTGGCAGGGGACATCTTCAAGGACAACGCCATCCTCTCCAACCCGGTGGCTGGGCTGGTGGTGGGCATCCTGGTAACTGTGCTGGTGCAGAGCTCCTCCACCTCCACCTCCATCATCGTCAGCATGGTCTCCTCAGGGTGTGAGTGTGCCACAAGTTTCCTGGGGACCTGAAGCTGGGTGGCTGGATGGGGTAACCACAGGCCGAGACATGCGAGACACAGAGTCTCTCTGTCCCCAGTGCTGGAGGTGCGCTCTGCCATCCCCATCATCATGGGCTCCAACATCGGCACCTCCGTCACCAACACCATCGTGGCCCTCATGCAGGCTGGCGATCGCAGTGAGTTCAAACGGTGAGAGTTGCTTGGGTCAGAGGACATTTGGGGGGCTGGGGGCTGCTCCCCAGGCCAGCCCGTGCCAATGTGCTCCTCTACTCCAACAGAGCCTTTGCCGGTGCCACGGTGCATGACTGCTTCAACTGGCTGTCAGTGCTGGTGCTGCTGCCGCTGGAGGTGGTGAGTGGGTACCTGCACCACGTCACCCGCCTGGTCGTGGCCACCTTCAACATCCGCAGCGGGAAGGATGCCCCTGACCTGCTGAAGATCATCACAGAGCCCTTCACCAAGCTCATCATCCAGGTCTCCTCGGCTGTTGTGTTCGCCAGTGTGGTGTCCCCAGGCTGGTGGTGGTTCCCCAGCACTGGTGTCCCTTTGATGGTGGTTGTATCCAAGTCTCCTAAAACTGGCAGTGGTGTACCAATCCCAATGAAGATATCCCTGAGCTCTGAGTGCTGTTAGCCCCCAAGGGCCCTCACCAATGTCTATTGTTGCAGCTGGACAAGTCCGTGATCACCGGCATTGCAACAGGGGACGAGAGCCTGCGCAACCGGAGCCTCATCCGTGTCTGGTGTGGCCCTGCACCCCCACAGGTGAGGGGCCCGTGGCCCTGCTGGGGCCACAAAACAACCCCATAAAGGAGGGAATGGGCAGGGGCTGGCTGAGGATACTGTGGAGCCAGCTGCAGCCCACCTTCTCCCTGCAGATGGCTGCTGTGGGGCTTGGGCCCCCCCCGAACTGCACAGCCCCCGGCCACTGCAGCACTAAAGGCACTGAGATCCTCCACAATGTCACCAGGCAGAAGTGTGAGTGGATGTGGGGAGAGTGGGCAGGGTTGGGGCACAGGACATGGGGCTGGGGAGATGCAGGCAGGGCTGGGGGGCTGTACATAGGATGGAGTAGTGCTGGCTTCATGATGTGGGGCAGGGCTGGGAGATTTTGGGGCTGGGGTCCAGGTGTGGGGCTGTCTGTGGGGGCAGGTTTGTGAGTGGGGCCGGGCCAGCCCCAGCCCCTCGCCCAGCCATGCTGTGGGGCAGGCGAGCACCTCTTCACCGACACACCACTGCCCGACCTGGCCGTGGGGCTGGTGCTGCTGGCCGGGTCCCTCGTCGTGCTCTGCACCTGCCTCATCCTCCTGGTCAAACTCCTCAACTCCCTGCTCAAGGGGCAGGTGGCCAAAGCCATCCAGAAGGTCATTAACACTGGTGAGTAGGACAGGGACTATCTGCCACATGGGCACTCATCCCCATTCCTACCTGCCATCCTCAGACCTATCTCTGTCTGTCCCTGCCCACCGTCCCTGCCTGTCTCACATGTCCCCTGCCTGTCCCTGATCCCCGCTCTGCTTATGGCTGTCATGGCCTCCGGGTGTCCCCTTCCTCTTTCGCCAGCCATCCCAGCCACCGGGCTGGCCCCATACCTAAGCCTGACCCCATACCTAGAGCCTTGTCCCGCAGCCTCTCCCCAGCACCATGTAGGAGCTCTGGGCTGCTCCTAACTGATGTGTCCATGCCCATGTCCATGTTTGTGTCCACACCCGTGCCCATGGCCATGCCATGGCAGACCTCCCACACCCTCTCAGCTGGCTCACTGGGTACTTCGCCATGGTGGTGGGTGCTGGGATGACCTTCGTGGTGCAGAGCAGCTCTGTCTTCACGTCAGCCATCACACCCCTGATTGGTGAGTCCCAGCCCTGCCTGGTCCCCTGCCAGGTGCTGGTCCCTGCTGTGATGGCCTGTGGGTGCTATGGCACTCAGAGGGATGGGAAGAGCTGTGCCTGCTTGGGAGAATTTGGGGCTGGCTCTGGCGAGGAACAATGGGACACGATGCGGTGCTTCTCCCACAGGTTTGGGAGTGATCAGCATTGAGCGTGCCTACCCGCTGACCCTGGGTTCCAACATTGGCACCACCACCACCGCCATCCTGGCTGCCCTGGCCAGCCCAGGGGACAAGCTGGCCAGCTCCTTCCAGGTACGTGCAGCCTGGAGCCACAGCTGCGCTGGCTGAGGGCACCAGGCAAGGCAGGGGCTGGGGGAAGCCCACGTGCCCAACCCAACCAGGATGCTATTCCTACAGATTGCTCTCTGCCACTTCTTCTTCAACATCTCTGGCATCCTGCTGTGGTACCCACTGCCCTTCACCCGCCTGCCCATCCGCATGGCCAAGGCACTGGGTGAGCGCACGGCCAAGTACCGCTGGTTTGCCGTGCTGTACCTCATCATCTGCTTCCTCCTGCTGCCCTCCCTCATCTTCGGCATCTCCATGGCGGGCTGGCAGGCGCTGGTGGGGGTGGGTGCACCCTTCCTCAGCCTCCTCTTCTTTGTGGGGCTGGTGAACGCGCTGCAGGCGCACAGCCCTGGCCGCCTGCCCAAATGGCTGCAGACCTGGGACTTCCTTCCCGCCTGGATGCACTCACTGCAGCCCCTGGACCGGGTCATCACCCAGGCCACCCTCTGCTGCACCGACCGATGCCGCAGCCCTGAGGGCTGGGAAGAGCATGAGGGCCCTCCCCGGGACAAGGCCAGGCTGGGGCTGGACAACCCCGTGCTCTCTTACCCCGAGGAGATGCCCAGCCCCACCATCCGGGTGGGCTCCCCTCGCCCGCTCCCGCATGGTGCCACCCGGCTCTAGCTGGTACCACACACCTGGGCTCCTGTTCCTGTGGCCACCGGTTTCTAAAATCCCTGCTCAGCTGGTGTTTAATAAAGGCCACGTGCCCATGCCCAGGGTGGGTCTCTTTGGCTCCTGCTTCTGCAAACCCTGTGGAACCCCAGCTGCAGCCACAGGTGCCAGACACCCATCATCCTCCCCCTTTTCCACACACTATCACTGCTCAGCCTGGCCCCAGGCGAGTGCCAGTGCTGGCGATACACCAAACGTGCTGCTGGTGCTGTGGGGCACACGCTGAGGATGCCACAGCTAAACCCCACACTCTGCAGACAGCTGCACTGAGGTGTGTCACAGGCAGCTTCTTCCACTCACCTCCTCTCCAGAGGGCTGAGTTGCCATGGTCCATGGTGGCCCACCGTGTGCCACAGCAGCATGTGCCGCTGAGCAAGGCACAACGCAGGGGAGGCAGCGAGGTGCTGGGGTGCTGCAGTGCTGCTGGGCTGGTAGTCAGCAGGATGTCAACCCAGCACAGCTGGGCAGTACCCCTGGTCCACCTGGCACCCTGGCACCCATGGCAGGAGCCGTCCTGCTGCAGTGATCCTGGAGGGAGCCCTTTAAATGTTGGCAATAACAACTTCTCCCGCTGCCCACAGATGTTTGGGCTCCTGCCAGTGATATCAGCCCATCCTTCCCTCCCTCCCTCCTTCCCGCCCACCCTCCTCCCATACTGGGACCAACAGAGCCAGCAGCGCTGCCGTGGGAGCCTCTCTGTGTTCCTGGAGCCGCAGCCATCCCACATGCCCAGCCGGGCGACCACTGGGCCAGAACAACCTCTGTCTCGTCACCAGACCAGGTCAGTGCAGGAGCAGTGGCGGCCGGGACACTCCCCTGGGGACACAGCAATGCTGGGGCTGCACCCACATCCACCATGGGTCTGGTGAGTGGGCTGGAGGGACACCCCATGAGGCTTTGTCTGCCTGAAGGGCCAGGCCAGCATGGAGCCAGCCAGCGCCCTTTCCAACACCTCCGGTAACAGCAGCAGCAGCAGCACCAGCAGCGGCTCTGACAGCGCCCCACACTCGCCCACAGCCACAGGGCTCATCCTGCTGGCTGCCCTGGCCGTCCTGTTGGCCACGCTGCTGGGCAATGCGCTGGTGGTGGTGGCCATCTCCACCAGCCGGGCTCTGCGGGCTCCACAGAACCTCTTCCTAGTGTCCCTGGCCTTGGCAGACATCCTGGTGGCCATCCTCGTCCTGCCCTTCTCGCTGGCCAACGAGGTGATGGGCTACTGGTACTTTGGCAGGCTGTGGTGCAGCCTGTACCTGGCGCTGGACGTGCTGCTCTGCACCGCGTCCATCGGGCACCTCTGTGCCATCAGCCTCGACCGCTACTGGGCCGTCACACGGGCGGCGCGGCTCAACCTGCGCCGCAGCCCGCGGCGGGTGAAGGGGATGATCGGGGCAGTCTGGGCATCAGCGGCCCTGGTGGCACTGCCACCTCTCCTGCGGCCACGGCCAGGGGGCCGGGAGTGCCAGCTGAGCCAGGAGACCTGGTACGTGCTGGCCTCCTGCGCCGCCTCCTTCTTCGTCCCCTGCCTCGTCATGGTTGCCGTCTACTGCCGCATCTACCGCCTGACTGCCCGGCGCACCGCTGCCCTCCTCGCCGCCCGCTCCCCGCACCCTGCCAGCAACGGAAAGGTGTCAGGCGTTGGGAGGCCAGGATGGCGGTGCCGGAGCCAGCACCAGAGCGTGTTGCTGTGCCGGCGGCGGCTGGTGCGGGCACGGGAGCGGCGCTTCACCATCGTGCTGGCCGTGGTGATGGGGGCCTTCGTGCTGTGCTGGTTCCCCTTTTTCTTCACCTACAGCCTAGGGGCTGTCTGTGGGGAGGGCTGCCATGTCTCCAAGCCCCTCTTCAACTTCTTCTTCTGGATTGGCTACTGCAACAGCAGCCTCAACCCCCTCATCTACACCCTCTTCAACCGGGACTTCCGTGCCGCCTTCCGCCGGCTCCTCACCATCCCGCGCCAGCCCCGCACCTGAGGACCTGCTGGGACACTGGGGACGTGGTCCCAGCCTCTCTAACTGTTGGCAGCACCCAGCCTCACCACAGACTCTGGACAGCAATGCCAGTGCACAGATTGAGGTAGTTCTGGAGATGCGTGATTGAATAAAACGAGACCAAAGCCTGTGGCTGGGGTTGGTGTCTGCCTGCTGGGAGCCCAGGAAATGGCACCAGTTGTCACACGGATCACCCCACCTGTACTCCTGGCAGCACTGGTGCTGACAACTCACTGTGGCAGCTCCGGTGAGTACCAGCCCTCCCTACTGCCAGGTGTGTCCCCCACCATCCTCTTGAGCAGGGGATGGGACCCACAGCTGCTGCAGGGGGATAAAACCCTCCATGTGGCAGCGTGACCAGCACTGGGCTGAACTGGCTGTGCCACCACAGCAGCCCAGTCCGAGCCCTGTGCCTCTCTGCCAGGGCTGTGCCCCCTGGGGACATTCCAGCTGTGCTATGTAATAGGAGCTCTGTGGGGGCACACGCATACCCACGGTGGGGTACAAGGGACGTGGGTCTGGAGTGGGACACCACACGTCCTGCTCAGTGGCTTCACTGGGATCTTACTGCAGGAGGGAAAGGAGGAATGATATCTCAGTGCCGGAAAGGCCAACCTCCCTTGGGAAAGTGTGGGAGATGGGATCACACGGGAACAGGCTCCGGCACAGCCCGACGTGCAAGAGGCCACGAAGGCAGCTGCGGGGCGAAGACCCAGGGACAACCACATTCCCTCAGGGGCAGAAGTCACCCCACACCCGCCTTGCCTGGCTCCCTGCCCTGCTCTGCACAGACACCCGGGGGTCAGGGGCTGCTCCACTTCTTCAGCTTTGCTGCTCAAAATAGAAAATCTCAAAACATTAGACTTGAACTCAGCTAAAAACAGCCACTGGCGCCTGGGAGCTGGAGCCCAAGGAACACTGGCCCCCATCAGCCCCCGCCTGCCCCCGCTGGGGTGAGCACAGCTTTGCTGTGGAGAACGAGGGGGCTGAGCAGGATGGGGGTACTGACAGTGGCAAAGATCCCTGGGCCATTCCCTGCACTTGCATGTCACATGTGTGGAGGCTCATGGTGCAAGCTTTGGAGCCAGCAGATGTTCCCAGAGGAATTGGGCCAGGATGGGGCCCGGCACTGACCCCCGGAGGCAGCTGGAGCTGCACTGGCACTGCCTGCGGAAGGAGCTGCCCTATCACTGCTGCCCGGCTTCCCCTCCTGCGGCTGCCTTTTCACAATTAAACAGCACTTTGCTTCTAAAAATACCCAGGAGACAAGGGTGACTGGTGGGGACCAGGCCAGGCCAGCTCTCAGAGGAGCACCAGCCCCATGGGCAGCACCCTGGAGCCCCACACTGCCCTGGCCATGCACCCTGCACAGGGTACCAGGCACTGTCCCTCCTCCTGGGCATGAGCACACGGCTCTGGGATGCTGCAGGGCAGGAGAGGCCAGGGACCAGCTGGAGTGGGGGCGCTCAGGGACCTCCCTGCTTGGGCAAGGCCTCGCCTGCACATCAGGGCAACACGCAAGCCACTGAAGGGAGCTTCAGGGTGATGTGCAAAACGTCAAATCCTGAGAGCTGGATGGGGTGTAGGAGCACCCAGCCCCCCTCTTACCCCCAAGGCACTACTTGGGATGTTCAGGAAGAGCTCCCTCATCAAGCATCCCCTGCTGTCTCCTCATTCAGTACATCATCCCCTCCGCACAGGGTTGAGCAGATCTCTCCGTCTCTCTGCAGCAGACATTTCCATTCTAAGCTTGTAAAGTCTGTTTCATCTGCCACAGCATGACCCTTGTTCCTGCTGTGCTTGTGAGCCGTCATGACCCCAGCACCACCAGGAAAGCAGCTCCCCTCCAAGTGCTGATTGCTGCTGCCCAACTGCAGCACCTGTCCCTGGAATTGCATTCTGCATTTTCAGGTTGTTTCTTCAATTTCCAAAGATTATTTTTAATTACTCCCCAACAAGCTTGGGTTCAGAGCCCTCTCCCTCTCTGGCCATGTCCCCTCCACAGAGCTAAAAAGGAGAGTGCTAGTTCCACCACCTCAGCTGCCTCTGGCTCTGTTGGGGACATCAAGATCCTCTGGACACTGGTGCTGCTCTGGCAGTGCCCTTTGGCTCATGACTCCTGTCAGTGGTGGTGCTGCAAAATATCAGCTGGGAGGAAACAGAAAATAGCAACGCAAGGGTTAATCGTGGAAATGGATGGAAAAGTCATTCCTTCTGAAGTTCAAAATAAGCATGTGCCACTTTGAGAGGAAAACAGCTCTAAAAGAGGAAAGCTCACAGCATGAGCTCATCCCTCCAGGCAGAGCGACAGGGAGATCACCTCCAAGGTGTGGCAGGGTAAAGCATCCTCTTCCTCCTCCTCATAATCACTGCAGGTTCGTAACCAGAAGATATGATGTCTGATATCCAGTGGATGCTGAAGAGGACTACAGGCAGTATCAGCTGCATGGACAATGAGTGCTTGAAGTAATTTGTGTTATTATCAACCTTGCTACAGCCTGAGGACAGAAACCCTTCGCTCCTGCTCACGGAGCAGAGCCTGGGCTGCCACTGACAGAGACCATGGACGGACCTGCCCATCACACCGTGTTCCCCTCCATGCCCTGGCCACCTCCAAACTCGCAGCTGGGGCAGCCCTGCTGACACCAGACACCTGCAGACACCACTCGGTTAAGAGGATAAACGAGCCGTTTTACACCAGGAGAGGCAGGGAGGTGGGCAGGTCACCTGCAGGGCTGACAGGTCATTGAGGTGTGCTCGAGTACGAGCCAGCTCTGCAGGGGAACAAAGAACTTGCTTGCTGGGGATCAGGGGAGATGAGGTTCCCTCACCGCAGCTTCCCTTCAGACGTGGTCACGCTGCTGCTCATTAAAGTACCAGTAAAAAAATTGCTTTTGGAGCAAATCATGGGTGGGAAGAAGCTGGTAGGAGCTCAAACACCAGATTGGGCTCGGTCCCAGCAAATAGAGGCTGCACTGGGGGATGAAGAAAACCCAAACCTCCACGGCAGCGGCACCGGAGCTCAGGTCACCCACCCCCTGACAGCGGGGTTAACCAACACCGGGCACACGCTCGGACTTTATTGAAGCAAATCGCCCGCCTACTAATAGCGGGAAGGCTCCCCTGAACACGTAACTGGTTCTGTGAGGAGGGCACAGGACACTGCAGAGACCCGTGTGAGCACCAGCAACAGGACCCCCCCAAGGCGGAGGAGGGGCACTAGGACCTGGGAGAGCCCCAATGCTCGCCATAAAAAGCCTCTCGGCCCCGCCCCTCCTGAACACCCTATCACGACTCTCTCTGCAGCTGAGTGGCAGGTCCTTCACCAATCAGATGCAGCAAGAGGCGGGTCTCTCCCCGTGGCGGGCGCCATTGCCGCTAGCCCAATCCGCTCCCGCTTCCCCCTGAGTGACACCTCACTCCCCCAATCAGCGCCCGCCTCCACTTCCCGGCAGCGCTCCGCCAATGGCCGCGCGCTCCCCTGGCCCCACCCCGCCCTCCCGCACCCCGCGGGGCCAACGGGAGGGCGGCGCGGGAGGAGCGTGGCCGGGGATTGGCGGGCCGGGCGCGGGGGGCGGGGCCGGCGGCGGCGGGCGGGGGGCGGCGGGCGCGGGCCGAGCGCGGGCAGCGGGGC
>JAWWES010000030.1:14153921-14172138 GCA_035583135.1 Lophotriccus pileatus | reverse complement strand
GCGGGGCCGGACCCGGGGCCGGAGCCGCCGCCGGGCCCATGGAGCTGGAGAACATCGTCGCCAACACCGTCCTGCTCAAGGCCCGCGAAGGTGAGCGCCGGCGACGCCGGGTGCCGGCGGGGCGGCAGGCCCGGGCTGTGGCCGTGCGGTGCCGCCCCCCCGGGGCTCGGCCCGGGCGGTCCCTCCCGGGGCATCGCGGCCTTGGAGGGGAGCGGGGAGGTGCCGGCGCGGGCTGGTAACGGAGGTAACGGTCACCACCGGGCATTCGGCTCCCCACGTCCGCCGCGGGGGTTGCCCGGCGCCCGGTGCTGAGCCCCTTCCGGGGGTGCTGAGCCACCTCCAGGGGTGCTGAGCTCCCTCCCAGAGATGCTGAGCCTCCATCTGGGGGTGCTGAGCTCCTTTTGGGGTGCTGATCTCCCTCCCAGGGTTGCTGCGCTTCTTCTGGGTGTGCTGAGGCACCTCCAGGGGTGCTGAGCTCCCTTCCAAGGGTGCTGAACTCCTTCCCGGGGGTGCCGAGCTCCTCCCGGGGGTGCTGAGCTCCTTCTGAGGGTGCTGGGCCCCCATCTGGGGGTGCCGAGCTCCCTCTCGGGCCGCTCCGCTGCCTCTCCATGTTCAAACCTCCCCATCTGCATTCCCGTCTTGCCCCTTCCAGAGGCTGCTCCTGCCCCTCTGGCGCAGGGGGAGAGGCGGCTTTGGGTGTTGGAGGAGGAAAAAAAAATAAAAATTATTTCAGGCTTGTAAAAGTGCTGCTTCCCACACACGGGCCCGTCCCGAAACTGCGGTGGGAGCCCCGCCTGTCCGCCACCCTCACACCGGCCCTGGCCTCGGGTCTGCCGGGCCCCCGGAGCTCTCCCACGGCTTCAGGGGTCACGGGTTGATCCCGGAGCTCTAGCAGCAGGGCTGTCCTAAAGGCACAGGGGAGCTGCGTGGAGGATCCTCAGGAGGGGGTGGGAAGTGTCACACAGGAACCTGGTCCTGTGCAGAGAAGATCTGCCTCAGCCAGGCCTCGAGGAGTTCATTAGATCACAGTGGTGGGGAAATGCAGTCCCCCCTGGCCAGACCGAGCCATCCTGGAGCCTGGGAAACCCACTGAAATCCAGTTAGAGGGCTTTGGAGATTAGATTTGGTGGGAGCAAAGAGCAGCGAAATTAAATTTACATGGGCAGGAGCTTTTTTTTTCTGAGCTGCTTGAAAACTGGGCTCAGTGTAGGTACTTCTGGCACAGTGACCGTGATGTTCAGGTTCATGATGGCAAGGTTTGGTTCAAAACCAAACAGTAGTATTTGTGACCTCCGGGCAGAAGGCCGAGCTCCACACAGGAGTGACCTGGAGACTGGCTCCTGTTTTGCCCTTGGAGAACAGAGTTTGGGCGCTGATGCAGCATGAGATGCCCGATGGTTGCTGTGATCCCTCCTGGTGCACCTCTGGTGCCTCTCCTTCAGCAGCAGTGGGCAGTTTGCAGGCAGAAACAAGCCCTCATCACACTGCCCGGCAGTTCCTGGGCTGTGAGAGCTGTAGGTGGCCATGCTGCCTGTCCATGGCCCTCCCACCTGTGGCTGGGTGGCCGTGGTGGCCACTGGGGCGATCTCTGACAGCCTCTGAGACAGGACACAGACACTTTGCTGGCCAGATCTGACAGTGCTGGGTCCTCTACTCCAGTCCAGCCTTTTTGGAGCTTCCTAGGCTGGTGTGGGAGTGTAAGGCTGATCTGTGACGTGCTGGGGGGCTGCTGACAACCACCTTCAGTTGCTGCCACAGCATGACCATGCCATTTGGTTTGGCCCAGGGAAGGTTAAAGATCCTTCTTCCTTTGTTGCCCTTGCCCTCTGCCAGAGGGACAACAGACCAGCTCTCATCCATCACCAAGCCCTGGAGCTCCCTTGTGGTGAGCTCTGGGTGGAGGCAGCCCACCCTTGCCCCATCCCCAGAACAGGAGTTCTGGGAAGGTGGGGTGCAGGAGCCCAGTTCCCTGCTGGGCCGTCGGCCGGTAGGGCGGGAGAGAACCACGCATGAAGGGCACTGGAGCCTCCTTTCAAAGCAAACAACTCAAGGAAATGCAACCTCCGGGTGCTGTGGGGCTCTGCTCTGCCTTTCCTTGAGCTGTCTTGGGGCGAGGGTGGCCTGTCCTCCCCTGCCCTCATTCCGCTGTCCCCATCCGCTCCATTGTCGCAGGCTGGGGCTGACAAGAAGGTGTCTGCGCCGCTGGTTTCTTCCAGCCCTGCTTACCCTTGAGTCACTTCCTTCCTGAGTTTGTACAGTCGTGCAGCCCAGCTGCTGGTGCGGGGCAGATGCAGCGCACGGTGTGCCAGGGGCTTGGACCTGGGGCTGGCCCCACTCCAGGCTGGCTGGGATTGTCCCGTCCCACCTGCCTGTCCCTCCAGGGCCTCCTGTGGCACAGGGAGCTGGATGCCAGGGGACTGTGTCTAGGGTCTGGGGCTGAATTGCTTCTGCAGTGGAGGAAAGTGTAATGGAAGTATTTCTCAAGAGCTGATAAATTATGTTCAACCCCCTCCACGATTTCAGAAAGCCCGGCCTTCGGCCCAACTCTTGTTGCCTGACCACTTTGGCAGGGTGGTTTAATGTTTTTCCAAAGGGAGGTGGGAAATTGTGTGTGTGTTGGCACTGGGACAGGGGGGAAAGCAATCCCTGGAGCTTGGCTGATCCCAGCAATCAGTATTTCAGTATTTAATGATTGCTCTGATGTAAATTTTTTGGTCTATCTAGAAACTTTCCCACCCTGTCTTACAGCACTGGGCATTTACTCCAGCAACTGAAGCTGGAATAATACCTGGTTCTTGGATCTGGATTTTCTGAGGCTGCCTTATCTCTGGAGAAAGGTGGGAGTGTCCCCACTTCACAGGTGGGAAACTGAAGTGATGAGCCCCAGGCAATCCAGCGAGTTGTCTGGAGCCAGGATTAGAGCAGGAATTCCTGTCTCCCAGCTTCATGTCCTCCCTCTAAGAGCCCCTCCCTGGAGTAAGCAATCAGTCTGGAATGAGTAGGTGGCATGAACATCATTACTGCAGCAGGAAGAGCTTCACACCAAGCAAGGCATGGCCTGGAGAGGTAATCAGTTATGCAGAGGTGCTCAGGACAGGCCTGGGAGCCAAGAACTCCATTGCAGGCACAGAGTAACCTGTGGCTGTGGACACTCCTGCCCCTGCTGTGGTTCTCCCATCACGAAAGGTCTTCATGCTCTTAATCAGAGGTTGGTCTGCCCGTTTCCTCTGGCAGTTGAGGCTCCAACCCTCTTGTCCCACCAGAATACGATGGTACCGCTTCGGTCTTGTTTTCCTTGCCCAGACAGAGAGAGGCTCCTCCCCTAGCACGGTGAGGCTGCAGTGGGACACCCTTGCTTCCTACCTCATGGTGTGATTTTGTGTGCCCCCCAGGTGGTGGAGGAAACCGGAAAGGCAAGAGCAAGAAATGGCGCCAGATGCTGCAGTTCCCCCACATCAGCCTCTGCGAGGATCTCCGGCAAACCCTCGGTGAGACACCGGCGCTGCTGGGCGGGTGGGTGTGCGGGTGTTGTGCACCCCTGATTGAGACCCAGGAGTGTGAGGGACCTGTAACAGGGCAAATCCCAGCCAGGACGGCTTGGAGCTCAGGGTGTAGGGAAGAAATGATGGGTAGGTAAGTCGCAGCTGTGCTGTGCTTGCTGGGTAGTGCCTGATGATGTACCCACACACCTCCTAGGCTGTGATGAGCTTCACTAGAGATACATCACCTCTGTGCAAACAGACTGCTTGGTGCTGCAGAGTTTTGGAGTGTTGCCCTGGAGTTCCTTTGCATAAATAACAAAGGTCCTGTTACCATCCTTTGTTGTCCCTGGCTGGATTCAGCTCTGCTCCACAGACCTCGGCTTCTAACGCTGGTGCAGCAGCTCTTCTCAGGCAAAACTGGGTTCTTGCTGTGGGTGAGAACTGTAGAGCTGGGTAGGGCTTGGCCTATCATTTTCATACTGTACTTTGTACTCTTCATGGTTTTAATGTTGTTTGTGCAGCAGGCTTGGTCCTGAGATCCTGTGAAATTGTTTTGGGGCAGGGAGGGTGGGAATGCTCTGCTTCCAGGGAAGAGGAGAGCTTGTTTAAGTTTTTAGTCCGTATTCAGCTGCCAGCTGGAGAGTGGCACAGTGCTGGCCCTGTTTCTGAACAAGTATCACTGAACTGAGTGGATTTGGATTCCCAATTCTGCCCTGTCCAGGTTTTCCAAGTTCTGGTAGCCCCAAGGAGAAGGATAGCTCCTTTTGGGGGCACATGGGACTGTAGTACTTGGAGTAACTCAATCTTCCTCATCCACACTGTAACCTCAAGCTCACAGCAGCCCAGTGTAGGCTGTGCACCACCTCCCTCTGCCACACCCCTCAGGGCCAGGTTCACAGCCAGGTGTAGCTGTATGGAGACTCCCACTGCTGGCTGCCTCTCTGGAGCAAGGTCTGAGAGCTGAACATGGCTCTCCTTACACCTCCCATCTTGACCATCCAAACCCCACCTGCCTCTTTAATTTGTGTGCCCTCAGCAGAGCTTTCCTTCAGCAGAGCTTTCCTTCAGCTTTTGTCCGTCCTCTGCCTGCAGCCACCCTTCCTGTGGCTGTCATGACATGTTTTCCAGCACTGAACCTTACCCATTTGCCAGCAGTGAGTGTTGGTGGTCTCTGCTGTCCTGGACAGTGACCTTGTGAAGATTTGGGAAGCGAGTCCTTCCCAGCCCCTGGCTGTCACCACCCCTGTCTCACTTCCCCTTGGACAGGCACGTGAGAAGTGCTCTGACCCAGGTGGCAGCTGTTTTGCTTGGTTTTCCTGTGGGAGAGATGACCCTGTTCCTTGTGCTTAGGCACTTTTTGGCCAGGGTGTCTTTCTTTTCACCTCACACCCTGCTAGAAAGGCATTTCTTTCCTATTCCAGAGTCTTGGCAGGACTTTGGGCACGGTGGGCTGGTTGCCCGCTGCAGAATTAAGCTTTTTATGCCCTGACCACAGGGAGTAACCTCGTATGAGCCTGGGCAGCGACCAGGGCGGCCTAAGGCTTCTGATCTTGCCGACAGCAAACTCTGGTCCTCCCCAGCTGGAGGGAACTCCTTCCCCTGCAGACACAAGGAAACCGGCTGGTGCGGTGGAGCTGGCGAGGCGACCTCCTCCCCCACCACAGCCCGCCTGGCTCTGCATTCCCCTGCACCCTCAGGAAGCTGCAGCTTCCTCGGGAGAAGCTGCTGCATGGGGAGAAGAAGGCTGGGAGTACCCCTGGCTGCACATCTGCACCCCAGGCAGCCCACAGCCCTCAGTGGCAGTGGCTGTCACAGAAATGTGTTCTGGCCTACAGTCAAACAACATCTTGTGAGTGGAAGGGGAGGAAAAAAGCAGAGAACTGGAAATGCTGTGGATAGTCAAAAGGGTTTGTGCCTGGTCTGCCAGACTTCAGAGGCGGGTAGGAGGAATCCTCAAGCTCCAGAGGGCAGTAGGAGTTGATGCACAAGCAAGTGGCTGTCCCATGCAGTGGGGAGGTCTGATTGCTGTGTGCACATCAACAGGACATCTGTGGGGATGGTGCCTTCCATTTTGATGCTGCCGCTTCCAGCAGGGCTTTTGGGAGTATCAGTAGTTTGCAAGAGTCATGAGAGCAACTCTTTGCCTGGAAGATCTGCCTTAAGCTTGGTGCGTTCCAAAGAAAGCTGTGTGTCTGGAGCAGTCAGTTGATCTCTATGGAGAGAAGAGAAGAGAGCCTCCAGGCAAGCAGGTCCCTTGCTAGAAACAAGAGGGGCAGGTTGAACAGAACAGCAGGTCAATCCTTTTTCAGGGAAGAGGGTCTTCCATAGGGGAATGTAAAACCTCCGTAACATCCCTTGTCCCACATTTCACTCTCCTGGGAGTCTCAGGGTGGTGGGGCCTGTCAGGTCACAGTTCCCTCACCACTGCCTGGCTGGGGTGATGGGCTGGGACTGCTTCTTTGGGATTGGCAGTGAGCGATCTCCTGCACATTTGCAGAGCGGGACTACCACAGCCTGTGCGAGAAGCAGCCCATTGGACAAATGCTCTTCCGGCAGTTCTGCGAGACGCGGCCGGAGCTGTCCCGCTGCGTCAAGTTCCTGGATGCTGTGGTAAGAGCAGAACTCTTCACTGGGGGAGGCAGGGATGTTCTTGGCACCCTGGGCATGAGCTGGTTGGCCCTGGATGCTCCAGCAGTTGCCAGATACTTCTGGGCGCATAGAGTTTTCCTGGAGAAAAAACCTGTGCATTTCTGTTTCTCCAAGAGAGGGCTGGGCCTTTGCTTAGGGAGCTGTTTGCTGGAGACCTGGTTTTCGAGGAAAGCATGGGAAGCCTTGGGCAGAGGGTGTTGCTGCTCTGCAGCTGTTGCCCTGTAGCAAGGCTGTGTTCCTGGCTGGACCTGCTGCTCATGCTGTTTGCTTTGTGCAGGCAGGGTACGAAGTGGCTCCAGATGAGAAGCGGAAGGAGTGCGGGCAGGACCTGATTGAAAAGTACTTGAAGCCAAATGTGAGTAAGAGGGTTGTGTTTGCTGCCTGCAAGGGTAGAGCAGTTGGAGAGCCAACAGCTATCATTGCCCATGTTGTGGCACAGCCAACATGCTGAGCCACCCTGCCACTTCCCACGCCACCACACTACTTTGCCCACTGACCCTAAAGCAGATTTTTGCTATTCCTGTGGGCTTCTTCCTGGCAGGACCCTTGGGCTCTCTTCCCTAAGTCTTAACTTCATCCCTTTGTCCCCAGAGTGAGGACCATGTGCCTGAAGTTCCCTCACAGCTGGTGGATGCTTGTTGTGAGAGGCTGGAGCAGGAACCTTCCAAGGAGCTCTTCAAGGAATGCACTAAGTAAGTTGGAGGGCTGGGACTGCCTGCAGGTCGCACATGGCATGGGGATGATGCTGCAGCTGTCTCACCTTGTCCTTTGTGGTCCCTTCCTCTGGGAGAGGGAGGGCTGGTGCTAAGGCTGGAGCCTGGGGACTTTTGGGCAAGCAATTTGCAGCACAGCGACAGGAAAGCAAGCACAAGCCGCTGCAGAAACCCATCAGTCCTCTCAGCATGCCGTGGTTCTGAGTTGCCATTTGGGGAGACCTTGTTTCAGCATGAGGCAGTGCTGTTGCCAGTGTTGTGCCAGGATCTCACAGGCTCCCATCGAGCAGAGCTGATGGGGCAGTCCCGTGCCAGCTGTCCTCTCCCGCCGGCCGCAGATGTGGCTGTTGTGGTTGGGTTAGGCTGGCTGCTCCTGCGGGGGACTAAGGTCACCTCTGTTCCCACGGCAGAAGCACTGGCCGAGGTCCTGGCTCTGGGTGCAGAGCGGAAGCTGTTGGGTAAGCCAGGCTTACGCCTCCACCCCTCCCCGCACAGGAGCTGAGCACGTTGCCTAACTGAGTGCAGGGCTGTGGCAACGCGTTTGCTGCAGCCTTCTGGGGAGCGTTAGCTCCGTGTGTGGTAACCAGTGTCATGTCTGAATGCAGAGCCTCCGGGCTGGGCCCTGCCTGCTCTTGGCAAACTCTGAAAGGGGAGAGCCCATCCGCTTCTCCTTGATGCGTGTCTCCAGTCTAGACACTGTGTCTAAGGCTCCTCACTCCGCTGCGCAGCCCTGGCACAGCTCTCTGAGGCAGTTAGCTCTCTCCAGCAGGATCCCCTGTGGCCTTTTGTGCTGGATATTCATCTGATAGTGAACAACTCGGTGCCTGGTGCTGAATGTTGCTACCAGCTGATTACAGCCTGCGTGTGCAATTGCCCTGTGAGCAGAGGGGTAATTGCAGAACCCCGTTGTCCCTCTTTGTCCCACAGCCCTGGCTGGTGCCAGAAGGCCACAATTAGCAGTGCCAGCCCAGTCCCAGGGTGCTGTGTTTGTTACAGTGGTACCTGCAATGCGCCTTCCTTTTGCGTCAGGCTGAGCATAGAGGGAGGGCTTTCTGGGCCTGGGTTATGTGGGTGAATTCAGCACCAGGGTGAGGGGATGGCAAAGGAAACAGGCTTTTGGGGCTGTTCACCTCCTCTTTCCTTGGGCTGCTGTTTTTTTCCATGGCTGTGATCAGCCCTCAGGAATCATGCTGGCTCTGCTCTCTCCTAGGCTTATCCACGACTACCTGAGCGTGGCTCCCTTTGCCGACTACCTCGACAGCTTGCACTTCAACCGCTTCCTGCAGTGGAAATGGCTGGAACGGTAATGCTCTGCTTTGGGAAACTTGCACCCTCCTCACATAGGCTGCCTGAGGCGTCCCTTGGGCTGGACCAATGCTGGACCCTGGCAGGAGCCAAGGGTCTGGCCTTTACTGTCCTTCAGGGACATGCACCATGAGCAGCCCCAGCCTTGCTTTCCTCGCAGGGAAGCAAGGTCTGCTTGAGCAGGGGTTTGGGGTTTGGGGTGACTCACAGTCTCTCAGGCCGGAGTGTGAGCGCAGTTTGGGCTTCAGCCCCTGCTCTCTCACAGCTCCCATCTCACTCTGGTTTCCTTTCCCTCACAGGCAGCCAGTGACCAAAAACACTTTCCGCCAGTACCGTGTGTTGGGTAAGGGCGGTTTTGGGGAGGTGAGTGACCACCATTTCCTTTGCATTCGGGGTTCCAGGCAGCCACCATTGCCTGCTGCCAGAGGCAGGCCTGGCTTGGCCATCAGAGTGCCAGCACCTGCCTGGGTGGGCTGTGGGGGCTCTGTGCTGGGTACTGCTGTGTTCTGGGCATTGTGTGACCTGTCAGTTCCCCACCAAGAGGGGAGGAGATCACCTCTCGCCAGGTGCTGGAGGTGTGGGAGGCGTTGTGCAGGGTAGGTGGCATGAGCCCTGTGGTGCCTGCTGCTGCCTGGGCAGGGTCAGGTCTGCTCCCTGTGTCTTGACAGGGGAAATCGCACTCCTGAAAACTGTCACTGTCAGGCCTCCTCCTGTTTCTGGAGTGGCCTTCTGTCTTCCCAGGCACCAGGTGTTAGACGCATCAGAGCTCTCGGCTGCTTCTCTGTGACATCTGGAGCTGTCGCTGCTCCCTGTGTCCTTGCTTTGAATGGGCTTCATTCGAGGCGGGGATAGCAACATCGTTGCCTTCCTGTGCCTCTTGCTGGGAGCAGAACCTAGACCCCGCCCTGGAAATGGTAGCAAGAAGGTGCTGAGCCTTGTCCCTCCTCCAGGTTTGTGCCTGCCAAGTGCGTGCCACAGGGAAGATGTACGCCTGCAAGAAACTGGAGAAGAAACGGATCAAAAAGAGGAAAGGAGAAGCCATGGCCCTGAATGAAAAACAGATCCTGGAAAAAGTGAACAGTAGGTTTGTAGTAAGTACATAGGAATTGCTCTCACTTTGCTGCAATAGTTGATTTTTCCTCCAACCGGCTGGCCTGGCACCTCTGTGCTCCTCACCCAGTGTGGAGAGGCAGGAGCAGGCCCTTCCTGGTGGCTGCAGGTCTCTCACAAGGCTGCAGTCTGTCAGGACCTCCTACTGCCTCCACAACATGCTGTAAATGCTCCCAAAGTCAGCCCCAAACACCCATTTGGTGTGACAGGTGCCACTGTGATCTCTGAGGCACAGGAAAATAGTAAAAGCTGTTTCTCCAGAGAGTGGGGTGGGCAGAAGCCCAGCCCTGAGCTGTGTGGTGGAGAGCTCTACCTGGATGCACTGAGGTGTGAACAGCCTGAACCTCCCTTTGCGAGGGTTCATCAGACACTGCCCTGGCATTGCTTTTGGGTCCTGCCTGCCTCTGGAGGGGAGCAGCTCTGGCTCCAGGAAATAGTATCCTCCCTGTCTGAGGAAAGGTGGGGGTATGCTGGGACTGCTGGGCACTGCCATGTCCTCCCTGGGTTTGCACAGTTCCTCCTCTGCTGGCAAAGGCCCAGTCTTGAGCCTGTGAGTGGCTGCTTGGGTGGCAGAGTACCCATGGGAGTGTGGGCACCTCCCTCTTCCAGCTGTGTCTTCTAACAGCCTTTCTGCCCTGAATTGCAGGTGAGCTTAGCCTATGCATATGAAACTAAAGATGCTCTCTGCCTAGTGCTGACCCTCATGAATGGAGGGGACCTCAAGTTCCATATCTACCACATGGGAGAGGCTGGCTTCGAGGAGCCCCGGGCAGCTTTCTATGCTGCTGAGATCTGCTGTGGCCTCGAGGACTTGCACCAGGAGAGGATAGTGTACAGGTGTGTGCTCTCTGGTCCTTGCTGGGAGAGCTTGTAGGGGCTGCAGAAGCAAGAGGGTTTCCTGCTGCTCTTACCAGCCCAGCTGGATCTGTCTGCTCAAGAAAATTAAGCTCAGGCTTGAAAGCAGCACAGAACTGAGTGAGAGGAATTGGGAACAGAAAGCTGATCTCATGGGAGAAGGGGAGAGCTTAGCTTGGCTTCCTTGTGCTGGTAAATGATCGCCAAGAACAGGATGTGATCATGTTGTGAATGCCTCCGGGCAGGCGCTGAACTCCGCGAGCAATATTGACGCTAGAACAAAGGAGGGTAGGCTGCCCCAATGGCTCAAGAGCTGGGCAGGAGGGAGAACAAGCTGATGGACTGTATTGACTGTACTCACTGGGTTGTGTGATGCAGTGTTAGGATAGCATGGCTAAACACTGGCCAGGGAGCCTCTTCTGGTCATACCCTGTGCCTTGCCCTGGGGCAGGTTAAGCAGAGAAGCCTCTGCTCTTTCAAGGTTGTCATGAACATAACATGAAGGTTGTCATGTGTTGCCTCTGCCCAAGAGGGAGAACTTGCAGGGCCAGCTCTGGGGCTGAGAGTGAGGGGAAGGTTATCTTCGTGCCCAAAGCAGAGGCATTGGATCCTACTGCTGCTTATCTGAAACTTGCTGAAATGTGGCTGTTGCTTGTGTCCTTTGCTTTGACAACAGGCTTCTTGCTAATCAAGTCCTTTCCCTCCTAGGGACCTGAAGCCAGAAAACATATTACTGGATGACCACGGTGAGTGCAAGGTCAAGAGAACTCCTGGGCCTGAGTTCTTCTTTCCTCCTCTGCTTGAACCAGGGTTATCCTGTGTTCTTGGCAGTTTCAAACATTGCCCTCTGACTCTGTCCTTTTAACTTGCCCCCTCCTCTGTGCAGGTCACATCCGTATCTCAGACCTGGGACTAGCTGTGCATGTGCCAGAGGGGCAAACAATCAAGGGCCGGGTGGGGACAGTTGGCTACATGGGTAAGTGACCCTGGTTTAATCCAAAAGTGGCCTCTGACTGCACACAGTCGCTCTCTGCCCTCACACGTCCCTGACCCTGCTCCCATGTAGCTCCGGAGGTCGTGAAGAACGAGCGCTACACGTTCAGCCCGGACTGGTGGGCTCTGGGCTGCCTGGTGTATGAGATGATCGAGGGACAGTCCCCCTTCCAGCAGCGCAAGAAGAAGATCAAGCGGGAGGAGGTGGAGCGGTTGGTGAAGGAAGTGCAGGAGGAGTACTCGGAGAAGTTCTCGCCGTGCGCCCGCTCGCTCTGCACCATGGTACGAGTGTGCATCCCGGTCCCTCCTTGTACACAGCAGAACGTCCTGGCTGCTCCCTGCAGTGGTGGCAGCCAGGTTCCCTCGTCTCTGATAAGGCAGCACAGGAGGGTCCAGAGTGCCTTAATTCCTTGCTCTCCCAGCTGCCTGAGAGGCCTGTGCTGTCCCCCTAGAGACCTACTGCAGGAACCCAGGGCTGCTCCTGCATGGAGTGCTCTTCACCCAGGACACTGGTTTACTTTGTGTTGCAGCTCCTGTGCAAAGACCCTCTGGAGCGCCTTGGGTGCCGAGGAGCTGGGGCCAAGGAAGTGAAGGAACACCCTCTCTTCAAGCACCTCAACTTCAGGAGGCTGGAAGCAGGCATGCTGGACCCTCCCTTCAAGCCAGATGTAAGTGTCTGTCTCTATCTTGAACTTTTTCAGTCATGGGTTCTGTCAAGGAAAGTGGGAGCACTGGTATGGCTCACCTGAGGAGACGAGGCCCATTCTTTCCCTCTTGTTTCTGGAACCTGGCAAAGGGGGTCCAACATGCTCAGGGCTGCAGGGAGAAGGGGCTTGGTCTTGGCCATGAGCCACAATTACTGGAGGTGGTCAAGGTGGAGCCTGGCATTAGAGCAGTCTTTGTGCTGTTTAGCCTCAGGCCATCTACTGCAAGGATGTTCTGGACATCGAGCAATTCTCCACAGTGAAAGGAGTGGAGCTGGAGCCCACAGACAATGACTTCTACCAGAAGTTTGCCACAGGAAGTGTGCCCATTCCTTGGCAGAACGAGGTAGGTCTTTGCCCCTGCTTGTGCCCACCACAGCCGAGTGCAGGGTCCTGCAGGGTCTGTGCTGTCCCTGCTGCTCTCACACTTTTGGGCCTTCAGTGACTGGCTCTGTGTAACAGCTTTCTGTGCCCCCTTCCAGATGATTGAGACGGAATGTTTTAAGGAGCTCAATGTCTTTAGCACAGATGGCACAGTGCCCCCAGACCTGGACTGGAAAGGGCAGCCTTCTCCACAGCCCAAAAAAGGGTTACTCCAGCGCTTGTTCAGCAGACAGGTAAGAGTTTTCCCAGTGTTTCCTTAGCCAGTCCCCCAGCAGCACTGAGCCAGGCAGGTCTGGCAAGAGAGGGCAGAGACAAAGTCTCCCCTAGTTTTGGGTGGCTGGACCTCAGGGCTCTCAGGGGCACTTGTGCAAGGCTGCAGGGGGCCAACCTGGCTGGCACTCCCCATGGTGGGGGAGTCAAAGGGGGGTGGGAAAGAGTGTCCTAGCTAAATGTGCTGGAGTCACACAGGCAGAAGGATGTTGAAGGCATTGAAATAGTAAGTCATTTCTCTTCCTACATGAATAATACCATTCCTGAACAAGGCATTGCTCTTGGAATGGGCTCTCCAGAGCATTTCTGCCAGATCTTGAGCCAGGCAGAGAGCAGTTCTTTCAAGGGATGAGGAGAACAGAAATGTCTTGCAGCTGCTGTGGGCTTGCTTATCTGCCTGTCTCCTCTTCCTGGAACAGTGTTTGCCTTCTTTCCCAGCCTGGCAAAGCCTCTCAACAGCTGTGTGCAGCTGTGGGACTCCAGCATGGTTGGCTCTGGACCCACTCAGCCACCCGTTGCTGACTCCTGATGCCAAGCTCTGAGTTGTGCTTCACAGTTCAATGGGCTACCCCAGCCAGAGCCAGCTCTGGGGATACCCGGCCTTTCCCAAGGCCTGCCAGAGGATGGGCAGCTGCCTGTAGCAGGGGTTGAGCTGTGATTTCCCACGTTTTCTCTTTCCAGAGGTGAGCAGTCACTCCTGGCTGCTCTGCTCAGGGAAATACCTGATGGCCCGTGGACATGGCAAGATCTGGGAAAGAGGAGTGTTGTCCTTCAGTGTCCCCTTCCCCTGGCAGAGCACATTCTGCTTGTTGTTCTAACTGCCCCCTGAGCCACTAATCCTGCTTCCCTGCTCTTGCTGCCTTTGTGGGGGAGGCCTTGCCCTCAGCTTGAGCCCAAGCTGCCCCTGCACTGCAGCTGCTGGGAGCTCTGCTCCCAGGGGGCTGGGGGAAGTTTCCTTCACTCCTCTGCGGATGTCCGGGACACACAGAAAGGTTGAGAAACTGTGAAGAGTTTGGCATTGCCCCGTGCTCAGACTCCCATTTCAGCAAAAAGGGCTTCAGCTGCTTGCACAGCCGGCTGTGCGGGGCCAAGCACCTGTGCTGGCTCTGAGCTGTCTCCCTGGGTGGCTGCAGTCCCCAGAGTCTTCTGGGCCCTCCAAGCTTCTGAACTAGCCAGCTGTGTGCTCGCCAGTCTGTCTGCCAGGGGCTGAACCCCCAGATGCAGCTGGAGTGTTCCTCTGCAGTCTGGGGGATCCCCTCCAGTCCTTGTCTCAATGTAGCTCTCCTGCACATAGGCTATGGGGGGCCTGGCCCATCCCTGCCAGAGGGCAGCTGTAGGCTGGGTTGTGCGACTGTGCTCACCCTCTGCTTGCTGTGCTCCTCTCTCCCTCCCTCCGTCCTCCATCTCCTTGCCCTTCTGACTTCAGGACTGTTGTGGAAACTGTGGCAACAGCGAGGAAGAGCCCACCCGGCTGTAGAGCACAGCTTGTTCTCCAGCCCCTGAGACCCCCTTGCCTCTCCGAGTTCCCAGCCTGAAGGACATGATTGCAGTGGCCCCACAAGGTGGATTTGTTTACAGCATTACACATCTGTATTTGAAGACTGTGAGGATGACTCCAAGGCTGGCAGCAGCACATGGCTCAGGCTGAGATGCCTCTGTCCATGGGCAAGCCCTGAGACAAACACGGACGCTTCCAAATGTGCCGCTTGGGATGGTGCTGCTGCCGCTCCCCTCCTGGGCCCAGGGTGGGAGGGAGGAATCACGCCAGCGTGGGCCAAGGCCAGGCTGGAGCAGCTCTGCTGACACATTCCATGGTGCCAAAGTGGCACTGCAAGTTTGATGTATATTTATATATGTCGGTCTGTACATATCACATGTCAGTTTTTAATCTATGGATGGGGGCCTGCACTGCCCCCACCCTGTCACAGGCTCAAATGTCCTCCTATGGGGGGAGTGACAGTCCCAGCTTTGTTCCAGGGAGTCCTGGGCACAGGCCTTCTGTGCCTTGAGGTGTCTAAAGCATCTTTCCTGGACCTTTCTGGCCGTGCTGAGGCGTCCCTGGCTCCAGCGGAGTCCGTTGCTCAGCCCCAAGGCACAGGAAAGTACTGTGCCAAAGCATCTCCTGTTGCGTCCTGGCAGCAGAGCGTCACTGCCTCGTCCTCGCTTCCCTGTCTTGCTGGATCCTGCTGCCTCCTGCCTCGTCTCACACATGCTGCCAGCGAGCTGATCCCAAGCCCCTCTCCAGACCCCTGGCACAGTAGGACACAGCCAGTCCTGCGTACCTGCTGCTGCTGGGTCCAAAGGGTTGGTCTGATCCCTGGCATGCTGCAGGATGGTCCCAGCACAGTTCTACCACATCTGGACCTGTGTGTGCCAAGGGTGCTGCTGTCTCAAGGCCCTGCTCCGTGTCAGAGGAGCAGACACATAAGGGACCCTGCTCTCGGGGAACGAAGCTGTGGTAAAGGGAATGTCCCTTCCTTGGTTCACGTGGAGCTGTGACCCAGCTGGGACCAGTGGGCTGGGACCAGCTTAGTGTGCATCCCTAGGGGTACTGGGGAGCCAGCACAGCTCCTGTGCCCATGGGCAGGGTAGAGTGGAGGGGCTGGAGCCCTCCCTGAAGAGCAGCACAGGGCTCGGCCCACCTCCACTTTGTTTGTCTTGTCCCCTCTTGTACACACTTGTCCTAGCTGTGTCCTGAGCAATAACTCACCCCTTCTCTGTGTGTGTGTGTGTGTGCACACGTGTGTGCGTGTGCTGCTGCCTCTGCTCTTTCTGAGCCAGGCCCCCCAGGGGGGCTGAGCACCTACTTGGACCTGTGGTATCATTTGCTTGCCTTGCACTAAAGTTGGAGAGTATTTAAATTTTTAACCTTTGTTAAGTGTAAAGATTCGCCATGCCTTGTGTTGCTCTCATGTCACAGGGGGGCTTGCTCTGGGCCATATGGGATTGGTGGTTGTAAGGAGGGGAGCAGAGATTTCTGGACTGCCATGGGCCCTGCTCGTGCTCATATACCTTGCAGGGAAGCAGGGGTTTGTTGCCCTCCAGGGCAAGGGCTGATGCTGGCTGAGCCTTGGGTGCCACAGGTGGCCCTCAGTGGTTTCTGCTGCATGGTTTGGGTCAGTGTGGGGGCATGATAGGTACAAGGCCTTGTACTGTTGGGATGCTCATGTCTGGTGTAGTCCCCTCTTGGGAGCTCATCACAGCCCCACCTGGGCTGTCACAGGTGTGCTGTGGGGCTGGGACAGACTCCTGCTGCCCTCTGGTCACTGTGTTTGGGGAGCCACCATGAATGGGGACCTCCTGCCAGCACACAGTGCTTGTCCTGGTTTTCTTTGGGATAGAGTTAATTTAGCCCAAGGAACAGCCCATCGAAGGGGGGACACTGGGGGATGATGTGGGATGAGGGTCATGACTGTCACCAAGGGGGAGCAGGAAAAGGGGGCAGCCTGGAGGGTGGGCACCCTGCAGGGTGGGTTTGGGGTCCGGGGCTGGCAGCCGCGGCGACAGCTCTGTGTGCAGCGCGGGGGGGCCAGACGCAGCTGCACTGGGATGAGAATAGCAAGTGCGGCCGTAGCTAGGGAACAGTTGCTATGGGAGCGGGCCGAGGAGGAGTTCTCACACTCAGAGGGGGCATCTTGGGGTAAAATCCAGGAATTTTCTGCAGCCGTGGAAGGAAGGAAGGCAGGCAGGGGGATGGGGAATGTTTGGAGATTGCTATTCCCACCGCACTGGTTGGGATGCTTGTGCCGCCCTCCTGGCACTGCCTGGGCCATGACACCCTGGCACCAAGGTCCCAGGGTCACCAGCATGATCGTGTACCTGTCACAAGTCAGGGTGGTTCTGGGGCAGGGCCGAGGTGTGAGAAGAGCCATGGCCAGCCCTGAGCAGGGCAGGGAATGGGCTCTGCCTGTCCCCAGCTCCCCCTGCCCCATGGTGCCTCAACATTTAGGGTATGTTTCTTCCCCATCCCTGTCCTTGCTGAGGGCTAGCAGCATGGAGGTATGGGGATGCTGGTGTATGGCCACAGCTGGAGCAGGTGGATCTGGACCCCACATACACAGGCAAGTTCTGGGTGGGTCCTGGGGGCCCCAGGCAGTGCCCTGCACTGTATGGCTGTGGCAGCAGCTCCACACACCATTTTCAGGGGTGAAGGATGCTCTCAGCTGTTGCCTGGGCAACGGCTCCTCCTCCAGCCCAGCATGTGGCTCGGGGAGCGCTCCCCCGCCTGCCTCCCCCCGCCGCCGTGGGGAAGGGGACGGGAAGGAGAAGGCAGCTCCCGGCCCCCGGAGCTGGCGGGGCCGGAGGCCTGGCTCCCTTCACCCGCCCTTGGTCTGGCCTGACAATGCCCGCAGGCCCCGCCGTGCCCTCCACCTCTGTGATGCCCATGCCTCAAGGGAGCACCCCATCCCCCCCGCATGGCCGCAGCTCCCTGCCCGCCCTGGGTGCTGCTGGGGCACCCCCACAACCGTCGAGCCAGCGCTGCCCGGCTGCCATGGCCATGCTGTGAGATCGGACCGCAGGAGGCAAGTTCCAGCAAGGTGAGTCTGGGCCAGAGCCAAGGGGGCCAGGGGACACGTGGCCACTGTGGCCCTGCTGCAAGCGAGGTGGTGGGGCTTGGCCGGCTGCCGGAGCCGCTGTGCCTAGCTGTGGTGGGAGCAGATTGCCAATGGATTCCCCAGGTCATACCCTGGCTGGGATGGAGGAAGTCCTTCTGGCCAGGCCCCGGCAGAACAATGCGCCGTGTGTGCAGCCGCAGCGGGCACCCGCCACCCTGCCCACGGGGAGGAAGTGGCGGCGGGGTCATGGCCTGCGTGGGGCACCCACACCCTGTCACCCACCCGGCATCCGGTTCAGCTCTGCCCCATAACCACCCTGCCCTGCTCCTGCCACAGCCCCAGGGTGCACTGAAGGGTCAGTGGGGACTCTTGCCCCCAAGCTTGGCGCAGTCCCAAGGAACCAGAGCGGTCTCCCAGGAGTACCATGGCCGCTGGGCTCAGTCACAGCAGAGAAGAGCTGGTCACAACCCCCCCAGTAGCAAATGTCTGGGAGAGCCCCAGCACAGGGTACAGTTGCTCAGGCCAGGCTGGTGAAGGGTTTGCCCTGTGGTACGGCAGCCCCAAGAGAGCAGGGTGACCCCAGGACAGACTGCCATGTCACCCAGTGCCACTTCTGTCCCTCGCTGTCCTGGGGGCCAGGCTGGCACCACTGCCCCACAGAGCCACTCGTCCCACTGCAGTGCCTGGGCGGGGCTGTAGAGGTGCTCCTTAAGGTCGTGCCAGCGGCTGGGCTGCCCTTCCTGCCGGCCTGGCCTTCCCTCCGGGGAGTACTTGGTAGTCATCCCCTAAGGAAGCTCTGGATGGCCCTGGGGGTGTGAGTTGTTGCACCCCTGAACACCCCCGGGCGAGTGCGAGGCCACCGACCGTGGGAGCCCGTGGCACCACCCCACGAGGCGTCGCGGGGCCACCACCTCTCCGGACCGGGAGCCGCCACCCGGGGATCCCCGTCCCCCATCCCGAGGAGCTCCCGCGGCCACCGCCGGGAGATACCCTATCCCTCTCGCCACCGGAATCCCACCGCCGTTCCCCGGGGGCGGGGAGGGGGAATCCCGTGTCAGTGCCGGTCTGCCCGCCGGTAGCCCCCGGTCGGCGGCGGGTCCCGGGGCGGGGGGCGCGGGGGGCCCGCGGGTCCCCCCCCGAGCCGAGGGCGGGGCGGAGCGGCGGGGCGGGAGCCCGGGCGGGCGGGGCGGCGCGCG
>JAWWES010000030.1:14139354-14153696 GCA_035583135.1 Lophotriccus pileatus | reverse complement strand
CGCGCGGGGCCGCCGCCACCGGGGGCCGCGGCGGGGACGCGCGGCGCGTACCGGGGCGCCCATCTCCGGTCCGGCCCCGGGAGCGCGCGCCCCGGGGGAGGAGGTGGAGGATGGTGATGAGGAAGGGGTGCCGCGCCCGGCACCGGGAGCGGGGAGATTCCCCGCCGGGGTGTCACCCTCCGCCGGAGGCACCGGGCAGGGATGCGACGCGAGTAGCGGGGCCCAGGCCGCGGCCAGGGGCAGCGGAGCGGCCCGGGGGTACCGGCGGGGCCCGGCTCGGCGGCCGCTCCGCTCCCCGCCCGGTATAAGTGCCTCCAGCCCGGCCCCGCTCCTCCCCCAGCCCGCACGTCCCCGGCAGCCCCGCTCCCCCCGCACGCCCCAGCTGCGAACGCCCCCGGTCCGCGGCGCCGCCAGGCAGCCCTGCACCGCTTCCCGGTGTCCCCCTGCCGTCATCCCGGGGTTCGATCCACGGCCCTTCCCGCACACTGCCCCCCTCCCCGGCGATGCCCAGGCTGCCGGCGCGGAGCCTGTTGCAGCCGCGGCCGGCGAGCTCTGCCCGCACACAGTGGCCTCAGACGGGCAGCGGGGACCCCCTCCCCAGACACCCACATCGCAGCACTGACTGCCCACGCGTTTGTCTGCGTGACGGAGGAGCCCGCACTGCCTGCCAGTAGCCAGGGCCCCTGACCCCTTCCTTCCCCATCGCTCCTTCCTTCCCCATCGCTCCTTCCTTCCCCATCGCTCCTTCCTTCCGCCGGGCTCGGCCCTCCGGCCCTGCCAGCGCCCTCAGCACCTGGTGGCACTGCCGTGGCCCCTTTCCAGCAGCGTGGCCCTGGTCCGCGGGGTGGTCGAGCACCCCTTCACCCGTCTCGGAGCGGAGCCACTTGAGAGCAATGGTGCCGCCGTGGTCGCCCAGCCCTCGGCTGCCGCCGCTGCAGGCTCATTCTCCTCCCTGCTGCCGAGCCCGTTTTCACCCACACCACCACAATGAGAATCCTGATGGGTGCTTACGTGCCTGCCTGTGAGCACCCATGGGTGCTGCTCTCTGCTCACTGCGGGGCACACCTGCCCCGGGCACACACCATTGTCATTCGGTGCTGGGCTGGACGTGACTGAGCCATCACCCTGCCTGAGGGCTGGGACCTGGCAAGGGTGATGGTTCCCATCCTCACCACCCCTTGGTCCTGCACTGCTGTGTCAAGGTGCTGTGTCGAGCCTCCTCGGGTGGCTGCAAGGCCAGTGATGGCCACAGTGCACGTGCTCTTGCAAGCGCCACGTGCCACAGGCAAGTGGCAGCTCTGCACATCCCTCATTCTCCCTGGGGCACCCCAGGCCACCCCGCTGTGTGGCAGCACAGGGATGAATGAGCTGCCTGGGCTCGGCAGCCAATTTTGGGGTGTGGTGGGTGAGCAGGAGAAGGGCATCCCAGTGGGCACCCCGTGACCTGAAAGGTCAGGACCACAGCATCCATCTCGTGCCCCAGAGTGCCCGGCAGCGCTGTAGGGAGGTTCTGGGTGGAGTGTGCAGGTTTGCAGCCATGGAGGCCATGATGGGGTGCACGAGGGGAGCTAGGCACGGTTTCCCCCGGCTGCGGGCACTGCGGCGCATGTGGAGCGAGTCACCATGGGAACAGGGCGTCCACGTTTCCCGTTTCCGTGTCGCTCACACTCGCGTCTGTCTCGTTGCAGGGCCCCCACCCCAGCGGTCCCCCCCCAGCGATGGGCAGCGGGACCCCGCCAGCCCCATCCCCCCGCCGCCCGCCCCGCCGGCCCCCCGCCCCGCCGCCCGCCCAGCGCACCCAGGCCTGACCCACCCGCTCCGGCCCCCCCCAGCTCCATGGCGAGGATGGACCCCTGACGGCAGGCGCCCGTGGGCCAGAGGAGACGGCGCCGGGCACGGCCCGGGGAGATGCCCTCGGCGGCCCTGACAGCATCGGGTCCTCCCTGACCCTGCCGCCGCCCTGAGCATCCCGTCCCCCACCCCGAGGGCAGGGAAAGGCGGGGGCCTCCCCCCGGGTCCGGCAGCCAAGATGGTGATGTCCCAGGGCACCTACACCTTCCTCACCTGCTTCGCGGGCTTCTGGCTCATCTGGGGCCTCATCGTGCTGCTGTGCTGCTTCTGCAGCTACCTGCGGCGGCGGGTGAAGCGGCAGCAGGAGGAGCGGCTGCGGGAGCAGAGCCTGCGCGCGCTGGAGATGGAGCCACTGCACTATGAGGGTTACAGGGGCAGCCCCCCCGGCATCGCCATTCCCCACCGCCTCCGCCTCGACCCCCACCATCATCATCACCCCCACCACATCCCACCCCCCCGGCCCTGGAGCTGCCGGCACGGTAAGGAGCAGGGAGGGGCTCTCGCATCCCCGGAGCACGTGCCTCCCCCTGTTTTGGGGGGGATACGACGTGAGAGCCGGAGCGCAGCGCTGACGGCAGCAGGGGTCCGGGGGGGGCTTTGCCTTGCAGAGTCAGACCTGTCAAAGCCGCCATGCTATGAGGAAGCTCTGTTGATGGCAGAGCCCCCCCCACCATACAGCGAGGTGCTGATGGACACGCGGGGGCTCTACCGCAAAATCAACGCCCCTTTCCTGAGCCACGAGCGGCTGGAGAAGCAGGAGCAGCCCCCCAGCTACAAACCGCTTTTCCTCGATGCCGGCTATGGTTCGGCACTGCACCTGCCCCGCTCAGCCAGCCCTGGCCCTGCCTGCCCGGACCTCTACCTGCAGCAGGAGTGCTCCCCACGCATGTTTCCCAGCTGGACGGACTCGGAGCTCAGCAGCAGGGACACCTACGAGCCGGGACCCTGGCACCTCCCGGTCTCCATGCCCCTCTTCGGCAGGACTACCGCTGTGTAACGGTGGCCGCGGGGTACCCCCGGACCTTGCCATGCACCTGGGGGGTGGGTGGTTTCGATCGCCCGTGTCACCTCGGGGACACCCGCCCCGGCGCGGGCCATCGCCGCCGGCGCGGAAGGGGCTGGTTCCCCGTCTGGCCCCCGCCAGCCCCCCCATGGCCGGGGTCGCTGGGGACCCGGACTCTGCTCTGTTTCTTAAATTTTTTGTTTGTTACAGTTTGAGAATAAAAGTTTGTGGCTCGGGTTTGCCTCCTGGCGGGCTGGCATCATGGGACCCCCACACCTCTCCCAGCCCTCCCTGCCCCCAGCAGGCTGCAGCCCCCGTGGGAGACGCTTTATTTATTAACAGACATGAGCACACTGCCGGTACAGAACTTGTGCTTTCCAAAAAGTTTCCAAGGGGAACAGGGGGAGAGGGGCCAAGCAGGGCCAAGCAGGGGGGGACGGGGCTCCCAGCAAGGAGGGAGTCAGGAAGGGGTAAAAGCCCCCACACCAGCTCCCTGCTGGGATTTGGGTCGGGGGGGGACGCCACTGGCCGCAGCCTCGCCTCGGTCGGGTCACTTTATTGCCATATTCATTTATTATTATTATTTCTTTTCTTTGAACTCGTGCAAAGTACTGGGGGACTCCTGGGGGGGGCACGAAGAGAACGAGGACCCTGTCCCACAGCCAGGCAGGGGATGCGAGCGTGTGTGTCGTCCCCCCCAGAGGGGCGCTGGGGTACGGCGGGGGGCTGCTAAGGGGGGGCTGGGGGGCTGACACGGCTCCTACCGACAACTTAAAAAAGAGAGGAGAAGGGGGGGCTGTAAAAGGTGCCCCGGGGCGGGGTTGCAGCGGGGTGGCCCCCACCTGGAGGCCTCATCCTGCGGGGCCCCAGTGGGGTGAGGGGGGGCCCGGCCCCTGGCTGCAGCCCCCTCGTGCCCCGCGCCGGCCGGGGCAGGCTGCCTGCGCCGGCAGCGGGGCCTGGGCTTACAGGGCCCCCCCAAAGCTCTCCTCCTCATCGGGCAGGGGGTCTGCGTCCCAGCACGTGATGTCGATCTCTGGAGGACAGGGAAGGAGGGGGTCAAGATGGCTTGCGGTGCCCCATGGAGGGACAGACCTCTCTCCTCACTGTCCTCACTCACCTGGGGGCTTGTTGTAGAAGACAGGCTGGGGGGCTTTGGCCGACAGCTCCTCGGGGGGGGGCACCTCCTCCTCCTGGGACTGGCTGAAATAGCCCTCGCTGGCCTGGGGGGTGGGGGGCAGGTGGTCAGGACCCCCCCAGCTATCCCATCACACCCTGACCTTCCACCCCCTGGTGTGCTCACCTGCTCCCCACGACCTGGCGTCCCATCCTTGGGGGCCATCTCCCCATTGGTGATGGGGGGACTCTCTCTGCCTGGACTGTCCTCCTGGGGCACGTGCTGGCAGCCGAGACCCTGGGACTGGGGGTCCCCCTCGCCAGCTCCTTCATCCTCTTCCTCGTCCTCCTGCTCCACATCGCAGAAGGTGGCAGGGGGCTCAGGCAGCTCATCCAGGCTCAGCAGGGTCCCCTCCTCGGGCAGTGCAGATGGGGGGGCTTCAGGGACAGGGGCAGCAGGCAGGGGCCAAGCAGCTGGGGGGGTTGCCCCATCACTCTGCCACAGGTCGATGAGGCTCTCAGGGTTGGGAGCCTCCCCAGTCTGAGGCTCAGCGGCCATGGGCAGTGGGGAGGGCTCGGTGGGCTCCAGGGTCACCAGGTCCCCCAGGGCATCACCCCCCGCTGTCCACACCGGCCTGGGACTGCTGGGCTCATCCCCGGTGGGCTCAGTGGCCTTGTCCTCGGGCCCTGGGAAGGGCCAGTGCTGCTCGGGCGTGGCTGGCCCGGGCTCCTGTGCGCTGGGGCTGGGGGACTCTGCAAGGAGGGGACAGCAGTCAGTGGGGACAGACACCCTCATGCAGGGCTGGGTGTCACCCAGGAACAGGGCTGCAGCTGGAGGGGATTTGGAGTCCTATGGACTGGGTACAATGTGGGGATGCTGCAGGGATGGGTGGGAGTGGCTGGACAGGGAAGGGACTGTGGCATGCACCGGGGGACCAGGGAGTGAGGGGACATGGGGAGGGGGCAAGATGATCCCTTGGGGAGGAGCTGGGAGGCAGAAGGGGCTGTGAAGGGGACAGGAGAAGGGAAAGCTGGGATGCACCAGAAGAGGGCAAGGGGCCAAGTGGGGACGCAGCAGGGACACATGGAGCCTGCAGCAGAACTGGCTCAGATGCAGTGGGGTACAGTGGGGCAGAGGGGATGCACAGAGGGATGCAGCAGCCCTGGCAAGGATGGTACGGTGGGATGGTGCAGATGGGGCAGCATCACGCTGGGATGTGCAGCAGGGACAGCCAGCATGTACGGAGCACGGGGAATGCACTGGAGATGGGGGGGATGCGTGGCGGGGGCTGCAGCAGAGACAGCAGGGATACACTGGTGCCAGGAAATGCACTGGAGGCAGCAGGGATGCAGCAACGACGGCAGGGCTGCACTGGGGGATGCAGCAGAGACGGCGGGGATGCAGCAGCACGGAACAGCAGGTACGGCGGGGATGTGCTGGGGGACACAGCAGAGACGGTGGGGATATGCCAAGGGGTACAGATGGGACAGCACGGATGCACTGAGCGATGCAAAGGCAGTTGGCAGAGCTGCAGAGGGGGCTGCAGCAGAGCCAGGGGGGCTGCAGCAGGGAATGTGCTGTGGGACACAGCAGAGATGGCGGGCATACGCTGCGGGATGCAGATGGGACAGCACAGATGCACTGAGCGATGCATGGGCGGTTGGCAGGGCTGCAGGGGGGGCTGCAGCAGAGCCAGGGGGCTGCAGTGGGGGATGCACCGTGGGAAACCACGGAGGTGGGCCCGGACAGCCCCGGGTAGGGGGAGGCAGCGCCAGCCCCGCGCCCACCTTTGGGCGTTGCCGGCGTCTCGTCAGCAGACGCGCGGGTGCCCGGGTCGCCCAGCGGCGTGGTGGCCGGGCTGGGCTCGCAGGGGCTGCAGCCCGCTGCCGAGACCTTGCGGAAGGCGTCCGACTGGCTGCCTGCGGACAAGGGAGATGGGGTGGTGTGGGAGAGCTGCCCACATCGAGGGGGGGACCAGCACCCCAGCACGGCTCCTGCCCCACGCCAACCCAGCCACCAGCTGCCAAATGCACATCACCATGTACCAGCCACCATGCCTTCCCCTCCGGGGGGCAGGGCAGGGGCTCCCATGGGTGCAGCAACCACCATGACCCCTCCAGGCATTCCCACCACACCCAAGAGTCCCAGGCCCTGCATCCACCAGGCACGGGGACTGGCAGCCCCATACCTACCATGGTGCACACTGGCCCTGCCCACACATCGCCCACCTGTGCCCCGGCACTGCCCTGGCACTGCTTTGCCTCTGCAGGTACAGCTTTGTGCCCTGTCACCCATGCTTGGCAGGGGCACAACACTAAATGGCACCTGCTTGCCCTTCGGCACAGCTCCACATGATCCAGGGCATCACTTTTTCCATCCCATGCTGCTCCATGGGCACAGTCCTGCATGGTTCAGGGCAGAGATGTCCCATCCCCCTCTGCCCCATGGGCACAGCTATCCGATCCCCTTCTTCCCTATAGGCACAGCCCCACATGATCCTGGGCACAGCCTTTTCCATTCAATCTTGCCCCATGGGCACAGTCCCACATGGTCCTGGGCACAGCCTTTTCCATTCCACACTGTCCCATGAGCACAGTCCTGCATGATCCAGGGCACAGCTGTCCCATCCCCTTTCTGCCCCCTCTACCCCATGGGCACAGTCTGCTCCATCCCACCACAGAGCATCAACTCCCCAGGCACAGCTCTGCCCTGTCCCCATTAGATCCATGGGCACAGCCTGCCCAACACTCCCTCCCCAGGGGCACAGCCCCAGCCAGGGCACGCCGAGTGCCCCGGGGTGTGGGCACGGTCCCGCCTGGGTGCCTGTCCCCCTTGGGGTGCCCACAGGAGGGGCGATGCCTCCGCTGTCGGTCCGCTGTGCCGTGGGGCTGGGGGCCCATGGCTCGGCCCCCCGGAGCTGTGTGCCCGGGAGCTCCCAGCTACCTACATGGGAAGAAAGAGGAGAGATTTGGGGTGCGGTGGCAGGTGATATAGGGGAAGGGGGTCCGCGGGGGGGAGGAGGAGGAGGAGGAGGAAGAAGGCGGCCCACTGTCAGCTGTCTTTATGAAAGGACAGTGCAGACGACCTGTGAGAGAAAGACAGACGGACGGACAGACGGAGAGAGAGAGAGAGAGAGAGAGCAAAGAGATGGGTCAGTTCCTGCTTAGCGCAGTTATGGTGGGGCTGGAGCACCAGGGCACCGGGATGGGAGGCCGGAGGGATGGGAGGCAACACCGACAGCGTGGCAGGAGAATGGCAGGACAAGAGGATGGAAAGGCAGCAGGACAGAAAGATGGGAGGCAGCGCTGCCTGGCCATGTGAGGAGAGAGCCCAGAACACGGCTGTGGGACCAACTATGTGTTCAAGCACAGCACAGCCCCCCAGTGTGAATCTACGGCACAACCCACGGCACGGCCCCACAGCACAGCCCACAGCACTGCCCCGAGGCACAGCACCACAGTACAGCCCCATGGCACAGCCCATGGCACAACCCATGGCACAACCCATGGCACAACACCACAGCAAGGGCACACATCACAGGCTCCCTCCTGGCACAGGCCCCGGCACAGCCCCCCCAGCACAGCACCATGACACGGCCCCACAGCTGGAGGCACCCACCAGGACAGCCAGCCCCTGTCCAAGAGCCATAAAAACAATCCCCTGAGACTGTGGGGCAGACCAGTCTCTCCATGGGGCACAGCTGGCGGCACACTGAGTGCCCCACATCTGCCTCGCTCACTCCTGTCTCTTTTATCCTGTCATCATGGGATGTGTTGCCAAGCAATCCCTGGACCTTCAGCTGCCCCTCCTGCCGTACCAACCACACACCCAACCTGGCTGCTGGTGCAGTGCTGTGACAGGTGAGCAGACAACACTGAGCAGGGTGAGCCCCCTTTTGCTGAAAACACCCCGAGATCCAGCCCTGCCAAGCTGCCCCAGCTGCAGGGGCACGTGATTCGCGGTGGCAGTGGCGGTGATCGTGTCAGTGACGGTGGCACAGCAGAGCAGGATGAACCCTTCTGACCTTGGCACCCAGAACCGTGACACTAGGGATGGCAGAGGGTACACACCCCACACCCACTGCATCTCTGGTCCCTCCACATCCCGCTGTGACTTGTTGAGCTTGTGAAACCACACTCCCCTGCTCCACAGGCCGCCCCGAGTCTCTCAGTGCCCACGCCCCTGCCCACAGCCCCCCATCAGCCCCTCACCTGTCCTGTGGCTGCCTGGTGAGACAGCATCGCTGCTGGCCGATGCCACCCGCTCCTGCTGCTTGAAGAAGTCCCGGGGGTTGTCGGGCCGCTGAGCAATGATCGCAGCAGCCTCCTGTGTGGATGGGGAAGGCTGAGCCCCACTGCCCTGGTGGTGTGGGGCTGTGGGACCACCCTCCACACACCCTCCAGCTGCATTCCCATCCAGCTGTGGGCACTGCTGGCCAGGGAGCAAGGACCAGCACTGGGCATGGCCTTCAGCACACTCACCTCCACCTCTGACTCCGATTTCCTGAACTGCTGCCTGTCATCCTCCTCTTGCTGGTCCCCCTGGGAAGAGATGCAGCATCACCTCCCAAGCTCTGGGATGTCCTGGGCATTCAGCTGGGAAGATCAAATCCCTTCCCTGGGGGTGATGCCCAGTGGCAGCCCCGACTCCAACTTACAAAGATGGACTGCTCCTTCAGACGCTGCCGGGCCTCCTCCGCCTCCAAGCTCTGCTGCTTCCTCCTGCCATGGGGGCATGGGGGAGAGGAGCTGGGCACCGGCTCCTGACGGTCCCTGCCCCAACCCCACCCCATGAGGGACACCCATGTGCCCACCCAGCCACTCACAGCACGTGCTCAGCCATCCCGCACCCACATCCCACCCGGTCCCTGCCGTGCCTGTGCTCCTCGATCTGCTCCTCGCGCTCCCGGTAGCGCCGCTCCCGCTCCTCCTGCTCCAGCCGCTCCTGCTCCATCCGTTCCTGCTCAAACCGCAGCCGGGCATCCAGGGCCTTTTTCCGCTCTTCCTCCTTACGCAATTCCTCCTCTTTCTGGTGTGTGGGGGGATGGAATGAGAGGGCTGCCCATCACTCACCCCGCCCACTCCCAGGGGCTACTGGCTGCTCCCCCATGCCCCACCTTGGCCTGTTCCCAGAACTGCTCCCGGTTGAGCCGCTTCATCTCCACGGTGGCGTCGGTTTTCTGGTAAGTGGTGCCCTGGGACGGAGGAGAGGCGGGAAGGGGTGGAGGGGCTGGGATCAGCGAGGGGGGATGACAGTAAGCGGCACACAGGGTGAGGGGCTGCAGCAGACAGGAGCCCCGGGCGGGAGGGACACCCCAGACCCGCCACCATCGCCATCGCTGCCATGGGGACATTACCACGGGCTCGGCGTTCTCGTCCTCGCGCAGCCGCAGGCGGTGCAGCACCGGGCTGGAGACACGGGCCAGCCCGTTGGAGAGCCGCTGCCCGATGGCCCCCGGGTCAATGTCCTCCACGCTGCTGGCGTTGACGATGACATCGACACCCTGGGGAGGACAAGCAGCCATCAGGGTTCAGGGTTGGTGCCCCGGCAGCATTGTGCCCCTCCCCAGCGTCACCCACCTGGAAGAACTCGGCAATCTTGGCTACATGGCTGGCGCAGGCGCATTTGCGGGCATCTGGCACATCTTCCCCCACCTGTGGTAGCCAGGGAGGGGCTGAGCCAGGAGGGGCAGCAGGGTGACCCCCACCCCACTGACTACCATGGGACAGCGGGACTGGGGGGCACTTGTACCCCCCTGGCCACTGCCAGCTCCTCGCTCACACCCAGCCGTGTCCCCATAGGCACAGCACAGCCACCCCTCAGCATGGCCCACACACACACTCACCCAGTTGACGAGTACATATTTGGGGAGCACGGCCTGGGGGTCCTTGACGCTGCAGAAGCCATACATCACCTTCTGGATCTCAAAGTGGCCGGAGAGCTCCAACAAACCTCCACCTGACACAGTACCGTCAGCCCATGTCCACCCAGCACCAGGAATGGGTGCCAGGGAAAACACTGGCAGAGCTGAGCCAGCAGAGGGGACAGAGGACCTTACCTCCTGATGCTGCCAGCTTCAGGTCATCGGAGCCATCCTCGTATGTGTAGAGGGCCCTGGGGAGACAGTGTGGGTGAACCACGGCCAGAGCAAGTGTGGGGAGGCCCCCCCACCTCCCCATCCTGGTCACACTGAGGTCAGGGTAGGCCCTAGGGGACCGGCTGGGTGTCCCCAAGCTACCACATAGGCACCCCAAACCTTTGTCCATCACCATCATCAAGGGCCAGGCTACCAGGCAGGATGTGGGGCAGGGCTCATCCATCCATCCTTGCTGGCAGCCACAGAGCAGGGTCAGAAGTTTTGGGGACAGAAGGGTCACTTGAGCACAGGAACCCACTGACTTCTGTGCCACAAGCCACCAGAGCCTCACAGCTCTTTGCACACCCATCCCTGTCCCCCCACGACCCTGCCAGCTAGTGACCAGGTTTGGGGACAGCCCCATGCCCCCAGTAGGAACCCAGGGCCGCTCACGTGCCCGTCTGCGTGAGCCGCCAGCCCAGCAGGCACCAGGCTGGGGGAGGACGCTGGAGCACCAGCAGCAGCAAATCAATGTGCCGCCGGGGTGTGATGGGGCCGTCATGGAGACTGTTCCTTGGAAACCGTTCCCAGCTGATGGGAAACCCCCTGGCGCTCCCACCGTGCCCTGGCCAGCCCCCCCAGGGGCTCCACGGGGACCCCCACGAGCCCGCACATCCCCAGGGGCACACAGTCAGCAACGGAGGGGGGACCACACATGCCAAATCGATCCAGGGCGGGTGGGCGAGGGGATGGATGTCGCTAGGCAACCAGCATCCTCCGTCACCATGGCAACCCCCCCCATCCCAGCTGGGATGCAGCTCGCCCCGATGACGAGGTGATTAGTGGAGGGGAGCGGGGGAGGCAGGCAGGCAGCGGGGACCTGCGGGGCCTGGCAGGCACCCAAACCTGCCTGCCACCGTCACGCGCTGCACCCGGAAAGCCGGGGCCGCCCGTGCTGGATCCCCCACATCCCTGCACCACAGCTCTGCCGATCAGCATTCGGCTGGTGGTGCCCACACAATGCTTATTGAAGCCCCAAAATCCCTGCGGTGCCGAGCAGAGCCGTCCTCACCCGAGCTCACAGCTTCCAGCTACAGCCTGGGGGACGGGAATCGAGGCTCCTATGGGCACAGCCACCCCCAAAACAGGGCCATGCCTGGCAGGGGGAAGTCAGGCAGGTGTCTAACAGGGAGAGAGCCTCCCTCCGACTCCAGCAACCCACCGCCCCCCAACCCCCTGGCAGCCAGCCGCAGATAATTGCACCAACAAGATTGACTTTAATCCGCACATCCCGATCCCGCTAATCGGCCGCCCCAGCCGGCGCCAGCTTCCAGGCCTGGAACAGCTGCAAAGTGCCGTCTGTGATGCCTGTGCCGGGGAAGGGTGACAAATGTAGCCCCTGATCCCCCAGGAATGAGGGAGGACAGCAGCAGTTTGGGGGAGCACAGAGCCGCGGGGTGGAGGCTGACAGGGTGGGATGCAGCCGCCTGCAGATGGGAGGAAAGAAGTAGGGCAGAGCCACGGCATCACTGCCTTGGGAGCCCTGTGGGTGCTCTGGGCATCCACTGCCTCCTCTCCCCCCTGAAACCTTGCCATGCTGGGTGGTGTCTGAGCACAGGGCTGCTGTCTGCACCCGGGGATGTTCCCAGGGCAGCTGGGACTTTCCACGGACACAGCGCAGCAGCACGGCCTGACCCCACACCACATGGAGGTTTCCAGTCCATGGGACAGGGGGCCATGCTGGGGCCAGCAGCATCCCTCGGGGTGCCCCCTGTGACCCACAGCCCAACAGCATCATCATGACCACCTGGCAGTGGGGAACAGCTGTGCCACAGTGGGTGCTGGCAGCATTGTGCATCATTTAACTCCCTTCCATGGGCTTTAATCCCTCCACCCAACCCATACAGCCCCTTCCTACCCCAGGGCTCCAGGTATGTGGGTCACCCGTGGGTGGAGGTGGCCCGTGCAGCCCAGGGAGGCCTCCCTGTAGGCGGGGGGCTCCAGCAAGGATCTCCCATCCCTCCATCTAGGCGAGCACAGCCCCCCTGCCCTTGCATGGCCCTGCTGCTCACTGGGACAGGCAGAGCAGCACCTCTGGGTGCCCAGGGCTCCTGCAGCAGCCCACCCCCTACACCATGGCGGGGTCACATTGCCCCAGCCTCCCCTCCCAGGCCCGGCACATGTGTTTCCAATGTAGCTGGGAGCTCCAGGGAGTCAGCGTGCTCAGAAAGCAGCACCAAATTCCTTTCCGATCGAGTAATGGGCCCCAGCAGCCTTCGCGGGGCCGGGCAGGGGGAGGGGATGGTTGGACCCTCCAGGAGCAGGCTGGAGCAGGGGGAATCCCAGACTAAACACAGGGATCCCAGCCGGGCAAGAAAGCGGAATCCCCCGGCACCGGCCCAAGACCAGGCTCTGGCGCCATGTCCTCCCAGACCCTGGCTCAGCCAGGCTGGGCCCCCACCCCATGGGATTGTCCCCATCACCTTGCCTGATGCAGCCCCCCCAACATCACCCCTCATCCCGCACCCCAGCACTGGGCCCTGCAGCAGGGATGCTGCTACCACAGGCACCGAGTGCCAGGCACCCCGGTGACCATGGGATGGAGCAGCTGGGGAAGAATCTCAATTCCGAGGACAGGGATGGTGAGGAATCACTGCCTGGCCGGGCTCAACGCTGAAGAGGGTGGGGGGGACCCGGCATCGGGACTCGCCTTCCCGGGAACCGATTCTGCTGCTCTCAGCAGCTTTGGCAGGGACGGCTCCTTTGCAGCGGATGCCGGGAAGCGAGATGTACCCAGAGCTGACAGCTGCCGCCTGGCCGGCAACACGCACGGCGCTTGCCCACAGCGCCCTTGGGCTGCCAGCGAGGCCGCGGGGCCCCACGGAGACCCCAGGGCTGGTGGGGACCGGGACCTACGCAGGCCCACGCAGCCCTGTCCCGAGAGCAGGGACCCGGCTAAAGATGGGCGTGTGTCCGCCTGGGCGGTGGGTGCAGCCCAGCTGGGAGGTGGGTGCCCCGGCTGCGTGGTTGGGTGCACGGTAGCCCCCTCCTCGCCCCCTCGGAGAGCACCATGCACAGCATGCACCCAGCACCCCACACAGCCCAGTGCTCCGGCTCTGCCCAGCGAGCTGCACCCCGGCGTGCCGGCAGCATCCCCGCACGGCACAGGCACCCTGGGGGGCAACGAGGGAGTCTCAGGGCAGACGGCCTCAGACGGCTCCAGCCAGCCCCACGGCACCCGGGTGGAGTGGTAGATGCGGGTGGGCGCTGGGGGACGCGGGCTGGCAGGGGGTGATGCTCCCTGCAGCGGGGCCTGGATCCAGCCGGGCCCCGGCACCGCAGAACCGGGTGTCCCGCACTGAGGCAGGGCGGGCAGGGTGAGTAGCCGGGGTGACCCACCGGAGAGAGCCACCCCCCACCCCAAGTCCCCAGCAATCCCAGCCCGCCGGGGCAACCGCAGGCCGACTTACGGAGGCCCCCCGGGGATGTGGCACCCCCGGAACTTGGGGGATCCGGGGGCAGCGGGGCGGCGGGGGATGCTTGGTGCCCCCGCGGCCTCAGGCCTCGCCCCGCCGGGCAGCGGGACCGCCCGCTGTCGGGGCACCGGCGTGGCCGCTCGGGGAGCGGGGCCGGGCTGGGGGCGCCCCGATCCCCTCCCCATCCCCCGCCCCCGGGCGCCCCTGCCCGCGGCTCCGGCTCCAGACAATGGCGAGGGACCGGGGCCGGGCCCAGCATCGCAGAGCCCCCCCCGGGGCCCTCCCCGCCGTGCGCGGATTCCCCGTTCCCGGCTCTCGCTGCCCGGCGAGGGGTCGCGCCGGGGGCTCCGGGGGGCGGCGGGTCCCGGCGCTCGCACGTGCCGGCCCGGCGCAGACAAAGCGGGGACCGCGCCCCGGCCCGGTGCGGCGGCGGAGGGCAGGTGCGGGCACCGGGGGCGGCGGGCCGGGAACACCTCCCGCCGCCCCGCCCGCCTTTGTGTGCCGGGGCTCCCGGGGACGGCGGGGGGCGCAGCGCGGGGCGCGGCCGGTGTTACCGGGCGGCTCCGTGCACAAAGGGCGGCGGCGGCGGGGACAAAGGGGCGGCGGCGGCGGCGGCGGGCGCGCTCACCAGTCGGTGGGGCTGTCCTCGCCGATCACGTCCTGGTAGGAGGCGAGCAGCTCCAGGCGGTGCGCCGCGAAGCCGACGCCAGCCATGGCAGGGCCGGGATGCTGCCGGGGGACCGGAGGGACCGGCCGCCTGCCCGCCTCCGAGACACTGCCGCAGCGGCCGGGCGGAGGGGCGAGCGGCGGGGAGGCTCCGCC
>JAWWES010000030.1:14119487-14139278 GCA_035583135.1 Lophotriccus pileatus | reverse complement strand
CCCCGCCGCGCCCCCGGGGCGCCCCCAGGGCACGCCGCCGACCGCGCCGACCGGCCCCGGGCCGGGACCCCGGGGGTGCGGGCGGCATCGCCCCCGCCCAGGGCTGCCCCCGCACGCGGTTCGCCCCCGGCATCCCGCAGCCCGGGCTCTGCTCAGTCCCCGCAACACCGCGCCCCGGGTCGTCCCCCGCCCCAGGGACACCGAACCCCGTCTCAGCTCCTCATAGGAACCTGTACCCCGGGTGGTTCCTCATCTCCGCCCTGGGGACCTGCATCCTGTGTTGCCCCCCCGGGAACCTGCACCCTGGGAACCTCACTGGGTGGTCCTCTCCATCCCCGGACCTTCCCCAGCACCATGTCCTCTTCACTCAGGGGGCACAGCACACCGGGCTTCCTATGCCTTCAGCTCCCCTCCACACAGCCGCCGTGCCCGATGTTTCCTCTCCAAGGACACAGCACCGTGGGCTCTGCCCCACACACCCAGCTGCGCCCTCAGTGCTGTGAGTCAGCCTTTTTGGGGGGCCCTTTGCTGCCTACCTGCCCCTCCATGCCCACTGCCCCCAGACCCCCTGCCAGGCTGTGTCCAACTGCACCTTTCCCGGGAGTTTTTGTCTCTGTGTAAAAACTCTCACAATTGCTTTTGCACTGACCCACGCGGGGCTCTGCGGGGGCTCCCAGCTAGTTCCTCATGCTCCTGCCAGGGCAGGCAGTGTCACCCTGTCCCCCAGCACTGCCCCCAGCTCGGACCAGAACCACATTGAAGGGGTCTCTCTGGTGGAGCAGCAGTGGCCTGATCCCTGCAGGTTGGAGTTGTTGCTGGTGTGACCCTTCCCAATTCAAGCCTTTCAGAGCCTGTGGACGAGCGCAGTGGGACAGGGGACAGAGTGCCGCGGGCCTTGCCTATGCTGTCTGCTCCCCTCACACCCTCCTTGCACCAGCATTTCCGAATCAGGCCAGAGTGGGAGCCGCCCTAAGAGGTTGTGAGAGTTTGGGAGCAGCTGTGGAGCAGCTGCCGGGGCCAGTGAGGGGGCTGGGGCTATGGCGGGCACACCACAAGAGGCTCAGATGGCTTTGGGGGTAGATGTGGTGGGACTCTGCTCAGGGACATGGTGGGAGCCCTAAGCCTGCCGCTGCCAGGCTTTGTTCTCAGAGCAGCGAGGCTGCAGCCCCTCCCAAGGCTCCACCTCCACAGCCCACCCGAGACCCTCCTTCCACTGCCTGTGCACAAGCTCCTCACATGGTGTGCAGAGCTGGTGGGCAAGAGCTGCTCTTGGCAAAGCACAGAGGCACCTTGGGTGGTAGAGCCATCATCAGTGGCAACAGGGCACGAACCCAAAGGAGCTGAGCCTCTGTGAGTGCAGACCTGGCAGTGGCACAAGGGGGCTGGCTGTGGCTCTGTGGCCCTGCCCTGGCACTCCTCCAAGGCCGGGCACCCCAGGGCTGAGCTGGCAGAACCTGTTCCCAGGCCGTGCTACCCCAGCAGGCTCCGTCCCGCACGGCTGCCTCCCCCTGCCCTTTCTCTGCCCTCCACTCACTGGTTGCTGTCCTGGCTGAGCCAGGGTTGGCTCGGTGGCTGCTCACGTGGGGCCACAGCCGCCTCACCTTCCCCTGTGCTTCCCCTGACCTTGGCTGCACAGCTGGGACTCACGCTCAGCCACTCACCCATCCCTGCTCCTCCCAGCCCTGCCAGGCAGGCACTGTCTGTTTCTGTCCCTTTTTACAGCTGTGTCCTGCTGTTCCTCAGTGTGACCATCCCACTGTCCACAAGTGCCACAGCCTGAGCACCCAGCCCAGCCCCAGCCTGTCTCCATCACTCGTCCTTTCCCTGCCTCATCTTTGATGGGGTTTGCACTCCTGTAGCTGGCAGCAGGAAGATGTGGTACCGCTGCCCAGATCTGGGTGATGCCAGGAGGCATTTGGCTTCCCATAGCCAGCTCCTGCCCCTGGCGGAACCTTCCAGTAGATTAGCAAGCCAATTTTCCTTACAATCGCTCATCACTGCAAGAGCTGCAATTATTAATGACCGCTCCAGCTGTCAGAGCAGAGCAGGAGGAGAACACCCGTGTCCCCACACCTGCTGCCCTGGAGCCCGTTCCAGGCGGAGGTGCCGGCACAGCCTCACACCCATCCTCCGGGACAGCAGCTGCATCGCGTGAGCGAACACTTGGCTGCTCCACGCCGGAGAACGCCCAGAGCTGGTGCACGTGGCCCACGTGTGTCCCATGACTTCTCATCCCCTGTGCAGGACTCGGGGCCAGGGCACAGCAGGGACCAGAACCCACTGCCAGGTAAGTGGGGACTACCAGGGTGAGACCTCTGCCCCATTTCACCCCTCAGATTAGTTACGGCCTCTGTTAGTGATCCTGCCTGCTAAAAACACAGAGGGATGACCCAGGCAGCCTAAGGGGTCCAGCCTGGGCTGACACGGGCAGAGGAGGAGAAATCCGAGGCAAAGACTTTCCCTGGAAAGCTGGAAGGAGCTGAGTCAGGCCCCAGGGGGGAGCAGGATGAGGGCAGAGCATGACCTTCCCAGCTGGCTGCACCTCGCTCGGCAAAACCACAGGCCTGGAGACAGCCAGCACTCACAGAGACGTGTTTATTAAAGGCACTAAAAGCACCGTGGCTACATCAGTGCAGCCCATCCAGAGGGTGTGGGTTGCGGGGAAGCATCGACAGGCCAAGACGGTGGTGGCAGAGCACTCTTTGGTAGGAAGCTGTGCCGAAGCCTCGCGGGAGCAGATGGCCAGCTGGCCATCAGCACACGCTGCCAGCTCAGGGCTGGGGCACACCAGGCTGGGGGTGCTGCCAGCCTCGGGAGCAGTGGGCCAGCAAGGCACAGACTCCCATTGGAATGCAGCCATGGCAGGAAGCCCCTGCAGCAGTTTGTGGGGTGATCGGGGGGCTGCTGTGGGCAGGGGAGCAGGGCTGGGTCTCCAGCCCCATGCACTAACCACACAGCAGGGAAGGTGAGAAAGAGCGTTGCAGGGGGCTGGTCCTCACCCATTCAGGGATGTGATAGGAACATCCCTGCACCAGCACTGAGCTGCCAGGCAGCAAGGGAGCTGCCTGGCTGTGCCAGAGCATCCCCGATTCCAGCCTTGGCACAGCTGTGCCCACTATGCTGCGTGGTTCAGGGGCAGGAGATCCATGCAGCATCCCCTTCCCAGGGCTCCTAGGGCCAGTCAGGAAGGACAGAAGAAGCCACCCAGCTATAAGGGCTCTGCACCCAGCACTGTCTCCAGCTGAATTCAGGCCAGGAGCTGCCAGGGAAGAGGCAGGAGCAAGGGGAAGGGCCAAGGGCCCAGCCTGGCTCTCTGGAGGCATCAGGATGGGGGGAGAGGAGCATGCAGGGCCAGGGGCACGCGTGGGCACAGCTGAACTTTCACCCCTCACACATGGGAGAAAGCATGGCTCTTGCAGAGCGGCTTGTCCTTCTTGGAGTAGAACGTCTTCCCTTCCAGGTTGGTCTGGCAGATCTGGGGAGGAGAGTACAGGTGGTCAGGTCAGGGGGGCTGAGTCAGCCTCCAGGTCTCCCCCACCCCCAAGGCCCAGCACTGGTGTCACACAGGTACCATGGACCAAAAGGCTCAGAGCCAATTCCCAAGCCCCCAGCACAGAGCCAAGTAGGGAAAGCCTTGTGGCAACAGGGTCCCTGTACTGCTGGTATACCCCGCACAGGGCGTGACTGTTGAGAGAGACCAGGCACGAGGCTCACCGCACAGACGAAACAAGTGTCGTGCCAGCTGAACCCCAGCGCCTCCAGGAACCGGTCCCCAGCGTCAATCTTGAAGTCACAGCCACGGCATTTGGTGCCAAACATCTTCTCATAGTCTGCGTGGAGAGGTAAAGCCCAGGTCAGCGTTTCTCTGCACCACAGACCCTCATCCCGGGGGAGCAGGGCTGCAGCTCAGCCGGGATCCCACAGGCACAGCCTGGGGACAACCTGGTGCCAGTCCTGAGGGGATGATGTCCCAGACACCCAGGCAAAGTGCCTGTGCCATGCAGGTGGCCCGGGCACCACAGGGCTGCAGGGAGGAGGCAAAACCTCATCTCCCAGGGTGCAGCACTTGCTTTGATGTACATCCTCCCTCATCACCATGGCAACACAGGAGCGATGGCACTACCGGGAGGACTGGGATGGAGGGCTCAGGGTTGCAGGAGCTCCCCATGGCCCACGGCAGCTCATATCCCCATCCCTGTGGGCAGCTGCTGAGCCCCAACGGTGCACCAGGGCCACATGGAGTGACACATGGGGCCCCTGGGACCTACCTCTCTCGCAGTAGGGCTGTCCCTCCTCCATGTAGAAGGCTCGGTTGCGGATGGGAGTTTTGCAGGCATTGCAAGTGAAGCACTGCACGTGCCAGGTCATCTTCAGCGCATGCATGACCTCCTGGAGGGGAGACACTGTCAGCCAGGGGCAGGACCACCCAGGGCAGGAAGAGACAAGGGATCCCATGGGTTGGGATCAAGGTGGGAGTGGACAGAGCCAGGCACCCGCAGGTGAGCGGCGTGCAAGGACAGGAGGTGCAGGACAGGCTGAGGGACACTCACCCCGGTGATCTTCTTCTTGCACTTGGCACAGCTGGGCGCGTAGCGTGTGTCGTAGCACTTTGGGCAGAAGATGGAGCCTTTCTCCTCAAAGAAGCCTCCCTCATCCAGCACCTTCCTGCACTGGCAGCAGATGAACTCCTCGGGATGGTAATAATGTCCCAGTGCCACCAGGTACCGTCCCCTGCAGCAGGACAGAGCCATGTCAGCCACGCCGGGGCCCAGGATGCTGGCAGGGGGTGGCGGTGGCCGGGGCTCACCTGATGACCTTGTTGCACTTGTAGCAGAGGGGGGTGCAGCCGGGCCCCTCGGGGGCCTGCTGGGCCGCCTGCACGATGGAGCTGCGGTTCTGCATGGGGGTCGGCGTGGCTGGCTGGCTGTGCTTGCTCACCACCGTGCTCGTCTTGTCCGGGGCGTAGCGCTCGGCGAACGACGGGTCCACGGCCCAGGGTGGGCGGCTGGTGGGGCCGGGGGTGGCAGTGGGGGTCCTGGGGGCTGCATGCACACACAAGTCTCTACGACAGTCCTGATCCCTCTGTAGCCCCCTCCCACAACCTGTGGTGGGGCGAGTGGCATCCCCCGGCATCCCCACTCCTCTCCCAAAAAGCCCAGAGGTGTTTCGCTCACCCAGTCCCGGCTCAGTCTTCATCGCTGCTCCTGGAGATGGGTCCGACACGGAGACCTGGCTACAGAACACGCAGTTAATCCAGCCTGCCCCGCTCTGCTGCCCAGAGGGTGCAGGCAGGGCCCCCCACCCCAACAAGCAGGCAGGACCTGGCCAAGCCCCCGTGCCCAGCCGGTAGCTGGTTTGGTGATGAGGTACCATCAGCCCTGCCAAGACACCTACCAGCACCCCTGGGGTGTCTGGTACCCACTGTGATGGTCTGAGGAGCAGCAAGAGGGAGGGATCTGGGCTGCTTCAGACTGACCAGGGACACCGGGGACCTCACAGACTCTGGCTGCCTGCTCACATGTGGTGATCACTCAAAGTCACACTGGGGCGCAGAAGGGCTTGGACCCAACTTGATGCAAGAAGCCCCTGGGGCCCAACTCAGCAGAACTGGGGACAAGCAGGGCAAGCCAGGGCCAGAGAGGCACATCCCACTCGAGAGAGGGGACAGGGACCGAGGGAGAGTCAGTGGCTCTGTGCCTCTCCAGGGCAAACACAAGAAGGTGATGGCTACAAACCCAGGAGCTTTTATTAGTGGCAGAGCAAACTGGGCAGAGCTGGGACCCAAGGGCCACAGCACCAGGGCAGAACGCATCACAGACAGGTGAAGGTAAAAAATGGGGTGCTGTGCACCACTCCTGCCTGGCTTCCTCGAGCAAGGAACAGCCCTGGCTCCCTTCCCTGCCCCACACAGGGAGAAGCGGGTGACACCCACCAGCTCTGCCCAGCTGCCCCATGCCAGGCCCATAGGACACATGCCCCAGGTGCATCAAACATCAAAACACCCCAGCAGGATTTTGCCAGTGCCATCAGCCACCCCCAACCTGCTGTTTCAGGGACATGACAGCACAGCTCGGCATTCCCAGCTGAGGAGCAACAATGCCCAACAGGTCCTGCCCAGGACATGCAGCTCCACAGGGCTCCTGATGCCACACACTCCCCTTACCTGGGCTTCCTAACAAACACCTCATCATGATCCTCCACTGAGTGCAGCAGGAGAGAAAGGAGGAAACAGAGTCAGTCTGCACAGACCGAGGCCCAGGCACAGCAGAAGGGGAAAGAGAAGGGAGGAAAACCGACCTCCCCACCTGCCATCCCTCTGCCCCAAGGCACAGCCCTGCCCAGCCATGGGGCAGAGCACACCCCCAGACCAGCGGCACCACCACGAGCCCACACACAGACCCGGGCAGCTCCCACCGGCTCAGCTGCCCACGGGGACCACATGGGGCAAAAAACAACACTATGGTGCCACAACACAGCCCCTGCTGGGCTCCGGCAACCAAGGCACAGTCCAGCACCCCCAGCCAGCACCAGGAACTCACTGCCATCTGTGCCCGTCAGCTGGGCCAGTTTGCGGAAGGAGCGGGACTGGGAGGTCCCGGTGCGGGGCTGCCAGTCCTCAGAGTCCTCCAACATCCGCAGCTTCCCGGGATCACACCCGGGGCTTCTGGGGGGCTCCAGCAGCTGAGGGGGCTGCCTGTGAGTGACGGAGGGCAGGAGCTCAGCCAACACGAGGCATAGACCCTGTTTCAGCACAGGGTAAGTGCTCCCAAAGGTGCCCTGGCACATGCCAACACCTCTGCCAGACCCTGGCACTCACCGCTGCTCCACTGTGCCCCAGCTGGACCCACGGGCATCCCTGTGGCATCGAAAAAACGGCGGCACAACAGTCAGTGGTTGACCCATGGCTCAGCCCACCCCTCACGTACACACCCACAGCCTCAGAGATCCACAAGCCTCATGGAAATGTCCACAGCATTCATTCCTGACCAGCCTTGCAGCCATTCTATGGCCCCAGAAGACGTCATGCCCCAGGACTAGTTGCTGCCCAGTGCCTCCCAACACCCCAGTCAAGGTGCTGTCAGTGCCACCAGCCACCCCAACTCATTGAGTCCAGCACACAGTGCTGCATCTTGGCCTCCTCAGCTGGGTGCCAGCAGTGCCCAGAGGTCCTGCCTGGCACAGGGGCACCATTTGAGGACACCTGTATGGAGTATGTGTCCAGGCAGGACCCTCCCAAGGTGAGTAAAAGCAGCGGCTGAGCACTGGCAGTGCCTGCTGTGGGCTGAGGGAAAGGGGGGCTCTGTGGCTCTGCCAACAGGTCAGTTCTGGGAGAGGGAGAGGACGGAGAGGGAGACAAGAAACCACTACAGGGCAAAGAGCTTCCTGAGTGTCACCACAAGCAGCAAGGGTGAGGGCAAGTGAGCTGGTGGTACTCACCCAGCTCAGTCTATCAGCCTGGCAGCTCCACACCAGGCTCAAGGGACAGTGTGCCCCATCACAGCCAGGTGTCCCAGTGCCATCAGACTCCTCCACTACCCATACCCCCAAAAAGCTAAGGTGCAGCTCAGCATCCCCAGCTCAGAGCCAGCAGTGCCCAGACACCTGATCGGGACATGCAGCCCCTGCACACGCTCCCCTTACCTGGGCTTTTTAACAAGCTCATCCTCACCATCCTCCACTGAGCACAACATGAGAGAAAGGGGGAGATGGAGTCAGTCTGGGGCAACCAAGGCCCAGGCACAACAGGAAGGGAAAGGGCAAGGAAAAGGAAAAGGAGGAAAACCGACCTCCCCACCTGCCATCCCCTTACCCCATTGCACCGCCCTGCCCAGCCACGGGGCAGAGCACAGCCCCAGACCAGCGGCACCACCACGAGCTCACACACAGCCCCAGGCAGCTCCCGCTGGTTCAGCTGCTCTCAAGGGGTGGTTTGAAGCCAAAACCAAAGCCCCGGTGTCACATGACCCCACAGCCTCTGCCAGATTCTGGCTACCCCAACACAGTCCATCACCCCCAGCCAGCGCCAGGCCCTGCAGGAACTCACTGCCATCTGTGCCCGTCAGCTGGGCCAGTTTGCGGAAGGAGCGGGACTGGGAGGTCCCGGTGCGGGGCTGCCAGTCCTCAGAGTCCTCCAACATCCGCAGCTTCCCAGGATCACACCCGGGGCTTCTGGGGGGCTCCAGCAGCTGAGGGGGCTGCCTGTGAGTGACAGAGGGCAGGAGCTCAGCCAATACGAGGCACAGACCCTGTTTCAGCACAGGGTAAGTGCTCCCAAAGGTGCCCTGGCACACGCCAACACCTCTGCCAGACCCTGGCACTCACCGCTGCTCCACTGTGCCCCAGCTGGACCCATGGGCATCCCTGTGGCATCAAAAAACCAGCAGCACAACAGTCAGTGGTTGATCCATGGCTCAGTCCGTCCCTCCCATATGCCCTCAGCCCCATGGAGGCAGAAGCCATGTGAAAATGCTGGCAGCAGTGACTCCCAACCAGCCTTGCAGCTGCTCCACAGCCACATGGGACACAATGCCCAAGACCAGTTGCTGCCCAGCAGCTCCCAACACCCCAATCAAGGTGCTGTCAGTGCCATCAGCCACCCCTACCCACTGTGTCCAGCACACAGTGCTGCACTTTGGCCTCTCTAGCTCCCTGCCAGCAGCGCCCAGAGGGTCCTGCCTGCACATCTCACATGGGGACACCCTTTTTGGGGACAGCCTGTCTGACAGGTGGGTGGGTGGGTGCCCAGGCAGGACCCTCCTGAGGTGATAGTCAGAGCAGTGGCTGAGCACTGGTGGTGCCTGTTGTGCAGCTCCGGAAACAGCCTGAGTCTGGGAGAGGGAGAGGACCGAGAGGGAGAAAAGAATCTGCACAGAGCAGAGAGCATCCCCAGAGTGACTGCAAGCTGAGAGGATGAAGCAGCCAGGTGGGCTGAGCCCGAGGTGGGCACCCTGTGGATCCTGCTGCCACCAATTCACATGCTCCCCTTACCTGGGCTTTTTATCAAGCTCCTCCTCACCATCCTCCACTAAATGCAACAGGAGAGAAAGGGGGAGATGGAGTCAGTCAGCGGCAACTGAGGCCCACTCACAGCAGGAAGGAAAAGGAAGGGAAAGGAAGGAAAAACGCCCTCTCCTCCTGCTGCCCCCCTGCCCCAGTGCACAGCCCTGCCCAACCATGAGGCAGAGGATGGCACCAGACCACTGGCACCACCACGAGCCTTCACACAGCCCTGGGCAGCTCCCACTGGCTCAGCTGCCACAGAGGGCCCACAAGGGGCCAAAACCAGTGCCCCACTGCCACAACACACCACGGCTTTTATCCAGTTCCAAATGCCCCAGCAAAGCTGAGCACACCCAGCTGGTCAGCCAATGCCAGGCCCTGCAGGAACTCACTGCTGTCTGCGCCCACCAGCCGGGCCAGTTTGCGGAAGGAGCGGGACTGGGAGGTCCAGGTGTGGGGCTGCGAGTCATCAATGTCCTGCAACATCCGCAGCTTCACAGGGTCACACACGGGGCTGCTGGGGGGCTCCAGCAGCTGAGGGGGCTGCCTGTGAGTGACAGAGGGCAGGAGCTCAGCCAACACCAGGCACAGACCCTGTTTCAGCACAGGGTAGTGCTCCCAAAGGTGCCCTGGCACACGCCAACACCTCTGCCAGACCCTGGCACTCACCGCTGTTGCCCTGTGCTCCAGCTGGACCCATGGGCATCCCTGTGGTATCAGTAAGAACAGTGGCACAACAGTCAGTGGTTGACCCATGGCTTAGCCCGTCCTTCCCCTGTGCCCCCACCGCCTCAGGGATACACAAGCCTCATGGAAATACCCTCAGCATTCACTCCTGACCAGCCTTGCAGCCATTCCACAGCCCCCAGAACATCATAACCCAGGCCTGGTCCCTGCCCGGGAACTCCCAACACCCCAGTCAAGGTGTTATCAGTGCCACCAGCCACCCCCACCCACTGTGTCCATATAGTGCTGCATCTCAGCCTCCCCAGCTCCGTGCCAGCAGTGCCCAGCAGGTCCTACCCAGCACAGGGACACCCCATTTGAGGACCCCATATGGCAGGTGGGTGTCTGGGCAGGACCCTCCCAAGATGATGGTCAGAGCAGTGGCTGAGCATCGGCAGTGCCTGCTATGGAGTGAGCACAGGGCTGGCTCTGCAGCTCCTCTAGGCTCATCTCCAGGGACATGGGCAAGACAGAGGGACCTGAGGGTAGAGGACAAGGAGAGAAGAGAAGAAATAGCAACAGGGCAAAGAGCTTCTCTAGAGTGACTGCAAGCTGTGAGGATGAAGCAACCAGGTGGGCTGAGCCCAGGGTGGGCACTTTGTAGCTCTTACTGCCACCCCAGCACACGCTCCCCTTACCTGGGCTTTTTAACAAGCTCATCCTCACCATCCTCCACTGCACATAACAGGAGAAAAAGGGGGAGATGGAGTCAGTCTGTGGCAACTGAGGCCCAGGCACAACAGGAAGGGAAAGGAGGAAAACCGACCTCCCCACCTGCCATCCCCTTACCCCATTGCACAGCCCTGGGCAGAGCACAGGCCACAGGGCAGAGCACAGCCCCAGACCAGCAGCACCACCACGAGCTCACACACAGCCCCCGGCAGCTCCCGTTGGTTCAGCTGCTCTCAAGGGGGCCAAAACCAAATCTTTAGTGCCACATCACAAGCCCACAGCCTCTGCCAGATTCTGGCTAACACAGTCCATCACCCCCAGCCAGCACCAGGAACTCACTGCCATCTGTGCCCGTCAGCTGGGCCAGTTTGCGGAAGGAGCGGGACTGGGAGGTCCCGGTGCGGGGCTGCCAGTCCTCAGAGTCCTCCAACATCCGCAGCTTCCCGGGATCACACCCGGGGCTTCTGGGGGGCTCCAGCAGCGGAGGGGGCTGCCTGGGAGTGACAAGGGCAGGAGCTCAGCCAACACGAGGCACAGACCCTGCTTCAGCACAGGGTAGTGCTCCCCAAGGTGCCTCTGCCAAACCCTGGCACTCACCACTGCTCCACTGTGCCCCAGCTGGACCCATGGGCATCCCTGTGGTATTGGAAAAAATGGCAGCACGACACTCAGTATTTGACCAGCGCCAGCCCATCCCTCACGAACACACTCCAGCACAAGAAATCGGCGACACTCACGCAGCTCTGCCCAGCAACCACATGCCAGGTTCACGGCACACTGTGCCCCAGGTCCAGGCAATGCTTAGAACCTCAGAGCACCCCCAGCAAGGTGTTGCTAGTGCCACCAGCCTTCTCCAGATACCATTGGCTTAAATAGCAATGGCAGAGATTGGTCTCCCCAGCTTGGTGCTAGCAGTGCCCAGCGGGTCCTACCTGGCACAGGACATCCTATCTGGCCAGTGGGTGTCCGGGCAGGACCCTCCCAAAGTGACAGTCAGAGCAGTGGCCGAGCACTGGCAGTGCCCATGGTGGGTTGAGTGCAGGGCAGGCCCCGCAGCTCCACCAACAGCTCAGCTCTGGGAAGGGGAGAGGATGGAGGAGGAAGAAAGAAGAAACAGCAACAGGACAAAGAGCATCCCCAGAGTGACTGCAAGCTGTGAGGACGAAGCAGCCAGGTGGGCTGAGCATCTTGTGGCTCCTGTTGCCACCCCTGCACATGCTCCCCTTACCTGGGCTTTTTAACAAGCTCATCCTCACCATCCTCCACTGAGTGCAACATGAGAGAAAGGGGGAGACAGAGTCAGTCTGCGGCAACTGAGGCCCAGAGACAAAAGAAATAGAAAAGGAACAGGAAAGGGAAAACACCCTCTCCTCCAGCCACCCACCTGCCTCATCACACAGCCCTGCCCAGCCATGGAGCAGAGCACAGCCCCAGACCAGTGGCACCACCACTGGCACCACCACAAGCCCACACACAGCCCCAGCCAGCTCCTGCTGGCTCAGCTGGCCCACAGAGGGCCCACAAGGGGCCAAAACCAACACTCAAGTGCCAAAATGCCCCACAGCTTTTTCCAGCTCCAGTTGCCCTGGCAAAGCTGGGCAGTCAGCCAGTGCCAGGCCACATGGGAACTCACTGCTGTCTGCGCCCACCAGCCGGGCCAGTTTGCGGAAGGAGCGGGACTGGGAGGTCCAGCTGTGGGGCTGCGAGTCGTCAATGTCCTCTAACATCCGCAGCTTCACAGGGTCACACACGGGGCTGCTGGGGGGCTCCAGCAGCTGAGGGGGCTGCCTGTGAGTGACAGAGTCATCTGTCAAATCTGACAGATCTCATGGCATCGCTTCCCTGGGGCTGCCCCACACCTCCCCGACAAAGAACCACAGCACACCAGCACTCAAGACACACCACACGGTGCCTTACTCCCCACCCCTCTACTCCTCCCCAGTAAAGACCTGGCCCATGAAGGACTGACTTTGGACTGATCACCATTCCTGACAGTGTGATACTGTCCCCAAGGGCCAGAAGGAGAAAGGACAGAGCAAGAATAAGCCAAGGTCAAAAAACCACCAGCAGGGGAGCTGTACCAGAGTCTAGTGATTGCCCATGGCACGTCCTCTGCCCCTGGGCAGGGTACCCAGCACAGCCCATCAGCCCTTGTCTGGCCGAGCCACATCTTGGGGAGCAGGGAAGGGACCACACACAAGGACACTCAAGGGCCCCAGCAGCTGGCAGAGACATGCAGCACTGGCCCTTCAGGTTGGGGACAGCTTGCTGCCAGAAGTGACCCACCCACATGGGCAGAGCAGCATGTGCTGCCCGTCCCCAGGCTGGGGAATAGCAGGGAAGAGGCATGCAGGGAGGATAGAGAGAATAGGCAAAAGGCTTACTGACTTGTCAGGGATCAGCACCTGTAGGGAGAGGGAAAGAGAAAGGGAGGAGAGAAAGAAAGAAAAAGGAAGGTGAAATTAGACCTGCAGCACCCAAGAAGTTTCCAGAGCTCACCTATGGCCTATGTTAGTCTCCTTACCCCTGAGACTCACACCCGGCTCACCCAGGGCTGGGAGCACAGCGGGGCACAGGGCAGATGCCAATGGACCAGACTGTGCTCCCTCAACCCCCAGAACAGGCCTGGGTGCCCAGGGCAGCCAGTGCCACATCCCACTCCATTGCCCAGTTCCAGGGCACCACAGTTGCCTCCCTCAGGAGGGACCAGGAGCTGCCAAACACAGGCAGCTGAGCAGAGCTGGGTGAGGATGGTGCTGCGCAGTGCTGGGGGGCTTCACTCTGCCCACCCTATCCTGGCAGCCGGGGAACCAGCAGGACATCCCCAGGCAGCAACCGCTTCCCTGCTGCTGCAGATGCCAGCCAATGTCCTGCTACAGCTGCTGTGTCATGCCTTGCAGGACTGCCCAAAGGCTGACACATCCCTGAGCTAGGGATCAGCAAGAGTGTGGCTGCGTGTCCCTGTGTGCAACAGTCCTGTTGTGCCACCTCAGCACCAGCACAGGGGACCCTGGCACAGGCACTCTCACCCACTCCCACCCACGGTGTCTGGCATGCAAGGCGCAGCAGGGCCGGGCAGCGGGCTCCCCCCAGTCCTCAGGGAGCAGGACGGACAGCAACATACCCATTGTGCTGGGGGGTGCAGGCGGGCGCCAGGGGCGCGTACGTCACGGGTTTCGTCACCAGCCCGGGCCGTGGGTTCGGAGGCGAGCCGGCCCCAAAGGGCCGAGCTGTTTTGTTGAGGGCGGTGCTGGGAGCGAAGTTATATTTCAGGGGTTCAGAGCAGGGGAGTGAGTCCTGAGCGAGACAAAACACACAGACACGGGCTCACACGTCAAGCAGCATGCAAGGGGCAGCCCCGGGCCAGGCAGCGCAGCAGGCAGCCAGGTAGGAAAGCTGGAGAGCACGTGCACCTCGGACACTGGGCTCTGTCAGGCTGGCACCGCTCCCCACAGAGTAGCCAGCCCAGTGACAGCAAGTGACAAACCCAGCCTGAGGGTCGTTGGAGGATTAGTAAGTGCCCTGGACACTTGCTGCTGCCCACGGCAGGGCGGTGCATGCACACACACCCATCGCAAGCGCCCTGTGGCACAAAGCTGAACCCATGTAGGTGGCTTCCATCCAGGAGCCACTGGTCACCAGCCCCAGCCCTGCGCTCCCCAGCACCAGCAAACACGGTGCTGCACCTGCCCAGTCTCCTCCCCTGCACTGGCCCCTCTGTACCCCTACCCAAGCAGGGAAACAGGCAGCCTGGGCCAAGCTGCCTCCTGGGCAGACACAGCTCTCTCTGATCCTCCACAGTGCCAGAGGTCAGAGCTGCTACTCCAGCAGGGGTATCTAGACCTCCAAACGCACCCCAGTCCCCTACAAGCCTGTGAGCCCCAGGAGAAAAGTCTATTTATCCATCTACACTCGGAGATTCCTTTCCCCTGAGATGAGGCTGAGCTGCCACTGCAGCACCAGGAGCGACACGTACCTTCTGCGGCTTCCCCAGCTGGTTCTGGGCTCTGCAAGAGAGGAGACAGGTGGGCAGGTGCTGGAACTGGCCCAGGCACTGCTGTGGCACTGGTACCCCAGGGATGCAACAACCACCCAAGGGGAGCCATGGCCCACTGGCACTGCCCTGTGGCTCACAGCCAGGCCAAGCCTCATCCAGCCAAGCTGAGCCCTCAGACCCAGCCCGGGGCTGCCCAGCTCTGAGCTGGATCAGTGACACCAGGATATGGAAATGCTGGGAGATGGCCCTGGCTCTGCTTTGGCCACACCAGGACCCCACATTTGCAGGACCCATGATTCCTACCTGCTCAGGGTGAGGCAGAGCCTGTCCCCGCAGGCGCGGATCCTGTTCTGGGCCTCAATGTGTGTCATGGCACTGGTGCTCTCCCCGTCGATGTACAGCACCCAGTCTCCTACTCCCACGCCAGCCTGAGCCGCCTTCCCACCTGGAGTCAGCTGCAAGACAGACAGAATCAGGGAGAGCTGGAATGGCCAAGTGCTTCCTTATGAAAGTAGGGGTCTGTTGGGGCTCAGGCTCTCCAGCCCAGCACAGATACCCACACAGGCCTGACCCAGGGGGAGGTGGGAACACCCAGCTCACTCCTCATTTCCCAGTGCATGAGCCCAGAGCAGCTTCTTCCGCTCGGCAGCAGCAAGCAAAGCAGTATCCCAGGGCACTGCCCAGCCCTTGCCCTCTGGCACGGCTGGGGACCATGCCAGCACCCCAGAGCCTCATCCTCATGACACCAAACACGGAGGCGGCGCTGGCTCAGTCTCGGCAGGATGCCCAGCCACCCCTCAGAGCCATCCCTGTGGTCCCGGAGCAGGAAGGGAGCACAGTGAGTCAGGGCCCTTTGGGCAGCCCACATCTCAGTGCAAACCACAGGCACGTCCATCCCTTCGCCTGGGGCGAGGGGGGGTCAGGGGAGGCACCCCTTGGGCATTCCCCCAGCCGCCCGCGCTCCGTGCTCCCGTCCCATTCCCAGCAGGCGCAGACATTACCTCATTCCCACAGAGGAGCAGGAGCCCTCCCAAGGCAGGGAGAAAACCGCCCCCACCCACACTGCTCCCCCAGACATCGCCCTGCCGGGACAGCCGAGAGCACGGCCATGGGTTCTCCTTCCTGGCCACAGTGCCAGGGATGCGCCTTGCCCCTGCTGTGGCTCCACAGCACGGCTCTACGTCAGCCCCGTGCTGGGAAGTGGAGGCTGTCCTGCCCTCCCCTCCCACCAGGGATGCACAGCCAGAGGCGAGCAGGGCCCGGAGCACCGCACACAGCTCCCAGGCACTGACAGACAGACAGATGTGGGCAGGGTGCAGCCATTCCTGCTCCTCCAGCATGGAAGAACTTGAGGCGCTTGGACCCGGACCAAGTATTTCCTCAAGTCCTGTTCGACATGAACATAAAAGGAGCGAGCCAGATTCCCAGCACTGTCAGAGGGCTGAAAAATCCTTGCCGCTGAGTCCTGGCCCCTCCTTGCCCGTGCGCAGAGCCTGGCTCACCCCAGAGCCACATTCCCCTTCCCTACACCAACACTGGCGCTCCACGTGAGGCCAAACCCCATAGCCGGGTTGGATGTGGCTCGGCTCCGCCTGCATCCCGCTGCCACCCCTCAGCCCACTGCCTGCTCCTCCTGCCCAGCACGGGAGGGTGCCCTCGGCAGCAGTGGTGCCGGCTGGCCATGCTGCTGCAAGCCCCGGCTTGCTGCCCTGGAGGGCTGGGGAAGGCACGGGGTGGCTGCGTGGGTTTGGAGGCAGGAGCAGGAGCTGGGAAAGGTTTTCACATGGTCGGCCGGGAAGGGGAGAGCACGTCAGGCTGCGTCACACAGCCTCACCCAGCCCGGTCAGCGCTTCCTGTCCCCCTCCGTGCTGGCGTGCCAGGAAAGTCCTGTGGCAGGTGCCAGCTGAGCCAGCAGCCGTAGCAGTGCCAGCATTCCCGCTTCCCACCCAGGCCCGCTAACCTAAACCCAGTGTTTCCTTCCTCCCTTCTCTGCCCAGCCAGTCCTTTGTTCCCTGCACCTCTGTCACCCCGCCCAGAGAGGTGCCCACCTGCCAGCCCTTCCAGGGACCCCCAGGACAGAGCCCCACCCAGCACGGCAGGGAGAGGCTGGAAAGTGCATCCCCCAGCACCATCCTGCCAGCAGGACCAAGGGTCTCCCCTCTTCCCCAGCTGGCAGATGCTGGGATGTGCCACACAGCACCCAGCTCCCCAGGTGGCAGTCTTTGCCCTGGCTCTGCTGCAGGGACCGCGGCATACAGTCTGCCCCAGTGTCAGTACCCCATCAGAGCCCCTTGCCACAGGAGGTCCATGTGCAGGGGGCCATGATGGCACCTCTTTTGTGTGTGGCCAGTGAGCTGCAGCTGCCTGACAGTTCACCCAGTAGCGTCACAGTGAGGGACATAGCCAAGAGCCAGAGCACATGCCAGTGCTGCTTTCCCCCTGTGCTCCTCAGCCCCACAGAGCAGGACCCCACTGCAGCCCTCAAAGCCGGGGCAAGATGCTTCCTCCCACCCTGCTCTAGCAGGGCAAGTTCATGGGAAGTGGTGGCCAAGGACAACAGTGTCCACTGGGCAAGAGCTCTGGGGCTGGGAATGTCTCTGGGATGCAGAACAGCGCAAAGCTCACCCGCTCCCATCAGACAGAGCACACTGCCCTGCCACATAGCCTGGTCTTAACAGAGAGCCCCCCAAAGCTGGCTACATCCCCTGGGAATGCCCTCACTGCTCCTTACGGCAGCGTTGCCCGAGCCCCACCAAGTGCTGCTTCACAAGGCCCCTGCCCCGGGCTTTGGGAGGCTCCTCCATCCGACCAGACCCTTTGTTAAGCGCTGGCTCGCAGCCAAGAGAAACATTTTTTAGAGAATAAACTCGCTGAAGCCTTCTCTGCATGCTCAGCAGAGATCAGCAGGCCCTGGGGCAGTGGTGCTGGTGACTCCAGCCTCACATGGTGCCCTCGGGGCCCATCCTCCCTGCCTGGGTGCCACAGAGATCCGTGTCCTGTGGGACAGGCACGCAGTGCCAAGCTCGTGCCGGGGACAGGGCCCCACGCAGCGTCTGGTGCCACGAGCAAAGCTGTCCTTCGAGAAGCAGCCTCCGTGCCAGCTGCCCGAGCGCCAGAGGCACAGGCATTGCAGTCACATTCCAAGGCTTATAAGGCAATTGCGTGGCCAGAGCCGTGGCCAGCACCCGCCCGGGGACAGACCTGGCCTGGCTGAGCACTGCACCAGGCACAGCTCAAACCAGAGGCCTCAGCCACAACCAGCTGTGGCACAATGGCTCTGCCTGGAGAAACGGAATAGTTTTGGGGAGGGAATCATGTCACTGTGCAGGCAGCAGCACAAGCTTCCTCCTCTCCCTGCCCATTTCAGGGATGAGCTCAGGCATGGAGTTAAGAGCTGCACAGTGGAAGGGAGGGCAGAAGGGCGCTGGCTGGGTCCTGGGATGTTGATCCCAGCGTTGGGATGCGGATCAGGAAGGCTGTCCCACATCTCAGAGAGCAGATCCCCTCCCCCTGCGGTGGGCACGCTCCGGAAGGGGCCTCCCCTGCCCCCCTCTGCAGAGGCTGTGCAGCATTTCACATCTCTGCCGCAGTTCTCTGCCCGGAACACCCCCGTGCCGGGCTGCAGCTGATAAGGCACTATGTGGAGCCAGGCAGGGCAGGATGCAGCACTCCCGGGGCCCCAGCTCATCTGCATCCCCTGCAGGACTCTGACTCAGCCACCTGGACACTGCCACCACAGCCTCCCTCCCACAGAGGCAGGAGGAAGGACGGGTGTCACCAGCTTCGGCTTCTCTTACCCTGGAGATGGAGAGTGGCATGCTGAAATCCTTCCCTCCCTGCAGCCGGAAGCCCCAGGGTGCCGGCCCGTTCAGCATCACCTTGTAGGACTCCATGTCGCCCATCTCTGCAAGAGAAGAGGGTGTGATCCTGGCATTAGGATACGTGGAAACAATGCAGGGAGAGCAGCCGAGGAGGGGGCCCAGAGCTTGGCAGGGCAGGACAGGAGGAGGCAGGTCACATTTCCAGCTGTAACTCCACCCTGACCATCCTACACTGTGGTTAGAGGCGCACCCCAAATCCATCAGCATCTCCTCCAGAACGTCAGAGCTGAGGGGCCCAGGCTAACACTGACTAGTGCCAGAGAGCCAGGCACAGCCCTGCTGCCACCCACAGTGGAGTGTCTGTGGGCTCTGTTCTCCTCCCAAACCTGGGATGTGCTCTCCCATGCAGCACCCCAGAAACTCACGCTGCTGAGAGCCAAGGCTGTTTAGACTGCAGAGAAGCAACAGCAGGTATGGAGGGATATGAACCAGAAGCGTTTTTGCCGGATGAATTAGCAGCAGCAGCAGCGCAGGAGCTGCGTGATGCCACCCGAGGCGCCTGGCAGAGCAGCCAGGCTGGCACTCCAGCAGCCGGCCGAGCAGATGCTCCCTGGGAGCGAGCCCATCTCCAGGGCTTCGGCGGGAGGGAATCCCAGCGCTCCCCTGCCTGACAGCTGTCAGCCGGCCAAGGCTCCGGGCAGATGGGCAGGCACCAGCCTCTTGCCACCCCTCACCTGGATGGAGCCGCCAGACCCCCGCGAAACGCCCCAGGACCTTCCTGCCGGGGTGGAGCGGGGCCGTCTGCGGCACTCCCCGCGCCCCGCACGGGCCGGCAGGGCGGCTGCGGGGCCGGGGGCCAGCGTGCCCCCGCTCTCCCCAGGCCGGTGCGGGCTATATAAGGCGTGTAAGACGACACCAGCCCGCTCCCCGCTCGGGAGGGCCGGGGGAAGAGCTGCGTGTCAGGCATTCCCGGCACCCGGGAGCCGCGCAAGCCCGAGCGGGGCGCCGGGACGGGGCGGACACCCCGCACCCCTCCCGGCAGAACCGGGCCCGGCCGGACCGGGGGTCCCCAGCGCGCACAGCCTGGGCAGCCCCTCCTACTGCTGGGGAGCCCCTTCTGCCCCGCGGGGGACCACGCGACCCCTCCCCATCCCACAGCACCGCCCCTGCCGGGGATCGGGGCCGCCGGCTCTGCCCCCCCGCACGGGCCCGACCCCGACCACCCGCCTTCGCCCCGACCCAGTCCTCCAGTCCTCCACCCCTCACGGCCCCATCGCCCCCGGAGAGCGCGGAGCTCCCCGCAGTGCCCAGGCCCCCCGCACTCACCCGCGGCCGCGGGGGCTCGGCGGAGCGGAGCCGAACGGAGCGGGCGGACACGGGACTCGAACCCGAGCACCGCCCCCGCCCGGCCCGGACCCGCCTTATGTAGCACCGGGACGGGGCGGGGCCGGCGGGGGGCTGGACCAATCAGCGCGCGCGCCTCTGCCCGGCGGGGCGGGCACGACGGCGCCCCCTGGCGGCGAGGCGCGCGCGGGGGGGGGGGGGGGGGGGGGGGGGGGGGGGGGGGGGGGGGGG
>JAWWES010000030.1:14103380-14119477 GCA_035583135.1 Lophotriccus pileatus | reverse complement strand
GGGGCCCCCCCCCCCCCCCCCCCCCCGCGCAGCAGCGGCGGAGCCGGGTCCGGGCAGGGCCTTTATTGACCGAACGGCACCGACCGCGTCAGGCCCAGTCCCGCGCCCCGGCGCTCTCCCGGCTCAGAAGCCGCACCAGCTTAGCCCGGAGGGTGCTATGAGGCTTCTGCCTGGAGCGCCCCAGCAGCGCCTCCTGCCCCCCGCGCCCCCAGCCCGCGGCCCCGGTGGGCTGTGCCAGGCCGGCCTGGTTGTCATAGAGGGGTGCCCCCTCGCTGCTGTGGCCCTCGGGCGCCTGTCGGCTCCCCAGCTCCCACTGCCCTTCCTCCTCCTCTTCCTGTGTCCCGACTGGAAGCGGTTCCGCGGTGAAGATGTTCTCGTAGAGGTGCTCAGGGAGCGGCTTCCCCGCGGCCCAGGGCTCACAAGAGCCCTGCTGCCCTGGCACAAAGAGGGGCTGGTGGCCTCGTGCGATGGAGGCGTAGACGATGGGGCATGAGCCCTCTGGGTCCGGCGGGGTGAAGTGGAGGAGGCTGGCAGGGGCATGGGAGGCAGGCTGTGTCCCCCCCAGGACTGGGCTGGGCTGGGGATCCTCTGTCCCAGGTCCCCAGGGTTGGGGTTCAAGGCCCTGTGCAGAGAGCTGGGGGTCTGGGACGCAGAAGAGTCTGGGGTCTGGGGTGTCCTTGCTCTGCTGCTGGCAGGCAATGGCAGCAGCCACAGCCCTGCACAGCTCAGGGGCCCGTGGGGTGCTGAAGGTGAAGGTGCCCTCGCCGGAGTCACTGCGGCGACCGGCCTCAAAGGAGAAGACAGCCTGCAGGGCCAGAGGGGAGGGTGAGGGGCTGGCATCCACCCTGGAGAGCCAGCAGCCCCAGGGAGGGATCAGGGGACTCACCTGATCCTGGCCAAACTTGCGGAGGAAGGGGTAGGGCCAGGTAAGCAGGGGCTGGCGGGACTGCAGGTCCTTCAGAGTCAGGCTCTGGGGAAGGGCTGAGAGCAGATACTGCCCTTGCAGGCCACAGCGGGTGGACGCGTCTGTCTGGACCACCAGGACCAGGAATTCAGTCACTGCAGGAGCAGAACAAGGCACGGGTCAGCACTGCAGCACTGAGCTGGAGCCCACACCAGCCCTACCCCACACCCCTGCACATACAGTCCTGCCAGGAGGAGTAGAGGGAATTCTCCTCCATGGGGACAGAGGGGCTGGGCTGGGTCCTGGTACTACTCGGCGCTGTCTCTTTTGCACCCTGAAACAGAGGAATGTCAGCATGGGACAGCAGGGAGCACAAGCCCCCTGCTGGCCCTGAGCCCCCCAGTTCATCCAAGCAGGAGCAACACAAGGGCTCCTGGCTCTGCCAGAGCCCACAGTACCTGGAATGCCAGCTGGCAGAGCTGGGCAATCCACTCATCCCGCTGCTCAGCTGCCAGCACGTAGCTCTTCTCCGTGGTGGTGAGGTAGAAGGCAGAGGTGGCTTTGGGGCAGCTCTCCATGCCCATGGGGCCCACAGAGACGCAGTCTGAGAGGCGGATCACCCGGCGGGCACAGCACTGCAGGGGCATCTTCTCCGGGGCTGTGCCGTCATCCCGCACGTCGAACTTCTCCATGCGGGCCACGCCGGAGGGGCTGGCGGCAAACAGCTGGGCTCGCATCTTCCTCCAGGACCTCTAAGGCATGGGAGGGGCACAGGCAGGGAAAAAACAGGTCAGCAAGGAGCTGGCTGCTGCATCCTGGCAGTGCTGCACTCCATGTGGGGCCAGCAGCGCTTGGAAAGAGCCGTGTGCGGCAGGACGGGTAGAGGGGGTGTCCCAGCCTGCACCCACCAGGTGCTGCAGGAGGGCTTGGAGAGCTGGGGACAGTGCAGACCCCCAGACTGTGGGGCAGGGCAGTCCTGAAGCTGGGCTGAGGGGGGCCTTGCCCCAGGCAGGCTTGGCATGGCTCGCTGGGTGAGTCATGCTCACTCCTGGCTCTCTGAGCACCAGGTCCTGCTCTTTGTTCCCCGTTGCAAGTGCTGGCCTGCCATCGCTGCAGCTGAGCTTGAGCTGTTCTCAGGACAGACCCTGATGCAAATTAAAGCCATTTTGAGCTACTGGGGCTCCTGCTGGCAGCCTCACATCTGCTGAGCAGCCCGCTTCCTCCCAGGGGAGCCTCTGCAGCACCAGCACCTTCCCAGCCTGTCATGGGATAGCGGGGGCGCTTGTCCCCATGCGCTGCAAAAGTGTAGCAGAGCCTCCACCCTGCAGGAACCACATGCAACCAAATACCCAAAATACCCACCACCCCCAGCCCGCCTGTCTCCTGCACAGCAAGGCACTGGCCCCATGCACACAGGGCCAGCCGCCCGCTGCGCTTCCAGGGCTCGGCTCTTGCACACCAGGGAGGTCAGAGAGTGATTGCAGCCCCTGAGACCCCCATGGAACCCCGCCATGGCACGGCCAGTGTGACAGCAGGACCTTCGTCACCAACACGCAACAGTTCCCTGCCGCTGGCCCAACCCCGGGGTCTCCCACCATATCACCTGTACCCCGTGCCAAGGGCTGTGGTTCTCAGTGCCCACCCTGAGGGTGCAGGGGAGCAGCCCAAGCCATGAGGGTGTCCCATGGAAGCTGCTGGCCCCCTGGGCCAGGCGGAGGGAGGACTGGACGCAGGGCCACATCCCACGTGCTGCCCTGGGGCTCCCACACACACACTGGAACTGTGCCACAGTAACACACGTTTATTGTTCCACCGTGACTCGCGCGGTGACCAAGCAAGAAGAGGGACCCTGCACAGGGGTGAGACCACGTGTGTGCCCGCAGGGATGAGTCCCCTCGGCCGCAGGGAGAACCCCACTCCTGGGGCTGCATGGCCCAGGGCTCCCCCCTAGGAAGGGGCAAGCTCCCCCCATGGCAGTTCCAAGGGGTCTATTTGACTCCAGTCCCCCCTTTTCCCAGGCTGCCGAGGGCCTGGTCTCACAGCTGGTGTCACCAGATCAGGGCAAACCCTCCACAAGCCCCAGATCCACCCTTTACCTTTCCAAATTTGCAGTGCTGCACATAGAGGATCCCATCCTTCACTGGTCTCTCCATGGGCCCAGTCCACTCTGGCCAGCACAAGGACCAGGGACTTGGGCTATCCGCAGCGGAGAAAATGTGACTGCTGCAGCCGAAGGAAGGGCATGGGGCAGACTTCCTTCTCACAGAGACTTCCCCTTTTCGGGGTGTGGGATGGGGGGCAGAGGCTGGGCCACAGGAGGTGTCCATGTGCCCGCCCTCCCCCTTGCAGGGCAGTGGGGCAGAACGCGGGGGCAGAGCACAGGAAGCGGCCCTGGGAGCGCCCAACATGAGCACAACACGCGCCACCTCACCCCGGCTGCATCCCAGCAAGTCTGGGGATGCAGGAACAGCCACCCGCTGAGGATGGACAATACCAGGTAAGAGGTGGACATGGAGGAATTGAGGAGCTCTGGAGAGGAGCGATGTAAGACCCTGGTGATGCCACTGTAGGGGGCTGGCAGGGGCAACAGGCAGCTGGCCACAGACAAGTCGCCCCACCTGGGGTTCCCCTTGCCCTCAGGCACTGCTACCTGCTTGCCCAGCGTGCCGCCGCTGATGTAACACGCTGTTGCAGCACAGCTCCATACATTTCCTCCAGGGGCAGGAACTTCGTCAGGCTGAGCTGGCAACAGTCCCAGTGGCCAAAAGTATGGAAAAGGGGCCATAGCAGTGCAGGACAGGCACGTGGGCTGAAAGGAAGCCCAGGCCTGTGTTGAGGGGGGAATGCAGGGTAGCACACTCCCCAGGCTAGAAGTCCATAGAGCTGTGGGCCAGGTAGTCCTTGCGGCCGATGTTGCTGACTTGCTTGGTCTGCATGGCCTCCAGCTTGGGACAGTCGGTGATGCGATGGCCCAGGCCACCGCAGAAGGCACAGCCCCGCTCGCCTGCAATGGGAGGGAGGAGGTTAGGAGGAGCTGTGCCACGCCAGGACAGCGGTTTCCCACCCCAGAGCAGAGGGGCTACATCACTGTCTCCCCAGTGCTGTGGCATCAAGCTGCCTGCATGGCCAGGCAGGAACTGCCTCGGGAGCTGGGGGTCCTGTTTGCAGGCCAGGGGGGTCTCTGTGCCAGCCCGAGTCTCTCACCTCCGATGTCCAGCATGGTCTCATCCCCACAGTGCAGCACTTGGAGCACAGGAGGCACCTTCTGCTTTGCCTCCAGGAGCAGGGCCTTCAGGTCCATCAGCACCGACTCATCTGGGGGCAGAGACACATGTCAGGCACAGTCCGAGCAGGGGGGGGAGGGCACTGCCCAGTGCCATCATTTCTCCCTCCTCCAGACATTCTGCTTGCTCGGAACATCCCCCTTGCCACCGCCCAGGTGTCTCCTATAGCCACAGCCCCCATTCCCGGGCTGTTCCTCACCGCAGGCCTTGTTGATGAAGGTGGTGGCAATGCCGGTGTTGCCTGAACGGCCTGTACGCCCGATCCGGTGAACTGTGGGGACAGAGACATGATCAGGTCCAGGTGAGTGCAGAGTGACAGACCATCCCTGCCCCCAGACACTGCAGGGACAAGTGCAACCCCTTGATGGTCCCCGTGGGGCCCAGTGCCCACCATAGTTCTCAATCTCCTCTGGCATGTCATAGTTGATCACATGCTGGATGGCTGGGAAGTCCAGACCCTTAGAAGCGACGTCAGTGGCAACCAGGACATCCTTCTTCCCATCCCGGAAGGCCTCAATGGCTTTTGTCCGTTCTTCCTGATCTGCAAAGGCCCAGCACAGAAGTTCAGCAAGGGCAGCACTCCCAACACTACCTACTGGAGCAACTAATATAGCCTCAGAGCTCAACTGGGGCTCCCCAGGCAGCCTTTCTCCAAATAAAGGAGCAGAGGGACCCCTGTGTCCCATGGGGACCTGTACTGGGTTTATGCCTGCTATGTGCAATATGGAGTTTACTCCTGACACTGCCACAGCCCTCCCTCACACCATCACCAACCACTGCACACTGGGACCTCCCATGACCACACACATCCCTGGAGGAGGGGGGCTCACACCACAGTCCAGGCCTCCCTGGGCCCCTCACTGACCTTTCCCTCCATGGATGGCCACAGCCTCCACGCCCTTGAGCAGCAGGTACTCGTGGATTGCATCAACATCTGCCTTCTTCTCTGCGAAGATCAGCACCTGCAGCAGTACAGACAGCATGGAAGAGATGCCTTTCTGTGAGCTGGCACTGCTGGCACCAGTACAGCCCTCTGGAAAGCCCATTCCCTTCTGCTGAGTGGAGCACAGAGCAGGGCTGATCCCTGCTCATATGGGGAGCATGGCTCACTCACATGCCCAGCCCTCACATGGGGTCCCCCTGCCAGCTCCCCCTGTGTCCCAGGGCTGCACTGTGACCACTGCCCCCAGTGCACTACTCACAGGTGGAGGGGTCTTCTGCAAGCACTCCAGCAGGTACACCATCTTGGCCTCCTCTTTCACATACTCCACCTCCTAGGTACGAGTACAGGAATGGGTCAGGCAGCAGAGGAACTGCCACTGCTTGGTATCTCTTAGCTGACTGGGAAAAAGGGCTATGAACCCCAGCTGCCTGGCAGAGGGAGGCATTAAGCACCCTCATGTATGGTGCTGGTCTCCCACACAGGCAGGGGGCAGCACCCAAACACCTCACCTGCACAACGTCCAGGCTGGCAGCACCTGCTCGCCCAACGTTGATGGTGATGGGCTTCACCAGGGCACTCTTGGCAAAGTTCTGGATCTTCTTGGGCATTGTGGCACTGAAGAGAAGGGTTTGCCGCTGGCCCTGCGCAGGGAGCAAGAATTTAGCCCTCCCCCAACCTGGCAGGTGCAGGGATTGAGCTTAGGGGTGCTGGTGTCGTGGCTGTTCAGTACCTTGAAGTAGGAGAAGATGGTCCGGATGTCCCCCTCGAAGCCCATGTCGATCATCCTGTCAGCCTCATCCAGGGCCAGGTACCGGCAGATGTCCAGGCTCACCATCTTCTTCTGCAGCAAGTCCATCAGGCGCCCAGGGGTTGCCACCATCATGTGCACCCCACTGAGGGATGAGAGGAGACCACGGTCAGGCACTCGGGATTCCTGCTCCATGCAGGATACAGAAGGAAGGCACATCACCTGGCACATCACCTCCCCGCCATGCTGTCCTGAAGCCAGGGTGCCACTCCTCAGGCCCCTGACAGAACTCCAGCCCCATGTACTCCCCCAGAAGCTCTTACTGCTTGATGGTCTCCATCTGCTCCTTGACAGACATGCCCCCGATGCAGAGGGCGCAGCGCAGGGGGGGCAGCCCGTCCTCCTGCAGCAGGCGGCAGTAGTACTCCAGGATGCCGTGGGTCTGCCGGGCCAGCTCCCGCTGTGGACACAAAACCAGCTCATTCCTGCACCTCTGTGCAGGCAGGACCCGAGATTACCACTGCATGTCAATCACAGCTTCCTCCCAGCACTCACCGAGGGACAGATGATGAGTCCGTAGGGTCCCTCCCGCTTGGAGAATGGCAGCCTCTTCTCCTGCTCCAGGCAGAACATGATCACCGGGAGGGTGAACACCAAGGTCTTCCCAGAGCCAGTGAATGCAATGCCAATCATGTCCCTTCCTGAGAGGCTGCCAGGGAAACAGGATGTTTGAGCATCACAGAACAGCCCAAACTTCCAGGGCTGAGCAAGGTGAGCTGTCACCAGCAAGAACCCTCAGTCCACACCACTGGGTGGGCTATGGGCAGCAAGTGCTCGGCACTCCAGGATGGGGACAGAGCACTCACATTGTAGGGATGCCTTGGATCTGTATGGGTGTTGGCTGCTGGATCCCTTTTTTCTTCAGGCCCCTCAGGATAGCTGTCAGGGAACAAGGGACACCCATGCTCATGACCTGAATTCTTCCTTCTCTTCCCCTCCCACCCATGTCCCAGCAGCAGCTCTTCCACCAGTGACAAACACCCCTCAGAGGAAAGTTGGGATCACTGCCAGGCTCCTCTCCCAGCCCACCTGCTGGGAACTTCATCTCCTTGAAGCTCTTGATGGGGGGTGGGATGCCCTCCCCCTCCACCAGGATGTGGTACTTCTTGCGCACGCGGTCATGCCGTGCCTCCGACATGCCCAGGATGTAGCGAGGAGCTCTCCAGCTGTGAGGGGAACAGAGACAGGTCACAGTGCAGAATGAGGCCAGGACTCCAGGGCCAGCAGCCCCCATGGAGCAATCCAGGGGAACTTTCTGTCAAGCTCCAATGTCCCCCCAGGAATAACAGGTAACACCAAGGGGCTCCACAGTGTGAGTGTGGGAGCAGATCCAAATTCTATGTGTGAAGATGCACACTCAGGCCTTAAAGTTTAACAGAAATGTGCTTTATCAAAGCCTTATTGGACATAAAACAACATCCCAGGTGACTCAACAGCCTTTGATCTTACACGAAGCCACCAGGGCAGGAGAAAAGCCAGCAGCTGAAGAGCAACACTGAGGCTGTGCAGCTTCTGATTCTCCTCAGCCACAAGTAAGTGATGTTTTGGGAAAGACAATCCCTGTGCTGTGAGACCTACCTGGTTTTGATGGGGTCGTCATAAGTGATGCCCTTGGCCATCTCCTTCACTGACATCAGAGCTGCAGGAACAGGGGTGAGGAGTCAGTGCAAACTCTTCAGATCAACAGTAACCTCACAGAGAGCTGCTCGGCAAACTGCCTGGCAGATCATGTCTGGAAACAGAGCAGAGGCAGCAGCAGGCCCTGACAGCCCCCCTGGGTACAGAACACCAAGCGGCCGTGCCCAGGCTCCTCCCACAGCCACATCTGTGCCGCCCAGGGGGGCCCGTTGTGACCTCCAGTCCCACCCCTGGGTATGAACATTCCCAAGGCAGGGAACAGCCCTGGCAGCTCTGGAGGCAGGTGTGACACACAGAGCTCCCACTCACCTCGGCCCTCCGCCACGCTCTCCAGGATCTTCTCTTCCTCCTTCAGCTGCTTCTCCTTGGCCGACTCCTTCCGAGCTGGGGGAAGTCAGAGAACAGTGAGGGGGTTCCATTGTCCCCTGGAGTTCCCCCAGTGCCCCCTGCCAGCTCCTCCCTTACCTTCCGCCTTCTCTTTGAGGTGCTGGTGCTGGTCCAGCAGGCTGATGTTGGACTGCGGCCCCAGCGGGATGTCATCCTCGTCCCCGCGCTGCTCGCTGCCGCTGTCCCGCTGCTCCTCCTCCGACACCACCTTGCGCCGCATCTGCAGCAGCTTCTGCAGCTGGAAGGACGCGGGTCGATGCGGAGTGAGCGGCCCCGCGCCCGGAGGGGCGCTCAGAACCCTCCCGGCGCAGCCCCGTCACCCCGTTACCATCTGCTGCTTGCGCTGCTTGACGGGCACGTAGGGCACGTAGTCCTCATCATCCTCCCCGGACAGGTCGGACGTGTCCGCCGGCTCCTCGCGCTGTCTCTGTGGAGAGAGGCGCGGTGAGGGGGGCCCGGAGCGGCCCCGGGAGCGCGGGGCGGGCGGTACCGGGGCCCGGGCCCGCTCCCACCTTCCGCTCCGCAGCGGCCTCCATGGCGCCTTCCCGGAACCGACTACGGAAGTGACCTCAACACGCACAGCGCCATCGCCTAGCAACCCGGAGGAACGCGCCACAGCGCGGGAGACGCGACCCGGCCCGACAGGACGCCGCGACGGCCAAACTTGCACAGAACGCGCTCTACATCCCTCCCGCCCCCGCCGCGGCACAAAGCAGCAGACAGCGGTGTTTAAATAAAATAAAAAATTAAAAAGTTCTTTATTGGGTCCAGCACGGTCCTTCCCCGCGGCACGACGTAGCCGCGTGCTCACGGAGAGGGGGACGGGACGGCCGGGGTCACCCCGCGGGGATGGGGCAGGAGCATGGAGGGAGCCCCGGGGGCCCCCGCGGGGCAGGAGAGCACCGGGGCCCCCCGCGGAGGGGAGCCCACCGAGGTGAGGCGGGGGGCACAGTGAGGACAGGCGAGCGGCCGTGGGCAGGAGGGTCGGCCCCTCCGCACCTCACTGGGCTGCACTGGAAGTGGTTTTCTTCAGGGTGAAGTTGGTCCAGTTCACGGCCACCTTCTGCCGTGTCTGCTTGGCCGAGTCCAGGCAGAACCTGGCAGGGAGAGGACAGCCCCGGTCACCTGCCAGCCCCTCTGTGCCACCAGCCCCTGTGTGACCCCAGCTCCTCAGGACCCCCAGCCTTGGTCACCCACCAGCCCCTCTGGTGCTCCCAACCCTGCCAGTAGAGTTCATACCCCTCAGGCTTCCCCCTCACCTCTTGAAATACTCCACTTCTCTGTCAGTCTCATCCATCTCTGCCCCATCCAGGTCCTTAGGCAGGAACACATCATCTGGGGAAGCAGAGCAGAGGGTCAGCGCTGCCAGCTGGGCAAAGGGCCCCCGTGAGGACCGTGGTACAGGGCAGCACTCTCGGCACTCACCGATTGAGGTACTGGATTTCTCCACTTTGTTCCGGCTCTTCCTGCTCTTGCCCTTGGGCTGGGGGGAGCCCCCCAGGGTGGGAGGAGCAGCCAGGGCAGGTGGTGGAGGCTGTACCGGCTCCAGCAGCTCCGCTTTGCCCTCTCCCCTCCGCCCCTTCCACTCGCCAGGTCTCTCCTTCTCAGCCCTGGCGCTGCTGCAGCCCCAGGGCTGCCCCTTGCTGCCCTCCCCAGGCTCAGCACAGCCTCCCGCCCGCTGTGGCTCCGGGGCACTGCCCTTGGAAGGGGGCTTGGTTCCCAGCACCTGCCCCTTCACCCCAGGGCTCTCCAGCCGGGCCTGGCTGCCGGGCATGGCCACTCCGCCCTCTCCTTTCTTCGCCTGCCCGTTCTGCCGCTTGTTCTTGCGCTGCCGGCTCCCCGCGGGCACTGGCTCTGGTGGCTCCGGCCCCTTGGGCTGTGGTCCCTCCTTGGGCTCCGGGCTCAGCCCGCCGCCCTCTGCAGCAGAGTCCACAGCCTTGGACTGCACCCAGATCATGCGGGACAGGCTGGGCACGGCGCTGAGCCGCTTCACCACGCCGTTCTCGGCCGGCGGCGCCGGTGGGGGCTCCCCGGGCCCCTCGCCCCATCGGGGGCCCAGCTCGCCCCGCAGCAGCCCACGGCTCTTGGTGGGGCCCAGGCTGAGCGGGGCCAGTGCCAGGTCTATGTCCTGCAGGTCAGAGGAGCCATTGAGGTTGGAGAGCAGGTTTTTCTGCTCCAGGACAGCTGCCTTCTTGGGGAAGTCATTGACATCCAGGTTGAGGTCATAGACACTGAAACTGGCCCGGATGGAGTCCTTGATGGTGTTCTTGATTTCCTGCAGCCGGCTGCTGAGGAAGCTGTTCACCCGCTCCAGCTCCAGCTCTGGCCACTCCAGCAGCTTCTCCTCAGCCTGCTCCCTGGCCTGGCCAGCTGCAGGGGCACGCGCTGCCCGCTTCTGGGCCTCGGCCTCCAGCTGGGCTTTCTCCTTTTCCTGCAACACAGGTGCCATTAGGATTGGCTGGGCTGGGCCACAGAACCACAGGCACAGGCCACGGAACTTTGCTTCAGCTCTGACAGCAATCCCAAGGGCTGCTGCTCAGCCACCCCATATCTTACACAGCTTCTAAACTGTCACGTGTTCCCTGTGGGCACAGCAACAGCTGGACACTGCACAGCAGATGCAGCTCTGGGCACGAGGCACCAGCAAAAGCCACCAGGACAGCCTCTCCCCACCACAGATACGTGGTGTCAGAGATGTGGCACAGAGCAGGTGAGGACACTGCAGTCCAAAGTGCCCAGGAGGGCTGGGCCACCCTCTGCAGGAACAGAGGCAGGGGAAGCCCTGCACAGGGCCAGGCACCACTGTCACCTCAGGGGAGAAGGACATGGAGTTCAAGAAACCAGACGAGAGGGAGAGAAGGTAAAGCCCTGCAAGGGGTGCAGCCCAGCCCCCACCCAGCCTCACCTTCTTCTTCTGCTTGTGCCGTGCCCGCTTGGCAGCCTTGGCACTGTTCAAGGGCTTGGGCTCCGTGCTGTTGATGTAGTCCAGCAGCTCATCCACGTTGCGGTGGTCCACAGCGGGCTCCCCCGAGCTGCTGTTGTGCCCCAGTTTCTGTGGCAGTTCCTCTTTCCTCTTGGTGAGGCGCGAGCGCAGCTTCTCCCGGATCTCGGCGTAGTTGCGGCTCGTGGGAGCGGCCGGGGGCTGTGGAAGGAGAGTGCTGTCAGCCGGGGCAGGCAGAGGAGGTGCAGCCAGCCCCAGCTCCCTCACCAGCCCCCCACGACCTCCACAGCTGCTCCCTTCCCCACAGTCTCAGTGAGACAGTCAGCACAGACCCAATGAGCTCTTCCAGCATGAAGCCACAGCGCTTGGCCGGCCACCCTGAGCCCCGGGGCTGGGCAGGCGGCTGCGAGTCGGGAGCAAAGGACCAGCGGGCTGATGAGGCAGCACGGAAACAAAGTAGGGGATGCACAGGCCCGCAAGAAAACAGCCATGGCCAGATCTGCCCACCTCCATACTCTGGGCACACGGGCTGTGTGACGTCTCATCACGGGGTGCAGCGCGAGGACCGGGGGTGGCTGCAGACCAGCCCCTCACTCACCGCGTTGTGGCCGAAGAACTCACAGTAGCAGCAGTCGCAGAACTTCCCATCTTTCTGGTTGGTGGAGGAGGAGGTGCAGGAACTGCGCTCCGAGCTGCTGTCCTCGTCCTCCCCGAGCCCCTCATCTGCCTCGCAGGGCTGTGGCGGGTGGCAGCTGGTACCGTTTGGGAATTTGTGCCCTTTGCAAGAGGGGTCCCTGAGGAGAAGGGAAGAAGGGTGGGAGGTGAGCAGCAGCCAAGGCGGTCTCAAAAATTGCCCCACGCTACACATCTAGGAACACCCCTCACAAGACAGCCTGTGCCCAGGCAGAAGGATTTGTTGGGCAGACAAAACCCCCTTTCCTGCATCCTCCTCCTCCAGGAGAGATGCCAGAGGAGCCTGTGTCAGCAGACATCTGTAGCTCCTGGACCCCAGGGCCTCTGGCAGGCAGGAGGCTGGCACAGCAGAGCCCCAGCAAGCAGCATCCTGCCAGGCCCTGGGCTGGGAGCAGGGCAGGGACTGGTACTCACTGGGGGCAGGTAGCACAGCTGAGGAACACTGGGATTGCGTGCAGCTGCCAGACATCCCCACGTGCAGGGCAGGCCCAGCTCCCACAGGCACAGGCTGCCCAGCTCAGAGACAGGGAGGCCAGGGCATGTCCCACAGTGCCATTCCTCAAGCTCCAGCTCAGGACATGGCTGGCTCTCCACAGGGAGAGCTAATCAGCGGAGAAGAACCAGCATGGTCTCTTCAGGGACATGGGCAGCCCAGTGAGGGCCAGGGGAGCAGGCGAGCAGAACAAGTCCACAGGCTTCATCTTCTCGAGGACCTTTGCTCAGTGCCACAGCTGCCTGACGGGTCTCACTGACAAAGGTCCTGTTGGCCAACAGCAGGTTGACCAGGCGGTTCCTTTGGGTCTCTTAGCTGGAGGAGGAGCAAGCACAGCCTCTTCTGCACCATGGAACCAAAGGACAACAGCAGACAGAACACACGTGGGGAGAGAAAGAGCTCGACCCTCAGAAACCAGGGATCTGCAGCAGCACACCTGGCCCACAAAGACAGCGGCTCCCTGCACCACCACGCCGGGGCAGCTGGTCCCTCCGCAGGGAAAAGTGCTTCCATGGGCAACAGGGGGGAGAAAAGGGCACGGTCCAGGGAGCAGAGGCTGGGATCAGGCAGGGCTCCTCTACTCACCTGTTGGTGCTGGGCAGCTGGTGGGAGGCGGGAGGAGGGATGAGCGAAGTGCTGCAGTGCCCGTTGCAGGGATGGGCGCAGCCCGACAGCGGGGGCGGCATCTTCAGCAGCGGCACGTTGGCAGGGGGCAGGTGGGGGCTCTTGCATGGCCCCGGGCTGTGCGAGGCCGCGCCGGCCGGAGGGGACTCGGACACTGGCTTTGGGGCTGCAGCCTGGGCACTGGGAGCAGGGAAGAGTGCGGCCTGCGAGGAGGAGCCCAGCGGGATGTGCGGTGGGGAGCCAAAGGGCCCCGGGTGCGGAGGTGTCTGCTTGGAGGGGATCAGCACCGGTGGCTGGGAGGGGAGGCCAGTGGGACTGTTGGGAGGAGCAGTGAGGTCGGAGTGCTGATGATGCTCTGAGGAGTGGAAGGCCTCACCTGCAGAGGGGTAAGAACAGAGACAGTCAGACACTGGCTGTGCTGTGCAGGCCAAGGCCCCACTCAGAGCCACCCACTGCTTTTCCACAGCTGCTTCTCCATGGGACAAACCCTGCCTCCCCAACAGGAAGCACAGCACTTGGGACAGAAGCCACCCCTGCTCGCACGAGGCCTCAAAGTCACTGTGCCTCCCCTGCAGGATTCAGCCCTCCCCCACAAGGAGCAGGGCAAGGGAGAATGCTCTGGAGCAGCAGGCTGGGAGGTTGTGGCTGTCCCCTGTCCCTGGGCACGCACCTGGCGGGGTGGCCCTCCGGCACAAGCTTTTGAACTGCTTCGGCAGCGTCTTGCAGAAGTCGAGTGAGGTAGGCAGAGGCGAGCCCGGGGCGGCACTGCTGGAGGTGGTGGAGGCCGCGTGGCTGTAGGGACAGGCCTTGAGCCCTGGCGCCACGGCTGGCGCCTGGCTGGCACACTCTGCAGACAGAGCGAGGCCGGGGTGCTTGTCGCCTGGAAGGAAAGCGGAGCTGGGCCCAAATCCCTCTGCCATTGCAAAGGGGCCCAGGCACGCTGCTGGCACTGGGAGTCAGAGGCCCAGTCTGCCCACCCTTTCCTACAAGGAAGCCACCTAAGCCAAGAACTGGGCAGTAAGCTCTGCTCAACCCCACAGCCAGCTTCAACTCACCTAGTGTAGCTGGTGGGGCCCCGAGGGGGCTGCCCTGGGTGGCCCCATTGGTGTGCTGTGAGTTCCAGAGGCCTGAGAGCTTGTGAGCAGACAAGAATGAGCTGGGGTCCCAGTCCCCTGAGTTCCCGTGGCACGAGGAAGAAGAAGAGGAGGAGGAGGACGAAGAGGAGTGTGAGCCACCCCCACAAGACTGTGACTTGCAGGATGTGTGGGATAACGAAACCTGCAAAGGAAAACACAGTGAAGCAGCTGTGTGAGGAGGCCCTTGGCCCCTGAATGTCAGCACCAAGACCCTCCACTGCAGCAGGGGCTCAGCTCATGGGAACCACTTCTGTCACTCTCTTGGAGGTGACAAACAGCCTGTCCATCAAACATCAACACAGCCTGACTCCCAGGCCATTCCAAGGTCCACATGCCTGCTCTGGTCCCACTCACACTAAGCCAAGGTTAATGAAGGTAGGCAGGAGAGAGCTCCTCTACCCGAGCTCCACACACAGGCAGGCACTTGCCCCAGCAGTCTCTGGGCAGACCTGCACCACACAGGGAGCAGCCCTGGGGCCAGGGGATGCAGCACGACACACAGTGGAGCAGGGCTGGCAGGAAAGCAGCAGCACTGTCAGCCTCTCCAGCCTGGTAGCTCCAAGCCAAGCCTGCCTGCTGGAGGAGCCTCCACGGCACCATGCGCTGCCCCACCACAGCCTCCGCCTGCTGAGCCAGCGGCAACCCTGGGCATGGCAGTGTAGGCTGGCATGTCTGGGGCACTCAGCTCAGAGCAAGAAGGGGATCCACACGCCCTACCAGTGCCACAGGGTGTGCAGTGCCACACTCCTGCAGCTGCAGCCCCCGCACTCCAAGCCCAGCTCTGTGACCGCGTACCGCCAGGGCCTGCTCCTGCACCGCCCGCCGCTCTTCCTCCTCCACACTCTTCCGGCAGCTCTGGCAGATCCACAGTGGCATTTCTCCCAGGAGGTTCTGCACGAGCGTTGGCACGAAGTCCGGCGGCAGCCTCTCGCCCGGGGAAACCAGCCCATTGTGGGACGGCCCTCCCCAGTCCTTGCGCTCCCGGTGGCAAAGCAGGCAGCATGTCTGCACGGACTGGTTGGTGGTGGGCAGCACCTGAGGAAGGACACACAGACCGTGAGCCACCCAGGCGTTGTGTGGTGCAGATGTGGGACAGATGAGGCAGCGAACAAGACCTCAGGACGCTAACACCAAACCAGGGAAATTCTTGTAGGCTACATGTGGCATTGCACCTTCTCCCACTGGAGCAGAGCAGCCTCAGGCTGCCCAGCTGCTGCCAGCCTGCCACGTGCCAGATGGGAGCGTTCTGGACCTCTGGGAAGATCGCAGCGTGCCAAGGAGCCAGCCCTGCCACCAAGCAAGGCTGATAAGCCAGCAGCAACTCCCACCACCACCTCTGGTACAGCGGGACCAAGAGAACTTGCACGGCAGAGCAAGACCCACAGAAATCCAATACGGGGATATAAAGGGCAGCTCTAGCAGCTTCAGTTCTCAATCCTCGCCCAGCACAGACCCCTCCACGGTGTCACCCGAGAGCCCCAAGCCCTCCCTCCCGCCTCTTTGTTCTGCACAGCCAGCGGTGCCGATGCACCAGGGTGGGGTGCAGCCCCCCGTGCCACTTTGCTCTCTCCCCGCAAGGGCACAGCCAGGCTGGGACTTCCCTGCAGGAGCTGGGCTGCATCCCCCGGGCTCGCTGGAGCCCTGACAGCCGTGACGAGCCCGGCGTGGCGCGGGCGAGGGGGCCCCCATTGTCTGCCGGCGCGGCGGGGCCCCGCCACAATGAGCCGCGCATTGAACCGCTGCTGCCAAACAGATGGCGTCTGCAGGCTCAAGGTGAAGCAAAGGTCAGAGGCCAAGGAGAGCAGAGCGGGGGCACAGCCCCCCTGCCCACCCACGGCGAGGAAGGGGGCTGCCAGCCCACCCCGTGTCCCAGCTGACACGGCCACCGCGGCGCGCGACACCACGGCTGTCCCCAACCCACCCAGCGCATCCACCCCCGGCGCCCACCCCCGGGTCCCTGCCCTCCGCCCGGGGCAGGTGGCGGCGACCAGGTGTGTCCAGCGATCTCAGGCAGCGACAGGCGCGCTGGATGGAGATGCTGCAGCCACCTGCCATCGCCCAGTGGCGGAGCCGGGCCCTCCCGCGGGGCGCTGCGGGAGCGCTCCGAGCCCCATCCGCAGGGATGCTCCGGGGCGGGGGTCGGGGCGGGGATGGGGCAGGGCCCGGGGCGGGGGGGGGAAGCCGGGGCAGGGCCCCAGCCCCCCCCCCAATGAAACCCCCACAGCGCCAGCGCCGGCCCGGCCGCG
>JAWWES010000030.1:14056018-14093708 GCA_035583135.1 Lophotriccus pileatus | reverse complement strand
GGGTGGACGCCAAGGTGGTGCTGCTGGGGCAGGAGGGCGTGGGCAAGAGCAGCCTGGTGGAGCGCTGCGCCCACGGCCGCTTCCGCGCCGGGCCCTACCAGAACGTGAGTGACTCGCGGGCACCGACGGCGCCGCCGCGGCATCGCGTCACCCGCGGCTGCCCGGGATGAGCCCCTGGTGTGGCCCGTCCGCGCGTCGGTGCCTTCGCTCCCCTGCCGTATCCCTCCACATCCCCGGGGCAGTGTCCCCTCGCGTTGTCCCCCCGCCATCCCCGGGATAGGACCCTTCCACCCCTTCCGCGCTCGTGGGTCTGTCCCCTCGTTTCTCCACCGTGTCCCCGGCGCGGTGCCTCCCACGCAACCACGACGGTGTCCCCCGCGTCGCTCTCATGTCCCCAGGGTGGTCCCTTCGTGTTCACCCCTCCCGATCCCCGGGCTGATGCCCCCCGTATCCCGCCTGTGCCCTCGAGTCGGTCCCCTCGTTTCCCTGCCGTGTCTCCGGCATGGTGAGACCACGTCCCTGGCACGGTGTTCTCCCGTGTTGTCCCCCGCCATGCCCGGGCTGGAGCCCCTCCACACCCGTCCCACGCCCGCGGGTTGGTCCCCTTGTTTCTTTACTGTCTCCTTTTACATCCCCTGGTGTGTTTCCCCGTGTTCCTGTGCCGGTTCCCACCATGTTCCCAGGCCCAGATGCTCTGGGCATCCCTGGGCCGGTCCCCATTGCTCCTCCTGCTTCGCTTCCAGACGATTGGAGCTGCCTTCGTGGCCAAGGTGATGTCCGTGGGGGAGCAGACAGTGACCCTGGGCATCTGGGTAAGTGCAGAGGCGAGGGCTGTGCTGACATCCCCAGCCACCTCCTGGCTCAGGGGTCTCCAAGAGTCACCTGTGAAGCACTTCCCTGTGTCCCCCAGGACACGGCCGGCTCGGAGCGCTACGAGGCCATGAGCCGTATCTACTACCGGGGGGCCCGGGCTGCCGTCGTCTGCTATGGTAAGGGCAGAGAGGATGGGGAGGTCCCAGGATCCTGGGACAGGGTGGTGGCAGCACTGGTGTGTCAGGCACTGAGGAAGGCCTTGACAGGCCCTGACCCCTCTCACTCCCCAGATCTCACCGACAGTGGCAGTTTCCAGCGAGCCAAGTTCTGGGTGAACGAGCTGCAGAACTGTGAGGAGGTACAGGGGTGCTGGGGGGCTGCACAGCCTCACTCTGGGGCAGCGGGGCCACTGATGGAGATGTGGGCACATCCCTCCCATCCCTCTCCCTGCCCCAGGGCTGCCGGATCTACCTGTGCGGCACCAAGTGTGACCTGCTGGAGGAGGACAGGAGGAAGCGGGGGGTTGACTTCCATGATGTGCAGGACTACGCTGATGGTACAATCACTGCTGGCCCTTCCTGGGGCTCTTGCAGCACTGAGGGGGTGGGGAGCCTGGGGGATGGATCTGTGTGCGAGGGGCTCTGCCCTTGCCCTGGGCCCGCAGCAGATCTGGTGGCACCAGGGCTCTGTGTGCGGTGAGGTGCTGGCTCTGCCAGGGACCTCCCTGGGCACAGCATGTCCTGACATGGGCAGGCACGTGGCCAGCTGGGCCAAGGGACCAGGAGCCGTGGCCTGGATCCCTGCCAGTCCCCTGTCAGCCGCTGTGCCTGAGGGGTGACTCTGGGGGCAGCTGAGCCCTTGGGGACATATCCTGCACCTGCAGCAAGTGCCAACCTGGGGACCCTTGTTTCAGAGATCAAAGCAGACCACTTTGAGACCTCCAGTAAGACGGGCCAGAGCGTGGGTGAGTAGCCCCTCGCTGGGGCCATGCCCTGGGCAGAGCAGGACCAGGGAGCTCTGCCTGGCAGGGGCACCCACACCCACTGTGCCCCCTCTCCCCCCCAGATGAGCTGTTCCAGAAGGTGGCCGAAGACTATGTCAACTTCTCCGCCTTCCAGGTGATGACAGGTGAGTAGGCAGGAGCTGCCCCTCCCCAGGCACCTCTCCTGTGCCTGTGCCTCCAGTGAGAGTGGGGAGGAGTGATGGGGAGTCTGGCAGGGCCCTTCCTCACTTCTGCCCTGCTTGGGGCTGCTGCAGCTCCGTGCTGGGGGTTGTCCTGTGAAGATTGGGTCCTATCACAGCATCCTTGCCCCTGCTTAGGCCAGGCTCAGCACATCCACCCAGCTGGGCCATGGTGACTTTTGGCAGCCAGGAGCCTTGCTAGGCTGCAGGACTGGCTCAGCTCTGCACCAGGCCCACTCAGCCTGGCTGTGCCTCCCACCCTGGGCCGTGCTATTGCCTTGGGCTGTGCCATGGCCCTAGGCCCTGCTGCTTCTCCATGGGGCACCAAACCCTCCCCAGGGGACCTGCTGGGGCTATGCCTGGGACCAGTGGCTTTGGGGCTGCCACACAGCATCTTGTGGCACGGATGTGCTGGTAGTCTGCCGCTCCTGCTCTCTTCCAGAGGACAAGAGTGTCAACCTGGGCCAGAGGAGCAGTCCCTACTTCTACAGCTGCTGCCACCACTGAGCCCTCGTGCCAAAAGGGAACCGCTGCTGCCGGCTGGGCAGCTGGCGCGTGCCGGACGCCTCCGGTGTTTTACCTGCTGTGTTTTAGCTGTTGGGGCCTGTCTGTGCCAGGGCACAAGGCCTGTGGACTGCTCTCCTCCCGGCACGTGGAGCGGCACAGGGCTGCCGTGCAGTGCCGGGATCTGTGGACTGTCACCCCCGGGAACCCCCTCCCTGCCACCTGTGGCATTGGTGGGAGCTGCTGCGGCCCAGCAGCGGCCGGTAACTTATTCTCTTGGAGATGCTCAATTCTTTGCAGATTTATTTAAGCGTCTTCTCTCAAGGTGTACAATGTAAATAAAACGCATTGTGGTCTGAGCCACCCCCTGTGCATGAAGCTTTTAGGGGTCACTCCCTGTGCATGAGGCTTTTAGGGGTCTCCCATCCCTCCCCCACCCCCCTCGGCAAGACAAACCACAAGAGGACATCGAGAGTAAAGTTAAACTTTACTTTACAGTAATTTTTCTTCTATATACAAAGAATTACAGTACATGTTCTGGGAGCACCTGGGCAGGGCAACCCTCTTTTCATTATAAGTTTCACATACACAGCCAACAGTCTAAGGGGAGCAAAATGAAAGTAATCAATGGTCCAAGATTCTCCCCTCTCCCTCTTCTAAAAATAATATACATGCTGGAAATATGTAGTTTTCTCTCACCTGCTCTGGCATTCCTGCTTAGAACTGACAGATGAGTCCTGGCCAGGGCTGAGCACCCCCATGTCCTCCCCTGCAGTGCTCTGGCTGGCCCCTGCCTTGGCTGGGCTCCTCAACTCCTGATGCTTTTCCCTCTGGCTGAGCCTGTGGAACAGGACCCTGCAGGGAACCCCCACCACTGCCACCCTATGGGCAGCAGACCCTGGGGTGAAGGAAGGCAGCAAGGGGCTGCTCACACCAAAGCTCCCGCCCACAAGCAAACCTGCTCACAACTCCAGTGCAACTTAACGCTGCTGCTACAAGTGGCCCCCCTTGTCCCGAAGCAGTGAGGAAGGGGGAGTGGGCAGCCACCCTCCCCAGGACCCTTGGCTAGCTGGCAGCCAGGACCCCAGCTGAGAGCATGTAGCACTGGAGGGCAGCAGGGGACATTCAGTGCCAGGCATGGGGACACATAAAGTATCTAGCAGAGCAGTGACCTCGGCACCATGGATATGCAGGGCTGGGAGTGCTGATGCTGAAAGGCTTCCAAGGTCCAGCTGCTCCCTGCCTGTGCCAGCCACTGCCCAACACATCCCACCTCCCACCCATGTCAGTCTGGGCGTTCAGCTCCAGCCACGCTCCACCTTGAGTCTCCCAGTGCTGCTGCTTTTCCATTTAACAAGTTCCCAGTGTCTAAAAAAATACACAAAACCCAGTTCCTTGAAGTCAACAACTTGAAAACATCAGAAAAAGAAACAAAGACTGAAACCAGCTCAGTACCAAACGGACACGAAGAACATGCAGTAGCGGATGCCTGCCTTGCTTCATGTGGCTCCACTGGCTCCCCACGAGGCCCTCTGGCACACTGGTTTGAGTCTCAAAACCTTCATAAATTGAAGGAACTGAGTCACACCTCATCCTGTTTCAGACACAGAGCTCCAGCTCTATCCGGATGGGATTCAGCTGGCCAAGAAGCCCCAGCCCGTGGGCCAGGAGCCGTGAGTCCAGCCCTACTGTGCTAAGCTGCCAACAGTTTACAATAGCACCACAATAGCCCAAGGGTTTTGCCAAGGGCAAACTGATTAAAACTTTACTTTGAAATAGGCCATAGCTACACCCATTTCTCAGATTTCCCTAGGAGGTAGATTCAGTGCTGTAGGGACTGTCCGTCACTGCCACTCCTCCAGCCCAAGCTCATACAAGCTGTCTGTCCCCCTGCACTGAGCTTCGCTTACATTGTTTTTGGAGGACCCAGAGCAGGGATCTTGCCTTTTCCCACATCCTGCTAAGCAAGGGCACTGCCAACCCACAGATGAGACTCCTGCTGAAGCCAGGCACGTGGTGGAGCAGTCCCCAGGCTCCAGTGTCCCATGTCCCAGGCCCTGGAAGCCCTGAGCACCCATCAGCCCAGCCCATGCTGTTGCAAGAGGTGCAGCCTCGGCTTCAAATGATGTCACCAGTGTTATCACTCTCACAGGGGGGTAATTAGCGCAGACAAAGCCTGGGAGATCGAACACACCATCCTCCCTCTGGACTTTCAGAGTAGCTGCATGATTTGCCACTTTGCTTTAACACACACTGGCTGGCAAAGGCCAAAAGCCTCATCAGTAATTAGGGCAAAGCACATTACAAGCAGGTTACAACTATGGTTATTCCAAACATCAAGAAAAATCAGAAGTTAAGGCTGAAATTAAAAATAAACGGAAGGTATTGAAAGTCTGAGGTTTCCCAAACAAACTCCCCCTGCCCCATCAGAACACTGCCTGTGGTGTCCAGGTAGAAGCAGGGTACCACCACAGCATGCTCAGGCTAAACCACTGCCAAGAGCATCAGGGTAAGGGCTACTTTTTCTTTATTTTTCTTCCTTTTTTCCCCACTGAAACTGAGCTGAAGCTTTTCTAGCAACACATTGTCCCACCTTAATTTGTTAATGTCCTTTAGATTCAATCATCTGTCTTCCAAATTTTAACAGTAGCTACACCTTCAGAGCCTCTGCCTGCAGGGGTTTAACCCAGAATTAAGACGTGCTCCCATGGTACCACCCGGATACTTTGTGTATTGAAGTGAATTTGGTTCTTGGGTGTTTTTTTTCATTAAATAGGGTAAGTTTAACTTGAGAACAGCAATAAAGCAAGCTACCATCAGCTAGTCAGCATCTGGAGATGTGCAGTAGGTGATGATCCCTTACAGTGGTAGCTTTCCTGCTAGATTCACCAGAGCCCTGGCTGACAGTAGGCCCAGGCCCAGTGCTGGGGAAGATAGGACGAGCCTGCTCTCCTCCTGCCCACACATCCCACAGGTCCTGCAGTGGCTCCTCCTCTGCAACCCTCCTTGCCTGCATGGGCACTTGAGTCTCTGACCACACTGCTGCCCCTCACCAGAACTCCTCCATCACCAAAGGTCAACTGGGACTCTCCTGCCCACTGTGGAAATCCAACACTGAAGTAGGTCCTGCTGGTGGGATGGAAGCCACAGCCACTGACCACAGCCCACTGCTCTGAGCATGGGCAGCCAGGCTGTCCTGACAACAAAGATGTTGACCAGTGAAGCATTTACATGGGAGCAAAGCCTTCATCCCCTTCAGAACCAGGAAGAATGAGTCATTCCTACAAGTGGGAATAGGCTCAGGAACCTGGAAAGTTCCTGTGAGCCTCCCTGGGACTGCAGGGAAGGGACAGAGCTCTCAGCAGAAATAATTACACCCCTGACTCTGCTTCTACAGCACTCCACAACAGTGAATCAACACAAGAGTCACCTCTCACCCACCTTGGGAACAGGTAGGGCTGACCCGAGATTTAGTGACCAGGTAACTGGATCCCTCCAATGCAACAGAAGAGCACCACAGCCTTCGCGTGGACTTGCAGCAAAGCTCCAAGCCCAGCAGGTTACTTTGTCACTATCCTCTACCTTGAAACCCCCCGTGATTCAAATTGGCTGAACTCTGAAGGCAGCAACAAACTGCTGCAAACGAACCCAACTGCTTCGGCATAGACATCTCCCTCTCCTCCTCCAAGGCAGTGCTGCCCCCACAGTGAGAGTCACCTCAAGTGCACAAGCCCACATTTCCTTCACTTGAGTCCTGCTGCCCAAAGTTGTTCCCCAGCTCCTGCTCCATGCCAGTGAGGGCAGCCTGGGCAGGGCAAGGTTGTTGGAACGTCTCTCCACACCTGGTCAGGCCTTGTCCATCTTGCCAAGGTAACCCAGCACTGCCAGTCACTCCCAAAAGCACCACTACTCCTTCTGAAAAGCCCCCCCGATCTGACAGAGCACCACCCAGGTCCCCAAGTGAGGGCAAGGAGGGAAGAGCAGCTTCCTGACTTCCTCATTCTATGATGTTCCCCAACACGAACTTTACCAAGCAGCCTCCCAGATATGCTGAAGTCAACCCTCCGACAGTAGCTGGAAGGTAGCAAGCCAGAAACCTGGATCCTCATGAAAAAGGGAGACAAGATGAGAGATGAGGTACAGTCAGCTACACAGAAGAAGGCTGTGGGAAATGCCATGCAACAGTTTAATCCACGTTCACTGTTCCAAACAAGCTTTTGGGTAAGCGCCTGCTGCATGAAAGGCGGCTGCTGCCATGAGCCTCACCCTGCTACGTGAGCACACGATTTATAGAAGTGATCTTTTCAAACCTGCTCTCATGAGAATTCGTTGAGAACTTCTCCATTTTACAGATTTAAAAAAGCTTGCACCAAAAATATTCACAGTTTATTTTTTCATGAAACAAGTAGCGAGTTAACACGTGACAATGCAAAGCGGAGGTGGACAGAGCAGTGCAGAGACCTCCTGGTTACAGCGGGAGCTGGCTGGGCACTGGCACTAAGGGAACCCTACTTACACAATCTACATGACTAAGTCCAGCTCATGGGAAGGCTTATAAATGTAAATTCAAGATTTATTTTCCTTCTCACACATGATAAATACTTAATATACTGAACGTCATTACCTTTTTTTTTTTTTTTTTAATAATTTTGTTTAAAAAAGTTAACGAATGCCCTTAAGATAATCTTCTCTCTCAATGGATCTGAGTTGTCCTGATTCCCTTTGTGGAGGAGTCACACAGAAACACAAGATGCTTGCATTTCCCCAGTTTCAGCAGCAAGCAGGAACTGACCTGCTAGTCTTCCCGGAAAAAAACAACATTTAACAAGTAAGTTTCCATAAGTCATAAAGCTTTTCCAAGCCGTGAGCTATTCTACAAAGGATCTGAAATGATTTGGACTAGAGAAGAGATGCACCGTAGCACTGATAACGTCCCCTCGTGCCCAGCACACCCAACCTGTTCAGGAGGACGTTGTCTCAGGGTGTACAAGTCAGGAAAGGAGAATGGATTGGGATTTGTCTCGGCACAGGTGTCTGCCTCCCTTCATAGAAAACTGCAAAGCTCATGACTGCCTGCTCTGGAAGCAGCAGGCACTTGCTAGCCAGGTGGGAACAAGGAAGGAAACAGTCCCTCCCGTGTTGGAGGAAGAGGGTTGTCCTGGAGCTGAACACTCCCTTTCTGGGGAGGGACCTGTGGATCAGCCTGGAAGGAGAAGGATACACACACTGGAGCTGCGCGAGGGTCTGGTGGCGGCACGGAGATCTGAGGCTGCGGCCCCAGATCGGTGGAGCTCAGGCAAACCACAGAGGTAATGTGTTGTGAGAGTGGGAAAATGCTGGTCAGCAGTGCTTCCCTGGCAGGACACCAACCCCATCCAGACCAGGCACTGCCACCAGGGAGGCCCATCCTCCTCCTGACTGCGAGGGTGCCGGTGCTCACAAGATGCTGCAGGCCCCTGGGACTCTACCACCTGCCCCACAGGCACCATGGCCAAGCCAACTTCTGCCTCCACACTTGAGTGAATGGCTTTCAGTAGGCCTAGCTTGGACACCAGCCCGATGACCACCAGGTACTAAAAATCTATTTTCACTGGAAAAGGGAGAAGAGGAAAAAAGAAAGCCAGCCAGCTGCTGGAGCCCACCATGTTCCAGTGTGAGAACTACAATTCAGTTGGAAGGACACGCACGCGCGCGCACAAACGACACACACACCAACACAGTCCAGTTAATTCAAGTCTCCTTTGGTTGTAGAAGAGTTAAGCCAGAAGCTGCCCAAGGGGAAGGTGTCGAGATGGGTCCCGATACAGTTATGGAACCCTTGCCTCCACGCTGTGCAGTGAGCGGGTCAGGTTTTGCTTGCTGCTGGCAACACCACGTGTGATGGGAACCCATCCTGAACATGCCTGAGGCAAGGGGAAAAAGGACTGCTCAGTCCACTGGCTCATGTTGAGACAGAAGTCAAGAAGAGACTGGATGGAAATTTGAAAGGGAACACCTCTCCCTTGCCAGGGCAGTGCTCAGCACCTCGGGGAACCCACTCTGCCCTGCTCCGCTATTGCTGCTTTACGGGTCACTGCGTTTTCAAGAGCAGGAAAACACTCCGTAGGTCCTGTGCTAAAGGATTAAGACACAAGAATGAAAACACTGCCAGACGACTACTTCCAAGATCTCTCTTTTCCCTGACTTCCTCCAGATTTCCCATTTCTCGGGCCAGCTCTGTTCAAAGGAGCCTGAATGGATACTGCCTATTAATGGAGAAAACTGCACTGAGTGAGTGCAGGGGCTCCTCTCCCAGCTCACTGGAGATGATCTTTGTCCTTCAGCAAACCACACACACAGCACATCCCAGTGAACATACGGATGAACCTCACAAAGCAACACCCTGCAGGGACAGAGACCTGCGCAGACAACACACATCCCTTCCCTGCTTCTAGAGTCTGACAAGGACATGCACCTGACTGCTCACCACCTGATCCTGAAACTTCTTCATTTCTAGGGCAGCCTGACTGATCTGCTTCCTTTAAACGTAGTAACAAAAGCAAGGTCCCTGGCTGTACCTGGGAACCCACCTACGACCTGGAGCTTGAACACGCTGGATCAGTAATGTGACCATTTCAATGGAATTGGAGATTTTTACCCAGAGTGGACTCTTTATTTCAGCTTTACCATTTGTTAAAGGAAGAGGAAAATGTCATGGATGCTTTCTCCCTTTGCCTGGGCCAGACTCAGGTTTAAGAGAATGTCCTTGCTCATGTCACGAGAGAATATGGATGGGATGTGCATGGGTTAGGGGCTGGGCTCAGGGAAGTGAATAAAAGAACGAAAGAAAGATTCCCCCTCCCTAAACATTAAACAACTGAAACCTGCCTCCCATATTTACCAACCTCACTTTGGCTCTGAGTCGGCCAACTCACGACAGACAGAATCCTGGTTACGGGCTAGGGCTGTGTTTTGTTCAGGCATAGGGTCCTGCCCCCGAGGAGTCTGTGCTTTTCCACCCAGCCAAGAAATCTGGTCAATTGTCTGAATGTTTGTGACAAGCCACTTCATCTGCTCTGGGGGCACCGGCGCTTCCCTGGCTGGCCGCGGGGTCTGCTCGAACGTGCACAATCTCTCTGATGTCCACGGGGTCTGCTCTGCGGGGGCTGAGGCCACTTCCCAGCTGGGCTGAAGGGTTGGCTCTGGTAGTTTCTCTGCTGTCCGCGAAGGCGGCTCAGCAGGCATCAGGGCTTTTGCAGTGGGCCAGTGGGTCTGCTCGTGCATCTGTAGTTTCTCCGCAGGCCACGGTACTTGTCCAACGTGCGTCACTACCTTCCCAGCAGACCAAGGGATTTGCTCCCCAGCCAACATGGTCCTTTCTTTCTGCTGGGGATTCAGCTCCACGGCCGGGGCTCCTCTCTCTTTCGGCTGAGCGTTCTGGTCGACTGGCCGTAGCGCCTTCTCTGACAGCAACAGCCTCGGAGCTGATGCAGCCAGAGGCTTGTCCAAGGCTTGAGGCCGAGGAGCCACGGCAGCAGCCAGCTTGTCCGATGCCTGAGGCCACGGGGCTGTAAGAGCGAGCGGCCTCTCCAAGAGTTGAGGCCGAGACACCCCAGAGCTGAGCGCGTTTTCCAGAGGCACGACCCGGAGGGCCCCAGAGTCAGCAGTCTTCTCCGAAGGCAGGGGTCGCAGCACTCCAGGGGAGAGAGCCTTTTGTGTGAGAGGGATCCGCAGGGCCCCAGAGCTCAGAGCCTTATCCACGGGCAGGACGTGAGGTGACCGGGAGCCAGGGGCCTTCTCCGGAGTCAGGGGCCACGACACCCCTAAGCTGGGAGCCTTCTCTGTGGGTGGGATCCGTGGCATACCCGAGGCAGGAGCCTTCTCTGGAGTCAGGGGATGGGGTGACCCAGAGCTGGGAGCCTTCTCCGTGGCTGGGACCCTTACTGCCCCAGAAAAGGAGGCATTTTCTGGAGGCAGGGGTCGTGGCACTGCCGATCCAGGAGCCTTCTCTGTGGGCAGGATCCGTGAGACCGGGGAGTCGGGGACTTTTTCAATGGGCAGAGGCCACAGCACCTCAGGACTGGAATCCACCTCCAATACTGGGACCTGTGACACCACAGAGCTGGGATCCTCTTCCACAGACTGTGGCTGTGGACTCTGGGCAGAAGTGTCATCCAGCAGTTGGAGCTGATGTGCCTCGGGAGGCTCATCTGCCGGCTGGGACTGCAGCGTCCCCACCGTGGCGAGGAGTCTGTCAGACAATGGAGGATGCAGACATTTCGTGGGGAACTCATCCAGCAGCTCAGGCTGCTGGGTCCCGGTGTCAATGAGGGACTTGTCCGATAACCCCAGAACCCCGGGGGTGTCTGGAGGCTCATCTGACAGCTGGAGCTGCAGCTCACCGGCAGTAGCAAGCGACTCGTCCAACGACTGTGGCGATCCCGGAGGAGATTTGCTCGGCAGCTGAGGCTGCGAGGCGTCACTGCAGGACTCATCCAGGGGCCAGAGCACCGCGTTGGTGGGAGGTTTGTCGGGCTGCTGAGGCCGCAGTGCTACGATGATGGGCTGCTTCTCTGACTGTAGCCTTAGGGACAGGGCAGCCTGGGGCTTGTCTGACGGCTGCAGGCGGAGCGACAAGGTGGTGGGAGGTTTGTCCGAAGGCTGCAGCCGGAGCGAGAGGGTGGTGGAGGGTTTGTTGGATGGCTTCAGCCTCAGTGACAAGGTGGCGGGGGGTTTATTTGACGGTGGCAGTCTCAGAGCCAGGGTAGCGGGTGGTTTGTCTGGTGAAGGCAGTCTGAGGGCCAGGGTAGTGGGGGGCTTGTTTGATGGCTGCAGCCTCAGGGCAAGGGTGGTGGGGGGCTTCTCTGATGACGGCAGCCTCAGTGCCAGGGTAGCAGGGGGCTTTTCTGGTGACTGCAGTCTAAGGGCCACAGACTGAGGTAGGCTGTCCAGGGGCTGAACGCTCAGGTCTGTGTCTGCCTCTGTGTCTGCTTCTGCAGGCAGCTGCTCCGGTGGCTGGGTGTCCTCGCCATTAGTCAGGGCTTCTATAGGAGGCACATACTCACGAATTTCTCCTGGCTCTAGAGGGTGAGGCCCACAGGGATCATGCTCTGTACAACATAATCGTCCATCCAGCTTGGAGATGAAGAGCATTCCTTCCCGGTGCTGCTTGCAGAAGGACCTGGGGCACATCTCGCAGAACGAAGCTGCTTCCTTACCACACACGTCACACTGATGCCACGGGCACTCCCATTTTCCTGCAGCACAGACATAGGAGAAAAGACACATCTCAGGAGTAGTACAAGGGGAAGAGACAAAGGCCTGCTGCAAAGTGAGTTCAGGGAAAAGTGGGAACACTCATATTAATACTCTCATACAATTCTACATGTCCTCCTCAGTTTCCACCATAGGTCCAGGCTTGATGGGCAGGTAACAGGAACCTGCACTCTCAGAAGCAACAAGGGCAATGATAATCACGACAAACGCAAACCACGTCAGGTCAGACCAAAAGCCCATCTGGCTCCTGCACAACACAAACCAACAGGGGTGCCTGGAGAAGAGCAGACACCCCCATCTCTGTGGCTCTGAATTCCACAGACAACACCAGTGGTATCTGTGCACAAAACCCAGTGGACCTTTTAAGTAGATGTGTCAGATTAATCTTTTAATTCTGTGTCAACAACCTCCCTTCCTGTTTATCAGAAAGCAGAAGCGAGAGAGGAGTGATCACAAGGGGTAAGTTTCTATTGTCTTTATACGCAGACACCTTGCTTAACTTCTGCCCATGAAAAAATTATGGCTTAACACAAAGCTGCTCCCCCAGGGGCTCCACGGTCACAGCGAATCTACTGACCATCAGTACCAACACCACCAGGAGGAAAAAACCAACACTATTTCAGAGATTGCTGGCAGAAACCACTTGGGCCAGAGCACTTCCCAGACTCCCTGAACCAAACCCACACAGCTGTGGCTACCAGATCTTTTCCAGGAAGGCTGGGGCGTGGCCATTGGTTCCTGCACTTGTACAACAGCAGCTCTCCACGCTGCTTTTCCCCTGGGGTTGAAGGCTACACATAGCATGTTTTTGCCCTTCTTTGAAGCCAGTCCAAGCCTTCTATTCCAGTCTCAAAATATGCACGCTGCTTCTCTATATATTTTCCAATTTTTCAGCACTTTTTCCAAGAGGGGATATTTAGCACCTCACATGGTTTCCCCCTTTCCTGGCACACAATGCTGCAGCACAGGCTGCCACTCCTCCTGCTGCACCAGCAGCATCCCAGAGAGCCACAATCAGCTGGGGCACTGGAAAGACTCTGGGACCATCCTTATTGAGGTCATTTGTACAGATGGAAAATAAAAGGTCAAAACCTGCTAGCTTGTTGCAGGAAGGATCAATCGTATCAAACCACTGTAATGATCTTTGACAGAAAAAAAGGACTAATGAATAAGCACCCTCTCCAGAGACAGCCCGGAGCTCTTGGAAGTAAGATCACACAATTAGCAACATGCAAACAAGCAGGAAATTCCAATTACTTGACAGCAATGCCCATAGCAGAGGAAACATTTGAAGCAGAAAGTGCTGAACCTTTCATGTCTTGCATAATACTCTGAGGAGCAGGATATGAAAATCATAGCCTATGTGTAAAAAAAAGTAAAATTCCTACAACTGACTGAAAATTATTCTCAAAAAACAGCTATCAATGGTCTTGTGGCAAACTGAAGAGGATTATATTTTAACCTGTATTGTAATTTAAATTCCTAGAAGCAGAACAGCAAAATACTCTTGCATAAACAGGTAGGTAACAAGGCTGTGAGGTACTGCAAAAATCCAGTTGGACAGGCTCAGATTTAACTAGACAGATGCTTTTGCACAAACAAGGTGTAATTATATGAAGACCAGTGCAGGATTGCAGGAGGAAGAAATAAAATAAATACGTGAAAAGGATCAAGTCAAATGAGAAGGAAAATCACAAACATCACATAAATATAAAAATTATTTTTGCAAAACAAGTCCAACATAATTTCCCAAGAACCTTAATGTAAAACACAAAATATAATTATTCTCTTCTGTCAGAGTTAGCAAGGCCTCGGCTGCAATGCTGTTAAAATTCTTTTACCCAGTTTTAAAAAATGTGTAGGCAAGCAGGACAAAGTTCAGAACAGATCAAGAGTAAAAATTTCAGAAAATAAGAGCTGCAATGAGAAGCTGTGTTTGTATAAGCTGGAAAAGGAGTAAGACAATAATTTATCTCACTATGCAAAAAAACCCCCAGAGCTGGCAACCCTTTGTTTTTTGAATTCAGGATGTTAGGAGTTGTTTCTCAAATGGAAAGCTGGAGAACAGGCTAAAGGCTGGATTCTCCTCTATTGGAGACTTTACACAGGAAAATTGCCAGGATGTTACAGCACACAAAAATGTACAGAAAGATATATTCAGGTGTATTCCCTCACCCTGCATGACAACGTTCCATGGGGATGACCTGCCCTCCCGCTGGCTTTCACATTGCTTTGTTACAGTTTGTTCCATGAGCTGCCCAAGCTCTTCTGGATAAATGCCCCATTCTCCCTAAAACATATCACATGCACACACCTATCTGATTTCTGTCCTCTACAAAACATGCCACCAGCCCTGGTACACCTCTTGCCAAACTACAGCTGGAGGTGCTGGCTGCCCAGTTCTGGCTCTCATGGCACAGACAAACACTCTGCTGAGTGATTCTCCTGGCTGACACTTTCAGAGGCCACTTGGTTCCATGTTTCCCAGCCTCCAATCTGTTCAGTAAATACCCTACAGAGCTGTACAAAGAATTTCTAACTGTGACAATGTTTTCAGTATTAGATCAAAAGATTTGCAACCCCTGGAACAAATTACTTCTATGCAATTGCTGTTATTAACCAAGTTTATTGTCTTAGCAAAAAACCTACATTAGGTTTGATGAGTTATTTTAGCTAAAAATTTATCATCTAGTATTATTTATATTCTTATAATTTAATTGCTGAGGCACTTAATCCCGTATCAGCTTTTCCACCCTCCTGGCCTGGCAGACATTGGGCCAACCGGCCTACCAAGACTGAGGTCAGACTTTTCCCCTTTCTGAGCATTGGTTAAATCTGAACACTCATTAAAGGTTGCAGGAATTTCAAACTGAAACTCAGCTCCCTTACAACTTTTAAGTGCAACTTAAGTCTTTCTGTCTAATAGACATTATTTTACACCTCCTGAGCTACTAATGAACTCAAAGTTGTTTTATTGCTTATATAGGGAGCCTGTTTCTTTCTCTGCACCCAACTAGAAGTGCTTTTTATTTCGAATTTCTGGCCTCACTTCACCACAAACTATGATATGCTTTGACACTGTTTTCTTAACTATGAACTCGTGGCTATTCAGACACCTAACAGACTCATTTTTAACTCCTATTTTCCACCAGTGCTTCTCCTCACCTTTCAACTCACTCAACTGTCTTCAGCTTTGGGAAAATGGCCAATATGAGGATCAATACTTCAACTATTGTTGGGATTGTGCTCTGCCAGGCCCCAAAGATGGGGTCTACTCAGAAGCACCATTTTTTAGGCAAGGACCAGCTCCCCCCTTCAGCAATTAGTTCACCTTTTTGTGGTCACAGTGGGGTGCAAACCAGGGTTGTGTCATTTGAGCCACAAAGTCTGTTCAAGTGAGGAAGACTTTTCCAAATGTTAAGATGCTGTGAATCGAGTGCGAGACGATGAGCAGCACCTGGGCCACCTCGAGCCAACACTGTGACCCAAGCAGAGCCCAGCCATGCAGAGCACTGACCTGCAGGTCTCTTGGTCAGGTTGAGGCAGTCTGCATGGTACACCTTGGGGCAGCCTGACTTCTTACAAGAAACCAGCTGCCCTCCATCCCCACAGCTGAAACACTCGTCCTCTCTCTCCTTCATCACCTCCGCCTGCGACCTGCGCTTCATCTGCGGCCGCCTCTTCAGCTTCTTGGACTTCTCCTCGGTGAGGCTGGGCTGGCTCTGCGGGCAAGACAACTCTGGTTACTGCAGGACTCTGCCCCTTCCACCTGCAGGAGAGAACCGCAAACCCTGCCAACAGAAACCCCACTGCCAGTCATACATGAAACCTGTGCAGCACCACTCATGCTGCTCGATATTTGGTAACCAATTCACTACAGCAAACAGCTCTCAGTTATTTTGAAAAGTACCACAGCCTGGTTCAACATGGGATAGACACAATCAGCAACAGCAGAATGACAAGCTGGGGCTGCCCGGTGTCACTGAGCTTGTGCCACCTCTCACAGACTCTTCAGGTCTTCAGTCAAAGCAGTCAGGTCTCCTTGCATCCATGACTCATGAGGAGTGTCTCAAGGGTCTTCCTGCACTTTCTGATGTTCATCACTCCTCCATTTTCAGTCTGAATTTATCTGTGATCAGTTTGCTCTTGTGTTAACACTTTGTTCTTGTGTCAACAGTGCTCTTTTTCACCAGAATCACAGAATCATTTAGGTTGGAAAAGACCTCCAAGATCATTGAGTCCAACCTCTGAAGCTTTTCTGTCTCCCTGAAGTAACCGATGGGACACACTCTCCTCCTCACAAACTGAAACTTTCAATCTGCATGCTCAGTCTTTCCAATGGCTTTTCTCTGCCAATATCGAGTTTATTTATCCCAAATGAAAGTTACAGAATTACACATGCCACTTCAGATGACACCTCATGGGCTGTGTACAATGACATCAACACTTCCCCAAAGCACTGCTCACATTTGCCTTTTCCACAGTTGTGTCACAGCACAGCTCAGTCCTGTGGTCGCTGAGCTGCAGAATGGATCCTTCTCTGCCATAAGTGTTCAGCCAGGACCTTCTCATGGCAGATTTATTTCTGCTGTTACCCTCCAGATGTGTATTTGGCATATCCAATTTCTGAACTCCAATCCATTCCCTGTTATATTCAGTTATTCTTTTGCAACTGCCCCATCTTCTCACTCTCCCACACCGATGACAACTGACACCTTCATGTCATCACTACAGTTAAATTAAGCCATATAATGAAATAACTACAACTGGTCTCAAGACAGGCAACTAAATGGCTTAAGTGCTCTTCTCTGGCCTAAGGCTTCCTCCAACACTGCTCCCCCACTCCCCCTTCAAGCCTGGTCCTCAGACCACTCCTAATCTCCTCTCCAGGCCAAGCCTCCCCTCATGCCAAACTCTCAGTTCCACAAAGATGATGCTGCCTTGTTCCCAGTCCTGCCTTTGTCAAAGCACTATCAGTTTAGTTTATCTGAGCAGACGTGAGCTAAATTTTGTGCCATTTTCTAAATCTCTTCGTGTTCAAATATGTGTTCTCCATGCAGGACATCTCTGTGTGTTGAGACAATGACTACAAGGCGATTTTTGCATCCTTTATTCTGCATAAATATTGGGCACTATTTGTATCACCAGAACCACCAGAACAGTTAAAAGCCTTTGTCTCCAGACCTACAGCTTCAGAACTCTGCAGAGTTGGCTATCTAGCTTTCGTCCACCAAGGAGTTACACCTCTAGATTGTTTCCTTCCTCCTCACATGTGGATCTTGCTGTTTTTATACCACCATTCCCCCTGACAATGGGGACAAGCCAGGCCTTTCTTATCACTGAAAATGCAGGCACTGAAATGCCTCCACCTAAACTATTCCACCTATTCTCACGGTCTAGTTCCTCGGCCATCTAATTTCAAAGAGAACAAGAAAATCCCTTCACAGCTAATTTGAATGTCTAAGAGAGGTCTAACAGCTGGACTGAGCAATTCCACTTGCTCCCTGCAGTACAATAGACTCCTAAGCATTCTTCCACACTCCCAGTTAGAAAGGGCACTTTCAAGAGTGAACTTGAGTATAATCAGTTTTGTCTTGCTATGTCTTCATGAAGCTTAAAAATGCATCTCTCGTGGGAGGAATTAAAAAAAAAAAACAAAACACAAGAAAACCCCCCAAGGTACTGTTTTCTCAGTATTGTTTCTTAGCCCATCTCATCAAGATGGAATGAGTTGTCTCAGACATCACAATGGTACATTAATGCCAACTAAAGGGCACCTTTCTCTGATTTCCATGATGCAACCTACAATTTCAAGGCAAAAATGACAGTCATACCATGTATTAACACAGGAACAGCACAAAATCAATTGAACTTTAAACTGTAACCTGAAATACATCAGATGTGTGTTTCACCTCATCTGTCAACTTCTGAAGACATCCATTCCTTATTTTTATAAGTTAATTCTTCTGCAGAACTAATCTCCCTGGAGAATTCACAAAGCCTTCCCTAGATATTGATGGGGCTGAACAACTGTGCTGCTCGAGCTTTTAACCCTTAACTGTGGGCCCGCCAGAATCCACATGCCAGAGCAGAGGGATTACAGGCTGATCTGGTCTTGCACTTGAAACAAACCAACAGCTGAGACATAGATTTAGTGGGTGACAGCTGGGAACTCGGCCAACTGCTCCTGTTATTTCCTTTTCCCAGTGAGAACCAGCTCACACAAGGAGGTAACTGAAATCAATTCCTGTTACTGCAACATTACAAAGTTGCAAATCGAAGCTCTCAAAAAGTCAGTTCTAAAAACTGGTGATTTTTCTCCTACAGATATGGCAAATTTCATATTTCTGTCTGATGGGTAAACTTCGGTCACTTAATTAAAAGCAGGATAAAACCAGGAACTTTATTGCAGCAAAGACAGTGAGGTAGGAGCCTTCTGGCTCTAAAGCAACTCCAGTCTGAAGGAATGTGCATTTGCTGGCCTTTCATGCATGCTCACAATTTACTCAGCCCTTTACTTTGGGAAAACGGCTGAGTTGTGTTTTCTTGGTTATCTGATGAAGTCTTTCCCATGCCTGTCCTTTGCTCCTCTAGTGCAATGGAAATTGCCATGATAAGAAGCAGAAAATTCTGAAAAAAAATCTTCCATTTACTTTTTTGCTGTAAAATAAAACTTCCCACCGTTATTTATAGCAACTCTGATAACTGAAGATCTGCTGTCTCAAAATGAAAGCTTGAATATTTAACTCATTTCAAGCAGTGTTCTTACAGCCACACTGAAACAGGATTAACTCTGCGACGTGAAATCTCTGCAACCAACATACAGATCTATGTAAAGAGGTGACGTGGAAGAACAAAAGCTTAAAGGATGCACCATACCTTTGGCCTTACTCCTAGGAAGCCACTGCAATTTGGGGCACCACATTTACAAACGGTCTTTCCATTTCCCAGACACTCCAGATTGTAGTTGAAAGTCAGCTCAGTCCCTGGCACAAAAGCAGATCAAAACCAAGCAAGTTGTAATGAACTACAGGGCGGAACATTTTACTGTTGAAGTAAAAGCACTTAGCATAATATAATGTCATAGAAGGCTGTCACCACTACACAAGGACTCTAAACTCTTAATCTTCCCAGACATCTGTGTGGATTGAAAATTCAGTGCAACTCCACACTTGAAGCACATGCTACAGCTAAAAAGGGCATTGACCCACCCTGTAGCAGGGCCATTTCTTGGCCCTGTAAATCGGAACCACGAACCTCCATTGACACCATGGCTCTCTGTGTTTCATTATGTCAGTGCTGGTGTTAAGTCTCATGAATGACTACATGAAACCAGGAATTAAATCTCTTCCCAGAGAGCTACAAACCCTCCCTTTTTCCTTACAGAATCCCCCCCCTGGTTAACTGCAGGCACTGACAGCCGGGGCTCCTTACCAGCTTTGATATTTACAAGTGCGAAGAGCCCGACCCGTGTGTCGCCATTCACAGACCATTTCTGAGTCTCACAGTTGGGCTGGCAGCAATGGTTCATGAACCGAGCGTAGTTGCCCTTTGGCCCAGCATCAATGATTCGATCCTGGAATAGAAAAGAAGCCCAGAAAACCACATTTTAATCAACTGTCATTTCCTGCACTGCCATCTTTGGTCAGCACTGGCAGGTCATATGGAAATACAATATCCTGCACATCATCTTCCTCTTCAAAGACATACAGAACAGCCAGGACAATGCTACTGCTGCTTTCTGGGAAGCAAGCTCTCCCTGCAGCGTCAGTACTGGATAAACACCACCCCAACATTTCCAAGGCAGTGCCTGTGGTTCCAGACCCCAACTTATGCTTAAAAGCAAAATACCAGTTCCTATTTCTTGCATGTCAGGGTATAGAGGGAAAACAGGAACAGTATGTAAAATGAGGTACACTTGTGTACAGCACACTGCCATGTGTTAAGACTGTGCTGGAGAGGGAAGCTGCAACTGAGATTTGCTTTTGTAATAATGAGGGACATATTAACACTTGGGTTTGCCCCTGCTCTTACCCATTAGCCAGACAAGGAGAACAAGATATGGTGAGTGTGAACTTCCAGCAAGATGAGGGGAGAGACAGAAGGCTGTTATCTGTCCCACACTTGACAGCTTTTTCCCATTCTTGCTTTCATGGTTTCCTTTTCATCTTTCCAAGGCTGAGTGACAAAGTGTGGAAAGCAGCTGACAAAATCACCTCTGAAAGCCAGGAGTTCATACCAACAACCTGGACTCCAGGACCCACTGAGGCATGTATGGGTGTAACTAACTCCATTGGCTCTACTTAGCACAGCACGACCTGGGATCTGAACTTAAATGAAGGTCTCACTGTGCCTGAAACTTGTACATCTGAGGGCCAATGCCTTCCCTGGCACACATCAGTCCAGTTCTGGGCTCTCCAGGGTTCAGCTGCTGCGAAGGATCCCAAGGTTACCAAATTCTCCCTGTTATGCTGAAGCAGGATCTGTGATCCTCAGACAACCGTCCTCAGAAAACTGCCTCACTTCTGAACAAACTCCAAAGTTGTCAGTTCAGACTTTCCTCCTAATCCTAATATCCTGAGGCTTCTCTACTGCATGTTAAGTGCATTCATTTAGTCATCTCATCAGTGGAAATGCAGATCAGCTCCTCATCAACTCTTAGCACCTTTTTACAAGGTGGAGAAGACCATTACCATGCCTTCCTTGCAATCATTTCACTTCTGTCTAGGATACTGACAAGTGATTCCTTCCACATACCTTATCCAGTGTCAACATGTAGAAATTGGTAATGTCATGCTCCTGAGCATAGCGGATTCGGGCTCGGCACTCCTCTTCATCAATTAGCTCCCCAACATATTCATTAACAAATTCACCCTGTCAGAGAGAAAACAAAAAGCTGATAAGACAAGACAAATTCCCAGAAGGAGGGAGGGACATCCATCTTTGTGCTAAAACTTAGCTCCTGTTTCCTTCCTAAAAATCTCCCTCTGTGCTTTGCCGCCAGTTTGACGTACCTTCCTGATGTCTGTTTTGGCTTGCAAGCCCCAGCCTCGTGCCAGCGTGCGGAAGATCTGTACCTCGGGATACTGGCGCTTGGAGAAGCACTGGTTCTGGCAGCGCTCCCCAGCAGGACACACCATGGGGTGGCACTCGTAGAGCAACATGCGGTTGATGCACTCGGAGTCCAGGCCGCAGGGGTTTTCATCGGTGGGTTTGCAGTTGCAGCGCGGGATCTCGGACAGGTCTGCAGTGAAGATCTGCACCTTCCCCACCGGCCGGTTCACCTTCAATGCACACGAAGGACATGAGCTCTTGGGAACAATGGGTTATCCCGACAGGCACTTCTATACTCAACTCCTGCCTGTGAGCTGATGGGCTGCAGTGAGTTAGTTACAACGAGGGGCAGAAGGACATGAGTACAGGCACAGCTGTACTTCTGGGAACATTATTTCAAGAGGCACAGGGTTAGAGGGAAGAGCTCAGGAAGATGTAGGTCCCCCATTAGCATCACCTGGTGCAGTGTGTAATAAGTGACCCTGGAAAGTGTCCCCCTCCCATCACCACTGTGCCCACATCCAGTGCAAGTGGCCCAGCACTTCCGCTTGGGCGCACACCATACCTGTGATAAACACCAAACCATTTGCTGCATCAAACTGCACCTTCTACAGCCTGAGTGTCAGGTGCTTTTCCTTAGCTTTTCCTTACTGCCCTGGTTTTTTTGATGTTACCTCCAGGCTGATTTGTGCCCTCAGATGTCACTATGAGAACCAGGCTGGCACACCTGTGACAGAGGGCCTACCACACAGTTACCTCCCTACCCAACTGTCCTGCAGATGTAAATGGAAGCCAAACCAGGCAAGGCTGGGGTTGGAAGGCCCAGAGATGAGCTCAGAGATAAGCCAAGGAGCTCTCTAAAAACCGCTCCAGAAGGAAGCAGAGTGCAGCACCAGGTGGAGAAGCGACTGGCGTGTCTGTGGCATGAGCTGGGTCCCTTGGGTTTGGTTAAAGGCAGCGAACGCTGAAAGGCAGGCAACAGAGAGTCAGGACTTTGGAGAGAGACACTGAAGAAAAGCTCCTTGCTGTTCTTTCCCCGGGTGAGCCATCGGCTCACTTTCCTTTCCCAGAACACGAAAGGAAGGGATCATTTACCAAAACTATTGCAGCCCCCCATATAATTTATCTAGTCCCACCCACAGAGCACAGTTTCCGCACTGACAGCCTGCCTGAGACTGGCCCAGTCCTGATCCTCCTCCTTTGTTTAAAAGCAAACCCTGCAGAAATCTCTCATTAATCTCTTCAACACAGTCTCTCCCTTTCTTCCTAATACTGCCTCCCACCTCCGACCTTCCTTGGCACTCATGTTCCCCCCTCTGCTGCTTTCCATCGCTTACCAAGACTCATCACCTCTTTAAGAGTGGTGTGACTCACAGATCAGGTCAGTCCACCACTGGCACTGTTCTGGCATTGCCACTCCACACATGCCCAGCACGCCTGCCCTACTCTCTAGAACAAAACCAGCTCCAAAACAGGGTGATGCTTGGACTAGTCACAGCTCTGACAGGATGAAGGATCCCAAATGTATTTTGCAGCAGCCTCTTGTGTTGGTGCTCTCTGGTATGCACCCTGAGGTGCTGATCTTAAAAAGCCAAGACAGGAGTGGACACACCAGCTTCAGCCATTCCACTCTGAACCCTTCTCCAGTTCACCATCTGTTCCTGCAAATTGCTTTGCTTTCACAGAGACAAACAGCTTGCACCCAGATCTCAGAAGAGTTGCCATGACTAATGACCACAACCGTTATTATTTATATAAAAGGGTATTTCAAAGGCTCCAAACTGCTTCCAAAGTTCCTTCATGTTGCAGCCAGAGACAGGCCTAAAAATAGCTATAATGAGAAACTACTTCCTCCACTGAAACTGCCTGGCCCATACTGCTGCCACAGCATTCAGTTGTGCTCTTTACACTGCACGCTAACTCATGCACAATATACCTGCCTGCCTAGAAATCCTAACTAGACACAAAAAATGCCAGCAAACAGTTATGTTTCCACAGTTTGCCATATAAAATAGGGAAGGAGCAGACAGAGGCAATGAAAAAAAAAAACCAAACAAGAGTCCCTGACCCAACAGGTTTCTGGTCAGACAGGACCCACATCTCAAGCACAGGTACCCCTTAGCCCCAGCTCTCCTGTCAAGTCACCTCCACCCTGTAGCATTTCTATTGCTGCTCCAACTCTAACTCCAAAAATAACTCCAAATAACAGCCCTTAACCTGAACAGTTACCCAAAACTGAGCAAAAGGGTTGATATTTCATCATGTATACCCCCTTTAGTATTTCTGTTTAGTCACCAACACAGAAAGAGATAAAAAAGAATAGCAGAGATGATACAGGATACTGTGGGTTACCACCCTCCATGAAGCTCTGCTGCACTGTACCCAGTTTACCTCCTGTCCTGCACCACCCAGTTTGCCCACCTTGCCATCAGCAACATGAAGCATTTGAGCATATTGAGCATTACCAGCATTCTCCCAAGTTCTCAAGGTAGACACTTCCTTCAGAGCACACAACTCTGACATGGACAACACAGACATGTCCAGATCTGTTCCAGGAAATGAGCACCTGTTATTGGTGCCCAGATTGCTGCAGCTCTGCACATACATGAACTGGAGCTGGAGAACAACTGAGGATGCCAAGAGGACCAAAGCAACCTTCAAACACAGCCAGACACCCAAACAGTAGAAATGTTTCTGTATACCTGTAAATCACCTGCACCGACAGCTCAAGGCTTCTCTTCCGCACCTGCCCCCCACCACCTTCCCTCACCTTGATATGTTTGTAGGGAGGAGGTTTCTTGTCATTCTTTTTGTCTTCCTGAAGCTGCCTCAGTTCTTTCTGTGCCTTCAACTCTTCAAATCTCACAGCAGCTTCTTGAAGAGCTAAGTGAGAGAACAGGCTGTGTTATGAGGGGCTCCCTCTGCTCACACAGAGCTGGGCAGCCACTGCCCACCCAGTGCTCACAGTTCCACAAGCAAACCAGCCTGGCTCTGCACTCCAGAGGCCAAGGCTCACTGGAGGGGGGTGAAGAAAAGGCCAAAGCAGCAGGACAGTGCAGGAATTACAGTCAGAGGCCTACCCATGGGGTGACAAATCATCCCAACTGGTGGCTATCTTTGCCTGCCCTCTTGGGCAGAGGTGCCAGGCAGCTGCATCACAACTCTCAACTGCATTTTTGTATAGCGATAATGATTGTATTAGACAGAGGGAAGCTGATAAAGCAGCAGCTCACTTGGATTTCGAGAGGTTATGTCAGAGAAGCACTCAAGATCTGCACACCCTTCTGCCTCTCTGGGAGTCAAACAAACATTCTGAGTGTCCTGGATGATACACAAGCAGCAGCTCATTCTACAAATTTCATTTCACTTTAGTTATAAGAAGATATTTTCCTCTGTTACAGGAATGCCACTTCTCCAAATGTGAATGAAGAGGAAAACACCATGTACTTCCCTGGAAAAAGAAAAATTACCTTTCTTGTATATGCCATCCACGCCCTTCCCCATCTTGTCTTTGCTGCTGACATCACCTTCCATGTAAGGGAACACACGAGCCTGGTGGGTCCACAGGTAATCCTTGGAGCCGAAGAACAGCACAGGGAACTCACCGATGTCATGCTTCATTTTCTGGATATTGACAGGAATTGTCCTAGGATGGCAAATCTCAGCTGGCCACCACCTGCAACACAGGGAAGGGTAGATGAAACCCCCAGCTTCCCCACTTCCAGCCACCTCAGAAGTACACTACTGCATGAGGACATGGGAAAGTATGTGTGAGGGCTACCAACAAGGCTGGTGGGGAGACAGGAGGCTACTGGAGGAGGAAAGCTCGTATTTTAAAAGCTATGTGCACACAAAAAAACCCAGAGGCTGCTGCATTGAACCCTGTAGAGAGGAGCAGCTTCTCACCTCAGTCACCATGAGCACTGCATGAAGAAGGGATGGGGACAAGTCTGTTCTACCTTCACCTACCTGTAGCGCCCAACTTTCACCCAGACTACTTCTTTGTAGTGTGGCTTTTTGCCTGCCTTGCAATCATTACAATACCAGCTTCCCTCTGGCATCTCAATGTTTAGACACTCACGATGAAATGCAGCCGGGCACGACTCGCAGCATAAAAGGCTGCCCCCTGCAAAGAGAAGGAGGAGGAATTTATCAGTCACTGTGCAGAAGCCCTGGATTCAACACTTCCAGACAGACACAGTTGGGAAAAAGGAATGATGCTCTCCTGCAAGCTCTTTTAATGTTGGCCCCTAATCATGTTGCAAAAAGAACCCTTCTAAGGATCCATAAAAGGTCCTAGCCTGAAGTTAGGCTTAAATATGGATGGACAGGAAAGCAGTCTGTTCTCTGCAGTTCTCATTGGCACACTCTGGGTGGAAAAAGCTTCTGCCCTCTCTAATGAATCCCTGTCAGGGCATTCCTTGGTGACAGGAGACCCTGCACAGACCACCTCACCTTCTGAGCAGACAAAGCACCAGCTGACGTTGACGTGCTCGTGGTTGCGGCAGCCCCTCCGTGCGGTGAAGTGGTTGGGGCAGATGATGCTGTTGGAGGCGAGGACCACGGAGCCGGCAGCGAGGCAGAAGTCGTTGGAGTGATACGCGACCGGACACCGCACACAGCGCATCAGGCGGCCTGGCACCAGAACACACCAGAACACAGTGAACCTCTAAAGGAGGATGACTCTTTCCTTCCAAAACTCGACCCTATTCATACCTGAGCTCAGAATGAGCTTTGGAAAAGGAAGGTGACCTTTAATTTTCATATCCCATCACTGACATACTCATTAGATTCCTATTAAATTATTTAATATAACGTATTGTATATAAATCTTTTAATATATATTTGTATATAACATAGATAAAATCATATTATTTACAAGTGAAAAACCTCTTGCATGCTGTGCAGAAACAGTTCAAGAGTTAAGAGACTGGGACTGCTTCCTATCATACACAAATAATTACTAAATCAGCTCAGACAGTAATTACAGAGGAGGTGTTCCAAGTGCTTAGCTGCACATAATGAAATCAATCCACATAGCTTCTGAAAACATCAGCACTTGCCTCTACTTTATCAGATTTTACCCTGAAATTCCAGAACTTGCAGGCAATGCACTTGCCTACAGGCCTAATTTATGCAAGGTTTTTGAGAGCCTGTTTTCGGTTCCTCACAGCAGACTATAAACAGGAAGAAGAGGTGGGAGAAAAGGGGTAAATGTGACCACCAAGAAGCAGCAGCCAGACAACAAATGTTCAGTGGGGAAGTGGACGGCTGTGGGCTGCGGGCTTTAGGCCTTGGTGTTGTTTTCTACAGCAAGACACGTGGCGGAAAAAAAGGCAACTTTAACACAGACTCTGAGGATAAAAATAGAGCTGGTCTTATTGTCACTTGCTGTCACTAAGATACCAAGGATTTAAAGAAAGGCAGCTTTAGAAGCAAACATACACAGCAATCATATAAAAGTTTTAAGTTTAATCCTGTGAGATAAAGGTCAAGGTATTGCTGCAAACAGCTCAAACAAATGTTTGCCTGGGAAGCTTAGTCCAAGGGTGTTACTACTACAAGACACGAGTTTACATTTAAAAAAAAAAAAGGAGAACTAGAACAAAATCAGTTTGCCCTCCACTGCATTGACAGACAGTGCTGCTAAGAAAGGCCCCGTCTGCAGCACTGGCACAAGGAGAAGCAGGTGGGAGAAACATAAGTGTGTCTGTACAGCTCCAGAGATTTGCTCAAAAACCCAGAAAGGCACGTGGTGTGGCTGGGCGTGCAGGAATCCAAGTCTCTGGAAAGCCTGGGAACATTCCAGCTGCCATGTCCAACCACGAGCAGCGCTGCCGAGCAGCCGCCTCCCATCACCCCTTCTACTCCTCTGGGAGAAGCTATTCCTCAGCAAACAACATTGTGGCAAAGACAGAAAAGCAACATAAAGACCAGGTAGCTGCACAGTGGATGTGAAACAAAGAAAAACCATGTAACTGCATCTCCTGGACCACCCTGAAAGAATCAGTACCTTTAGACGCCGAGATGTTTGCTGGGTTAGCGGCATGGCAGGTCATGCAGATGTGCAGGGAGCAGCGGAAGCCCTTGTTCTGCATGACCGTGGGTGGATATTTCTGTATGCAGGCTTCGTGGTAATACTTCCCACAGAGGGGCAGCAGGCACCGCTTCACATCCTCCCCGCAGCTCTTGCACACAAAGCAGGTGTGGACCCCTGGAGAAAGAGAACACACCAGTCACACAGGAAGGCTAAATGAGGACCTGATGCTTCCACCAGGCTGCGTGATAGCACAGCACAACCTCCCAGCCTGGCTGCACCCATCCCACAGCACAGCTCTCTGCACCAGGTTGGTTTGGCCTGCAGCTGCAATAAAACTCCAGATCAAAAAAATATTATTATAGCTGGCACTTCAGGCTAGGGAAAAAAGAAGAAAATCATAAAATCAACAACCCTACTCTAACATTTCCAGCCCGCATCAGACTCACCCTCCCCACCAGCCTTCTCTCCCTAGTCTCAGATAAGAATTTCCCTCTCTCTTTCTCACCAGATGCTGGACATTCACTTCTTTGCACCCTACATGTCTGAATCAACAGTAAGACCAGTTAATATTTGAAGCCATTATTAGTGACTTCAAACTGAAAGAGAGTAGGTCTAGGTAAGATATTCAGAACAAATTCTTGGTTGTAAGGGTGGTGAGGCACTCACCAGTGAACAGGTTGCCCAGAGAAGCTGTGGCTGCCCCATCTCTGGAAGTGTTCAAGGTTAGGTTGGACAGGCCTTGGAGCAACCTGGTCTAGTGGAAGGTCCCTTCCAACCCAGACCGTTCTATGATTTTAATTAGAAACTCATTATCAGACACCAAACCAATAATCTGAGGACTGAGGGCTAGTTAGCAGCCCTACTGCAGGAACAGCCCTCCAGCCAAGGAAGAACCAGGTAAGCCTGCAGGAAGCACCCTGAAACTGCACACACAGAAGCTGCCATACCTGTGGAACACTCATTGCAGATGAATTTGCCCTTTGGCATCTCGGAGAGCCCAAGGCACTGCAGGTGGAAAGCACCACAGCACTGTGCCTCACACAGCAACAACTCCCCTGGCTTCTCGCAGATCTGTGGGGAAAGAAATACAGCTCTGAGCAACCTCCTTCTCAGACAGCAACAATCCACGTGCTGGCCAGAGCTGCCAGCAAAGACCCCTGTGGAAAAATGCTACATTTTCTTTGTGTCAGTCAACTCAGGTGATTTGTGCATCCCCACTGACATTTGCCATCCAGTCCCTGATACCATCCATCCACTAAAATGAATCCTGCATTGGTCACGTCTCCCTAACACCTGTGGAGCTTAGTAGAAGGAAAGGCTATTGCAAAGGCTCAAACAGAGCACAAAAACTTGGTTAATTCTACAATAAGCACCTTGAAACTACCTGAGCTTACCTGAGGCACCTGTGTGTCTCAGAACTTATACAAAACTACTTTACAGTGGCAAAGTGATTTCTTTAACAACCCTACCTGACACACGTTCTCCTTGAGAGCTGCTCCTCCTCCACGCTCCCCCTGTATCTTTTTGGATGAAGGCACTCCATGGTCGTTCTCTGACCCCTCTTCATTACCCTCTTTTGGGCTTGCAGCTGTCCCATGAACCAATGTCTCCCCCTTTAAACAGAAAACCAGAGTCAGGGCTGTAAGTGCTGACCTGGAAACTACAAGTTCAGCCACTAGGCACATAATAGGTTTGGCAGTTGGTGTCTATGTGTTACCCACCCCAGAGAGAACATCCCCTATACAGTTCCACCAAAAGACTTATAAAAATGGAAAGGGCTCTCAGTTTACTAGATGACTAAAAAATACACACTCAATACAATTATCTTCCTGTGCATAACTCCTCTCTGAGCAAGCAGTCGTTCATGCCCTGAATGGAAACAAATCAGACTGGAATAGTGAGAAGCATCTCAACTTCTACTTGTACTGGAAACAAAAATGGAAAACCTCAAACAATCTTCACAGCAGCTGTCACTCACCGAATGAACTATACTTTTCCCCCACATTCATCTCAGCATGTCCTAACCCACGTAAATTACATGCACGAAGGTACTCAAGGCCTGGTATGAACTCGATGATGCTTGTGGGTCCCTTCCAGCTCAACATATTCTGTGAGCCCAAAAGTGAGCAGCACAGCAGGGCACTTACACCCCACCCCACCCTGCCTGGGGCACAGAGTCTCCCACGAGCATCTGTCCTGTGCAAGTGTCACAGCACTGCCCGTAACATCTACGGGTGGAAGGGCATCCTGTGGAAACGATGCATTTCAAATTATAAAGGCCCAGTTGCACCCTTATGGGCCAAGTCAGGGATCCTGCCACAAGGCTTCCCAAGGTATCTGACATGCCCACAGGACCTGCCCAAGCACTGTCAGAGGGAAGGAGAGCAGCAGGTATCCTAGAGACACTTGTTTCTACCACAAGATACTGCTGTCCTGGAGCTACACACATGGCAGCATTGCCATGGATTTTGTCAAGACAGGCAACTAAGACTTAGGAAACACCATCCTGCCACCTTCCAGTCCTCTCCGGTATAGTCTAGGGAACAATACTTCAGTGATCTCACAAGCCCCAGCTGCCACTCCACAGTGGGTACAATTTAAGTGCCATGAATTCTGCACCAAAGCGATACCTTCAGCTAAGTGCTTTGAGCAAGAACGTTTTAAGGACTCTGCCACTTTTAAACATCCCAGCTCACTGCAATTAGCTGAGTGAGACCAGTGCACAGATGTCAGCACCTTCTTGGGTCACCAAGCTGTACCCAGTGTACACACAGACACAAACTGTACACTTGAGAGACCTTGTAACGAATTCAAGCTGCTGGCAGAGGCAGCAGACATCACTCCCACACCTCCAGGCCTGCTTTGTGCAGGGTATCCAGCAAACGATCACAAGAGGGAGCTTTGCACCACTTTCTGTATAGGAAAGTGAGTTGCAGTGCTACTAAAGGTTGTAAGCTGAACTGAATGCCTTTTGAAAACATTTTAAGTCAGGGCAAAGAAAGAACATACAAAGATCTTCCAAAGTTTAAAGCTGGAAGAACCTAGAGCCGGTATTTTGTTCTAATGATGCTTCCTTTGCCTGGGATTGTTGTCTTTCCTCTCCATTCCCTGAATGTAGCAGTATGATTTTACCTGGGGACATTTTAAAGCCACGTGAGTTCTGTGGAGCAATGATGCACAGGTGCACTGAGGGTATATTAAAGCACAATACAAAGATGAATGGTATAAATTGCCTTTATTGAGCACAAAAAAAAAAAAAAAAAAAAGGAAGCAAAGTCCCAGCTACAAACTACTGTCAGTTAATGAAATGAGAGACTAAAATGGATGGAGGAGTCCTACAACATTAATCAGCAACTCCCTCTCTGGATTTGAAAGCATTTGCTAGCAGCAATGTTACTTAACAACTAGGCTCACACTGCACAGTGTGGGACAGCATGTTCTAGCCCTGCTCTGTCAGCCTAAACACATCCAATTCAGTTCTGAAAACAGCAGGCCAATCTGCACATTCCACATGCCAGGACCTCAGCCTTATTCTAACACTGCTCCCAGAACCACATAGGGAAGGGAATATCAGAGCTAGGCAGGATGGGCAAAGCCCATCCTTTGTGAACATGGAAAAGGGGATCTCCACTCACAGCCATCACTCAAAAGACCTGTCATTGTTCCTCCTCCTTTTGCTACCCAGCATGAGAACTGCAACACTACAAATCTACATACCTCCTGCAGAAAGAAGGTCTTTTTCCAGAGCTATCCCTGCTGCTGTGTCTGGCACATCCCCAAAGCATGGCCTGTTCTTTGGCACAGCCTGACCTTGGCTTAGAACCTTGACAACCATTTCAGCAGCATTTTCCATCCCCTTTTCTCAGTCTCTTACTGCCCCAATGTAAATTTGCACTCCTGGCTTCATAGACAGGCAAGGACAGGGAAAGCTGCTTAGCTCAGCCTAGGCTGACACCTCTTCTCCTTAGCAGGCAGCTAGGTCCAAGGCTTCACTGCTGTATCATCTATTTCTTCTAGCACCATTGATCTCAAAGTGGAGTTCCCTGCCTGGTGTGTGCAAAGTCACCGAGGGACCAGCACGGTCCCAATTCTGCCGGAAGCACAATTGCATCTCCACAGCACCCCAGTACTCACCAGAACCCACGTGTTCACCTAAGCCAAGGGATGAACACTCACCACAGCAGCTCAAGACACAATCACAGAGAAACAGATGCTGGCAAAGGTGCCAAGCATTGACATTTCTGTTTGGCATGGTTCACACCATAATTAAGTACTCAACACAGTTGTCTAAGGCTGTAGGCAGTTAAAACTGGGCTTGCTCTGCAGTGAGTGGTGGGTGCAGGATTCTGACCCATGGCCTAGATCTCTGCTGTTCTGAACTGCCTCTCTTTTCACAGAGAATTTGCTGCCTCAGAGCGAACCCAGTCTCTTAGTGGGGACTTAACTGCAGACGGTGTTAACTGTTCTCCCCAGCATTGGCAAAGATATTTGTACAGGCTGCTTTGAAACACGATGCCAGATGAGCACGTTTCAGAAAGAGCACTAACACCAGCACAGGAAGGCTTCCATGGCCCAGGGGTATTACCTCAGTTTATCAACCTCATCAGAAATGCCCTTTCCAAAAAGCAGTACGGTGGCTGGAACTGTTCAGAGTGGTTTGAGTTTTGTGCTCTCCTGGATGCTGTGTAACAACAACAAATATAACAATATATACCCATAACTGGCTCCTAAAATACATACTGACTATCCTGCCTGCTGCTGAACCTGGGCCACTGGAAGTGGGAGGTGATAGCGAGAGGCCCAGAGGTGTCCTGCCTGTCCAGGAAGTCTTGCTTTCCCTACATTTGGTGATACCTGGCTCATTCCTAAAAGGCAAAATGTGTTTGTCAGAGAGATTTGTACATTGACTCTGCTGGGATGCAGCAGGAGGTAGTTGCCCCAATTATCCCTTTCTGCTGGATGGCAGAATACAATCAGAGGCTCTTGTGAGCTGTCAACAGTCCCCCCCCCCCGCCCTCTCACAGAGGTTCTTGGCTCACCCTGGTGTGCAGAGGCAAGCAGAAGGAGCTGAAAACCAGTCTAGTGCTTGTGCTTCATACTGGTACAAGGGCAAGACTCCCACCATCACCACCAGAGAAGACTTTTTACAGCAGTTTGATTTTCTGAGGTGCAAAGCAAGATGCAAGGCAAAACCTGCTTCCATCTGTACAGAACAGCACTTCCCCTGGAGAATTAGCTGAGCAGCAGTTTAAAGACAGAGCCCGAGTTCAGCACTGATCACAAAATAGCTACTAAATCAAGGTGGTATCTTCAGCCTAACCCCAGCTCATACAACTTCATCAGTGAGACAAACCCTCTCTGATCCAGGCTCTGCCAAGTGCCCTGGGAAGTATAGACAGGATATAGGGACGACAGCATGTAGGGAGACCTTACAAGTACCTCAGAGTGTGGGGTCTCCCCCAGCCCCTCCTCATTTTTCTCCTTCTTGGAATGGACTGCAGCAGTGGTATGGCGCTGTCTCTTCCGCTTCCGCTGTTTCTCCAAGAGCTTTTCAGAAGCTGAGATGCAACAGAAAGACCATTCAAAGAAAATGCAGAAATCATTCCTTTGCTACAGGTGACACCAGCAAGTTCTACCCCCTTTCTGTGAGCTCCAGGCTGGGTTCTATATTCTTCGAGGGACTAAGGGCTGGGGCAATACCAGCCTCCAGGTACTCTGTCTTCTGCCCTGCAGCCTTCAGAGGAACCCCAATTCATACTGGTTTAAGATCCTTTTGCTGGGCTGCAGAACAGCATTACTGTGCTGAGACAGCCCACCCAGCAGAAAATAAGAAATGGTACCAACACAAAGTTTACACTGCTAATCAAATGTTCATTACTACCTCCTCCTGCACTGCAACAGTAGCCTCCTCATGCTGATACTGATGGGATCCAAAGGCAGGAGCGAAAGGAGTAGCTGTCCACAGGACAGGGAGCCACTGCTGGGCCTGCTTACAGCATGTCATCAGCCATCTGACAGCATGTTGCTACAGGAACTGTGCTGACAAGCGCCCTTCAAGCACACAGGCTATCAACGATAAGTGAACAGCTTCTCACGGAAACATGAATACACTTCTCCACTCTCCAGAGGGAAACCAAAAGCATAACTATACTGGGGGTGAACAGTCTCACTACCTCTTTTTATCTGCTGCTGCTGTGGCAAGCACTCAGGACACCAAGTCCTTACACACACACACACACACACAGAGGGCCACAGGCACTGATCCAAATGTCACCAACGGCCTGTCCCACCATCTCTGCTTTCACTTACCTTCTCCCAGGTCCTGAAAGTGGGCTGGTGAGTAGAGCTCAGAGCTGTCGCTCTCTGAAGGGCCAGTACCCTACAAAGACACAGGAGAGTCAAGTCACCAGATGCAGAACAGAACAGAACCCATCAGCCACGCAGCTTTCACGAATGACTGCAGCATGTAACTTACAGTTCAGGTCATGAATTCATTCATCAGTCATTAGAGATTTTACAAGAAAACATTTGTTTTATGTGTGTGATAGATCCCACATGTAAAGGTCAGTCTCTGGGCTTGGAGAAATGCTGAGTCTGCTGCTCTATCTTGTGCTCACCAGCACCATCCACTGTTTCCAGAGCTCTCCCAGAAAGGCTGCAAACCCCTGTAAGGTGCTGGGAAGAGAGACTCTCTGGCTTTAGGCTTTTACAGAGTCTAAGACGGGAATATACCAACCTCTGCATTACTGCAATTGTGAAAACTGTACTAAAACTGTGCCACAAAAAAAAAGAAAGAAGTGTTATTACTTAACCTTAGAACAGTGGCAACAAGTCTTCTGCATACACAACACATGAAATAAATACAAGTTGCTCTATCACTGAATATTGAATATTTAGTGAGGAAAGAGCAGCATTTTCTTTAAAAATCTGAATCAAGCACTGTATCCTACACATGATTCAGCTCAAGCCTCCATCCAGCTACAAGCTCTGCACTTATGCTCGTTCACCAGCTCACTTTGGGAGAAAACACTGCTCAGAGGAAATCTGATGGAAAAGGACAAAGCCTTAGATTCAAGCTCAAGCCACACTGCAACATGACAGAAAGCCTTTGCGCAAGAACACTTCTGCTCACACATTCCCAGCCAGCAACCAGATGACTCCTTTTCCATAAAAATCAATAAAGAAAGAAGATTTTAGAGCAAAAACTACCCTGATGGGGAGGGGTGGGGAACAGTAGATTTCCTCATCATAACACAGCAAGCAGCACCTTTGGGAAGGGTGGACCTTTGCTCCTGGGCCTCAGCCAAGAGAAAACCACATCCCATTGCACTGCGGTTCATTCAGCAGAGTCTGCTGTCTAGGCTTGTTTTCTATCCAGTTTTCAAAAGAGCTGGAAGGAAAGTACCTTCTTTTGGGGAGTCCACTCCTCCTTCTTTGGCATAAAGGCAGTGTCCAAATCATTGGATTCCAAAAGCTTTTTAGTGGGCTTCCTTTGACGTTTGCCTTCAAAGTTTCCTGCAATGAAATCCTTCACATCAGATAAATGAGGGTTTTCTCCTCTTCAATCAGATTAAGATCATTAAGTAAATATTAGCCAACAGTTCAAAACAATCCGCTTCACCCTGTCTTTGGGATCATAAACTCCTTGGGCAGAGATGCCAATCACCTGTTTCTGTACAACTTCAATAAAAATGGACCTCAGTCTGCCATGACCTTCAGGTTCACCTCAGTATGTAACACAAAAATCCACCCACTGAAGAGAGACTGTGAACTCACTGCCAGAAGGTAACACATCCTGGCAGCACAATTCAGATTGTAATTTCCCAAACCCTTTGATCTGGCATAAGCCAGTCCTACCACTAACACAGCCCTGCCTCCACACCCCTCACACCAGCATTCATGCTGCTGTAATAGATGGGCTGGAGATCATAATCCAGGTTAAAACTCCTTGAGAAGAGACATAAAAATAACACATAGGTGTAACCTGCACCATTTCATACTCAAACCTGTCATTTCTGTATGATATCCACAAGTCACCAAAGGCAAGCCCTCTTCTCTCACACAAGACAGGCTAACTGACCTCCCAGCGACGATAACCCCTGTTTGCTTGGTTTCATTTTTTTGACCACAGGCCATTTCGGACAGGAACAGTGTTCCTTCCAATTTAGCACAGCCAGAACACCAGGGCTTTAACCCTGGGTATGTCTTGCATCATTTTCCACTGAACTTGTGTCACTTTCACTTATGAAAGCAGAATCATACAACCTTCCACTCACCTGATTTCAGGAATCCCTCTTCTGCATCTGGAGAAGCAGAAACTTCAGAAGCATCTGAGGCAGACAGCACCACCAGCTCTGGAATATCTGAAGGTCCTTCTGGAACTTGATTATTGGGACCAGTGGAGTGGGATCCTAGTTCTGAGAAGGAACACTCTGCTTCAAGGATGGGAGGGGATTCTTTGGTTGAAGATGGAGTTGAAACCAAAGAACTCGGCCCCCGCTGGGTATCTCTGCCAGGACTGCATTGTGCAGGAAGGCCTCCTTCAAATTCAGACCTCACCACAGAATTCACCTGGTGTGGTGAAACATGTTGGTGAAAACATTCATCCTGCATGGCACTGCACACAGCAAGAACACTCAGCCACCAAGAACATAAACACACACAGACCAGAGCCCCAAAGCAACAACCATGAAGAGTACATTGGTCTTCACCCACCTTTTGCAATTGCTCCTGGTTTTTCTTTGATTTTTTCTTGGGTGCAAACAAGTGATCATATTCTTCTGCATATTCCAGAAGCCTTTTACTGGGCTTTCTGAGGCGCTTCCTCTCTGAATGTGCTAAGAAAAAGGAAAGCAGCTTCAAGACTGTGTTTCTGAGACTATCACAAGGCAAAACTCTCCTCATGATCTGTGGATAATAGCTGTTCCTGCCTTCTCTTCCAGAGAGTCCATGTGGGAAGAGCCAATACTTTTTTCTCTTTGAGACAGCCTTAAATTTTTTGAGCTTCCTATTTTCCACAATCCTGACATTGCAGGTAGGGTTTTTAAGGACCCAAGAGACTTCAAGCAGTTCAGGTTAAGAAATCAAAAAACATTAGACTGAGGGTCTCTTGAAATTTCACCCAACATCTCCCTACAAACTACATCTAACCTTTTTGTAGTAATCTACCAAAACCAAAGACCATTAGCAACTCAAATACTTTTGCTGCTTACCCAAAATCCTTTGGTTTTAGTGCAGGAGCACAGGATGACACTGTTTTCCCTTAAAGCAGTTCAGTCGTTGGTATCACTAGTAACATGTAGGCTTAACTCCTTCCCTTTCCCTCCTCCCTGGCATTTTTTCATATATTACAAATTCCCATCTGCTACTGCAAGCCCATTTGTTGCTTTATTTATTCCCCAATGAGATCAGGGAGCCAGTGACTGCAAGCTCTTCAGGGTTCACATCTTCTGTGTTTGCACAATGTGGCACCACCACAGAGGAACAGGTATTTCCTCAGCACAACCTAACCACCCATGATACACCACCTCAACACCCCAGTGCACGGCAAGCTCCTAAAAAAAAGAGCCCTGACACTCTACACCATCTCTACTCAAGAAGCTGCAAAAGTAAGATTTATGCCTTCTTCCTTTCCAGAATTGCTCTGACTTTTCTCCTTTTTTTTAGCTTTCAAAATCATTAAATAATCCTGCCCAAAGATTTCTCCTATTCATGAAAACATCTGTGGTCTCATGGAAATTTAAGAACAAACAGTACAGTAAATATTCTCTTTGCCTCTTTTAATTTGCGGGAGGTGGCATTTTCTTCTTTAAAATGGAAGCACTTTGAAACAAAAGCATTCCAGTGCAACGCTTCAGAACAGGGATGTTGGACAAGACTGCTACACTTTATTGTGGCTTTGTGGTTAAACAAGCATGAAAACGTCAAACTTAGCCAAAAGAGAAGAAAGAAACAACTTTCTCAAACGCAGCTATTTTCAGCCTCTATTAACACTCTGCACAGGTGTCTGGATGAAACACACATTTCAGTACAAAACCAGTTATGGAGTGAGTATCCTCAGCACACAATTACTTAGAACCCCAAAGCCATGCAGCGCAGCACAGCACATAGCACCGTGCCAGAAGGCCTGGCTTAACTGCTTTTTTTGTTCCCAAAGGGAACCCCATACAAGAATCCCAAATGCAGTCTGACTGGCAGTGGTAAATCACATACCTGATGAAACTATAAAATTGTTTTACGTCAGCAAATTCCACTAAACTTCACTTTCACCTTATTTGCTTCAATTCACATCACAAAGTTTGTAGCAAAAATATGCCAAGTGCTGCCATTTAATTATGATGAAGACTTTTAAAGTTTGAGCTTAGTGGGAATTGCAAAGTTGTGACTGCAATCTGTTGTGATCTCTTACACTGGAACTCTGCCTGCTGCAGACAAGGATAGGTCACATCTCTCAAAGCACTGGCAAGCAGAAGAAACTCCTCTTTGGTAAGCTGCAGTCAATTCAGCTTCTAGCATCAGTCTATTTTCAATGTACTTGGCCTTGCCCAACATACAAAAACGGTCTTTTCACAGCAGTAGAGGTTTACCCAGTACCACCAGCACTAGGGATGTTACAGCATCCCAGACAGCAGCTCCAGTGCCTCCCCATGGCACACCTGTCCACAGGAGCAGGTGTGCTCAGGGCTCATGTGCTATTTAGGGCAGGGGAACTGGATTACACTGTGGTCGCTGCTCTGGCACTTTTACAAGCAAACCCAGGCCCTGACTGCTGCTGCTGCACCCCTGCATGCAGCACCAGGACAGTGTACACTTCTCTCCACAATCGCCATCTCGCCCAGGAGC